>CAMZMU010000041.1:132611955-133211955 GCA_947311845.1 Poa pratensis | reverse complement strand
CATACTTGGCAGACCTGCTCTGGCCAAGTTCATGGCCGTCTCCCACTTCGCCTACAACATGCTGAAGATTCCGGCGCCGTGGGGTGTGATCAAGGTCAAGGCCAACATCGAGGATGCCATCTACTGCGTTCACCAGCTGAACCAGACGGTGGCAATCATGGCGGATGTCCCTCAAGGTGTACAGGAGGATGATGATGGGGCTCTCCCCAGGGGCGAAGGGCACCCTGGGGGCTCCACATATACTCCCCCCAAGAAGGCGCCATTCCATGGCGATCCGCAGCTGACCAAGAAGGTGGCGCTAACCAGCGATGGAGTTCGCTCCATCACTATCGGCGCCCGCCTCACTGACAAATAGGAAAGCGCGCTCGCCGCCTTCCTTCGGGAAAACTCTGACGTCTTCGCGTGGGAGGCATCAGGTTTACCCGGCGTTCCAAGGGAGGTGATCGAGCACAAACTGGCGGTCAATCCGGGGGCTCGCCCCGTGAAGAGGTTCTCCGGAACCAAAGCAAGGAAAAGCTGGAATTCATCATCGCCGAGGTGGACAAGTTGATAGAAGCTGGTGTCATCCGGTCGGTTCCCCACCCAAGCTGGGTGGCCAACCCCGTGGTGGTACCGAAGCCCATGACCTTCAAGTGGAGACTCTGCATCGACTTCACAGACCTGAATAAGGCCTGTCCCAAGGACCCTTTCCCCCTGCCGCGGATCGACATGATCGTGGACTCCACGGCCAGGTGCGAGCTGTTGTGTTTCTTGGACGCCTTCTCCGGTACCACCAGATCATGATGTCGCTCGAGGACCAAGAGAAGATGGCCTTCATCACTCCCAAGGGCTGCTACTGCTACACCCGGATGCCTTTTGGGCTCCGAAACGCCGGCGCTACCTTCCAGCGCGCAATGCAAGCATGCCTTGGGTCACAGCTGGGCCGCAACGTTGAAGCGTACATCGATGACATCGTGGTCAAGACCCGGTACAAGGACTCCCTCATCCAAGACCTGCACGAGACCTTCGAGAACCTCCGCCGGGTTAACTTCAAGCTTAACCCCGACAAGTGCGTGTTCGGGGTCCCTCCGGCAAGCTGCTGGGTTTCCTGGTCTCTCACCGAGGGATCGAGGCAAATCCGGACAAAATCAAGGCAACCTTACCTTGAAGACATCGTCAAGGTCACAGAGGAGACGGGTCAATCTCGGATTGCTTTTGGCCTCCTTCCACAGCTCCATCTTGATGGTGTCCTTCCGGGTCGCCAGCGCCACCGACGCTTCCATGGCAGCAGAACCGGCGATGTTCCCCCACCGCGGGGAAAACCAAGGAGACACGAGGGCGAGGAACGACCTCGTCCTTTCCAGTGGCCCGGGCTCCAGCTTCGCTGGGTGCCTCCGCCGCTCCTCGGAAGACGGACTCTGCCGTCGACACGTCGGACAAGGCCCTCTCTGCTTCACCAGACATTGTTCTGCGGGGCGTGGAGAGACAAGGAAGAAGAGGAGCAGAACAAGGCGAGAAGATGTGTCAAGGGAGATGGAGTCTGGAGGGTCTTTTATAGGCCTCCCACGCTCCACCTACCCCTTGGCGCTACGGCTGCTGCAGTAATGGGAGCGCGTTTTGCAAAAAACTTGTTCTCATTCACACGGACGCGACACGGAGACAAGGAGGAAACAAGATCTTCTTCATTTACAAGGACTGCAAGGGGACGATCTTTTTTACAACAAAAAGGTTGGCTCCCATCGAGCAAGCAGCACCGCCGTACAATGGAAGACGCTACTTACAGAAGTACGTCGTCAAGGCCGCCGGGGAGGAGGTCAACGAGATCTCCATGGCGCCCGTCCGAAGCTCCTTGCCTTCAGGAAGACGAGCTCCCCTCGACCTTGATGTCAGATGAGTTTTCCTCATCTTCATCCTCGTCGTAGGAGCTCGAACTGCCGCTGCTGCTCTCCATGCAGCACTCCACACATCCGCCATCGACACCGAAGATCTTCACGGAGAGCGTCGCATCTTCGTCGTATCGGAACGCCAAGCATTGCCCCCGGGACAGGCGGCGGGCACAGGAGCACGACTTCCACCCCGGACCCAGAAGCATGGCGCTTTCAGTGGTGCACTCCTCCATGGCCCAGGAGGGGCCATTGGGGCAGCCTTCCACTTGCAGCCAGAAGCCGGAGGGTCCGATGTCCTCCGTCGCCATCGCGAAGGAATCCGCAGGAGGAGCCGGTTGCGAGGCATGCGGTTCAGATCCACGATGAATTCGAACGGCGCGAAGCTGGTATGAACCATGCTCCTAGGAGGGGGAGCAGCGGTGTCGCGGCCTCCACGGCCGCCGCGACCGCGAATCCCACGGCCTCGCGGAACAGCTCGACCATGAGTGGAGGGGCCACTCTCCGCAGCAGCTGAAGAAGAACGAGGGCGCCCAACTCCTCTCCTCGCTATTAGCGCTGGCAGCTTGTGTGGAGGCCTGGAGTTGGACTGAGGAAGAAGATGAACGAAAGAGCCAGGGGTGTGCCTCGCTTTTATAGCCACGGCGGCACCTCTGTCAAGCGTCTCCTCGGTTCTTCCGTTATTGGGAATCGAGGGGGCCATCGCAGTTATTCCCCCGAGCAGAGTAACTCCAAGACCTTCAAGGCCATCAACGAAGCAGAACAAGGAAGACCAGGTTCCCGGGGACCCACTTTGACCTATCTTTAGGCCATGGCCCCGGCAGCTGGAGCAAGAGCCGCCGGGACCATGCCCGAGGGCTACTGTCGCAGCAGTGGAACATGGGGTTCCCCTAGTACTGCCAAAGTGGGTCCACCCCATGTGGGCCCAAGATGAAGATGGACAAGAGAAGACTCAAGTCAAGCTGGCGGGTTTACCGTCAGGACACGCAAGGCCTACGTCGACCAAGGGCTCCGGTCCTGGGGGCCTGCCGGGTCCCCGAACCAAGCAAGAAGGCCAGGAAGGACCCGAGAGTCCAAGTTCCCGGCAGGAGGCCAGGCTCCCTCTCGGGTACTTCCCCACGTCCCTGTGATAAGCACTCCACCTCACCGCGGAAGACTTGGGAAGCAAGGCGAAGGCAGCACGGGCGGGAAGCACGTCCCGTGGTTGTTTCAGCTCCTGTCCACCCCAAGGCGGACGCTCCCACCTAACCCAAAGGAGACGCTAGGCTGAGGAGAGGCCACGTCTCCTCCTAAACCAGATGAGGAGGGTCCTTCACCCCGAAGGTCCCTCGTGCCCCTCACGTGACCCTGTGGCAACCCCTTAGTCTATAAAAGGAGGACCAAGGCACAGATGAGAGAGGGAGAAGAAGGAGAAAAAAGGACGAACACAAGGTAGAACCAAGGCACTAGTTCAACCAGAGCAAGACTAGATTAGGGCTACAAAGGTAGAGGGGAAGGTGATCTCCTCCGGGTCAGGATCTGTCCTTCTTCTACCTCCAGCCAAAACCCTTCCGGGTACCCCATCCGGGAGGTTCCATTGTAAGCTACACTATGAAGAACCCATCAATCCAGACATGCAGGAGTAGGGCTTTTAGCCTCCGGGCGGCCTGAACCTGGGTAGCTCCTTGTGTCCCTTTGGTTGCATGCTTTGATCGTGGAGAGGAGAGCTTGATCTAGACTCCGCCCAAGAAGACGATTCTCAGCCTCCTTCGCGCCCGTGCCGAACCTAAAAGGGGTATCCTATACTCTCGGTGTCCGTGCATCGAGACACGACAGTATTCTATTGAGTTTATTATGTGCAGGGACTGGGATTACTGATGGTAAAAAAGTTAGCCGGTGTCATTAGAAATTTTAATGTGCAACAAAGGCATAACAGACTTAATTCTGATGCTACTGTGAACTGCCTAACACAATATTCTGAATATCGGCTGAGGAGTATCTATAGTGATATAGTACCATCTCAACAACACAATATTCTGAATATCGGCTGAGGAGCCTCTATAGTGATATAGTGACATGCATGGTAACACTATTTCGGTATGGACCGTGTAATATTTAACTTATTTCTGCAGTGACATGGGCAAAAAAAGGTAGCCATATTGCATTAGTGTATCCTGTCCACAGTAGGAAGGCTAGTACTTATATAGGGATCTCCATTATATACGCCACTTCCGGCAAAAGGAAACCAAAACTCTTCTGTACCCATCCACACCCGCCATCATCATTCATTTGCCCTCTCTTCGTCTTATTTGTGCTCACAAGCCAAAGCCAAACACAGACAGCAGCAGCTGCAGCACACGAAACGGAAGCAAATTAACAAGGAGACTCAGCCAAGAACCCAAGGCGGTTGCTGCATTGGAGCAGTGATCAATGGCGGGCCTCGGGTTCGAGGAGACCGAGCTCCGGCTCGGCCTACCCGGCGGCGGCAACGATGCCGAGGAGGCGACCGCCACTGTGAGGAGCTCCGGAAAGAGGGGCTTCGCCGAGACCATCGACCTCAAGCTGAAGCTCGAGCCGGCGTCAGCAGCCGCGCCGGCGGTGGGCGACGAAGAAGTGGCCGACGGGGCCGTCGCAGCGGAGTCACTGTCGCCTACGGCCGCTGCTGTTGCAGGCGACGGGCAGATGAAGAGGTCGCCGAGCCAGAGCAGCGCGGTCACCTCGGACCCCGAGAAGCCGCGCGCGTCTAAGTACGTCTTCAGTCACCCTTGTTGATTTGCATGTGAATAAATTCACTTAATCTGCATACTTACAGAGCATTCCCAAAATCTCAAGAACCCTTCGTCTTCTCAAATTAGAAGGATACGTTACAAGTTTGTTTGGAGGAATATGATTTAATTTAATCAACCTAAGCTAAGAAACTACTTGGTCTGACCAAAGTTTTCTCAAGTTTTTAGTAGCGAGTGCCAAGTTGTATTAGCATGCTTCATTCTAGCAGGAGTCTACTTATTGCGCCGGCCTAATTAGGTTTCTTAGATGATCATTCTCGAAAGAAAAAAAGGCTTCTTAGATGAGGTCATTGTAAAGCACAATATTTCGCGCCGTTTTGGCTCCCGGGAGGATATGCTCCCGGTATTTTAAAAACAATTCAAAATTTGAAAACTCGTCAAAAACATCTAAAAAAAATCATGCACGTACCTGACCATGGTACGCACCACCGTATTTTTTTCGCGCCGAAATGACATCGTACGCGCCCTGTACAAAAATGACAAATTTCCTGTCAGAAAATGAGATTCAAAATTTGAATTTCTGACAGGAAATTTGTCATTTTTGTACAGGGCGCGTACGATGTCATTTCGGCGCGAAAAAAATACGGTGGTGCGTACCATGGTCAAGTACGTGCATTTTTTTTTTCAGATTTTTTTGATAAGTTTTCAAATTTTGATTTTTTTTTTGAAAATACCGGGAGCATATGCTCCCGGGTGCCAAAGCGAATTTCCCAAAATTTCAGTATCACGCAGGCTTACTTGTGCGAGCGAAAATAACTAAGAAGTACTCCTACTTTAATTTGCATCTGCGTTTTCGGCGGAACATTTGGATCCAAACCTGATACGAGGATAAAGTGATCATAGCGACGAAGAGAGTACAAGAACATGTGGGTGGCAATGCACTGGGAGAACCGCGGTTAGCTAGTACCCTGCCGACACGATAAAAAGGGGTATCTTTTTACCTGCAAAATGTCTCTGCATGTAATCATCATCAACACCCGAGTCCGTCGTATTTATTTTGATTCAGATGCATACAGACAGGGACAAGAATACGGCACCAGATTAACTTTTCAATTATATTACATTTGTCATCTGAACAGTGGATAAATAATTTGTTCGTGCTTGGTGTGTCCAGGGCACAGGCGGTGGGCTGGCCGCCGGTCCGGTCGTTCCGGAAGAACATCCTGGCCGTGCAGGCGGAGAAGGCGGCGGCGGCGTTGGTGAAGGTGAGCATGGACGGCGCGCCATACCTGCGCAAGGTGGACGTCGGCGCGTGCAAGAGCTACCAGGAGCTCTCCAAGGCCCTGGAGAAGATGTTCAGCTCCTTAACCATGGCTGGAAGCTGCGGTGGGATGAAGGGCATGAACGAGAGCAAGCTGGTGGACCTGCTCAGCGGCTCCGACTACGTGCCCACCTACGAGGACAAGGACGGCGACTGGATGCTTGTCGGCGACGTCCCATGGGAGTAAGTGCATCAATGCCGTCGTCGGCGAAACCGATGACATGATGTTGGTATTGCTAATCTCTTCTTCGTCTTCTCCACCCCTGTGGAATTGCAGGATGTTCGTCGCGTCGTGCAAGCGTCTCCGGATAATGAAAGGATCAGAAGCCATCGGACTTGGTGGGTATCTTGAGAACGTTTTCGTCAGCTTTTACATGATTCACAACATCGATGCTAACTTGATGATGCATCGTCAATTATGTTTGTCTTTCATATTTCAGCACCAAGATCAATGGAGAAATGCAAGAGCAGAAGCTGATCGATGAAGGATGTTTTTTCAAGATTTTCTCAAGTCTGTACCATAATATATATATTACTACTGTTAATGACTTCGCTATGACCCGGTTGAAGTTTCTACCGCATGTATTAGTTCAGGCAGCGTTTCGATGTATTACCTGGGTATGTTCCATCTTGTTATATCTATGTGGAGTACATACGTACCAAAGATGTCATCGACATGTCACGGTTACATTTATTTTCCTTGCCATCATCTTTCTTTAGAAAAAACACACAGAAAGGCAGCAAATGCCCTTCGATTATCAAAAGAAGATAGTGCTGCCTGTTAGTACACTGCAGGGATCTAGTTTGTCCAACAGCAGTGCTCAATTATCATGGTGCCGTTAAACAAATAATCGCCCACGCACCATTGTTTAACTAAGTTGTATCCAGATTCAATGATGCGCACACAGGAAACAATGCCAATGTTTCATGCGCTGGTGTGATGCATACTCAAAAACGCACATCTCCACATTACGATTTATATGTCTAGGCCAGCTAAAGGAGGAGACATGCCATGTGTACAGAGATAGGGATCATGTTCTTGTACAGTTTCAGTGGCTGTGGAGGTTATGCCGAACGGGTATACCTGCCACGGTGGATAAAACCTGGCCCACCAGGAGGCCCATCAGATAAAGCCGGAGGGCTTAATGGAGAAGGCCTCATGGGCTTAGGCGCAAGGATAAGCTCTGGGCTAGCTTAGTGAAGTCCAAGACGAAGTCCTGGCTGCGTTCGCCTTAGGGAGCAAGTTAGGGTTTGTTACCGTGTTAGTCTAGGACTCGTGATCTAGGTCGGTTAAGGCTTTCCTTGTAGGGGAAGGCCTGGCACCTTTATAAGACAGCCTTCCAGCAGCCTTAGGGCAATGCATACAACCTCATTGTAATATGTACACATATTTGCCTTGAGTGAATTATAGCAGCACGTAGGATCTCGCCACCGTCGTGAGATCCGAAGCTGGGTAAAATCGTGTGTGCAATCCCGTCACTGGAACCCTCCACGTTCTTCCCCACCTCCTCTACGGCGGGAGCATTGGGCGAGATCGGCAAGACTATGGCGGTTGGTCGCGCCCGCATCATCAACAACTTTGGGTGCATCGAAGACGACGGTCCTACGTCTCAGCAAACGACGCACTGGTGTCAAGCTTCGTCGTCCCCTTCGGCACCATCAACATCTTCATGGGTTTTACGGCTGAGGCGTATGGATTCCCCAGGGGATCCGCCGCCTTTTGGCCCACCCACCACCCCATCGATTATGCAATCGAGCAACAACACAGATCGGATCAGGCCTTTGTCTATCGCGATCTGAGTGACTCTGATACCCAAAGCGATTCTGGCTCCAGCTCTTATGAGCTTATGGAGCCCGCCTCTCGCTTTGTCGGTGTCATTGACGCATCTGGCCCTAAGCCGGCCGAATCTGACCCTGAGTCAATATTACCTGCCTTACAGACAGGAGCAGACTCAGAAGCCGGATCTGATGGCACCGCTCCAATGGCGGAAGATTCAGATCTCGATGAGCATAAGGAGGAAGACTTCGCAGCACAGGTTGCCGCGCGAGGCTATGGCTCATCCGATCCAAACGAAGTCTTAATGACTTTCCCGGCACAGATAGCTCTGAAGGATGGTGCGGCCGCGGCTAAGCCAGACGAGGCTGAAGTTTCCTCTAGCATCAAACACATTGGTGACAAGGCGGAAAAGCCAGAGGATGTGCTGGACCCTAAAAGGCCTCCCCCGGCTGCGCCTATTGAAGAAGACCTGGAGCGGTCAAAGGAGGAACACATGCGCGCATTGGAGCTTCTCAAAACACCTTTGGGACCAAATCCAACCGCGGTTGAACTTGAGGAAAGACGGAAAGCGCTCCTGGCTGAGACTGAAGTCAACATCAAGTATAAGTTGTCCCTCCTGAACAAGGAAAAAGAGTTAATCCTAGTTGGAAAGGCTCTAGAAGAGGAAGAGTACCAGCGTGAGCGCGATGTTGAGAAATTCCGCAAAATACGAAGTATACGTGACCCTCTTCTGCATCGGGATCTGCAGGGAAACTTCGAGAAGACTTCTGCCCAAAAGCCTTTAAAGCCTTGGCAGAAATACTCTTTCAGAGTTAACCCTGATGGAGTCATATTCTTCTCCACCCCGGCCAAAAACCTAGAGGCGGCCAGGGAAATCATGGGAGACGAAGCAGTTCCAATTGAAGAGCGCCACCATTATTCTAAAATGCTCATCGAAAAGGCGGTAGAGCAGCAGGCTAAGGCGGACTCAAACTCAAAACTGGCGGACGACACGCGTCTTTGCAAGACAGCCGTTGCCGGCGGTGGAGATCCAGAGGAACCAGCTGGTTCCAGTAGCCATGGCAATAAGGGTAAGAGCCTAGGAAGGACAAAGTTCCTGACAAACACAGGGATGAGTCAAAGACTGGGTCCAATCGCCATAGTGACAAAGGCAAGGACGACCACCGGCAAAGGATAACACACGCCATAAGAAGTGATCCGCCTCGCCGTGAAAGAGATCAAGACAAGGGGAAGGACGCACGGCGTGGGGTGACCGGCTTAACATGCCACCTCCGCCCGCAGCACGGGCAAGAGACGAAGGAAATAGGGGCAACAGAGATCCGCCTCAAAGGCGATCTCGCTCCCGCTCCCCTCATCGCCAAAGCCGTCAGGAGGAGCCAAGGCGTAGCCAATCCAACAAAGGCCAGCCAGGGAAAACACTCATATCTCAGACGCCCGCATCCGTCTCGATGAGATTAAAGCGGCCAAAGAGAGTCTTACCTGGGCCCTGTTGCTTTGGACCGGCGATTCGCAAGGTGCAACTCCCATCCTCGCTAGGCAATGTCAAGAAAATTGTGGACAAGTACAATGGCATTGACAAACCGGACATATGGCTGCCTGATTACATCCACGCCGTTGGTATTAATGACGGTGATTACAATGCAGCTGTACGTTTTCTTCCACTCATGTTGGAGGGAACGGCCCGGTTATGGATCGACACTTTGCCAGAAAAGAGTATCCACAATTGGCAAGACATGCAGAAAACATTCATGCAACACTTCTCATGCACATACAAACGTCCAAAGGCTTACTCAGATCTACTAAAGTGCGCTCAAGTGGAGGGGGAGTCAAGCAGAGCTTTCATAGCTCGATGGACAGAGACAAAGAATGCATGCGAAGACGTTTCTGAGATCCAGGCCATACATGCTTTTATGAACAGCCTGAAGAAAGGCAACATGATGAGATATATGTTAGCCAGCCAAAACATCAAACACCTCGGCGAGCTCTTAGACAGCGCGAACAATTACGCTGCAGCAGAAGACGACGCTCGAGCTGACGACGGTGATCTGCGCATGGACATAGCTGTTAACCCGGAAAAGCGAAACAACAATCAAAGCCGGAAAAAGAAGAAGCCAACGATGCGCCAGGACCATCAAAGGAGGTAGCCTTTGCCAATAAGAAGGGTGGCCAGAGCGGGGCTAGCAGATGGCAGAAGAAGAGCGATGACAGTCAAGGGTCAAGACCCATTAAAATCACCTATGACGACATCAAAGATGAACCTTGTGCCCATCATAGCAAGCTTGGCAAATGCACCCATACCAACAGGCAGTGCCGCCTTAACGATGATATCAAGAAGGATCCGGACGCTGGCTTCAAGGCAAAACAGTTCAAGCGCAAGAACCGTAAAGACAAGAAAGAGCAGAAGGACAACGAGGAAAGTGCTTCGGAGCCGGAAGATCAGGAGCCAAAGCACAAGAGGAGCAACAAGTTTCCAAGGGTCGAAACAAGCCTTGTACTTTCCTTGCCACTCCTTCGGCCAAAAAGGAAAAGGCAGCCTGGAGGGAACTCAATGCCACTATGCCAGCGGTTCCCCAGTATCTCAACTGGTCCGAGCACCCCATTACATGGGACCGCAACGATCATCCTGATCATATTCCACAGAACCCAGGGAATTACGCGCTCGTTGTAAACCCAATTGTGCAGCAATGCAGGCTTTCTAAGGTGCTTATGGATGGAGGGAGTAGCATCAACATCCTCTATCTTGAAACCTTAAAGCGCATGCGCCTTTCTGAGACACAGCTAAACATAGCACAGTCAAGTTTCACGGCATAGTGCCAGGCAGGCAGGCCAGTTCTATGGGAACAATCGTCTTAGACGTCACCTTCGGTGACGAAACAAACTATAGGACTGAGGAAGTTGCCTTTGAGGTGGTGGAATTCAAAAGTGCGTATCACGCAATCTTTGGCCGCCCAGCCTTTGCCAAATTCATGGCACGCCCGTGTTACATCTACAGCAAGCTCAAATACCTGGACCAAACGGCGTCATCACGGTCAATGGCGACTTCAAGAAGGCGAAGGAATGCGAGCAGGAAACGCCATCTTAGCAGAAGCAGTCATCAGCAAGAAGAGTGAGCAGTACAAGAAAGAAGTTAACACCAATGAAATGCCGGATGGTAAGAAGCCTCCTTGCGCCTCGGATGTCACTTTCAAGGCCAGCTCAAACTCGAAGAAGATCGCGCTGGATGAGCTGATGCAAGCAAGACGACAACATAGGTGCGGACCTCAGTGACGCATAGGAAGGCGCGCTCGTCAAGTTCCTCCGTGAGCAACGGGATATTTTTGCATGGTCACCATCAGACATGCCAGGAGTACCCCGGGAACTTGCCGAGCACAGCCTTAATGTCGCCAAAGGTGCCAAGCCAGTAAAACAAGGTCTTCGTCGCTTGGTCCAGAGAAGAAGAAAGCAATAGGAAAAGAGGTAGCTCGGCTTAGTGCCGCTAATTTCATTAGAGAGGTTATCCACACAGATTGGCTAGCAAATCCTGTATTAGTACCTAAGAAGGACGTGAAAGACTTGCGCATGTGCATAGATTTCACCGGCTTAAACAAAGCCTGTCCTAAAGACCCCTTCGCATTGCCGCGAATTGATCAGGTCGTAGATGCTGTATCAGGTTCTGAATTACTATGCTTTTTGGACGCTTACTCTGGCTACCACCAAATTAAGATGAAGGAGTCTGACCAAATTAAGACTTCCTTCATCACACCTTTCGGAACGTTTTGCTACATAACTATGCCTTTGGGCTTAAAAACGCTGGCTCAACGTACCAACGGTGCATACAACGTTGCCTACACGATCAAATAGGCCGCAATGTTCACGCTTATGTCGATGACATTGCCGTTATGTCGCGAAAACGCGGCGATCTCATCGTTGACCTTCAAGAAACCTTTGATAACTTGAGAAAATATAACATGAAGCTAAATCCGGGAAAATGCTTTTTTGGCGTCCCAGCAGGAAAACTTTTAGGCTTCATTGTTTCAGAAAGAGGTCTTGAGGTTAACCCAGAAAAGATTCGAGCTATCATGGACATCAAAAAGCCTACTTGTCTTAAAGATGTCCAAAGGCTCGCAGGATCTGCAGCAGCTGTAAGCCGATTTATTAGTAGGCTTGGGGATAAAGCTTTACCCCTATACAGGTTGTTGAAGAAAACTAAGACGTTCGTCTGGACTGAAGAGGCAGATGCAGCCTTAGCACAGTTAAAAGACGCCTTAGTTTCAGCACCAATATTAGCGTCTCCTCTACCACAAGAGCCGATGCTACTTTACATGGCGGCTACCAACCTAGTTATTAGTGCAGTGGTTGTTGTTGAACGAAAGGAGAGGAAAGGAGCTACCGGAACAAAGGCCGGTATATTATATCAGCGAAGTCTTCTCCGAATCCAAACAACGATACCCTCACTATCAGAAGCTGGCTTATGGAGTTTTCTTCGCAGCCAGAAAATTACGCCATTATTTCCAAGAGCACCCAATCACGGTAGTCAGTAAGGCGCCATTGGGTGACATTATAAACAACACCGATGCCACTGGACGTGTGGCTAAGTGGGGAATTGAATTGGCAGCCTTCGATATCCAGTACAAGCCACGTACAGCCATCAAATCCCAGTCCTTAGCTGATTTCATCGCAGACTGGACGAAGCAATGGATGAACTTCCCCTCCCTGACGAAGAATATTGGGTTATGCACTTTGATGGCTCCAAAATGTTGCAGGGATCGGGAGCTGGCGTGGTACTGAAGAACCCTAAAGGAGACAAGATGTGCTATGTCTTGCAGATACACTTCAATGCCACTAATAATGTTGCAGAATACGAGGCTCTGTTGCATGGATTGCACGTCGCAAAGGATTTGGGCATTAGCCGTCTTTTGTGCTATGGCGATTCAGACCTCGTTGTTCAACAGTTAGAAGGGGCATGGGACGCGAAGAGCCCTACAATGGCTGAATACCGACGCACGGTAGACGAGTTTGGTCGGTGTTTTATCGGCTTAGAAGTCAAGCATATCAAAAGGGAGGAAAATGAAGCAGCGGACGCCTTAGCCAGAATGGGCTCGAAAAGATCGAAGGTGCCCTCCGATATATTTTTGGAGCACCTGTACGTGCCGTCTATTAAAGGCGGAGATGAGGATGACCCCATGGCTTCGCATCTGTTTCCGTCATGCTTAAGCCAGACTGGACACAGCCCTACATAAATTTCCTCCTTAACAAGGAAGAGCCAGAGGATGAAGTCTTAAGGCGGCAAGTTGTGCGCAGAGCTAAGGCATACACAATAATAAATGGAGAGCTATACAAGCGGAGTACCACAGGTGTATATCAACGATGCGTTTCGCCGGAAGAAGGACAGGAGATACTAGAAGAGATCCATGGTGGATGTTGCGGTCATCATGCCTCTGCCGAGCAATTGTCGCCAAAGCTTTTAGACATGGATTCTACTGGCTCACAGCAAAGCAAGATGCAGAAGAACTCGTCAAGAAATGCGTTGGATGCCAAAAGTATGCAAGACAGCCAAAGATGCCAGCCCAGGAATTGCGCACCATCCAATCACGTGGCCATTTGCGGTCTGGGGACTGGACATGGTAGGTCCATTCAGGACTGCGCGAGGCGGCGTCAAACATCTCTTAGTTGCGGTGGATAAATACACCAAGTGGGTTGAAGCTAAGCCCATAAAAAAGCTTGATGGGGCAACAGCCAAGAAGTTCGTCATTGAGGTTATAACGAGATTTGGCGTCCCCCACAGTATCATTACGGACAATGGGACAAACTTCGCCGTAGGAGAACTGGCAAAGTACTGTGGTGAAGTTGGTATTCGTTTGGACTTAGCATCTGTGGCTCATCCACAATCGAATGGCCAAGTTGAGCGAACCAACAGTATAATCTACAGGGAATAAAGCCAAGATTAGAAGTGCCTTTGCATAGAGCAGCTGGAGCATGGGTAGAAGAATTACCTGCTGTCTTATGGAGCATACGCACAACTCCAAGCAGTGCAACAGGCTATACCCCTTTCTTTCTCATATATGGCGCTGAAGCGGTACTCCCAACAGATGTCCTGCACGACACACCTCGTGTAACAGCCTACGTTGAAGCAGACGCAGAAGAAGCCAGACAGGATGGCTTAGACCTTCTCGAAGAAGAGCGTGAGATAGCGCTTCAGCGCTCCGCCATTTATCAGCAGAACATGCGGCGTTACCACAGTCGCAAGGTAAGACGGAGATCGTTTCGAGAAGGCGATTTGGTGCTTCGCCTTGTTCAGCAAAAGGAGCACAAACTATCTCCCATATGGGAAGGACCCTTCGTTATCAGCAAAGCGCTTAAGAACGGGGCATATTATCTTGTGGACCTCCGTGATATCGAGAAGAAAAGAAAAGAGGCCGCAAAAGGAAAAGGAACGAAGAAGCAGCGCTCAAGGAGACGAAACGTCCTTGGAACATTGAGCAGCTACGTCCTTTTTACACTTAGCAATTCTATTGTAATCACACCATATATGATTATGAAATAAAAGTCTTTGGTTCCCTCAATTATTTTTATGCATGAGTTCTCGCCGTCTTTTATTTCCATTTGATCATATATTTCGATAAAAATATCAATGTTAACCCGAATTGGCTTCGTGCTTGTGGTTACTCACATGATGCTTTTGCCTTAAGGCCTTACAAAAATTAAAATTGCATCCGTCTAAGAGTATTTATCTGATCGCATATATGCTGGCTTGTCTTAGTAGATGCTTTACGCACCAAAAGCCGGCGCCGTTTCTGTGTTTAAACAGTTTGGTTACTAACCCTGTTGCCAGCGAAGTGTTCCGTGCTTTAGGTTCTGCCAGCATACGAAAAGGCTAAAGCATATAAGCCAGAAAACTTGAAGACGGATAAGGAGCATAGTTTGCAAGCCTTTTAAAAATAAGTGCATGCGTGCAAAACAAACATGTTCAACAGATAAAAGGCTCCTGCCATTACAAAACATAACTTAACAAGTCTTTTGTGCCATCTTTCATGACACGCTTAATGCAAAGTTTTTCCTGCATCTTATGCAGGGGACTGAGGAGGCGAAGACACAGGGGACTTGGATGGATCCAGCGTAGCTTCAGACTCGCCTTCTTCTTCTTCTTCATTTCCGTCTTCTGACTCATCGCCATTGCCAGTGGTGGGGCTTCGGCTTCGTCATCAGACACGTCGTCAGGACGGGGAGGCACAGGCTTCTTGGAGAAGAAGATAGACAAGTCTACCATCTCAGCAACGGCTGAGGCAAAGCCAGAGACAGAGGCATAGACCTTTTCTTTGACGAGCTCGTTGCCGTCTCTGTCCTTGGCTGGGAAACACTTGATAACGCGCCACATGTTGACTTCGGGGTAGTGGCCGCGAACAAGTCCTAGAGCAAGTTTTGCTCCGCCTCTAGCTGCTGAGCGAAGACGCTCCACCACCTCTGGGACGCAGTTCTGAAGAAGTGGCAGCAAGTTGCTGGTGTTTGTCACTTGGGGCAGCTGTTTTGGGAAGATGTTGGCAACAACGTCTCTTCCCGCAGCATACAGCCCTGACACAATCTCGCCACACTCCAAGATAAGCTCCAGGCGCGTCTCAGAGGTAAGCCTTTCCCCAAATCCAGCTGGAACTGAGGAAGGGAGGAATGGAAAAAATTAAGGCGCACTGAACTGTTTGAATAAAGGCGAAAAGTGACAGAAAGTGCGAGAAGTAAAGAAGAGAGACTTACTTAGCAGTTTCTCGTCAATGGCGGTGCTCTCATCAGCTTGGCGTTCAAGACGACCTTGTAAGCTCTGGATTAGGAGCCCATCCTTTTCAGCCTGTCGCTGCAGTTTCAAAGTTCTGCCTTCAGTGCGTTCTGCCTTCAGCGGCGCTGTCTTGGACGGCTTTAAGATTGGCCTCGGCCGTCTTTCGGTTCTCCTCCAGTTGCTTAAACAAGGCGGCATTTTCCCGCCTTACCACTTCTATATCGCCAGTCTCGCTGACGATCTGTTTTGCCTTCGCCACAACAGCTGCGCAAAACACATTGCATGTGTTGAGCATCTTATGTCTTAAAATGAACTAAAGTCACATTGCATGTGAAAGAACAACATTTACCTTTGTTCGCCTTATTTTCGGCGACGGCTTGCTTGAGCACTTGCCTTTGGTTACTCAGTGAGTACCATAGATCGCATGTAAGTTGCTCACTGCTCTGCTAAGGCAAGGGTAGTAGTAAGTAAGAAAGGTAAAGCATAAGGTATGGCTACAATGGGCTTGGGGACTGAGTCTTTATCACATTAAAGAAAGGCCATTACGTCGGCTTAGTCAAAGCACAACGTAATGCCCGGGGACTAGTATGTACATAAAGACGGAATGTTTACCTGCATCATGGCCTTCAAGGCTTTGTAGCTCTTCTTCATTGTGACGTACAGCTCGTCACAATTGTCTTCCAGATTAATATGGTCAATGTTTGACCAACTGGCCTTAGCTTCGGAGGCGGCTCGTTGCGCTCCTTCTCATCGGCAAGCATGGCGGCGATGTTGGGTAAGATGTACCCCTCGTCGTCAAAGAGCTCTTGCTTCACCATGTTGCGGATAGCCTCACGAGTAATGGGCTCGTTCGGCTCCTCTGACTGAAGTACCGCCGCCTTCCCAGCAGCGGCAGCCCTGGCCAACTTTTCAGTTTCCGTCTTATCAGGTAAGACGGCTGAGTCCAGATCTATATGATGATCTTCAGATGGGCCTGGGGCTGTCTCTTGTTGAACGGAGGGAGTGGGGGGAGCGATGGCTGGAGAGGGCTCAGTCTTCTTTGCCTGGAAGAAATTACTTTCTTCCTCTTAAGAGGCGCAGTTGGTTTGATCCTGCAAATCACATACAAAATAAGATAACATTCATAGACATTGTTCGCCTTACTAAAGAAATTGAGGTTCGGCTTACTTCTGTACTGGAGCATTAAAGGCCGCATCTTCATCGTCCTCAATGTCGAGCACTTCGGCGTTAGCAGGGATGGCTTTCTCACGCTTCCGCCTTTCTGCTGCTGAAGTTGCTGCAGTGGCTCCTGAAGCCTTTCGTTTCCGAGTCTTTGGGGCTCGGGTGCCGCTTCAGGCACGTAAAACAAAGGAGCCAGCAGATTATCCGGCAAAAGGGCGAGCTGAAATCAAAAGTGGTGTTAGTAAGGCAAACATTGTGGAAGTATAAAAACAGTAGTGGTAAATGCCTTACCTTTGGAGCTGGGTTGGCGGCTGTGTACATAGGACGCTGCTCTGTCAGCTGGATCCTTTCCTTGGCAATCCTCTTAAAGCGATACACAAGGGCGTCTTGCGTAAGGTCACTCTCACTAACACGGAGGGGATCTTTCTTCTGGTCCGTGTAGTGGCACATGAGTCCTTTGCGATCTTTCAAAGGCTGGATTCGTCTTGACAACCAACATAGGATGGTGTCTGCGCCCGTGAGCTTGGGCACAGCAGTCTTTGTCAAGTACTCAATCCGCCTTTGCATGCGACGGAGGTTGTCAGGAAGGACCTTCAGTGGTTTCTCGCCCCAAGAAAGGCGAGGCTCCGCAGGCAAAGGAGAAAAGCGAGGAAGTCCTATGTCTTTGCCTACTGGCGCCATGTCTTTGCAGTAGAAGAAGGAGCTATTCCAGCCTTTAATGGAATCTATTTTTGGCGCCTTAGGATACCAGTCTCTGCCTCTACGAAGGTTGATGCTAACTGTTCCTAAGGAAAGCAGTTCTTCCTTCTCTGTTTGGCGCTTGCAGGTAAAGCAGTACTTGAAGAATTCTAAGCTGGGCTCTATGCCTAGGTATCCTTCGAATAAAGCCATAAAGCCAGCTATGTACAAGATACTATTGGGGCCTACGCTATGAGGCTGAAGGCCATAGTAGTCTAAGACTGATTGGAAAAAAGGATGCGGAGGCAAAGACAAACCGCGGAGGAGATGTGAGACGAGGAGCACTCGTTCATCGCCGGCGGGATCTGGAGCAGGGTGGCCGTACGCTGACCGCCAGTGGCATTCTCCTGTGGTGGGAGGATGCCCTCCTTTTGCAGCTGCGTGAGGTCCGCGTCGGTGATGGTGGAAGCTGCCCAGTTGCGGGATGATGCTTCCTCTCCCTCTCCTCTGCCTCCGCCGCATCGCCCTCATCGGAGGGCTGGGCATTCTTCTCTGCTTCGATGGAGGTGGCCGCAGAACTTGTCGCCGCCGCCGCGCGAGATGCAGATGCATCCGCGGTGCTCGATCCCCTCATGGCCAGATCTTGTCCTCCGCCGCCGCCGACGCCGCTGCCGTTGCCGCTCCCGTGGTTGCATCGGAGCTCTCCATGGGTGGGTGCGCAGGTGGTGGTGGTGGAGCTCGCCGGAGTTCGGAGGGGATGGGTGCGAGGAGGACGATGAACAGGGAAATGACCGATGGAAAAATCAGTTCCCTTTTATGGGGGCCGTGCGCCGCGATTAGTGCGGTGAGATAACGCTCGCGTGATTTTCGCCACGCGTCCCGCAACGGTCAGATAGTGGGCATCTTCTCCCGCACGCCTCGGAGATCGTGTGCGGAAAAATAGCAGTAATGGCGGCACAACGTCTCTGCTGTCCAGACTGTCGTGGACTGGCTTTGACTGCGGTGACGTCATGACAAGACTCGACGCTGACAGAATCTTTCTGCCAGATTGTTCAAAGTGCAGGAGAGTTCGGCTTAATCCTTAAGGCAGACTGAATGTCTCATTTTGGAATGCTCCAAGCTCTTCTGTCCGCCTTGCACAAAGGCGAAAGCCCGTGTTTCACAAAGACGGCAAACGAAGAACTTAAACCTTTCCGGGGACTACTGTGGAGGTTATGCCGAACGGGTATACCTGCCACGGTGGATAAAACCTGGCCCACCAGGAGGCCCATCAGATAAAGCCGGAGGGCTTAATGGAGAAGGCCTCATGGGCTTAGGCGCAAGGATAAGCTCTGGGCTGGCTTAGTGAAGTCCAAGACGAAGGCCTGGCTGCGTTCGCCTTAGGGAGCAAGTTAGGGTTTGTTACCGTGTTAGTCTAGGACTCGTGATCTAGGTCGGTTAAGGCTTTCCTTGTAGGGGAAGGCTTGGCGCCTTTATAAGCCAGCCTTCCAGCAGCCTTAGGGCAACGCATACAACCTCATTGTAACCTGTACACATATTTGCCTTGAGTGAATTATAGCAGCACGTAGGATCTCGCCACCGTCGTGAGATCCGAAGCTGGGTAAAATCGTGTGTGCAATCCCGTCACTGGAACCCTCCACGTTCTTCCCCACCTCCTCTACGGTACGTATGAATACTTCTAATAGTTCCGCGTTACCAATACCTCGACAGTGGCTAAGATGCATCATACGTTGTTTGCGTAGCAGTGATGTATGTCAACTTGTCAAGGTGCAATATTTTGCTCCATGATGTAAGCGATTAAATGTCTGCAAGGTTGGCAAAAATGAATTGACATTATTTGTTTGCAGCATCTTTGGGCTGCTGCTTCCACGCTTTATTATTGTATCGAAAAGGTAATTGCTAGTTTAAGCCATGTTTATTATTTATTTCTTCCAGGATCTTGTGTCCCCTTGTAATGATGACAAGCTTCAAGTTCAAACAATCTGGTGACTTTCATAGAGTCCAACTAGACAAAACAGAAGAATCAAGGCTTAAAAAATCTTGCATCGTTATTCCCTTCTGGCAATCCAACAAGTAGCATGACAGTAAGATTATGGATATTAAAGGGCTAACCTTCTAGAATTTCTTCCCCCCAAACAGAGTAGCATTTCAGCAAACATCTGGTCCTCAATAACAAGAAAACTTGAGTTTATATGCCTGCACTAAGCATCGCAAATGAACATGCTGAGTAGAACAGTCCAATAATTTAAATGTTCATTGTGTCGAAAAGAATACAGAGAATATGGCTACACAATAGACCAGGCGGAGCACACTGATGGAAACCCAAAACCAATTGATACAATTTTCACTTCCAGGTAGCAGCTTATACAACAAGCAAATTACATATATTGGAGGAACATAAACAAATAAATAATATTCACCATTGAATAGTTTCACAAATCAGAGTGTGCCACAGTGTCTCAGTTCTCTAGCTATGGTTATGTGATAATTAATCAAAAATCAAGATGCACAGTGCAATGTGACCGCCTTAATCCAATCAATATTTTGACCTCCGGTAACTGAAACAAACAAATGAGTTAGCAGATGCCTTGATATGATGCTTGGAAGATACACAAGAGCGTCAAATGATGTTTACCTGGTTTTGTGGGAACTGTGAGACTTGAACCCGCTTTGAACCATCTGCTAGCCGCTTGCAAGGAAGATGTGGTTCAGCTGCAGCGAACTCATTCAGAACCTGGCAAAATTTGTGGCGATACATTGGAAAATGAAAGACGGGGATAATGCTCTTCCAATTTTGTTAAACTAAGTGACAGTTCAGATGCAAATTCTGTAAAGCTAAGTTGGCCAAGTTTCTTAACGGTACCAGTTAGTTCGGTGGGTGCAATAAATTGATGTCCCGTTCCATTTGTTGAAGGAGGTATGATTGAATTTATTGCAACTCAATTTAGTTTTTGGTTTTTCAGTTTATAAATTTCAAACCAAATTTTAGTCCGGTTCATGTTTGTGTTAAATATGCAGTAATATATGTCAAGCTAGAATAAACCAATTGCCAACTGCCAGTGCACTACGCAATCACAAAAAATATTGTTGGGTAACAGCATCATACTATAGCTATGACTTTATTAAACAAACTACCAAAAGTTACTCTAAACTCTAAAGTCCCGAGACTGAAAACACAACCAAATTTGTCATTTCTAACAAGCTATGTTGTAACCGGACACACCATCAGTCGTGGCCTAACATATGTATAACATGGGGAGTCATAGCCAATCACAACTAGTGTATCTTACCCTGATGTGCCTCACGTCCACATAGTCAGAATGGATGCCAATGATGCCTGGGATTATGAAAACAATGACAAGGTAATGATATTATGGACGGTAGATCAAGTGCCAACCTGATAGGAGCAAGAACTCAAAACCCTCAGGCGACTATGCGTGTAGCTAGGTTGTGGGTACATATGTGGTGCCTTATTAGCCTTCATGTGTGCTGTTTGGGCCTGTGGACCTACGAAGTTGATGGGCCCAGGATGTCATCTTAGTCTGCTATCTGTTTTAGAAGGAACATGGGAACATCATCAAATGATCCCAGGTCCATGTGAGCCTGGGCCAAAACACTCACTTCCAAGTTTTGGAAAAAAACAGAAAAAAAACATGGGTGTACATTTTGCATGATATGTGAAACTGCAAATTTTGGGCACAAATTATGATCGTTTCTGTGGTGTAACAAATATTACGGAGATTTACAATTACTATACCCTCCTAAGTTGTTTTTTCATTTGCATGTATCGCACAAATGGTCACTTTTTCGGTCCAAAATTTTGAGGTTCATAATTGGTTTTAGAATGTGCATTGTGCATATACTATTACTTTTCTGATTCTCAAATAATGTTAGAGTGATGTTTTTAATTGTTTAAAACAGATCAGCAGCAGAAAATCCACACTTGGGAAGTATGCTACTATATGCTTTTTTTAGTAGGGCATCAGGACTGTTTGCAGTGCGTTAAGAGATATGGGGTTTGTTGCAAACCCTTAGGCTACAACATAGCTACAAGCGCTACACAGATGCAAACTGTTTATAAAGTATATACACCATGTCCAGTAATATGATTCCTAAGCTAAAGAAGCTTACAGCCTGATACACCTTCAGCTTCACTGCTTACTCCTTGCTAGACTCCAGTTGATACACATTGCTTCATTAGATTCTTTCTGTTTATCATTTTCTGAAGGGAAAAACCAAGCCAAAAGCCAAATTAAATTATTTTTTTCGACCAAGTTGGAAACACAACTATTTTTTCTTACTGAGTTGCAGTTCAAACAGGAATAAGAACTTTTTAGTTCGGTTTGGGTTTATTTGGTCCAGTCTAATTACACACACGCTTACATCTACATCAGGTAAGCCAAAACACTGGTGAGCAACTTTCTTAAACAGTATGCAGCTAATTATGCGATAGCATATCTTCCAATTTCTGGTTGATGACAGCAAATGTTTGCTGCTTAGCGCTTCAAAGATGTTCATCTAATAACCTAGAAATTACTAGCTAGTGCACACTTAACGAACGAGATACAGAAGGAGGCTTGAGCTGAAACAAAAAAAATACTAGGAGTGATAAATGGGTTAACAAAGTAATACCTGATTTCTGATTGCACCAATCAACATATCTTGACATCCAAAGGCATGCACATTCTTCAAATTTGGGCACTGAAGTAGCAACCGCTCTGTGGAAAGTATTCAGAAGTTTTGACAACGACGATAACAGTTTTATCAATTTGACAACCTGATGAAGGGAAGAAAATAATACCTGGGTGAAGATTTGTACAAGAGTTGAGGTTCAGGTCATTCAACTCTGGACATTTCACATACAAAGCCTGCCATATGTGAAATGAAATTAGTAATGAGCTTACGTCTATTGCTGAACACCATATCCATCAATGATTTGAATGAAATCACTGCAGGCAAATTTGGAAGGCTTACGTCTATTGCTGAACAGCCCCAAAGACTGAGCTTCTTCAAATTATCATGCTTTATAATGAGCTTTTGGCGCATTGGTTGCTTTTTTAAGGTGGGTAATTTTGGGCACAATCTAATCCTTCCATTAATCTCACCAAAATATGCCCCTTGTTTTTCACTCTGCAGGTTAGACCGTAAGCTCATTCCACAGTCCATGAGCTGAAGAAGTGGCAATTGTGCTGTCGCGACCTGGATCCCACCTAAAAGATCACATTGGTGGATTTTTAAAACTGGAGCTAATGCAATGGTTGACTGGTGAATTCATTTTTAGTAGAGCCGAAGTAATAAACCATGAGAAGAAATATGAGGCTTACTCGTAGTAATATTTGGGCAAAGAGCAAGGAGCAGCCTTGATAAAGTATGAGGGAACGCCTTGCAGATCATCCCAACACCATTATCACTGATGCTAGATCTGTGGTATAATCAAAACGAGTAAAACTGCATAAGCACATTTGAAGTCGCACTCCATGGAAACGCATCATGTAGCTCCAAATTTTAGTTTATACCCAGAGAGAGATATTGGAGCTTACCCACTTAGATCAAGCATATCCAAGCTTGCACAAGCTCGGACAATAGATGCAACAGCTGCATCTGTTACTTTTGAACCTAGAATCAAGGATAGCATGCACAAGCCCCTGATAAAGAAATAGTGAGATTGGGATTTAGAGGTTGAAATATTGTAAAATTAGAATTCTAATGAGAAGACAACTAGAATGTTATAACTCAAATCTGATAAGATTGTGCTGAGAGCATGGTGGAGTAGAAGTATACCTGAGATTGGCACTCTCTAGAGTAGACACAGCTTCATTAGATAGTTGAATTGATGATATGTGCAAATTTCTTAAGTTAGGGCATGAATGACCCAGGCCTTCCATCAAAGTAACCAGATCGGTGCAATCGTTACTTTTTTGTGTGAAACACAGCGAAAGCTCATTCATGTTAATGCAACTTATGACCTAAAAAAAATTCAGTCAAATGAAGACATGCACAAGATTTTCTTTTATTATTGTAAACAGTAATAGAATACAATATTACCGATTTTGAAAGGGAGCAAAGGTCTGACAGCCAAAGAACCTTAAGGCTTGAAGAGCTTAGATTAAGAAAACCAAGATTAGAGCAACCACCAATCTTTAGAGTTGAGAGAAAATGCTTCTCTGAAACAATTTGACTTAGCTCCTCTCTGTTAGAATAGAACAGCTTCAGTTAATATGGGAGCTGAACATGAAGATCGCTAAAACCTTCTACAAATTTGCATGAAATTTCTATTTCCAAATCAATAAATATTCAACCCAACTTGCATG
This sequence comes from Poa pratensis, assembly GCA_947311845.1. Classification (NCBI taxonomy): domain Eukaryota; kingdom Viridiplantae; phylum Streptophyta; class Magnoliopsida; order Poales; family Poaceae; genus Poa; species Poa pratensis. Next base: position 133,188,396 of record CAMZMU010000041.1, on the reverse strand, counting down.
GCACGAAAATGGGAACTAGACTACTTTTCTTGCAAGCATAACATAACATGGTGTAACTATAACAATAAGCAAAGGCAAACAAAAATCAACTGCGTTGCATTCTATATGTGAAATTAAGACAAATAAAAATCAACTGCACTGCATTCTATATGTGAAATTTCAAATAGAATACAAATCCTCAAATGTATCTGATCTTACAAGGCAGCTGTTAGGTGAGAAGCACAATTGCAAAATTGGTAAGACCCATTTAAAACTAGTGACTCAAATTATAAGAAAGCAAACATATTCGATATACAATATAATGTAAACTAAATGATGTTAGAGATTTACAGCATACCCAGTCATACTGTTGACTGCCTTGTCAGCCATGGTGATCTCCAGAGTTTCTAAACTTGAGCAGGAACTTGCAAGGCATGCCAGCATAGTGGCATCAACATCACTGAATCAAACATAGACAAAAATAGATATTTTTCATCAGTGGAACATGTTTTCTCGGCATTGGAAACAAAAACAGGAGGACAAGATCCAGATTAATTATCACCCTGGCCAGATCCAAAACAGTGCGGGGTTTTACTTATCCACTCTCGCATCAACTTAAGCGCATACAATACTTTCATTGAAAATAAGCTTCACCAAAGTCAAGCAGGACAGCGAAACTTATACCAAAGCACCAAAGCTAGATTAACACATCACTTCGACCGTATCCAGAATACCGTGAGGTATAAAAACTTCTCTTTTGAGTCAAGTTTAAGTGCTCAGATTTTTCACTGTACGTAAACAAACAATTGGATGGGAAACCTTGAAGAGACACAGAAGTGCTAAGTACTAGTCTGAGGTTGTAAGCTCATAAACAGCAACCTTTTTATGTTCAAAAGTGGCACATGTTCACAGTAATTGTAGAAGATTTGGAAATAGAAATTTCATGCAAATTTGTAGAAGGTTTTGTCGTCAGTGGAACATGCTTCTTGGCATTGGAAACAAACACAGGAGGACAAGATCTGTTAGAAATAAATATATTGCACAGCCCTTTCCATCAGTTCGGACTTATGGGATAATTGGCTAGTGCATCAATTCAATATGGTATCAGAGCCAGAGGTCTAGAGTTCAAATCCTGGCCAACGCAGTATTAAAAATAAATATCTGCGAACACCCTAAGTCCACGTACTAGGCTCGTGAGAACGTCCACAGCCTAGACGTGAGGGGGAGTGTTAGAAATAAATATATTGCACAGCCCTTTCCATCAGTTCGGACTTATGGGATAATTGGCTAGTGCATCAATTCAATATTAGATTAATTATCACCCTGGCCAGATCCAAAACAGTGCGGGATTTTACTTATCCACTCTCACATCAACTTAAGCGCATACAATTCTTTCATTGTAAATAAGCTTCACCAAGTCAAGCAGGACAGCGAAACTTATACCAAAGCACGAAAGCTATAACACATCACTTCGACCGTATCCAGAATACCACGAGGTATTACTTCTCTTTTACATCAAGTTTAAGTGCTCAGATTTTTCACTGTACGTAAACAAACAATTGGATGGGAAACTTTAAGAGACACAGAAGCAATTTAAAGTGCCAAGTACTACTTTGTGGTTGTATGATCATAAAAAGCAACGTTTTTTGTGTTCACAAGTGGCACATGTTCTGACAGTAATTGTGCATCTCACATCGTCATAGACCAAGATCCTTGTTGGCTATGTGCTTTCTACAAACATAACAATCCAACCAAGCACTGATAAAAATGGTCAAAGGTTTGCAAATCAATATCGCAGCACAAACAAAATATTATCCAAACCAGAGAAATCTCCAACCCCATACCTTACAAAGTTTCCTACACTACATGAGTTTCATATAGTCAAAACACCTATCCAAGCGCGGTTCAAATTCATTCTCTAGACAATAAGATTGGTTCTCCATAAATAAATGCATGATCTTTCAGAACCAAAGTTAAAAGGCACAAACAATCAGTATTCTCCATGATACCCTCAACTTTGAGGGAGTTTCCTATGCCCAACGATAAATAACCCTCAACAATATGTACCGTTTAGCGATCCAGAGATAATTAACCTGCCGCCAGCATCAGATCCAACTTCCGTTCATCTTGTTAGTGGTTCAGAGAGTCGCGTTCTCGATATACTAGTCAACTGTTTTTGTCTTTTAGGGGATATATGCTACCAGTAATTTGTATTGTGGCTTTTAATAAAATTCCCTTTTCTAAAAAAAACCAGAAGGAAATTGCGCATGAGGGTTCATGTCCGGAGCAGCCGCCAATCGAAGATCCGGCAGCGCGGGGTGCCCAGATCGCGTAAAAATCGCATCTTTCCCGGGTTAGATTTGTCCAGATTCGCGCGGGTTCCCTCACCTTTCCATGTGGAGCACGAGGCGCGAGAGCGCGGCGCAGCGGGGCAGCAGCGCCCCGACGAGGCCGCCGCCGGCGGGGCGGAGGCGGAGCTCCTCGGCGGCCCGCCAGACCCGGGCGGCGCAGTCCCGCCAGCCGCGGCTGACCGCGGCGGCCTCCAGGACGCCCCTGGGCCCGAGCCGGCGCAGCATCTCCGCGACGAGCTCCGTGGGGACCGCCCTCCCGCCCAGCTCCATCTTGTCGTCGTCGTCGTCGGCGTCGACCTCCATGTCGTCATCGTCGTCCGGCGCGAGGGGCCTGGGTTTCTTCTCCGGGGAGGTGGGGGGCGCGTCGTCGAAGGAGAGGGCGCGGCGGAGCCGGTTCTCCCGGCGCTGGCGGCCTGGCCGGAGGAGGGCGAGGGGGCGTCGGCGGGGCCGGGAGAGGGGAGGTGGCAGACGTGGCCCTTCTTGGGCTGGCCGCATCGGCCGCAGTTGTAGCTGCCGCGCGTCTTGGGGCGCGGCGGCGCGGGGGGCTTGGCGGGCGGCGAGGACATGGGGGTTAGGGTTTCGCGACGCGGCTAGGGCAGGGGGAAATAGTGGGTGGGGAATTGGGGAGGGGGGGTTGGCGCCATTTTTTGGGGGTGCGCAGATTGGGGACGAGACGACCTCGGACCAGATGAGATGAGGTACTACCAGTCCGTGGCGGAGATGAGTTCGTTTGTTTACCCAGCCAGCACCAGCAGTGGAGTGAATGACCACGTCAGACGGTTGGGGAACGAGTGAGCCAACTGTTTCCTTGTCAGATTTAGTAGACGGTGGTATGTTTGTTTCCCGAACTTTCCCGACACGTGCGCGCCTACGTTTTCGGATGGAAAAACCGGTGCGGTTTCTTTCAGATATACTCGCTTTTTTTTCAGTTGAGAAGATCGTAGCAGCTTTGACCAAAGATAGAAAGACACCAGGTTGAGAAGGTGGTTAAATTCATGGCTTTATTACTCACTCTCATTGGAAATATGTCTAATACGTAGACAAATATGTGTCAATCGTTTCCCATCACATGTAGTAGTACTGTTTTCGTTGCGATCCTTGATTTAATCTGCAACAGGGTATAATTTAGCTTTCACACAATTGACTGTGCTGAGTGGCGGTTCTGGCCGTGACGGGGATCTGACAGACGCACAACTGCGTTAGCTTGGCAGGGCTATGGTACAATGATCTCTTAGTATAAGATTTTTGCTTTTTTTTTCTCTTTAGCAATTCGTTTTCTAGTTTTTGTTTTTGTGATGAAACCCGATGTTCAGGGTTGGTTAATGCAATGTACAACGTCGCTGATTGTACATCTCCACGCGACAATGATTGACAATGGTTTGTTCAGGGGGTCGGGGGGCCATGCCCCCCTCCCACACTATGCTTGACTTTTTTTAGAACCCCTATATAATGTGTGGATTTACCTTTAAATTTGTTAGAAATTAATGGCCCCTCCAAATAGTCTAGTGTCTAATTGGCCCCCTCTTTCAACCATTCTTGGCTCCGTCCCCTGCCGACTGAAGCGGATTTTTCTGTTCGCGTGGAGGTGGCTTGATATCATAATTAATATGGCTCTAGCAATCGCATTGAGCAGCCGAGGAATTGCATGTTCGAAGACAATGACGTGCTAGGAATAGGTAGAGAAGCCGAAAGCCGCATGTTTGGTTACCTGAAGCCGTTTTAAGCATTTTGCATGTGTGTCTCCCGGGGGCCTGGGCCTGGAAAAACGAGGGTTCGGCCATGTTCTGTATCCCATATTGGTTTCCCACAAAGCGATAGCCAGAACCGTTCCGTGCGGTATGAGTTTTTAATCCTGTTGTTGGTTTACATTTGTGTTTCATGTACTCTAACCGGAAACTGCAAATGACTCCCGAGCTACATGGAGCTCGTTTTTTGAAGAAAAAAAAAATCAAAATCAACACTTTTGAGTTTCCAAAATTCGTGAAAAATTTCCCGGCTGAAAATAGTGTCTAGATCTACAAACGCGCAAAATTGCAACTCAAAATTCGTTATATTTTGGGCTACCAAAATGACAAATCGGGAACAATTTCAAGCTTTTGAAACTGTGTACTATTCACCACCCATTTGTCATTTTGCCCCAACCCACAATATAACGTATTTTGATTTAAAATTTTGCACACTTATAGATCTAGATAATGATAATCATGTATTCCTTTTACTTTTGCCAGGAGGAAACATTGTTTGTCATTATGTGATATCTGTTTTCATTCAGTATATTTTCAGTAGAAACATGGACTCTTTTGACACGACAGCTTTGTAATGTGGCGGCGTCTAGAGACGCTAGGACAGTAGGGCTCATAACTAGCAGGCAAATCCCTCTTGGGGATCCTATCTAGATCTATAAGAGTGCAAAATTTTAAATCAAAATACGTTATATGTGATGATTTTGAATTTTTAGAAACTCAAAAGTGTTGATTTCAAAAAAAATTAAACGAGCTCCATGTAGCTCGGGAACCATTAGTCCACTATCATACTCTAACCTCCTATCTAGGTGCTGATCTTATGTCACAGTCACACCACTACACTTGAACTATGTAACATCACCACGAAAAGCGGCTAGAGGACAACGACGCGACGTGGTGCGGCGGTCCATGCTGAGTTCGCTGAAAGAGTTTTGCCGGAGGTTGCGGTGCAGGTTAAAAACAGACATACTATCGATTAGCCGTTGCGGCGACGACGAAGTTAACAGCAAGGAGCGTCGGAGCGAAGATGACGGAGAGGCTAAAAAATACACGTACAACAAGAGCAATACCTACTGCAGTGACAGTGGACTCATGACGGTGAACGACGGCGACGGAGGTTACAAACACAATGTACACTAGATGTAGTCTAAACACGTATGTAGCTCAATACAAGATCTACCCGTATATGTCTGCGAAAATAGAAAAGTTTCAACGTGAAAGTTGAGTAAACGTTGAGATGAACTTGCTCGTAGAAGGATATTTCAAACCGTCGACCGAGTGCGACAAATTTGACAAAATTCCTGTAAAAAAGTTTTGAACATCGGTTCAAAATCGACAAGTTATAGTCGACTTGAAACGAGTACGGGAATGAAATCTACTCATCGACCCGCACATATTTCGTGTACAAATTAAATCGAGGTATAGTTGTGTAGATTAGAGACAATGACAAAAGAACTTTTCAGTGACGAAAGAGCGAAGGGCCGGCACCATAAAGTGCAGAGCGCATGTTTTCGCAGGATATTCAAAGCAGCTGTGGGTAGGCACGAGCGGTGCCTCAAACCCAAATTCTTTTTGAAAGATAATGTTGTCATTGTCTAAACAGGAAGTCAACGAATCCGAGTACAGTTTATGGATAGATCATAGATATGTATCCGACGACTGACAGAACTACAATGAACCATAGACTTATTCGGTAATCAAAAAACGAAACTAGGTTTGGCCAACTAATAAAAATCTTCTGCCGGTGCTCCCTTGCACTCCACCATCCATGACCTCTTACCCGCGACGAGGAATTTCCTGCGATAATAAGCCGATAATACAAGGAGGTTTATCCTGACGTTAGAGACGACGCAGGGGAACGAAACCTCTGATTAATGAAACTGGCACGATCGAGGTTACTCACATATCTTGTTGAAGCTTGCAATGTCGCAGCTCTGCACGTACTCGTCCACCGGCTCCGCGCAGAGGTGCTCCTCGATGAGGTTGTCGACGGAGACGAGGTCGTCGACGACGGTGAGCATGATCTGCATCTTGCTCATCCCGTACCCGATCGGGACAAGCTTGGCTGCAATAAGGACAGGGTGATCAGTCGATAGACAATAATCGAAGAACTCGATCGGTTAGATTTAACTGATTGATAACTAACTAATTAACGGCGTAATAATTCACGGGCATAGCTAGCTAGGTTGGAAGAACTCAACGACGTACATGCACCCCAGGTGAGTCCTTCCATGGTGACGCCTCGTACGGCCTCCTCGAGCTTGGCCATGTCGGTCTCGTCGTCCCATGGCTTCACGTCGAGCAGAACGGAGGACTTTGCGGTCGCCATGGATCTTCTTCTTACGGGTGGGTTCCGGCGGACGGGTGGCGGCACTTCCGATCGAGTTCCGGGGGCGCAGGGGCTGTGGGCTGGAGCGGTGCGGACGCAGGCCATCAAATAGGCCGCGGCGCGAGGAGGACTCCGTGTCGAACTCGAACCCGCTGGGTTGGGAAAGAATCGGGAAACGAACGAACTCTTGTCCGATAGATGGATTCCCGAGGACTCACGCCAAACAGATCGGCCGGGAATCCACTGGTTGATCATGTCCTTTGTTAACTCATCATCCACTAGTTCCTGACAACGGCAAGGTGACCCAGTATCCCCCATACTTTTCATCTCTATCATGGATGTTCTGAACAGGGTATTCTGTATTGCGGAGGAAAGAGGATTGTTCCAGAGTCTAGACCGTTGGGGAATTAGGCATAGACTCTCTCTGTTTGCTGATGATGTTGCCATGTTCCTAAAACCAGCAAGAAATGAACTGACAGCAACACGAGCTATGTTGGACCTGTTTGGGCAATCTTCTGGCCTTGTCTGCAATTTGGAAAAATGTGCTATTGCGCCAATTGCTTGTGTGGATGTGGACATTCAGCAGATCATCCAACCGTTTCCTTGTAAAGTGGTGGAATTTCCTTGCAAATACTTGGGGCTGCCGATTTCCTTGACTAGACTAAGGAAATGTGACTTACAGGCTCTTATTGATGCCATTGCAAATAAGCTTGCAACCTGGAAGACGTTGATGCTAACTCAGAGTGGCAGACTCCTATTGATCAAAACGGTGCTGTCTGCGATCGCTGTATACCACATGTTGTCTTTGGATCTGCCGGCGTGGGTGATCAAGAGGATTAATAAAATCTGCCGTGCATTCTTGTGGCATGGTGCAGGGGATGCAAAGGGTGGCCATTGCCTAGTTGCTTGGGACCAGGTCTGCATGCCCACAAAATTTGGGGGCCTGGGCATTCACAATTTGAAGTTCCTGAATGACGCATTAAGGGTAAGGTGGCGATGGCTTGAAAAAGCTGGTCCTATGAGAGTTTGGTCCGGGTTGCAGTTCCGACTGTCGAAGGAGGCCGAACAGATGTTCAGAACAACGAATTGCTGTATTCTTGGCAAGGGTGATCGACTGAATTTCTGGGAAGATAGGTGGTTACAGGGGAGAAGCCCTGCCCAGATCGCTCCACATCTCTTTCCCTTCGTCCGTGCTAGAGGGGCAAAAAGAAGAACTGTCGCCGAGGCCCTGCTAAATAACAATTGGGTAGATGATTTCCGTGGTGTACTCACAGTCCAAGCTATTGCACAGTTCATGGAGCTCTGGATGGCGATCCAGGACTTGCCAACGTTAACTGAAGATGAAGACACTTGCAGGTGGAGGCTGACCACAAATGGCAGCTATTCTGCATCATCCACATACCAAGCGTTCTTCTACGGGAAGACAACTGCTGATTATGCTGAGGCATTGTGGAAGAGCAAAGCACCGCTAAAGGAGAAGCTTTTTGCCTGGCTGGTTATGAGAAATCGATGCTGGACTGCTGACAGGCTGCAGAGAAGAGGACTTCCAGGACCAGCAAAATGTACCTTGTGTGATCAGGAGGAAGAAACAATGGATCATATTATGACCTCCTGCTCCTATTCGCGGGATTTCTGGTTCAGATTTTGCACTGAAGTACGTATACCAAACCTTACACAGGTGGCAGGGAGTGGCGTCAGAAGATGGTGGTGCAAAACACTAAAGAGAAAATCGAAGAAGCAGAAAAAAGAGCTGGCTACTATGATGATCGCAGGGATGAGACGCCTGTGGCTTGAGAGAAATGCTAGGGTGTTTGAGGGTAGAAGTGCCCTGGTGCATGTAGTTGTTAGAAATGCAGTAGATGAGTTACAGATGTGGAGAGTAGCCGGTAGAGAGGTAGAACATCGCGAGGAGTAGTCCGTAGAGTTTCTGTGGGCGGCAAGGCCGGCAAGTTGTAAAACTCTCCCCTTTTCAAGTCTTAATGAAATGACAGCAACCAATTCGGTTGCCTGTCCTTGAAAACTAGTTCCTGACGACCCCATCTACTTGGAACCCAACTTCATGACGCAAGACAACGGCGGTGTCGGCTTGATCTAGGAGCATATTCAAATGGAAGTGGAAAGTTGTAAACAAATTTTAATTTCTTCCTCAACAAGCACATAACGCGCTCATAGGATAGCATGCACAAGCCCCTGATAAACAAATAGTGAGATCAAAGCATCATGTCATAAAAATCATATATGCAAATTGTTAAAAATCTGAAGAAATTACACAACATACTTACAGGCTGTTTGTACAACTCCAAAAAAAAATCAGCTCAAAATTTTACCTACAGTTAGAGAAACAAAAATGGTAAACTACACTGTGACTAGTATCAGATTTGAGTGAATAGTGTTTCATACTATTCACACCGAATTTTTTCTTTTTTGCCTCTCTAAGTGTAGGTCGAATTTGAAGCAGCCAATTTTTGAAGTTGCATATATAACATAGATGCTTGTCAATTTTTTTGAAAATATCTGAACATGTTTTGTACATTCAAAAAAATTGATCTCATAGATCCTATCTAATGTGAGATCATACCCAAGTTGCTGCCCAGACATGAGATCCTAGCGGCCTAATCACAGGAACTTTTTTTTTGCAACGAAATTAGGGACTTTATTATTTAATCATAGTTCTCTTACAATCAGCTCGTAAGCTGTCAACTAAAAAATTTGGGCTCTCAAACAACCAGCTTTCTGTCACATCTAGCTTGCAAGCAAGCTTGGCACAAATGTGAGCAGGATTGTTCGAAGTTCTCAACACATGTTGAATAGAGAACGAGGCAAAATCCTGGGATCTCTCCCCTATTTCCTGTAGAATAGGCGATGCAACAGAACGAGAGTTACGGCGCGAGTTCCAGAGGTTAACTACCTCTAAGCAGTCTATCTCCATGATGACATGAGAAAGACCGCGCAGCTGAGCAAAAATGACCCCCTCTCGAAGAGCAAGACGTTCAGAGATTAAAGGATCCGTCACTCCGTCGAGAGGTTTGCTCCAAGCACCCAAGAAGGCGATGTGAGACCTGGCCACGCCACCCCCACCTCCACTCATAGTAGTGGGATCTAAAGCCCCTTCAGTGTTGACCTTAACCCAACCTGCATTTGGTGGCCTCCAACACTGCCCAATCGGAGTTTTTGATTTCTCCGATGGTAACTCCATCAGCGAGAGCATTTCTTGAACCCATTTTACAGCCTGCACAGGATCATACTGCTCCTTGTCATGGGTCCAACGATTTCGGGAAGACCAGATGTAGTACATGATTGTAATGATCTGGGTCTTCTCCTGTTCTGTAAACATAATGTCCATAAGAATATCTTTGGACCAAGTTTGAGGGTGTAGTCTAGGTTCACGTGCAAGATTGCAGCTCTGTAGCCAACAACGAGCCTGGCTCTAGTGGAACCCTCCATCTGAGCGTGCCTGTTGGGCCTGGCCTGACGCTGCTTTCACCTGCGCGCTGGTCTGACTCGAGAGCTCGCACATGCATCCAAACGCCACGACTTTGCAGCTGACGGGTCTGGCGTGGGTATCTGCAGGCTACCAAACGCGCCCTAAGAGTCGAGAGAGCAGCCAATCCAGGCGCTATGATACAATACTCAGTGTTTTGCGGGAAAAGGTGGGATGCCCCTTGCAACCCTACTGATACCCATCATATAACTACTATGCCAAATTGCTAATTTCCCTACAACCTGTTGGGTTGCCAAATTTTAGAGATAGGACCCACTACATGCAAAGTAAGGAAAATATCTTCATTCTCTCTCCTCTAGTACTCCCCTCTCATCTCTCCACGTGTAGAGGCTGACCAAGGGCGTGTTTGGTACCTGCAGCTTTTTTGGGCATTTTGTATCCATGGCTTTCGGGGGACTTATCCTATAAAAATGTGGCCTGATGAGCTAATAAGAGGATATGATTCAACTTACATTGGCCAATGACGGGGTGGTTCCTACCGCCGGCGTCGAAGAAGAAGGACGGGCGGGAGGATTGGAAGAAGACGATGTCGGATTAGAAGAAGATGTACCCACCATCGTCGGCGGCGGCATCGGCTCCTGCATTCCATCCATGTGGACGGCGGAAGCCGCAACCGCGATGTGCCCGCCGCTGATGGCGCTGCCGCTGCTCGGGGACGGCCGAGACAAACGGGTGATGACGCTTTGAGCATCCAAGCTAAATCGTCTGAAGCCTTGCCGACGAGAACAGCCCACCCATTTATGGTGAGGAGTGGGGGCGGGAGCGCCGGAATGGCGAGTATGGCGGCGGGGGAGGATAAATCTTGGAATGAAGTTTCATAATATTTTGACGTTTTTTCTTGGAAAAATAGCAATATATACAACATCAAATTAACATCACTAGATAAATCTTGGAATGAAGTTTCATAATATATGAATTTAATGTTATAAATTTGCTCTTTTTATAAAGCTTACCAAACTCAAACAAGTTTGACTTCGGATTAAACTAGAAGTAAGCTTATTTGGGGAAAAAATGAGTAGGTGCATGAGTGCAACTGCTACACAAATAGTTGAGGTTATCTCCAATAGTACGTACTCCTTCCGTTCCAATTTAATTAACTTGCTATCCTCCACATGTGGATGTATGTATACACGTAACATGTCCAGATACATCCATACTTGGTGTATAGCAAGTCAATTAAAATGGAACGGAGAGAATAGTAGCTTGGGCAAAGTGGCATTCTGTGACGTTCTCTCACTCAACACAACACAGCACGGCAAAACCTTGTTTCGATTTGCGAATGTGATCAAGTTTTATGTTGGCCTTTTTTTTCATTTCTCCGCTGCTTTTGCCGGCACAAGAATGCAAGTCACGTCGCAAATCGCTGTCCCATCCCATGCATCCAAACCGCACGAGCGACTGCAGAGCCACCCCGCACGCTACGCGACGCAATCAATCCACGAGCCGATGGGCCCGCCACCGCATGACGGCCGGCTTCTTCCTCATCAGCTCCCCTGCTTTGCACTGATCGGTCCGTTGTTTCTCACCACCTGATCCGAGGATGCATCATGCCAATTGCCATGCATGGTAAATCAGTGCGAGAGTCCTCTGAAAACTGGAGAGTCCAGTTCACTGTATTTAAGGTTCAGGGGCAAGGGTTGGCGTACACCTGTAGTTCCAGGTTAACATGCAGCAATCCGAGCATGATTAACTCGACACCCAACTAGTAAACCATTTTAAGTGTTGGGCCAACGAGGCTTTGATTAGTGGCGTCCCTACGTTAGCTAATTCGCCATTTTATGGATGCTACACACACAACGTTTGCCCACCTAGCTTCTACTGGATAACACCTCTGTTTTTATTTTTCTTAGCCTCCTCTGCCCGCAACTGGGTTTGAGTATTTTTTTTCCTCTCGGTATTGTAATTCAACTTTGCAATTCTTTGGTTGAGAAATTAGTTCAGACTTCAGACTGGCTCTTGATAGACAAAAAGGAAAAAAAAACATAGTCTAGACATACGTGTCCTTGTGAAAATACGGCACTACTACCGTCGGTATCCAAAATTACACCGCATATCAGTGTATTCTTGCCCATTTTTGTCCAAAAACTGTGATATTTAGCCTATCCCCCCCTCCCCCAATTCTGGCCTAGTAAGGCTCTGTGGCCCATTTGCCCCCGCTCGGCCCAAGCTTCGCAAAAAAAAAACAGTGGCGGAGCTTGGGCCGAGCTCATGGGGGGCAAATGGGACACAGAGCCTTACTGGGCCATAATTGGGGGGGGGGGGGGGGGGATAGGCTAAATGTCACAGTTTTTGGACAAAAATGGACAAGAATACAATGATTTCTAGCAAAAATTTCGTGGGCTGGGGGGCGGCGGCCCCCTGACTGCTACATAGCTCCGCCCCTACATAAAACGCTAGTCACATGCGGAAAAACACGTTGTTTATCCTCCTCGGGAAAGAAAACACATTGTCTACACGTAAAACCCATCAAATCGCATCTGAGGTCCTACAAATTAATGGCACTAGCTAGACAGAACTTAATCTTCAGCAGCAAGCCAACAAAGCAGGAGAGCATCTGGGGCACATCGGACAAAGTACATTGCACACGGTTCAGTTTTTTTACTGTGTGTGAAGTAGAACCCCTTGAATCTTGTGCAATAGAGCACCATATCGCCTAGCCATAGATAGCGATGTTTACGTTAACCGTTTGCGATGGGCAATTTTTATCATGTGCGATTCCCCGATATGTACTAGTGGGAGCTTCAAATGGCTGATGGCCATTGAGATGGATCTTCAAGTGCTACATGGCACCAGTGGCGGACCCATGAAAAAACCAGGAGGGTGGGCACACTCCAAAACAATGAGCTATTTCTTTTTTCCTTTTTAGATCCATTATTTTGTGATTTTTTTGTGTAGACTACAATACAACTCATTATCTAGCCAAACATGCAGACGTGTAGATAAAATATGTATGTATCCATATCATTTTTTTTCAGATTTTTTGAAACTTACAAACAATATTTTCGTTTAAAATAGCCAAAACACCTCTCTCGATTAAATGTAGCAGAAATAGTCGGTTGCCATTTAAGCAACATATATAGTATATTGGATGTATAGTTTATAAGCAAAAATCGTCAACTCTAAACACTTTGCAGTACCGAAACAATAGGAAAAAGGCTAAACTGGGCTACAAACTGAGACTCATATTAGCGGTAGTCAAAAAAATTCCCAAACTTCTGGGTGGGCCACGGCCCACCCAGCCCACCCTCTAGGTCCGCCCATGCATGCCACTGAGGCTGAGAGGAGCAAGGCCCGTGGCAACGCGGACGGGCAAGAGAGAGGGTGTGTAGGAGTAGGCTTGATGTTGGCACGGAGCAAACAAATCCAAGAGATAGATCCAATGATGTTAGAAATGTAGTCATACTCATTGTCAAATCTCTAAGGACATAAATGTAAAATGTAACTAGAAACAAATGAAAAAAAACGAGCAATAGCAGATCTAGCAAGGTTCCCTCACGTACATAAAGTTATTATGAATGCTTCTCTTCTTGATGAAGTCACTTTTGACATTTGAGACTAAGGAGTTAATATGTTTCAAAAATCTTTGGCTACTTTTTGTAAAAAATACAACAGAAGGACAACCAAGCTTGTCTGAAAAACTTGACAATTGTATTAGAACAACCCAATAGCAACATAAGGTCGATTGGTAGTTTGAGTTTCTTTAGAAAAAACGGGTAGCTACTTTCTAAATAATCTAGTCGTTGTTTCAAAATAATTTTGCATTTATTTCGAAAAAACGGTAGCAATTGATTGTTAGATAATCTGGTAACTTTGTTAGAGAATATGATAGTTGATTCAAAGTATCTGGAATATATTGTTAAATAAGCTGGTAACTATTGCTAAATAATCTAGTAGTTATTGCTTAACAAACTGATGAATGTATCATACAAACTTGGTGATTGTTTCTGATAAACATAGTTGTTTTATCAAAAAAGTATGGTAGCTACATATGAACCTGAGAATAAATTACACGGTAGCTAACAACAAGCCATGATAATGGGTTTTAAACATATAGTTGTTTATAAACGACATGGTAATAGTTCAAAAAAGTTAATAACTATTTTCTAGGCGAATCGGTAGTTAAATCTTAGAAGCTGCATTTAGACTGAACAATTCGGTGAGAGTTACACGTAAAAAAGTTAGGGGATGAAAGTATTTGAAAACATAAAAAACATATAAAAGTCAATAGGCTAGTGCAAACACCGCAAACAGTGGCCTGATAGTGCTAGTACTAAGCTTCCAATCTAGTAGCATCAGGGCCAGCTCTGGCCCAGGCCAGCAGGGCGACGGCCTGGGCCCGGTCCAAATAGGGGCCCATATCTGGTATGCACTACGTATATGATAGAGTATAGCAAAAATAAGAAAAAAAGCCTAGGCGTCCAGGAAGGCACGCAGGCAGCCACGCACAGAAAGGGATTGCTTCGTTTTCTGATTCCTCACGAGTGAATTGCCCACTCACCGTCTTGCCCAGACTGAAATCCCTAATCATCCATGATCACAAAGAGTTGGAGATAGAGGTAGGGCCGTACGGGAGCGATCAAGTCGGGAAGGAAATGGGGAGCGATCAAGATTCAAGAATTCAAGATTATCAGGTAATTCTCAGCTAAAAAAACTATTCTATTTTTTCGTGTTCTCAATCTGATGTCTGATTTGTCTTTACTTTACATCACATGCAGGCATGCAGCTACATCCAGAGTAGGTTGATTGAATCTCAGAAAGGGGCAAGGCATAAATTTGTCTTGATGAATGATACCGCTACGAATTCTGAGCAACTATATATCACCAATGGCGAAGAATTATCAGTCTTTATGACTTTCTAATATATGTATTTGTTCTTTTTTCTCTCTGTTGGGCCCATTGGTGAAGCTCGCCCCGGGGTCTTTGAAATCCTAGAGTAGGCCCTGAGTAGCATGCCCCTCTTATTCCATTTCACGCGCTAGTTGATAGTTCCATTCAAGCGACACATTTTGCGGCTGCCTATGCGGCAGTAGGATAGGGATTAGTTGCCGGCGCACGGATCGACACACATGCGCTGCCATCAAGTAGGTTGAAAAATAAATGGATGAATTGCAAAACTGATAGTGGTTGTGCTATGCCACTGGCTGGTCCTAACGATTAATAGCCTAAAATAAATTGCGCGTCACATGTTTATACTAAATATTTTTACTTCGTCACAATGGAAACATTTATTAGTACAAATGCAGTTATGCTAAAATATAAATGTATGTGGTCTAGAGAGCTGTGTTATTGTTTTCGGATTTTTTATGAGACATCTCATGAACTAAATTTCATGTACGTTGGAGAAAAGCATTAAAGGACGACAAAATCACATTCATGCACATGATAATCCGTTCCATTTTTTATGAAGTACTATAGTGTTTTATATATAATATATATTTGTATCTATTGTGGTATCTGTAAATACCGCAACATAGCTAAAATTTAATACTTT
Organism: Poa pratensis; assembly: GCA_947311845.1. Lineage (NCBI taxonomy): Eukaryota > Viridiplantae > Streptophyta > Magnoliopsida > Poales > Poaceae > Poa > Poa pratensis. Next base: position 133,173,002 of record CAMZMU010000041.1, on the reverse strand, counting down.
AAGAGATACACTAGTTAACCAAAGTTTACGGGTGTGATGGTCCAGATTTTTTCATGGGGTACGATTGTCCATGTTTGTTGTATCTATTAGAACATTCTTAAGTGTTTGAGGTGTCAATAAGTATAATATCCTTGACCCTTGCACTTTTTTTTTAATAAACCTTGACTCAAGCACTTGTCCTCGCTACTTGCTACTCCTTTCGTTGCTAAATGTAAGATGTTTCAGCCTTTTTTGGTACACACGTGTCCAGATATGATTTAGTGCAAGATTCATATGATTCTTATATAATAAGACATGTCTAGATACATGTGGGTCAGAAAATGCTAACACATCTTACATTTAGCAACGGAGGGACTATTTTTTTTTTGAGAAACCACCAAAACTTTGATGAGTGGCGTCCGTGAGCTAATTAACTCGCCATTTTATGGTGTGCAAATTCTACGCACACGACGTGTCTTAATGTTGCTTCAAAAGAAAGAACTATCTTCTGTTAATTTTACCGATGGACAAACGAAAAAAAAACATAGTCTAACCTGCACCTCCTTGTGAAAATACACTACTACTGTACTAATACAGTAGTACTGCCGCCAGTATCCAGGGTTACACAACAAAAAAACGCTAGTCACGTGTGGAAAACACGTTGTTTATCCTTCTCGGGAAAGGAAACACATTGTTTATACACGTAATAAAAGTGTAAAACCCATCAAATCGCATCTGAGGTACAGTACAAAAATTAATGGCACTAGCTAGCCAGACCATAAAATCTTCAGCAGCAAGCCAAGAAAGCAGGAGAGCATCTGGGGCACATCGGACACGTTGGCGCTGACACGCCAACAACGAGGCGAACGAACCACCTCGCGTCGGAGCCTCTCGCCCACTTTTGCCTTTTTCTTGGCCTCGTCTTGGTCGCTCTTTCTCAATCTCACCACGCATCGACGTTCTTCTCTCCCCCTCGATCTCACCTCCTCCTTCCGCAACGACCAACCAACGACGACCCCCATGCGCCCATAGCCATGCAGCCCCCCGCCCGCTCATCGTCGCAGCAGGAGGACGACGACCAACCGCCGCCGCCCCCGACGGAGCCCCAGGCCGGCAGTCTTGCGGCGGCCAACGCGGATGCGGAGTTGAAGGAAGCCACCAAGGAGGAGGCGGCGGAAGTGGAGGAGGAGGTCAAGGAGCATGAGGAGGAGGCGGATGGGGACGAGGAGCAGGTGGCCGGCAGGGGGAGGAAGAGAGGGCGGGGCGCGGCAGCCCGGGAACTGGTCATGGTGAAGCGGGACCTGCTGGCGCGCTGCATGACGTGCCCGCTCTGCAACCGCCTCCTCCGCGACGCCACCACCGTATCCGAGTGCCTCCACACCTGTGAGTCTCCTCCTCCTCCTGCTCCCTCTGCTTCCTTCCGCCGTAAAAGCTCCGCCCGCCTGCAAGCCACGATTCGGGTTCTCCGACATCGCTCGCGCCTGATCTGGCGACGTGTACGGCGCCTCCGGGACGTGGGATCCGGCTCCTGCTGCCGCCGGTGCGGCTCCGGGACGTGGGCGGTCGCGCGTCCGAGCGCGTTGACGCTGGAATTCAGCTTAATTTAGAGCCTGCCGTCCCACCCCATGCCGAGTCGTGTCACTTGCTCTGTTTTACGTAGCCTCTGCTTCTGTTCCTGGAACTGTCGAGAGTCGAGTTATCCATCTGCATGGATGCATCATGGAATTTCTTTCACCGAGCTCTTTAAGCAGATGTCGTTTACTACTGTAGTAGTGAAGTTTGCCTGCTCCAGATTGCGATCGATGATGCCTCGTCCAAGATTCGATTAGCCATCGTATTTCCCAGTATAAAGAAACAGAGAGGCTTAATTAGACTGTTTTGCTTTCGGGACTTAGAAATGCCATGCTGCCTTAAAATTCGGTCCTTTGGCGTGGACGCGCCTTTAATTGGGGATCAAGGCAATCTGACATGTGATCTTTCGCTTCACGATCTGGAAGGACACTGCAGCGAGCGAGTGTAGATCAAGGATTTGGTTACCGGTCCAATTACCGGCCGGTAACCGGATTTCTCGGCCCCCTCCTGTAAATGAATTTATCGGTCAAAATATCCTGGGCCATTTAAATTTGGGACAAATTCTTTCTCCCAAAATCTATTTTTATTTTTTTATCGTTTTAAGTTTGAATTTCAATTTTTGAGTGAGAATCTCATCTGGTAACCGCTAGTAATTTTTCCGGTTACCGTGGTTACCAGAAAACCCGGCCCCCTCCGAGATTTTTTTCCAAAACGGTAACCAAAACCTTGGTGTAGATCAAACTCCACACCACGTGTCGACGGCGAAACCAGAAGCCTCAGCCGAGACTATGCAAGTTCCTCAAGGCTGCAACCGGCAACAACGGCGGATCATTGAGGCATGCAAGTTTCTTGATGCTGCCGGTTCTGGGATAGCCATCTTCCTCACCGGCGTGTAGTGGTTGGCGAGGCGTCGACATACGCCTCCTTCTCTCACCGTGTGCTTCTCACGTCGTAGGTTTAGTTTATTTTGTTAAATTTTGTTTAGATTTTGAAATATAAGTTTGTTAAATTTCGTTTAAGTGTCCGTCGAGCCGTTTGTCAAATTTCATTCAAATATTTAGTAATATGCAATGAAATTTAAAACTTTTTAAATTTATTTGCATTCGGCTTTTTTTTTTGTGTTTGGGGACGTCGTTGTGGGCTACACCCACCATTATGCCGGACATGTGTACGACACCCCCAATTGGATCTCAAGTTGGGGACCTTAATTAGGGGTGCCAGATACGAAATTGCAGATGCTCTTACTCCCATCTTAGCCAGCCTCGTTCCGTCCTACAACAATGCAATGCAAGTCCCATCGCAAATCACCGTCCCATCCCATGCAAAACATCCAAACCGCACGAGCGCTCCCAGGAAATAAACAAAGCCTGTCTACGCGACGCAATCCATGAGCCAAGAGGGCCCGGCACCGCATGACAGCCGGCTTCTTCCGGTGCTGCTACCCTTGCTTCTCAGCACGACCCCGCGTGTTCCCTTGCATTTCCACCCGGGTGAATACACGCTTCCGTGATAGGAATACGTACGTAAGATTGTACCCAATTCCCCACTCTGACAGCCGATCAACAGAAATGTCCTTAATTCTGCAACGGAACCCCGCGCGGGATGCCCACTTAACGCAAGTCAACTGAAGAGACCAGGTCAAGGTTCAGCGTTAACACTTTTTTCTTTCTTGCGAAACTGTTCAGGTTCAATGCTTGGTAGTACGGACTAGTAGTAGTTATTATAGGCTAACATGCAGCCGGACAAGACCATGCGTGACAAGTACAGTACACCAGTAGAGGTTAATTCGACACCCAGCCCTACCATTTCAAGTATCGTACCAACCGAGCTTTGTTTAGCGGTGCCCGTCCGTGAGATGATTGGCGCGGTTTCGAACAACAAAACAAAACGATAACCGTGTCGGGAGGAATAAGACCACCGCACGAGATCTCGTTGCCGCCGCCTGCCTCGTCGCCCTCCTCAAATCACCTCCTCCGCCGGTCTGTCGCCGCCCTAGCCATCCTCTAAATCCCCCCCCCCCCCCCCCCCCCCCCCCCCTCACACATGAGATCTCGTTGTCGGTGAGCACCCCACCCCCCAACTCCACAGTCTAGTCTCGACGATGCCTTCTCCGCCGCGGCTCCGGCTCTCGGGGAAGGGTGAGGGGTGGGGAGGGAGAAAAAGTGGGGAGAGAGAAAGACAAACGTGTAAAGGGAACGGGAGGAAGAAGAAACCTAGACACGTGTCGCGTATGCGTGAACGGCTCAACTGACTCGTGCGCTCGAGAGAGAGTGATTTCGGCCCGTGAGCCAATTCACCATTTCACTACTGGTGTTGGAAAACACTTTTTTTGCGAAGCACATGTGTGGGTGTAGGGAAACACTTGTCACGTGTGGAAAACACCCACGAAATAGGTTTTCGCAGCACTATAAATAAAACCACACAGCCAAACCGATACATGTGATGAGGAAATTCTCTTGCAAAGCAGATCAAAAATAAAGACAGAAAAATATAGATGCACCCTCCAAGAAACACGCGACTACCGACTAGAATTGAACCAACACCTCCTTGTGAAACCACCGCACCTCAGCGTCCCGCACCCACCAAGTTGAAGCCGAAGAAAGCCGCCTGCCCTCTCGCTCCGGGCCGTGGAGCGCCGATCCTGCTAGCATACAACTACTCCCTCCGTTCGGAAAAGAATGTCACAAAAATGGTCTATATATAGTTTATTTTTGTGACATCCTTTTCCGAACGGAGGGAGTAGTACCGAGCGCAGAACACCTAGGACACATGTGGAAAACATGTGGTTTATCCTTCTCGGGAAAGAAAACATAGTATTGTTTACACGTAAAGTAGGAGTACTAGCTAGACAGAAGCCCAGAACATAATAATCTTAAGCAGCAAGCCAACAAAGAATCAGCAGGAGCAGCACGATCGGACACGTTGGCGCTGGCACAGCAGGCACGCCAACAACGAGGTGAACGAACCACCTCGCGTCGCAGCGCTGCTCGCCCACCTTTTGCCTTTTTCTTGGCCTCGTCGTGGTCGCGCTCTCTCAATCTCAACACCACCACACCACGCATCGAAGGTTCTCCTCCCCCTCGATCTCACCTCCTCCTCCCGCAACGACCAACCAACGACGACCCCCATGCGCCGATAGCCATGCAGCCCGCCCACGCATCGTCGCAGCAGGAGGAGGGCGTCCAACCGCTACCGCCGCCTCCGACGGAGCCCCAGGCCAGCAGTCCTGGCACGGAGGAGCCGGCGGCCAACGCGGATGCGGAGTTGAAGGAAGCCACCAAGGAGGAGGAGGCAGTGGAGGCGGAGGAGGAGGTCAAGGAGCACGAGGAGGAGCAGAGGGGCAGGGGGAGGAAGAGAGGGAGGGGCGCCAACGGGGCGGCCAGGGAACTGGTCATGGTCAAGCGGGAGCTGCTCGCGGCGTGCATGACGTGCCCGCTCTGCAACCGCCTCCTCCGCGACGCCACCACCATCTCCGAGTGCCTCCACACCTGTGAGTTTCCTCCCACCGCTCCTCTGCTTCCGCGTAAAGCTCCCGTCTTGCCACGATTCGGGTTCTCCGACGTCGCCCGCGCCTGATCTGGCCCGTCCCCGCGGGCGCCTCCGGGACGTGGGATCCGGCGCCCTACGCTGCCGGCGTGGCTCCGGGACGTGGCCGGTGGCGCGTCCGAGCGCGTTGACGCTGGAATTCCGCTTAATTTAGAGCCTGCCGTCCCATCCCATGCCGAGTCGTGTCGCTTGCTCTGTTTTACGTGGCCCCCTGCTTCTGTTCTGTTCTTCAGTGCGCGTGCTGGAACCGTCGAGTTATCTTATTCATCTGCATGGATGCATCATGGAATTTCTTTCACCGAGCTCTTTAAGCAGATGTCGTTTACTACTAGTGGACTTTGCCTGCTCCGGATTGCGATCGATGATGCCTCGTCCAAGACTTGATTACCCATATTTCCCAGTAAAAAAACAGAGAGGCTTAATTAGCCTAATTGTCCATTACTGTTTTGCTTTCGGGACTTAGAAATGCCATGCTGCCTTAAAATTCGGTCATTTGGCGTGGACGCTAGCCTTTAATTGGGGATCAAGGCAATGTGACATGTGATCTTTCGCTTCACGATCTGGAAAGACACTGCTCTTGCACCTTCTGTCTGAACTGTTCAGCGTCATATGGGCGTGAACTGACTGTACTTGCTACGCAGCATGGAAGCTGTTACAACTTACCATGGTAGTATGGTACCCTCATACTATCTGGTATATCAGGAGTTCCTTCTGTAGCATTTCTGTTGTCTGTTCTTTCCCGGGGTAGCAGTGTAGTCATTTTGTATTATTTATTCCATAGTATGGTCTGCAGTTAGTCAGGTAGGTGTCTGACTCTGACCCTGTAACAAACTACAGAGCTCAGTCAACACCGAAGTAATGTAAGTAGTGGGAACTACACATGTTCTTTCCTGTCTCGACTTTATTTACTACTCTATAAACTAAAAATAACTGCCAGTGCCATTATTTCAGAGCTCTAATTTTGTCTTTCATGCAGTTTGTAGAAAGTGTATATACAAGAAGTTTGATGATGAGGAGGTAGAATCCTGTCCAGTATGTGAGATTGATCTTGGTTGCACTCCAGTTGAGAAGCTTAGGTATACTTATGCTTCTGAATATGTACTTCATTGTTTCCACTTTGTTTGTTGATGTGTAGATGCTAAGGTCAATATAACTGTGTGTTCGTACTTCCAGTTTTCACCTTAATGTTTACTTTCCTTGATTCTGTTATCACAAAATAACTTCCCATTGATAGTACATGTAGAAATTAGCAGTGCAGTTCCAATTTTGGCAATATGTTAACAGAATTCAGAAGAACACGATAGGAGGTAACACACTGAAATAAATTGTAGAAATATTGCAAACTGGGAGACATAGTAACTATTTGAGCAAGTCGGTGGACACATAGATTTCGGGTCCCTCACGTTGTACTCCCTCCATTCCACAATATAAGATGTTTTAGCCTTTTGCCACATTCACATGCACACATATGTATGTAGACATGTTTTAGTGTACATGTCCACTCTTTTTTGTATGAATCTAGGCAACATGTGTAACACCTAAAACATCTTATATTATGGAACGGAGGGAGTAGAATATTAGATGCTAGCGTTCAAAATTCTCGACAATACAACAAGCCATTTATACGAAGTAGGATTGTGATACACCAATGCCGTTGGCTTGAGTTGTATGCTTTCTATGCGGAGGGTATCATAACTTCATAAGAAGTTGTTTCATCCGTAGACAGTTTTCTTATTGGCTACGCTTGTGGCCTTTTATTCCAGCCTAAGATGTTTGTTGGCCCTTGGCCCTTCGATTACTATGCAACTTGAAATTGAACATGTAGTTCCTCCAACTTGAGCTTGCTTTCGTTCTTATTTTCGGCAGTGTCTTTTTCAGTGCCTTCATGCCAACTTGAATTTATTGGACTACTGGTAGCCTGTGAAAAGTTTTTTTTTGGTGTCAAGCTCATTGATGGCCTGTGAAAAACGTTGGTTGATGTCAAGTTCATTGATAGCCTATGAAAGTGTTGTTATAGTTACCGTAAAATATGTGGCATCCAAAATACAACTAACTAGTTTTGCAAAGACCATAATAGTACGTCAATCTTGATGCTCTTGGACTCCAGTCTTCAGTGTGCTGTGTGAGTGTGTGGTTGTCTGTGTGTCTACGTTGTCCTTGGTGTTTCTTAAAAAGATCTATTTATATTTTCTGTATATGTCTTCCTTGTACTCATATTCGTGCATTATCTTTATTCAGAGCTGATCACAGTTTACAAGATGTAAGATCAAAAATATTTCTATTAAAAAGAAAGAAGATTAAGGCTGGAGATGCGGAATCTCCTATTTCACCTCCCAATAAAAGAAAAGAGAGATCTATCTCTTCACTAGTGGTCCATACACCTAGATTAACACCGACAGGATCGACTGGACGGCGAACAAGGGCAGTTACCAGGAAATCTGCTGCTGCCTCGCGTGGCCTTGGTTCTACTCATGACAATCCTGTGAAAAAGGAAACTGATCAGATTGACAAAAATGCTCATAGCTCAAGCTTGCCTGCTAATGTGGCTAAAGTGCCAAAAACAAGAAGACAGGTAACCAACCCCACCATAGCATCTTTATGCTAGTTGCATTGGAGTTGGCTATAAAATGTGCATACTAAATTTCCAAAATAAAAATTGATTATTAGCTAGAATAAATGCGCAAATCTGTAGTAACTTGATCCTTTTATTTTCCAGATTTTGTCAAACGGGGAAGCATCAAACCATTCCTCCAATAAAGATACGGAAGATGATAGTAAGGATATGGCCGACAATGCTGAGCTCTGGAGACCTTTAAATTGTTTGGTAGAAGCTGCAAACAGGACAAAGGCCTTTAGGTCGAGTTTACAGAGTTCAGCCATTAAAAGAGAGCAGCTTAACGGTTCTCCCAGTAGTACAAATGGTAACAAAACAAATCCAAAAGAGCATCTGAAGAAACCCAAAATGGAGGATGATAAGAAAGATGCTCCACTTACACCGGTGAGACTAAACAAGAAACTTCAAGGGACTGGGCGGAGAAGGAGAGGACTTCGAGCTCCAGCAGACGTGAATCCTGATGGTGCACTTACACAGAAGGAAAAGAGATTCAGCTCCATATGGTTTTCGTTGGTTGCTTCATTCGAACAGTAAGCATTGTCAATTCATCTCACTTTGTTTTAAATTGTAAAAAGCGACAGCTCGCACGAGTTTGTATCTTACCTTCTTGTGCCACTAATTATTATCAGGAAAGGAGACACACCTTTACCACAGATACCTTCGCAGTATTTGCGAATAAAGTAAGCTCATATTTTACTCATTTTATTGAGATTTAATGAATAGTCTTAAAAACAATTCATGATCTGACGTTGACATAAAATATTGTTTAAATCCTTATGTGGGATTATCAGTTAGATCCCTGCAAAAAAGGATTGTCAGTTAGATGTATGAAAATAAGCACTAAGATAGAGAAACAAAATTTAAGAATGTTCATTCCAAAGGAACAGAATGAGTAGGATACTTACACTGAAACAGTACTTCAGTATATTGCTACTGAATTTTTTTCTGCCATGTCTTAGCACTGATTGCCTTACATTGAAATCGGATGTCAACCTTCAAAATAGCACCATAATCATGTGTCTTTGTCATTTCTCAACTGTATATCCCGTGAGAGTTCCATGTGGCTAATGCACTGACTGTTTTACATCAGAGATGCAAATATACCTGCTTCGTCTATCCAAAAGTACCTCGTGCAGAAACTCAGTCTCCCGAGTGAGTCGGAGGTAAGAGCAATGTCTGTCATATATGACGTACACTACTGTTTATACGCAATTGATTTTTTTTCTGTAACTGCTTATGTGTTATAGAACCTGTAGTTCCTCCGACATGCGGTTCATGAGTTTTTTCAAAAGAAAATACATGTAACGCCTGAACTGTTAACTCTCAACAACATTTTGCACAAGGAAATGCCAGACCAGTTGTTTGAGCTCTGTGCGTGTGAGCTCAACTGAGCACGTGCATTTGTCTGAATGTACAACTTAATCTTCATGTTTACAGGTGGAAATAAATTGCTGCGGGCAGCAAGTGGACCCTACACAGCCTCTGCGCAATTTAGTAGAGCTGTGGCTGAAGGGGAGATCAACGCAAGCAACCCAGGCCACCGTAGGCTCCCCTGCTGAAGATTTCGTAATGGTGCTAACCTACGGACGGCCAAAGGCCATGGCAACGTGAGTGCAAAGCAAGTGTTTCCTTTCGACTTAAGGCGGGGTCCCATTGATTTTGCCATAGCCAGCCATTTTGCTGGGCTGATGGACAAGGTCGTCGGATGATGGAAGTGTCCACTGATACACAGCCGCCTCACAATGTGGCTGGCTCCTGAGGCAGCCAGCCCTCGGCGACATATTCATGTATTCATTGATGTTTGTAGATGCTGCTGCTGCTGCTGTTCGATTCCATTATGATGTTTTTTTTCTTATTTATTATTTATTATACAACAAAGATAGATGAAAATTGATGTTTAGATGGGATGTAAACAGAGGAGACAGTCTCAACGGTTGATGCTTTGATTGTAAGAGATGGACTAAGAGTGGATTGCAAATTGATATTTGGCTGTATCATGACTTGCTGTAGCAGCACATGTCAGCTATTTTATGAATGTATGTATGCACTCCTAAAGAAAACTTGCACGGATGTTACAATTAATTCTGTGATAAAAGATGCAGGGGCAAGTTCGTACTGCTGTTATGTTCGATCTGTACATTATTGGTCTTTGTAGCTTTATGGTATCTCGAGAAGCCGGACAAGGGTTTCAAAGCCAACTTAGATCCTGAATCATATTTTATTTTCAAGGCAGTATCCTGAATCATACAGCTGTACAACTTTTATTTCTCTCGGAGAAAGCCCAGAACTGTTCGTCAATGTTCATGCATTGCATAGCAACATAGTACTCACGGAGGGAGAGGCTACAGCCTACAGCCTACAAGAAACCGCGGAAAGAAAATACAAGAAACCGCGGAAAGAAAAAAAATTCAAATGGCGTTAAGATAGATTAATATACCTTTTTTTTGCGAAACACGGTAGAACAGAAACGCTCACATACACCGGCGGGATTGACGAAGTCACCACATGCGCCTCGTTGTCGATGGGAACGTCGCCTTTCACTGAAGAATATTCCACCAGTGTCAAACCTGGGTTTGAACTCTGGTGGGTTGGGGGTACAACCACCCTCTTAACCATCCTAACACAGACATGTTCTTAATCTACCTAAAAACGTGTTTGTTAACTAGTACGCGTTTATGCAATAAAAATCTTTTTTACCGTGTCTTTCTTCTAAACTCGATAAGGAAAGTAAACAAGAGTGGTGATTCCTCGGTAGGAAGCAGCACTCGATTGAGTTGGGCACGCTGCAGGCGCTTCCGGGCCCGGCGCAGGCACCTCTTCTTAAAAAGAATATGCCGGAGCCCCTTGCTAGGGGTTGGGGTAGTACTTGTTCAGTCCTAACTTCCTTCGTTTGGGAAGGGGAAGAGGAGAGGCTGATAGGGTGCTTTAACTATGTTTTATTTTTTGCTACGTCCTTTAAGCTATGTTTTTCTTCTCAATTGTTTAACTGTGTTTTTCTTCTCAACTGCATCGTTTCAAACATGTTCTTTTAATCGGATTTTTCATCTTAATTTCATCATTTCAAAAAAGAAAAAAATATCAACAACGTCTTTTCAACTGTGTTTTCCTTCTCAGATGGGTCATTTCAACTACGTTTTTCCTCGTGTTTTCCATTTTCAAGTGTGTTTTTCTTTTCAGTCGTGTTGTTTCGACTATATTTCTTCTTCTCAATTGCATTTCTCATTCTCTATTTGAATCATACCATATGTGTTTCTTCTCAATTATATTCTTTCAAATGCTAAACAAGTTTCATTTTCAGTTGAAGCTTATATTCTGGTCAAACCCTATATCCCTAGTCGTACCTAGCTGAGCTTCATCAGGTGGAGGCGGAACTTGTGGACATCAATACGCTGCGGCATCATCCCCACCACTGAACGTTGCCGCCGTAGACAGATACTTACTACACCAGACCTAGTGTCGGACGATCGACTCCAAACTTCAGCCTGTCGATGCTCCTCCGGAGAAGAACACAGATCTGGGGCGGGCTGAAAGACCTTTATTCTCATCGCCGCCGATGCCCCTACACCGGAGACGAAGAACTCGAAAACCCTACGGGGACCGGTCATCCGATCCGAGGTTCCCCCGCCCTCCAGCCGCCGGAATGGTCGGTGGAGGGCAGGGGAACCAGCGGCGGAAGTGCTGGCTGCCAAGGGTATGAGAGATCTCCTGATCTCCTGTGCGTACCGGAGTCCTAGCTAGGTTCTCTCTACCTTACCTAGTTACACTCATTGTTTGTGTGAGTGTGCATGTAATTTTTATTACTCCCTCCGATCCGGAATAACGTTCGCAGCTGTACACAAAATTTGTGCTAGGGCAGTACGTTCTTCCCGAACATTATTTTGGATCGGAGGAAGTAGTTGTCTTTGTGCGTTCATAGAAAGGTAAACTTGTACTCTCTCCGTTCCACAATTTACGATGCATGGTAAGTTAAAAAAGTTCCAAAACATTTCATATTGTGGGATGGATGAAGTAATTTGTGTTTCTGAAAAAAAAAGTTAACCTAGTCGTAGTTCCTTTCCTCTTGCCATTACTGGGAAATCCAACGGCCAATATTTCACCATCTGTGTTCAATTTTCTTTCCATCCCCTTCTTCCGACTACCGCCCCCAAATCCAGCAGCCACCGCCGGCGCTTCTCATCTCGGGCCGACGCCGACGCAATCCGAAGGATATCGGAGATGCAGCAGGTACGCGAGGAGCAAACCCTAGCCCCAACCCGATCCCCCAACGGCCAGGGGTTGTTGTTTCTGTCGGCGTCCCATCTGTTCCTGTTTTGCGCTCGCGCGCTTCCGATCTGATGTTGATTCTTGTGGTGTCGGGGGGCTAACCCTGCAGGGCGACGGCACGGAGGCGCAGGTGACATGGGAGGACCAGCAGAACATCAACCGGTTCGGCCGCCTCAACAACCGCCTCCACGAGCTCGCCGACGAGATCAGGCTTGCCAAGGTCTCTTTCTCTTTTGCTTCTCAGACCATTCTGTTTCTCAGACCATGATAGTCTTGTTGGTATGCATTTCCCAACGAGATGGAGATTAGGGATTTTGCCAGTTGGAAGAGAAAGCCAAGGGCTTTTGGGCGGTTTCTAGGCTATTGTGGTTACGGAGACCTTGGGAGTTAGTATCGTAGGGTAGGATCACATGGATTTGTGGGTTACTAGAACTGGGGATATTATTGATATCTTTTTTGCGACGGTTGGGAGATTTTGTGAAGTGTTTGTCAAGGAACTAAATCTTCTTGTAAAGTTGTTACCGCTCAATTACCTTTTTTAGCTCCATATATGTTTTTTAATCTAAACAAGTGAACATCATTAGTTTAGCTCGTGATCAACATTTTGGTGGTGTAGTATCCCAATTGGGGCTTGGTATTTTTAGCAGTTGAGACTATCGAAGCTTCACGTAATTGTTACTTGTTAAGTCATGGCTGAATCTTTTTCACTAGGCAGAGGATTTAACTGTGCTATAATCTTTCTTACTCATTCCTTGTGTGTGTCTTTGTGGCGGCGGACGGGGAATCCAGTATGCACCATGCTACGACATCATGGCTTGACATGTGTTATTTTATCCTGTTATTCTCTGCTAACATTCAGCTTCTAGATGAATAGAACAAGATAGTTGCAAAATATTACTGTGTGGAGGTGTGCATTGGTTCATTGAGTCTTTCTGAACCTACCTTGAGAGACACCATATAAATAATTGATAAGAGTACTAGGCTGAGAAATAACAGTGGTTTGATCATTATGTTTCTTAGATATACTCCCTCCGTGTCAAAATATAAGTCGCACTAGTCACTTACCACACACATGTATGTAGACATGTTTTAGTGCAAGATTCACTAGTCACTTACATGAATCTTGCACTAAAACATGTCTACATACATATGTGTGGTAAGTGACTAGTGTGACTTATATTTTGATACGGAGGGAGTATATGTTAATTCTTCCAGATGCTGATTGATGTATGTGCATGAGGCATTTTAATTTCCAGTTTATATGATGGCTTATAAATTTATACAAGTGTGTTTTACCTTTATCTAAAACATGACCTTCTGATCTCGGTATTTTACTGCTGTTTTGTTTCATATGAAGTATTTTGCATGCCTAAGTGAGCAACTGTAGATTGCCTAATGAGAGTCTTTTCCTATTTAGAAAAAATGGAACCATAAACTACTGCAAAGTTGACACTTCAGAAGAATGCCACTGGCTATGAGAATGTCATGTGGATCCAGTCCGACATGTCCATTGAGATATCCAGTGGCATTTTTCCAAAACTGCATTCTCTGCGACATCTTGTGTTAGCAAAGTTGTCTGCCAATATTTGTATAGAGTACAGTAGGCTCCTTTGTCCATTCTGATAGATGTTTCACTTGAACCTGAAACCAAAACTTTGCGCATAGAACACCACAATCCTAAAAGCCACTTGCTTGGTTACTCTATTTTCCAGGAAGCAAATGAAAACCTTGAGGATGCTGGAAATGAACTTATCTTGTGCGATGAAGATGTGGTGCGGTTCCAAATTGGAGAAGTGTTCGCCCACATGCCATTGGACGATGTGGAAACTAGGCTGGAACAGATGAAAGAGGATGCAGCCAAGAAGCTGGAGAAGCTGGAGGAGGAGAAAGAATCCATCCTTGCCCAGATGGCTGAACTGAAGAAGATCCTCTACGGGAAGTTTAAGGATGCCATCAACTTGGAGGAAGATTAAAATTGAGTACTGGAGTTGTCTTTGAGTGTTGAATCATATATTCATATGGCACCTGTTCTACTCCAGGTGCTTTGTTCCTTACGATACATTGTTCTCATGGTGCTTCCTAGTGTAACATATGTGAGTTTATCCTTCTGAGGTTGTCATGCAAAAAAATTCTAGTTTTCTTGTGACATTTAGCCGGAAATGAGAGCATATTGGTTCCACTGCCTAACCGTGGAGAAGTTTAGCTATCTTTCTTATGGTTGTTTGGGGCAACGTCTCGAACGTTGAAGCTTGTGTACCGAGTATCTATTTTTTTTTGTTTTGTTTTGCGTTTATTTCGAATATCTATCAAGCTGAAACTATTCTACGGAGCCTATTTCTGTTAACAGCCAAAAAGCCGGTGCTGGAAACCGGTGTAAACAGCCAGCGAAAAGGAAAGCCTCAAGGTGGCTACAAAACTTTGAGGTGGACGCAAGGCCTGCATTATCTTGCTTCATCGACCATCTTTGCGAATTGCGAAGACCTGCGCCTTTGAGCTAGGCAGCTAGCCACAACATTGAACACGCGAGCATTGCGCTCCTTCGGGATCATCCAGGACAGGCCGGGCATGCTAGCGCTCGCGTAGGCCGTCAGCAGGATGGCGGTAGAGCCGCGAAAGACGGCCCCCATCGCCGCCGGAGAGAATTGGGCAATAACTGGAGTACCAAACTTCTTCCAGATACGAGAGGCAAAACTCAAACCTTCTTCAAACTTGAGATCAGACAAAGACATGGAGAAAACTTACCAATAGGTGCTAGAGAAGGGGAAAGGAATGGTGAGGACCGAGACCAGTGTGGTCGCCGGCCGGATGGGTGGCCGCCGCGGCCGGGATGGCCAACGGCGGTTAGGCTGATGGGAGCGCTAGGGAGAGCTCATGTCTTTGGTTAGGAACCGTGTTTGCAAAATTGTACTTTGTAAATAACTGTTGATAGAAAATGGAAAATTACCGTAGAACAATTGTTCTACGGTTGAGCGCTTCAAAAAAAAAAAAAAATCGAACAGGTGCAGTATGTACGGAAGGGCCCTGCCAAGCATTTTGTTAGGATACATCCAGGACATCCACAGACGCACAGGCGCACAGCCATACTTTGTGGTGACTTTGCAAAATGATGTACTGATTTCGAAATTTGTTTTATTCCAAATTTGGGAGTTAGTTACATTGTAAATTTAGTATGAATATGGCAAAAAAAAAATTATATCAGCATGATTGTTTTTTTGTTGTTGAAAATTTACCAATTTATACCCGTATTTAGCATAGCATAGCAATTTTCATACAAGTTTCAACAATATACATATATATGCAGCACAATGATCTATGTTCTCAAAAGCAAAAGAGAAAGGGAAGTGCTAGGCGTCCCCCGGGGGATCTGGGGAAAAATCCCCCGGGTCCCCTGGACGACACGTGTCCACCTCCCTGGACTCAAATCTCACCAAATCGTGACTGAAGCAAAAACGGTTCGAACGTAATAAGAAGTTTGTGCTATTGCAGCAAAAATCCAATTTCAACCAAAATCACCCGCAAATGGTTCATTGAAGTAAAACGGTTCGCGCGTAATAAGAATTTTGTGCTATTGTAGCAAAATGTCCAGTTTTCACCAAAAATCTCGTAAATGTTTTTACGAAGCAAAAAAGGGTTGTTTGTAACAAGAATTTTGTACTATTGTAGCAAAAAGTTTAATTTTCTCTCAAATCGCACAAAATGCTTCTACGGAGAAAAAGTTTCATTCGTAGCAATTTTTTTGTTTTGCTCGTAGCAAATACTTCTATGGAGAAAAAAGTTTTATTCGTAGCATCGCCAGCTCACACTATCCTAGATGCTTTTACGGAGCAAATCACGCGCCGTCAGTAACATCGCTACGTGCCGTCGGAAGAACCGTCACGCGCACTCGGCAGCATCGCCGGCTCGTCGGTAGCAATGACATGCGCCGTCGGTAGCATCACCGGCTTGTCGGTAGCATCGCCGGCTCGTAGCATTGCTGAATACCGTCGGTAGCATCGTCGGCTCATCGGTAGCAATGACATGCGCCGTCGGTAGCATCGTCGGCTTATCGGTAGCATTGCCGGCTCATCGGTAGCATCCGCTCGTAGCATTGCCGAATACCGTCGGTAGCATCGTCGGCTCGTCAGTAGCAACGACGCGCGCCATCGGTAGTATCGCCACGTGGTCGATAGCAACACCGCACGTCGGTAGCATCGTCGGCTCGTCGGTAGCAATGTCATGCGCCATCAGTAGCAACACCGGACACGTTGTCAGCGAAACTATAAAACCGTTGAAGCAAAAATAAATTGTGCTGTTGTAGCAAAACCGACTTCGCCAGAGACATCACCGGAGACCGTGTAGCAACAAAATTATACTATTGTAGCAAAATAACAAAACTTTGGTAGCAAAATTTCGCGCTGTGGAAAAATCCAACCTGCCAGCCGCTTGTAGCAAATCCCTACGACGTACGTAGCAAAACTCGACACCGGTTGTAGCACCACCACACCAACGCCGGTGACCTCTGGAAAGCAACGCCGCCGTGCCATGGTAGCAACGCTGGCCATCCCTTGTAGCAACGCCGCCCCCGCACGGAGCAAAAACACATTTAGCAGCGCCGCCGTTTCTTCGTCGTCGTCCGCTGATTCAAAACCACAAACGCCGGTGCAAGCTTCCGCTGCCTCGCCGGTGGCAGCAGCACGGTGGGGTTGCTGCCAATGAACGGGTACCCCCTCGCCGCCTCCGGTCCCTTGGCAGCACCGTCGGCCTTCCGTGGTAGCATCGCCACGTGCCTACGGTAGCACCGCAGGACGTCGATGGCAGCACCGTCGGTCTTCTGTGATAGCAACGCCGTCGGCCTTCCGTGGTAGCACCGTCATGTACCTAAGGTAGCACCGCGAGACGTCGATGGTAGCACTACGGGACGCCGATGGCAGCACGGCCAGCCATCGATGGCTGCACCGTCGGCTTTCCGTGGTAGCAACACCCCGTACCTACGGTAGCACTGCGGGCCGCCGATGGCAGCACCACTGCCGACGGTCGGTAGCACCGGCGCCCCACCGCTTGTAGCACCGCTGCCCATGGGGTTCGACCACCACCGGCCAGTAGACCACTGCTCGTAGCAGCTCTGTACGGTGTTCGCATCAGCACCGACGCCGGGTGGCAGCACCACCGCATGCCATTGTCGCAGTGAAGTCCACGATGGACAGAAAGGAAGGGGATCCATGACGGGGAGAGACGAAGGGATCCATGGCGGAGGCTGGGAGCACTACCACCCCCCACTTGCAGCAGCCCCGGCCACCGTCCTTGCAGCTCCCCGATTGCAGCTCGCTGGTGCGTCGGTCGCCGCCAGCGATTGCAGCATGGGAGGGGCACCTCCTTCATGAATTTGCTGCAGCAGGAGCGGGGAGGGAGAAAAAGGAGCAGGGCGAGGGCAGCGCTTGGTACTGATGGAGGTAGAGGAAGGAGAACGACCAGGTCGGAGACCACGCGCGCGCGCTGCTGGAGCGCTCGAGGTAGACGGAAGGAGAAGAAACGGGATTTGGGAAAAAATCTGTGGCGATGCGGAAGGATAAGACCGGGGGGCGAGGGTCCACTAGCGACACGCGTCGCGCGATGGAGGAGGAGGATGCGAGACGTTCGATCCCCCGGGGGATAACCAGCGTTTTACAAAGAGAAAGCAGAGTTAATAGCATAAAACTACCATTTTGAAGGTCGAATTCACCGTTTCGTACCACTTTATGTTTTTTTGGTAAAAAATCTAGTGGTTCAGACATAGATCTTGGCAAATCGCGCTAAACCGTAACTGAGAGCGAATTGGCACTAAAACTGACAGCGGGACCCACCTTTAAGGATGCCGTGGGCCAGCTACCACGGGATGGAGAAGCCAGCGGGCACCGCTGTGGGTCATCGTGACTAGGTCGGGTGCCGCTGCTATACGCCACACCCGCCATGCACGCTATGATGCTGTAAAATAGGGTTGCCACAACGCACGAGACCGTCATGTGTGGGGGGGGGGGGGGGGGAGGGGGGGTCGGGTGTGTTTGGGACAGAGAGACGTGTGTGTGAAGAGTTGTTTTTTCCGTGGTAATACGTGTCTCATTTGTAGATAAGGATCAAGTTACAAGGCACGTACACACCGACCTTACTGGAAAGATAGCATAAACCTATGCAAATAACCAGCGCCTATCCCCCTCCTTCGACACCACCAAAGCGACCACCAAAGGGACGGAAGACAAATCACCTCTTCACCTGCGCTCGACGCGGCTCCATCGCTGATATATAGCTTTACGGACATGCAAAGTAGTTTGCAAGAAGCAAACCCATTGTCGTTGAAAGAATCAGACCGGGGCAACATGTCCCTGGACACGCCATCGAACTCCAGAACTGACACCCCCGCACGACTACGACGTCAAAGGAGGAAACCAGAAATGTCAGTCTCCAACCACAAACCCAGCACAGGATACACCATCTTCCAGCTATCACCTGCGCAGACAACCGTCTGCGCGCTGGACGACACATCCTCCCGACTCCGCCATAACGTTGGAGACAACTCCGTAGCAACGGGGACAGAGTAGAAGGAGAGGCACACCTGATGGGGTCGCCACCGCCGCCTCGTCGACATCATCCATGAATCCTAAAGCCGCCAATCTAAATGATCGGCAAACACACGATGTCATCAACTCTGAGACACCGCCATTGAGGAGACCGCTGAGACAGATTTATTCGTCCAAACGCCGCTCCCACCACCCAACGGCGCACCACAACCTACAAAACCAAACCCTAACTACAGAGCGGAGGAACCAGACCCCCTCCCTCCCGCCGCCGGAGCAGCAGGCGGAGGGAGAGGGACCAGCATGTTCGCCGGTGGAGATCGGGCGGAAAAACAATCGCCTCCCTGATCGCCTCTTTCCTGGCGGCTAGGTCAGGGAGGGAAGCACAGTTAGTACAAGTGTATGCACGCGTGTGTGTGAAGAAGAGTCATTTGGGAGAGAGTCTAGATAGGAAAGAGTTTTTGTTTTCAATCAGCTACACGGTCAACGCCCAATCAACTGACGGCAGTGGTAAATTGGTGCCTAGTCCAAAATATCAGTGGTATAACTATCTATTTAGAAGAGGGGATATTTGAGTGACATATGGACATACGAGGAAAAACAAATAAGACATAAATTGCACTCGGATATATTGTCGTGTACTGTGCTTGCACATACGACGACCGACTGGCTACACATACTAGCTACGCGATTGCCCCTTCCGGCGGCGGCGGCGGCACTCTCGCCTTGGCCGGTGGCCGGCCGGCCGGACGCGGCTTCCTGGAAAACAATGTATACGCGCGTCCGTCCATTCGTACGGGAACCAAGCAACGATGTGGGATTTCTCCACGTATCTGGATTCTGGAATACGTATGCGTCTGAGTTGCACGTACGCATGAATGCAAACGTATCCTCGCCCACCGGCCACGGCGGCCGGAGCCACGTGGGCGGGCCCGACGTGTCCAAACCTCGGCGATCTCAGGCGTGTACTAGCTATAGCTACTAAGTAGTACCTATACGATTGGCAGTTCCAGCTGCGTCCTTAGACCTGGAATACGTGTACACGCATGGATACAGGACGTGCATGTCCAGCCAATTCTGTGCATGAGTACAAAGAACGAAGTAAGTAGCTCTGTAGCTGAGAACTTGGCTGTGGCAAGATGATTAGGAGGGTGGTTGTACCCCCAGTCCACCAGAATTCAAACCCCAGGTTTGACGCTGGTGTTTCTCATTTAGGCGGAATATTCTTCAGTGGGAGGCGACGTTCCCGTCGACAGCGAGGCGCCCGTGGTGTCTTCGTCAATCTCAATACCCAACCGCCGGCTCAGTCTCTCGAAGGTGCTCATAGGGGTAGGGTGTGCGTGTGTGCGTTCATAGGGGTGAGTGTATGCGCGTGTTTGTGAGCGTCTGCATTGTACTGTGTTTCGCAAAAAAAAAATGTAGCTCTGTAGGTGTATATCTATATATATGATTCATGGATCATGGTTGGTCCGTGGCAAGTAACACCGACGACGACGATCGAGCGATGAAATACCAGGCACCAGAGTACTCCGACGACTCCACCGACGACAGCCATGGCCATCGGAAGGTGGCCGACGACTGTCCCTCTCAGCTCAGCGACGAAAGGTGATCGATAACATGTGCACTCCTGTAGACTGATAAGTTTTCGTTGACACGTCAATGATCGTGCGTGCTGCAGAACCGAGCTGCTGGAACTGCAGTGGAGGGACGGCTGCCCCGTGGAGCAGCCCGTTCTTGACAGTGATCGGGGCAGCGGCGCCGACGCCGCCGGGGACGCTTCGTCTCCGGAGGAGAAGAAAGGCAAGGCCGGTGGAGGTGGGGGCGAGGCGATAGAGGAATGGTGGAAGCTGTGGCGGGAGGGGGAGAGTGGTGGCTGTGCCGCTGCGGCTGCGCACGCCTACCCGCAGCTCATCGATGATCTATCGTCGGTGAATGCCAAGGTGGCGACAGCGGTGAGCGTTGGACCGAGGCACCAGGCACGCACGGCGGCGGACGAACTGTGGAGGATGTGGAGAGAAGGGCATGGCAGCTCCGCGCCTCAGGTTATCTACACACATGCTCTCACTACATAGTCTTACTTTGACCCACCACATTATATTGGGACTAGAAGTTGCAGCAACGTTTTCTGCTAAAATTGCACACTTTAGGTAACTAAGAGAAAATGATTTTTAGCAGGTTTCGTCGAGCAAGAACACGGCGTTCAAAGACGAGGACTCTTTGTTACCAAGCTCGGAGGCCTCGAGAGGCAGCGGCGGTGCGCAAAGGCGTTCCTCTGAACAGGTTCTTATATAACGAGCAATCATCAAGGCAGGCAGTGAGATCGATAATATGCAACCTAGCTTAGCTTGATAGTAATTACAATTCTGATCCCCAGATAAATCAGCAATGCTGCACGCTGGACCATGCGATTGAGTACATGAAGTCACTCCAGCAACAAATCCAGGTAGTACTTGATTTCTCTGCGTTCTGCATCTGCTCAATGTGCCGCATGCCTGTATGTAAATGAGTTTACGTGCCAATTCGTGGCAGGTGCTATCCAGCAGCGGGTACGGCATGCAGCCGCTGCTGTTTCCGTGCGTCTGCGGCCAGCAGCCTCCCCGTCCTGCTGTAATCCCTGGGGCGGCGCCGGCCCTGTACCCAGCGCTAACGCCGACGGCACCGCCACCACCACCAGCCGTCGCGGCGCCTCTGTACCAATCAGTGCCACTACCGCGGCCTGCAGCTGCTGCGGCTGACCTGAACCCGGATATGGTGGCAGCCGGAGGGGCGCCGGGTGGCGTGCCCGGAGTGATCGGCATCGGCACCGGCTTGGGAGAGGAGATGGCGTGTAGCACGTCAGAAATGCCGTTTGGTGGCTGCGCGCGCTGCAGCTTTCGTCGTCGTGCAGGAGATTGCTAGCACTGTTGGATATGAGTTTCTACAACTCATATGGCGCACAACCCATATCTCTAACCGTCCGTTACCACGATTGAACGGCTGAGATTTGTCTTTCAACCCAGTCAATGGAAAATCTTGCCCATTCAATCCCAGGAACGGATGGTCGAGATACGGGTTGCGCGTCATATGAGATGTAGGAAATCCACCACTGTTGGGAACTTATGGGAACGGCTATGTTTTTTTAAAGGAAGGGAACGGCTATGTTTTTTTTACGTAGGGAGAACGGCTATGTTGCGAAGCTTTTTGGATACTTCTGTTCTTCACAAGCTTTTGTTAAGGCCCACTTTACGTGCTGCAAGTGTGTAGTAAAACGAGTTAATTATACACAAATACTAAGACCACGAAGGCGCACGTTGCCCCGCCCGTCTTGTGTCACGATCAAGTGGTAGGAAGTTCCACAGTATCGCCATGAAATATAAAAGTTTAATTTCCATGAGTTCTACAAATTTTTGAGAAACTGCGCTGTTTAAATCATAGTGCCTTAGCATAGATGATTGTTTTCATACTTAAACGATGGAACAATTTGAAATAAACACCAAATGCCAAGTAATAGAGTGTGCGGAAATGGGAAGATTTTTCTATGTCCCTTCCTTAATATCCAAATGGCCACACGAAAAACAGTGAATTAAAATGTGGAAGCAACCATCCAGTAATAGTGCAATTTTTTTTTGGAGAAACGGAATACAAAAGTATACTTTCGCAAACATGACCATATACTAACCGCTATGAATACACACCCTATCTCTATGAGCACTTCCGAAAAACTGAGCCGGAGTTGGACAATTTTCCATGGAGCTTGATATTTTAGATTTTTTCAGAGGTTTCAAAAATTATAGAATCTGGTATGTGCATAGGATCTATGTATCTATAATCACTATTAGAAAACAGGGCAACAGTCCCGGTTCTAGAGGGCCTTTAGTCCCGGTTTGCCAACCGGGACTAGCAAATCGGGACTAAAGGCCCCCCCCCCCTTTAGTCCCGGTTCGTGGCCAACCGGGACTCCACGTGGCCACGGTCGGGCGCCTTTAATTATTTTTCCTGGTTTAGGGCATTAGGGGTTTTGGGGTTTGGATTTTGTGTTTTCCATTCAATTTTTTTTATATGGAGATCACGTTGATGCGCCAAAAACAAGTCGTATACATAAAGTTTATACTACATCGAGATCACGTTGATGCATATATACATACACATACAAGTTGCTTTAATGAAATTCTCCGGTTTCCTTTATGACCTTCGAGTTAAAAAATCCCGCCAATTCTTCTTGAATTGCTTTTAGGCGCTTCGTTGGTATGAGCTTGTCCCACATTCGTTCCATCTAGATCAATATGAATTTGTGAGTTGTGTGTATATATATATGAAATCATCATAAAATAAATTATGAATGGAACTCAACACAATTGATGGTAATAAAATAAATTGTGAATAGTGTTTACGTACTTCAACTGTTCTTGCATCTCTTTTCCGCTCACTGATACAATAGCGCATGAACTCGCAAACGTAGTATGCACATAAATTAGTCCCTTGTTCCTGCCTCAGACAAAACTTTACAAAGAATATAATTCAATCAAATAATAATCAAGCATGATAATGGTGTTGAAATTAGAATTAAAGAGTTGCGCAGACCTAGATATATAGTACTACTTACCTTGGTGGTATAAAAATGCAGATCCAGTTTCCAATCCCCTGGAACCTTCTCGATGAACCGTTTCCAAACCCTGCCCGGCAAAACAAAATGATTAAAGAAGTTATTAATTACTTGATATCAGAAAATGAACGAAAGAGGACGATATAAAGCGACAATGATTGAAATTACCTCTGGAACATTTCTTGCAAGTTGAGGTACTCGTCCATATCTTTCCTTAACGAGTCCATGACTTCAGCGACTCCTTCGTCAACTCTAATGAGCAGCAGAATCCAGTGGAATCTGCGCACGTTTATATATACATGCATACATAACTCATCGATAACACTAAACATCGAGTAAAAAAAATAGAATGTGTAGAAGAAAGTAACACTCACTTGAAGTTGTAAGGAAAAAGTACTTCTGCGCAGTGATTTTGTTTCACTAAAAACCGGAGCAAGTTTTTCTCTGTGTCCTCGGGATGGTTATTTACGGTAACTTCATGAATGAAATATGGGTCAACGAACCCAGTGTCATAGATGCGGGCTTTTCTGCATTCGAGAATCTTCATTCTGTATAATAACGTACAAAAGAATATAGTGAGATAATTACAGGCAATGAACGAGCTGAGATAGAGACTTAATTAAATTACAGAAATAAATCACTTACAAATAATAGCAACTGACGAGGGATTTGTCGAGGGCGTCTTGATTGAATAACTGAAAATTTTCAGAAAACTGAACATACATCGCGTCTTCCGTGAAGTAATGCTCTTTCCTATATGCCACCCAGAGGTGGTCTTGCCCGTCCTTTGCGGCTTTCATGTACCACTGATGCAATTGGCGCAACTATGTTGGTAGAAACTGGACCGCCTCAGGTCTGACTAGGGACTTCCCGTGGACATATGTCCATGCATACTGATACTCTATGTGGTGACCAGTGTCACCTATGCGACCAGTGTCGTGGTGTACTTCCTTATCGAGCATCACCTTGAGCTGGGCCACTTGTTTCCTGCTTTTTGCCGTCCGCTCCTGCTCCCTCTTTAGCTTATATGCCGCCGCCTCCTCCTGCTTCTGTTGACTATATGTCTTCTCAATACAACAGACATAGTCATCTGGCAAATCAGGCGGCTGTGGTGGTCCCGTTGATAGATTTCTCACAACTTTGAAAACTGTTTCCAGAGGTAGTATCTCCTTTGGCCTGGGCCGTTTCGGAGCCACGCTCTCGGCGAGTTCCTCAGGAGTCTTGTCGTAAGATAACTTTTCAGGAGCCTTGACGACCTTGGTTTTCTTATTTGCACCTTTCTTCTGAGTAGTACTAGTCAACGAGAAGTGTAGCTTCCGCTTTAGCAACTTAGTAAGTGACGCAGTCAACGGCTGATGGGACGGCGCGGTCGATGGACTCGGGCTAGGCTCCCAACCGGCGGGGAGGGATGTACTTTGAGGTGGTGGATTGCTACTCGGAGGAGTCGGTGGCCTTGTGATACGGCTACACATACATGTAGTACAATTGCTTGTGATTTTTCATCTTACAAGGTTGTGACAGAATATACATCAAATATACTAAGAGTGGCAAGAAAAGGCAAACTAGAACATGACATGGTGCAACGTGAAAAGGAAAGAGCATGGCTCGCATGCAAGGCTGATTGGCTTCCAAGAATATCATTCGGTTATTTGTACGAGGATGATGCTACGTACAAGCCAGCCCGTGAGTACTTTGCATTGCCACGACCACCAGAACGGATCGGAAATATTTCTGGCATGTATCAAGCGTGGAGATTTTGTACGATACAAGAGGTCGGCTGGGGTCCACCAACGACGTGAGATCAGAAGATGGCGTATCCAATTATTGTTACTCAGAATATATCGTTTCGTTATTTCCATATAGATCGAGTCCGATCTATTTACGTACGTGTGTTTTCCTTGTTTTCAAAGTCTTTGTTAGGTCGGCTGATATATAAAGCTAGGGTAGGATGTGTTGTAAAATTAGGTTGAATTTTATGAGTTAAAAACACGTGTGTGTTTCGGCCGCTGTGCCGTGGGGTGGAAATCCCTGTGTGTATTCGTCGAGACCGATCAAGGTTGTTTCATTGCGTTGGATTGGAGGTGTTGTGCTTCTAATTGCTGCGTGGTTCGTCTAGAACCGTCCAAGTAATTCCTCTCGTCGAGAAGGGTTTGCTTGTTGTTCGTGTGAGTTTGCATCGCCCAGATTGTAAGCCGCATTACTTATCACTGTTGCTACTGATCGCCGTGAAAGATTGGGCCTAAAGCCCTTTGGATCACGTTGATCCATATCATCTTGGTATCAGATTCGTCGGGTTTCTCACGGCGATTTTACCGCTGAGATTTAATTTGCTGTTCTAAGAGTTGCTGCCGGAGGCGATCTGCCAAGACACCGGTGATCTGTGTGTTCGTTCTAGAGAGTTTATTCTAGAGAAGTTGGGTGGTTTCATGGATTTAATTTTCTCTGCCACCCATCTGCTGTTTCGTGAAGATCTGCTCAAATTCAAGATCGGTCTGCTGAGGTATACTGCTGCACGTTATTTTGCCCAGTTTACATCGCCTGAGAGACGGACGAGAAGATTTGGATCGATCGGAAATTTTCTTCTCCGCGTCGCTTTGGCACCTCGTCTACTGTTGTTTCCGCTGGAGTAAGTACTGGGGCTGACTCATTTTGGATCAAGTGGTTTGCTTGGAATCAGTCGGACTGCATTGGAGTACGAACAAAAGGAGTTTCCGATTAGTACTACTTAAGCTGAATTGTTTATTCATAATCAATTTTGGTATCACAAGTTTTCTTGGAATTGGATCAGTGGACAGTACTAGTTCCGTTCGGGAGTGTCTGGCGGCGCCCAGACAGCACACGACGCTGTTTTCCCTTTGGCGCGCTACTGCATCTCCACTGCGCCAGCGGTTCTGCGAGGTTTTCTGACGCGACTTGGGCGCCGTGTGTTCGATGTCTGCTGCAACTGTGGAGGAGATGGCGGCCCGTCATCACTGATGAGAAGCCACTGGAGATTGTTGAGCGATTTCTTGCTCGAGGATGAAGGCTATGGAGCCGAGCTTTTTCACACCTACTGTAAAGTGGGAGAGAGAGCTTGCGCGACGACGATCGACCATGACAGTTTGATTAACGCTGTAGGCATCGACATGGTGGAGAAGCTGGAACTATCGACAACACCACATCCACGACCGTATATGTTGCGGTGGTGTCATGACAGGCTCGACGTCACGCACCAAACTATGGTACGGTTCTCGCTTGGCAAATTTTCTTGTCAGATTTTGTGTGACGTGATACCTGTGTCCATGGGTTCATGTTATTTGTTACTGGGAGAACCATGGTACAAGGAGAACAGAGCTGTGTATGATTATCTTGCAAACACATATGCCATCACGCGAGGTAATTTATACGTTCCATAGAGAAGAAACAGTTCAAAGCTTGGAGAAAAGATCGATTGGAGAATATGAAGGCTCGGAAAGTGAAAAACGTGCCCAATATTGTTGAAAAAAATTCGGTGCTCATAGGATCTGCGGACAATGTTATTTCGAGGACTGACTCGAAACCGAGGACGGTTTCTTTTGAAGAAGGGGAGGATGATACGGCTACACATACATGTAGTACAATTGCTTCTGATTTTTCATCTGTCAAGGTTGTGACAGAATATACATCAAATATACTAAGAGTGGCAAGAGAAGGCAAACTAGAACATGACATGGTGCAACGTGAAAAGGAAAGAGCATGGCTCGCATGCAAGGCTGATTGGCTTCCAAGAATATCATTCGGTTATTTGTAGGAGGTAGATGCTACGTACAAGCCAGCCCGTGAGTACTTTGCATTGCCACGACCACCAGAACAGATCGGAAATATTTCTGGCATGTATCAAGCGTGGAGATTTTGTACGATACAAGAGGTCGGCTGGGGTCCACCAACGACGTGAGATCAGAAGATGGCGTATCCAATTATTGTTACTCAGAATATATTGTTTCGTTATTTCCATATAGATCGAGTCCGATCTATTTACATACGTGTGTTTTCCTTGTTTTCAAAGTCTTTGTTAGGTCGGCTGATATATAAAGCCAAGGTAGGATGTGTTGTAAAATTAGGTTGAATTTTATGAGTTAAAAACACGTGTGTTTCGGCCGCCGTGTCGTGGGGTGGAAATCCCTGTGTGTATCTGTCGAGACCGATCAAGGTTGTTTCATTGCGTTGGATTGGAGGTGTTGTGCTTCTAATTGTTGCGTGGTTCGTCTAGAACCGTCCAAATAATTCCTCTCGTCGAGAAGGGTTTGCTTGTTGTTCGCGTAAGTTTGCATCGCCCAGATTGTAAGCCGCGTTACTTATCACTGTTGCTACTGATCGCCGTGAAAGATTGGGCCTAAAGCCCTTTGGATCACGTTGATCCATATCACCTTGGCGCCGAGTCTGGAAACACGATGTATTTCTTGTTCCATAGAATGATACCATGCTTGACTTCTCCCAGTGTCTTCTCATCGTCACCTCCAGGAATATCAAGCTCCAGTGTACCAAATCCCGGCATAACTTCATCCACCCCGACACGAGCATAGCCACCTTGAAGGATATGTTCTTCATTGACATATGTAGCTCACAGTCTGTCTTCTCCGTGACATCATCCACGGGATAGTGAGCCGGTAGTGGTTCGAATGCAGAATTTTCTAGCTGCGTGGAACCCACGCTGCTTTTCCGCTGATCAGATGGGACGGCTTCGATTTCAGGACCTTCTAGCAGCAGCTGCTGCTGAGATGCCCTTTGCTGACTAATTGAGTCCAGTTGCTCCTGCTGCCGCTGCACCTTACGTTCCAATTCCCATAACCGGTCTAACTCCTTCTTCTTCTTTCTCTGGCGGCTTCTATAACCATCATCGTAATCCGCAAACCCTTACTTCCACGAAACACCGGGTCCATAGCCTCGTACTCGTCCAATGTGTTCAGGATTCCTGAGGGCAAGTGTCAGCTCGTCGTTCTCTTTGTCGGGCACGTACTCTCCCTTTCGAACTTTGTCTATTGCGTTCTCAAGCTCTTTGGTGATTTTTTCAACTTTTTCCTTCCATTTTCCCTTTGCAACAATCTTGCATGTCTATGGGTCCAACCCTGCCCCATGCGCGAACAATCAGAACTTGGACCTCTCGGGCCAGTCCGCTGTCTGTGGAATGATCCCTTTATCATGCAGTGATGCTTCAAAGGCTTCCCACTTAGGCACGGCAGTCTTGTAGCCACCTGTCCCAAAAGTATGGTGATATGTCTTCTTCGCAGCATTTGTCTTATTTATTTCTGATCGGGCCACAGCGGCATCCGGTTCTTTTATCTTCACAAATGCGGGCCAGTCATGTTTTATCCTCACTAGTGGTCCAGTGAAATCTGGATCGTGTTTCTTCGCCAATACATAATTTATCCATAATGTTTTTTTCTAGCTCTGGAATTGTGTGGCCATCTTCTTAAAAGTCCACTGCTTGACTTTCTTCTTCCTGTCATCTGTGAGACCTGGCGGTAGGTTGACATGTGTCAAGAGCGTCGACATAACTAGCTCCATTGATGTCATCCTTCGGCTTATGCCATTCTTCAAAGATGATCGGGACCAGGTTCCTAACAAGATCTCCGCATTTCCAGCGGTTCACCATCATCACCAACTTTGTCGATCGATATCCTTGCACCATCGGCCAACTTTTGGTCGGGCCTCGTTTCGTCCTTTTAGCAGCTGATGATTTGCTCGATCCGGAGGGCTAAAAGAAAAATGATTTGTTAATAACTGCAATACAAATCAATTAATGCATCTAGCGATCAACATAGGCTTAATATATATATACCTCGCCGGAGTTTGTTAAGGGCACTTCCTTGTCTCTTCTTTCTTCTGCTTCTAGCTGAACTCCCTCACCGGAGTCGTTCAGAAATTGTGAGCCGAAATTGTCATCTTCTACACCGCATCTTCTCCACGGGCACTCTCAAATATAATCTGATAGATTCGGTCTTCACCCTCCTTGTCTCTGCCGGGGGCGTCCATAGCTCAATGTCCCTACAATCAATTATATATGCATTCAATTTTGGTCACATGTCAGCTAAATATGCAAAGGGCTTACAAAAAATTCTACTACAAATTCTACACAAGTTTCATACAATTTTCTTATACACAAGTTTCTTACTACTTTAAAATGACAAAGTAGTAATTTAAATCAATAATTAAGGAAAATGACATAATTTAAAATGCAAAGTTGGTCTAACTTTAAAAATGGCGTAATTTAAAATATGCATTTCCAAACATTTCCTAACATTGCCTAACCTAAAAATTTCTAACATTTCCTAACCTAAAAATTTCTAACATTTCAAACCTAAAAAATTTCTAACATTGCCTAAAAATTTCTAACATTTCCTAAGACAAATTGGAGGAGGAGCTAGGGAGCAGGAACCTTACCGAGGGGCGGCGACGGCGGCGTGAAGGCGACGTCCGGCGTCCCGTGGGAGGGGAGCGGAGGCGATGACGGCGTGGAGGGCGACGGTGAGCACGGGAGGGCACCGGAGCGCGGCGTCGGAGGCGAGGGAGCGCGCGGCGGCGGCGTCGGGGGTGCGGCACCAGAGCGCGGCGTCGGAGGGTGAGGGAGCGCGGCGTCGGCGACAGGTTGCGGCGTTGGGGCAGGGCAGGCGACGGCGGCGTCGGGGGCGTGGCGGAGCAGCACGGCGGCGTCGGGGGATCTGGCGCGTCGTCGGGGATCGATCTGGAAGTGGAAGAAAGGGGAACGGAGCGGTGGCGTTATATACGAAAAGGCCTTTAGTCCCGGTTCTAGCCACAAACTGGTAGTAAATGACCTTTAGTACCGGTTGGTGGTTCCAACCGGGACTAAAGGGGTTTTGGACCGCCGCTAAAAATAGCGCGCGCTAATCCAACCTTTAGTCCCGGTTGCCAACCGGGACTAAATGGGCTTTTGAAATATTTGTTTTGTTCTCATTCCTTTTTCTTTTTCTGATTTCTTTTATATCTATTGATTTAATTGTCCAAATCAAGTCAAATTATTTTCTAAAAAATTGTAAAAATCATATCTTTTGATTTTTTATATCTATTCATTTCATTTATATCTATTGATTTAATTGTCCAAATCAAGTTAAATTATTTTCTAAAAATTGTAAAAATCATATCTTTTGATTTCTTTTATATCTATTCATTTCATTTATATCTATTGATTTAATTGTCCAAATCAAGTCAAATTATTTTCTTAAAATTTGTAAAACTCATATCTTTTGATTTCTTTTATATCTATTCATTTCATTTATATCTATTGATTTAATTGTCCAAATCAAGTCAAATTATTTTTTTTAAAATTTGTAAAACTCATATCTTTTGATTTCTTTTATATCTATTCATTTCATTTATATATTGATTTAATTGTCCAAATCAAGTCAAATTATTTTCTAATTGTCCAAATGGGCTTTTGTAATAGGTTCGGTGGATAAGGCAAAAGATAAGGCACACATATCAACGTGGGAGCTGAAGGTGAAGATAAGGCACACATATCAAAGCTAGTGGAGTTGTCTTTGCAGGGTTGAAGAGGCAAAGGTGAAGTGTTGCCCTAATCTTTACCTATAAGTACCCACCATGAGGAGGAAGAGGAAGAACAAGAGCACGAAAACAGCAGATAGAGAAGACAGAGGACTCCTCTATGCACGAGCTTCTCGAAGATGTCTAGAAGCGTTCTCTCAGTGCTAAGAGGGTTCATACTTTAGTCAAATTAGTCCGGAAGGCGACGACAGAGGACTCCTCTATGCACGAGCTTCTCGAAGATGTCCTTGGGCAGTGACCTAGGACATCTTCGAGGGGCTCGGCATAGAAGCGTTCTCTCAGTGCTAAGAGGGTTCATATTTTTGGAACATCCAATCAGTGTTCAGAGTTTTCTTCTGAGTTTTCATAACACTTTTACATAAAAGGTTTAATACATTATTACACATCACCAACAACATCCCTATCTAGTGTTGTGGTATAAACTTTTTCTTAGTGTGTGTCCCTTTCTTCTGATTGCGCCGTAACCATGGACAATCTTCATCATTTAACACGATGCTTGGATCAGTGTTCACTGTGAAGGGCGGAATTTCATCAAACTTATTGTAATCTTCTGACATGTCTATCTTGTCCTCCACTCCCACGATGTTTTTTCCCTGAAACAACTATGTGGCGCTTTGGCTCATCATATGATGTATTCGATTGCTTATCTTTTCTTTTTTTGGGTCTGGTAGATATGTCCTTCACATAGAAAACCTGAGCCACGTCATTGGCTAGGATGAATGGTTCGGTGTGGTACCCAAGATTGTTGAGATCCACTGTTGTCATTCCGTACTTCGGGTCTACCTTTATCCCGCCTGTCAGGTTGACCCATTTGCACCGAAACAAAGGGACCTTAAAATCAGATCCATAGTCAAGTTCCCATATATCCTCTATGTAACCATAATATGTGTCCTTTTACCCATTGTTGTTTGTTGCATCAAAGCGGGCACCACTGTTTTGGTTGGTGCTCATTTTACCTTGGGCGGCCGTGTAAAATGTATCCCATTTATCTCGTACCCTTGGAAAGTCAATATAGTCGAAGATGGTGACTTGGCCAACAAGTATAGCTCTTCTCCAACAGTGGTATTATTAATGAGACGTGTTTGCAACCAACCGCCGAAAGTCTCCATGTGTTCTTTAATCCAGGAGTCAGGCTGCTCCGGGTTTTCAGAGCGTACAATATTCATGTGTTGCTCGATATACGGAGCCACTGATACGTGCATTTTATATCATCATCTATACCACTTATACCACCATATTAGGATGTTATTTGCATAATTATATCATTGTTTTTACATGTTTTAGATGATTTAGGGGACTTTCCTACAAAGTCCCTATTTTTAGTATTTAATTTCTGGGAGGCAGAAAACCTCCTTTTTGTGTTTTTATTGTTTCAGGAGCTACGAAGGCCCAATTAATAAAAGGAAAATTGCACAGCTGGTTTTTCTTCGGGAGAACACCAGAGGGAAGAAGAAGCAAGCGAGGAAGGCCACGAGGCCCAAAATGGGTGGGCCCACGCGGCCAGATTCCCTGACCGCGTGGGACCCACCAAATGGAGCCTCGGGCACTTCCTCGCCTGGGGCTTTTTAACGAGGTCTCCGTCTCGCCCGAAAAGTAACGCCCTAATTTTTACGAGACTATCCGAGGTCGCGGCGGCGGCGAAACTCCTGATTCCCTCCGAGGGGGATCAGATCCTGCTGCTCCGGAGCTCCGGAGAAGGGGAAATCATCGTCATCGTCATCACCTCTCCTCCTTGGCGTGGGAGGAGGCCTCTACATCATCACCATCACCAAGACCAGCACCATCTCCATCATCATCTCCGTGATCCACTCCGTCCCCTCGTAGTTTGAGAGTTGCTATACCCTAGATACTTGTCTTGTGCTACTATTCATGTTTGTGATTGAGTACTTGTCATTATTTGGTGGTGAAGTTATATTTTCAGATTGTGTTGTACCACTTATGCCACTGAATATCACCATGTTTGCACGTTGTGAGTAGTTCCCGTATGTTCCTGAGGGCATAGGATGAATTGGCAATGATTTATATATGACATGTGTTGGTATTTTGTCTAGTGTTTATCTTTTTGTGTGATTCTATGATGGTGTTGTGCGAACGTCGACTGCACAACACTTCACCTATATGGGCTCATAGGAGAACACCGTAGTGTAATGGCGTGAGGGAGACTTGGGAGGACACGAAAGCCTGAGACCGAATCATTAAGTTACTTTACGGGGTATTAGTATCGGGGACCTAGAGCGTAATGCTATGGTGGGATTTATATCTTAATAATTCTTGTGCTGTCATTTAATTGGCCACATGATCCATCATAAGGGGTTTAGTCTATTTATTTAGCTGTACCTAATAATAGCTCCGTCCGAAGAAGATTAAAACTAGACAAGATATTCAACGTGTTGTTTAATAAATCTATATGCCTAGCAATATCCATGCCGCCCTCGGGAACGTTTTCCACATATAAGTTACACATCACTTGAGCTTGTCCTCTTACACATAGAGGATTGGGCTTTCTCTCTCTTTGAGAGCTTTTACTTGTTACCATTTATTGCTGCATTGTCACTGTCTTGCAATTATACAATCGAAAATACCAAAAACACTTGCATCTTTTATTGTCTATTTATCATTTCTAATAACCAATACCTTCAGCTCCTCGTGGGTTCGACAACCTTTTCTATTCGAAAGGTACTACAATTGATCTCCTGCACTTGGGAGTCATCAAGATACTTTTCTGGCGCCGTTGCCGGGGAGCGTAGCGCTATTGGTAAGAAGTTTGGTAAGGAAACTTGAAAGGTGAATTTTATTTACTGTTTTATCTCATTGCTACTATGGCATTTATGAATCGTGCCTCGCTGCATCTTGCTCTATATGAAAGTGCTTATGCTCCTAAAACTGTTGAAACTACTGTGCCTGAGATACCTAAAGTGGGATATAAAATTCCCGTTGGTCATGTTAAAAGAGTTATGAAAAATCCATTTACAGGGATGGAACTAAATCTGCACGTGAACACATGGAAACAATTGAGGCTATATGTGGTTTATTTAGACTTCCTGGTATTTCTGAAGATCAGGTAAAAAGGAAGCTGTTATATCTGTCTTTATCTGGTAATGCTCGTATTTGGTTCAGGTCTTTAGATGAAGAAGTCACTATGGACTGGAGTATTTTGAGGAAGGTTTTCTTTCTTAAGTATTTTACTCCTAGAGAAGCTTATGAGAACCGCTGCTATATATTTAATTTCTGGCCACATCTGGGAGAAAGTATTACTCAAGCTTGGGGGAGGTTAAAGGAACTCCTCCGCAAGAATCCTTGTCATGATCTTACAAGGAAAATTATTCTGATAAACTTTTATGTGAGGCTACCAAGGCAACAAAAGGAATTTCTGGATAATTCATCTAGTGGAAGCTTTACAAATAATACTGAAGAAGAAGCATGGAATTTATTGGAGACTATTTCTGAGAATACTGGTCATTGGGATCTTGATAAAGGTAATGAGCCCTATCTGGACTATGAGTATTCATGTGTAGAGAATTTCTCTACTTCTACCTTGTTTAAAAATCTGAGTGATACTTTTAATCTTGATCCTTATGTTATAATTGAGGTAGCTAAATCTTTTGCTAATCATATTGGTATTCCTAAAACTGGGTTTGAAGCTTATGTTGAACCTGTTAAACAATCTATTGTTGTACCCAAAGTTATTAAACAGGTAGAACCAGTGTCATCCTTGACAATTGAGGAGTATGTTGAGGCACCACCATATCCAAACCAAGTCAAGGAAAATTTACTTATTGCTGTTTCTAACAAGAGTAAAAGAAGAAGATCTCAGCCTTATGAACAGATGGAAGTCAACAGTCAAATCTCTATTATCAAACAATTAAATGAAGAAGATCCTGTTGATGTTTATCTATGTGAAGATGCTACTAAAGTTGTTAAAGGCAATTCGGCCAAGGTTGGTAAGCCTGTTATATCATGCACTATTGGGACTTCTAGTTATCATGGCTTATGTGATATTGGAGCAAGCATTAGTGTCATTCCATATTCTCTGTATCTTGAAATCAAGCCTGATATTGATCCTATCATTATGGAAGAGACAGGTATGACAATTCAACTTGCTAATAAAGATTATATTAGTCCATTTGGAATTGTTAGAGATGTTGAAGTATTGATTGGCAAAATAAAATATCCTGCTGATTTTATTGTGCTTGGTTGTCCTCAAGATTCATTTTGTCCTATCATTTTTGGTAGACCTTTCTTAAACACTGTTGGTGCTGAAATTAATTTGCTAAAGAGAAAGTGTTTATTAAATGTGCTGGTGAAAAACTTGAGTTCAATTTTTCCAAATTTGCTGATAAACATGTTGTGAAAGAGCCAATTTCTGAAGATATAATTGAAACTCTTGCACATGTAGCTGTAGCTTCAACAGATGTTGTAGAACGTTATATGCTTAATCAAGATGAACCATTTAATGATGAGGAAAAGATGCTTTAGAACAAATATTATGGCAACAACCACCACAATTACAATTGCATATCCCACCTGATAATTTAGGAGTGCTACCACCACCTAAAGGGGATCCTAGCTTTGAATTAAAACCTTTGCCTACAAATCTGAAATATGCATATTTGGATGAGAAGAGCATATATCCTGTCATTATTAGTGCTAACCTTTCAGCTGAAGAAGAAGAGAAATTACTTGATGTGCTTAAAGCTCACCGACCAGCCATTGGATACTCTCTTGATGATCTTAAAGGTATAAGCCCAGCTCTATGTATGCATAAAATTAATTTGGAAGAGGATGCAAAACCTGTTGTTGATTATCAACGCCGTCTCCATCCAAAAATGAAGGAAGTGGTAAGGAAAGAGGTAATAAGACTTATTGAAGCTGGTATCATTTATCCCATAGCTGATAGTAAGTGGGTTAGTCCAGTTCATTGTGTTCCTAAAAAGGGTGGAATGACTGTTGTTCCAAATGATGAGGATGAACTTGTGGCTCAACGTACTGTTGTTGGTTATAGGATGTGTATTGATTTCAGGAAGTTAAATAAAGCAACTCGTAAAGATCATTACCCATTGCCATTTATTGATCAAATGTTAGAAAGGTTATCTAAACACTCTCACTTTTGCTATTTAGATGGTTATTCAGGTTTCTCCAAATTCCTGTCATAAGGATGATCAAGAGAAAACCACTTTTACATGTCCATTGGTACATTTGCTTATAGGAGAATGCCATTCGGTTTGTGCAATGCTCCTGCTACTTTTCAAAGATGCATGAATGCTATATTTGCTGATTATATTGAAAAGATAATGGAAGTCTTTATGGATGATTTTTCTGTGTATGGTACTTCCTTCGATAATTGCTTGTTCAACCTTAACAAAGTTTTGCAGCGTTGTGAAGACCAACACTTAGTTTTAAACTGGGAGAAGTGTCACTTCATGGTTACTGAAGGTATTGTTCTTGGGCATAAGATTTCTGGAAAGGAATAGAAGTTGACCCAGCAAAGATAGAAGCTATTGAAAAGCTCCATTCCCAAGGGACTCAAAGGTATAAGAAGTTTTCTTGGGCATGCAGGTTTTTACCGTAGGTTTATTAAAGATTTCTCCAAAATATCAAAACCCTAACCAATCTTTTGCAAAAGGATGTTCCTTTCTCTTTTAATGATGATTGCATTGAGTCCTTTAATATTTTGAAGAATGCTTTAATAAGTGCTCCTATTATTCAACCTCCTGATTGGAATTGCCTTTTGAAATTATGTGTGATGCTAGTGATTATGCAGTTGGGGCTGTTTTGGGCCAACGTGTTGATAAGAAACTGAATGTCATTTATTATGCTAGTAGAACACTTGATGCTGCTCAAAGGAATTATGCCACAACTGAAAAAGAATTTTTAGCAGTGCTATTTGCTTGTGACAAGTTTAGACCTTATATTACTGATTCGAAAGTCACATTGCATACTGATCATTCTGCCATTAAATACTTAATGCATAAGAAAGATGCTAAGCCTAGATTAATAAGATGGGTACTTCTATTGCAAGAATTTGATTTACACATTGTTGATAGGAAAGGGGAAGATAATCAAGTAGCTGATCATCTTTCTAGAATGGAAAATATACCTGATGATCCTATTCCTATTAATGATAGCTTTGTTAATGAACAACTTGCAATTAATGTTTCTAGTGCTAAAGTTGCATCTCCATGGTTTGCCAATTATGCAAATTTTATTGTTGGTAAAGTTTTACCTCCACACTTCACTACTCAACAAAGAAAGAAATTCTTTTATGATCTTAGACATTATTTTTGGGATGATCCTTTCCTTTATAAGAAAGTGTGGATGGTATTATTAGACGTTGTGTACCTGAGTATGAACAACAGGCTATTATAAGAGATTGTCATGACAGTCCCTATGGAGGACATCATGCAGGAGATCGTACAGGTGCAAAGGTATTACAGTCTGGTTTTTATTGGCCTACTTTATTTAAGGATTGTGCTGAATATGTTAAATCTTGTGATAAATGTCAAAGAGTAGGAAATATTGGTAGGAGAAATGAAATGCCTATGAACTATTCCTTACCACTTGAACCATTTGATGTGTGGGGTTTTGACTTTATGGGACCTTTCCCGAATCAAAGACAAAGCATACTCATATTTTGGTTGCAGTGGATTATGTTACAAAGTGGGTGGAAGCAATTCCAACCAAAAGTGCAGATCATGCCACGCAATGAAGATGCTTCAGGACATCATTTTCCCCAGGTTTGGTGTTCCTAGGTTTTTAATTACTGATGGTGGTTCTCATTTCTTACATGGTATTCTTAGGAAAACTTTGGCAAAATATGATGTTAACCATAGAATTGCATCACCTTATCATCCCCAAACTAGTGGACAAGTTGAATTAAGTAATAGGGAAATTAAACTCATTTTGGAAAAGACAGTGAATAAGTCTAGGTCTGATTGGCCACTTAAAATTAACGATGCATTATGGGCTTATAGAACTGCTTTTAAAAATCCTATGGGAATGTCTCCTTATAAAATGGTTTATGGAAAAGCTTGTCATTTACCTGTTGAATTAGAACATAAAGCTAGATGGGCTATTAAACAATTGAACTTTGATTTTAAAACTGCTGGAGAGAAGAGAATTCTTGATTTAAACCTACTAGATGAATGGAGAAATGAAGCTTATGAAAGTGCCAGGATGTTTAAAGAAAAAGTTAAGATTTGGCATGACAAGAAAATTAAAAAGAAAGAATTCAAAGTAGGTGATCAAGTGCTATTATACAACTCTCGTTTCAAGTTTTCTGCAGGAAGTTAGCTTCAAAGTGGCAGGGACCATTAGTGATACAGGAAGTATACCGTTCAGGAGCTATCCGTCTTCATGGTGATATGAAAGGTAAACCTCATGTGGTTAATGGACAACGCCTTAAACATTATATTGCAGGAAAAAGCTTCATTGGAAAGGTGGAGGAATTCATTTTACAGACACCGGAGGAGGTAATTGCAAAGAAGTTTGCAGTTTCAGAAATCCAAAATCAATAAAAGGTAACTTTTACTCTGGAAAGTTTCTCGGAATTGCGTAAATTTTACGGAAGTCATTTTTTATGGAAATTAACGTGTGGGACAAGAAAATTGGAAGGAACGGAGACCCGAGGGAGAAAAGAGGGGGTCCCACGCGGTTAGATGCTTTGGCCGCGTGGGCCCACTCCTTTTGCCCCTCGGAGTCCCGTTCCGTCTCGTTTTCGACTCCGACGCTTCGTCTTGACCTAAAAACCGTCAATATATACCCCTTTTCGTTGATCTAATCTCGCACCGAGAGCTTTCGAGCATTCTTTGCTTTTGCTGTTTCTGTCTGTCAGGTTTTTAGCCATGTCTTCGGGGACTCCTTCCAATGCTCCTCCATGGACATAGATGATGACGAGCTCGAGGGCCTCAGCCCCACTTCCATGTGGAGGAGGAACAGGAGAGGAAGGACTACTCAGATGATGAAGACTACGAGCCGGACGAGGAGAAGGTGGAAGAAGAAGAGGAAGAAATCGAGTCATGCCTGGACATCGCGCCTCTGGCTTCAGCACCACCTTCCCCTATCCCTGTTGCTGCTGTGAAGGTGAACATGTCTCTTGGAAACAAGAGGCAGACGACGCGCATGAGCACAGGAGGGAAGGCCCCTAGACACGCACTTGCTAGCAGAAACGTTGCTTCTACTCTTATTGACAGGGAATTCAAGCGTGTCACTCAAGAGAACTATCCTAGTGAATGGGACCGTAAGATCCCGAATGTGAAAGTACCAAGCCCGGAGTGGAAGCCTAACAAGAAGACGGTGGAGAAGAATCTCATGGAAAATCTGGGAGAAGCTGCAAGGGAGTTTGAAGACGGTGGAGAAGAATCTCATGGAAAATCTTCACCATCCCACGTGTAATTAACCATTTTTATAAATTAAAATTGCAGTAGGGGCCTTCCCTACTGTTTTCCTGTAAAAAAAAAGGGAGTTTGAAAATGCCTATAACCTTATGATGAGCATTGTTGGAAAACTTGAAGATAATTATTATGAAGACAAGAAGAAAGAGCAGAAGTGGTTCTAGCAAGACGTCAAGCTTGGGGGAGTTCCACCTAGTCTGTATCTTTACTAGTTTAATCTTATCTATCTAGTCATGATGTGTTTTGCTTTTATCATTTAGTTATCAATCTCTTTTAGGCTTGTGTGAGCTCATGGAGCATTATCATGTATCCCTATCTTATGGTTTATCAATGAATATTAAAGTATGGTGTCATCCATGATTTTCTTGTTTGGAGATTTATGGGTAACACTCATGCAAATGAGCGTGGTTTATTTTAGAGGTTTCAGTCACATCTTGCCTTGAACTTAATTAACTTGAGTATGTTGGACAATTGTAGAATCTAGCTCAATATAAATAAGAAAAGAGTGATTCATTATGACTTGAGAATTAATAAGTTTAAGGTTGAGATATAGTCTTGTAGCATAAAAAGTTGGGAATAGTAAATGAAAAGGATATGAAACACTCTTGTTATAATCTAGTATCTTTTGAGCAAATTAAAGATCATGGATGTGTCAATACTTATGCTTTTGTAAAGTGTATGAAAGGAAGGCACCCGAGGATTCAGTTAGCCATGGAAAGTGTGAGATAAAGGTTGTTTGAGCATAAGAACTTGATTGAAACATCCATGACTAAAGTTTGCACTAGTTACTAGTGAAGCAAGGGTGCAAATAATTTTATATCTGTCTTTTCATTTGTCTTCTTTAACTTTTTATCCAATGAGAGTTTATCTTGTCTTTAAACTTCAGTAAAGTATTAAACATTATGATGCTAGCCATAAGAGCAAAAGCATGTTAAAAATAGTGTGATTCAATTGTCCAACATACAATGGTTATTTGCTTTCAAAGTGTAAGGGGTGATTGCTAGAGCTTCTACTTATGCTGCCCTTATGTGTATGAGTTTTAATTCATTAATCTTACATTGCAATTGAATATGAAGATGATACAATGCTCGTATTTATTTATCAACCATAAGTCCATTGATGCATGTAATGATCTACTCCCTCCGTTTCAAAATATAAGTCGCACTACCAACTTACCACACACATGTATCTAGACATGTTTTAGTGCAAGATTCATGTGAACCTTGTACTAAAACATGTCTAGATACATGTGTGTGGTAAGTTGATAGTGCGACTTATATTTTGATACGGAGGGAGTATGTCCTTACTTACTTGAGGACAAATAAGGGTTTAAGCTTGGGGGAGTTGATACGTGCATTTTATATCATCATCTATACCACTTATACCACCATATTAGGATGTTATTTGCATAATTATATCATTGTTTTTATATGTTTTAGATGATTTAGGGGACTTTCCTACAAAGTCCCTATTTTTAGTATTTAATTTCTGGGAGGCAGAAAACCTCCTTTTTGGTGTTTTTATTGTTTCAGGAACTACGAAGGCCCAATTAATAAAAGGAAAATTGCACAGCTGGTTTTTCTTCGGGAGAACACCAGAGGGAAGAAGAAGCAAGCGAGGAAGGCCACGAGGCCCAAAATGGGTGGGCCCACGTGGCCAGATTCCCTGACCGCGTGGGACCCACCAAATGGAGCCTCGGGCACTTCCTTGCCTGGGGCTTTTTAACGAGGTCTCCGTCTCGCCCGAAAAGGAACGCCCTAATTTTTACGAGACTATCCGAGGTCGCGGCGGCGAAACTCCTGATTCCCTCCGAGGGGGATCAGATCCTGCTGCTCCGGAGCTCCGGAGAAGGGGGAAATCATCGTCATCATCATCACCTCTCCTCCTTGGCGTGGGAGGAGGCCTCTACATCATCACCATCACCAAGACCAACACCATCTCCATCATCATCTCCGTGATCCACTCCGTCCACCTCGTAGTTTGAGAGTTGCTATACCCTAGATACTTGTCTTGTGTTACTATTCATGTTTGTGATTGAGTACTTGTCATTATTTGGTGGTGAAGTTATATTTTCAGATTGTGTTGTACCACTTATGCCACTGAATATCACCATGTTTGCACGTTGTGAGTAGTTCCCGTATGTTCCTGAGGGCATAGGATGAATTGGCAATGATTTATATATGACATGTGTTGGTATTTTGTCTAGTGTTTATCTTTTTGTGTGATTCT
Organism: Poa pratensis; assembly: GCA_947311845.1. Taxonomy (NCBI): domain Eukaryota; kingdom Viridiplantae; phylum Streptophyta; class Magnoliopsida; order Poales; family Poaceae; genus Poa; species Poa pratensis. The sequence continues at coordinate 133,131,761 of CAMZMU010000041.1, read as the reverse complement.
ATGATGGTGTTGTGCGAACGTCGACTGCACAACACTTCACCTATATGGGCTCATAGGAGAACACCGTAGTGTAATGGCGTGAGGGAGACTTGGGAGGACACGAAAGACTGAGACCGAATCATTAAGTTACCTTACGGTGTATTAGTATCGGGGACCTAGAGCGTAATGCTATGGTGGGATTTATATCTTAATAATTCTTGTGCTGTCATTTAATTGGCCACATGATCCATCATATGGGGTTTAGTCTATTTATTTAGCTGTACCTAATAATAGCTCCGTCCGAAGAAGATTAAAACTAGACAAGATATTCAACGTGTTGTTTAATAAATCTATATGCCTAGCAATATCCATGCCGCCCTCGGGAACGTTTTCCACATATAAGTTACACATCACTTGAGCTTGTCCTCTTACACATAGAGGATTGGGCTTTCTCTCTCTTTGAGAGCTTTTACTTGTCACCATTTATTTGCTGCATTGTCACTGTCTTGCAATTATACAATCGAAAATACCAAAAACACTTGCATCTTTTATTGTCTATTTATCATTTCTAATAACCAATACCTTCAGCTCCTCGTGGGTTCGACAACCTTTTCTATTCAAAAGGTACTACAATTGATCTCCTGCACTTGGGAGTCATCAGCCACCAAGCTGGAATTTTGTTGAACTGTGTAGTGTGCTTGGGTGAAAGAATGCCCGTTCATACATATTGTTGCTTTCTTTCCTAGCGTGCCTTTTCCACGCAGTCTCTCCTCATGGCGCGATTGAGTAACACCGATCGGATTAAGGTCAGGAATAAAGTCAACACAAAACTCAATGATCTCCTCTATTCCATAGCACTTGGAGATGCTTCCTTCTGGCCTAGCACAGTTATGAACGTATTTCTGTAAGACTCCATGAACCTCTCAAATGGGAACATGTTGTGTAGAAATACAGGACTGAGAATGGAAATCTCTTCGACTAGGTGAACTATGAGGTGCGTCATAATATTGAAGAAGGATGGTGGGAACACCAACTCGAAGCTGACAAGACATTGGACCACATCCTTCTGTAAACTTTGTAGAGTTTCTGGATTGATCATCTTCTGAGAAATTGCATTGAGCAATGCACATAGCTTAACTATGGGTACTCGAACATTTTCCGCTAGAAGCCCCCTCAATGCAACCGGAAATAATTGTGTCATAATCACGTGGCAGTCATGAGACTTTAGGTTTTGTAACTTTTTCTCTACCATGTTTATTATTCCCTTTATATTCGAAGAGAAGCCAGACGAGATCTTGATACTGCTCAGGACTTCAAAAAAGATTTCCTTCTCTTCTCTGGTAAGAGCGTAGCTGGCAGGACCTTGATACTTCTATGGATGCAGGACGTCTCGTTCGTTCATACGTTGGTTGTCCTGCCGTGATTCCGGTGTATGTTTCGTCTTCCCATACACGCCCAAGAAGTTTAGCAGGTTCATGCAAAGATTTTTCGTCACGTGCATCATGTCGATTGCAGAGCGAACCTCTAGGATTTTCCAATAGGGTAGCTCCCAAAATATAGATTTCTTCTTCCACATGGGTACGTGTCCGTCGGCGTCATTCGAAATAGATTTTCCGCCAGGACCCTTCCAAAGATTACTTTTAAATCCTTGACCATACCATATATATCATCACCAGTAGGGCGGGTAGGCTTCGTCCGGTGATCTGCCTCACCTTTGAAATGTTTGTCTTTCTTTCTTAAGGGATGCTTGTTTGGAAGAAATCAACGATGCCCCGGATACATATTCTTGTTACCTAAATATATACTTTCAGTCTCACCTAAACAGTGCGTGCATGCATTGTATCCCTTGTTTGACTGTCCTGAAATGTTACTAAGAACAATCCAATCGTTTTTGGTTACAAACAACAACGCTCGTAGGTCAAATTCCTCCTGTTTGTGCTCATCCCACACACGTACACCTTCTTCACGCCACAACTGTAAAAGTTTTTCAACCAATGGCCTCAGATACACATCAATGTCGTTGACGGGTTGCTTCGGGCTTGGATGAGCACTGGCATCATAATGAACTTTCATTTCATGCACAACCAAGGAGGAAGGTTATAGATACATAGAGTCACATGCCAGGTGCTATGACTAGAGCTTTGCTCCCTCAAAGGATTAAAGCCATCTGTATTTAGACCAAACCTTAAGTTCCTTGCGTCACGTGTAAAGGTCGAGAACTCTCTGTCGATTTTTCTCCACTGCGACCCATCAGCGGGGTGTCTCAGCATCAGGTCTTTCTTACGGTATTCTTTATGCCATCGCAACAACTTGGCATGCTCTTTGTTTTGGAACAAACGTTTCAACCGTGGTATTATAGGAGCATACCACATCACCTTGGCAGGAACCCTCTTCCTGGGGCGCGGCTCGCCCTCAACATCATCAGGGTCATCTCGCCTAATCTTATATCGCAATGCACCGCATATCGGACATGCATTCAAATTCTCGTACTCCTCACCGCGGTAGAGGATGCAGTCATTGATGCATGCATGTATGTTCTGGACCTCTAATCCTAGAGGGCAGATAACTTTCTTTGCTTCGTACGTACTAGGGGCAATACGTTATCCCTTGGAAGCATCTTTTTTAATATATTCAGCAACTTTTGACATCCCTTGTCAGATAGACCATTCTCTGCCTTCCATTGCAGCAATTCCAGCGTGGTACCTAGCTTTTTCTGGTCGTCTTCGCAATTTGGGTACAACAATTTTTTCTGATCCTCTAACATGCGCTCCAACTTCAACCACTCGTTTTCATTTCCGCAGTTTATCTGTGCATCATTGGGACTACGCGGGCGATCGACGGCGGTGAGGACGGGGATGAGACGACACTAAAACCCACAAATTATACTTTAATTTGAGCTCAAATTGCATATTGAACTAAAAAAATCCCTAACTAGCTAGTTTAGGCATTTCATCAAACACCTTCCTAGCACTAGAAATATAAAATGAGCTAAACTAGCAATGAAATGAGCTAAACAAGCAATCCCAGATGAAGGATAAAGTTGCTAACCCTTGGATAGATGGGGCGCCGTCAATCTTGACAAATGGTGGAAAAAATGGGGATGAATTCGAGCTCGGGAGAGGAAACAGAGGAGAAAATGGAGATGAACTCGAGCAAGAAAATGGAGATGGCCGGCTCGGGGTGGAAGATTGTATAGGGAAACCTTTAGTCCCGGTTCATATCATGAACCGGTACAAAAGGTCAATCTTTAGTACCGGTTCGTGATACGAACCGGTATCAAAGGTGCTCGCGCTGGGCCCCACCTGTGGCTGCCTTCCGCAACCCTTTAGTCCCGGTTGGTATTACCAACCTACCAATCGGGACTAAAGGTTCCATACGAACCGGGACTAGTGCTGGCCGGCGCCCTGGCCGTTCGAACCGTGACTAATGGCCCCATTAGTCCCGGTTCCAATTATTGCCGGGACAAAAGGGCCGTATGGAAGCCCTGTTTTCTACTAGTGAATGTTTTGGTGACAAATACGTTATAATTCGGGCTATAAAAATAAAAGTGTCTCCTAGAAAGAAAAAAACACATTTTTTATCTTCCACATTTGTCCTTTTGTGTGTGTGTAGATCACGAATGATAAAATATTTCGACAAACTTGTATCATACATAGTATATGTGTAGATGTACCCATATGATTTTTTAAGAATTATTTGAGATTTTAAAATGTGATTTTCGAAAATTTTAAAATAAAGGGGTTCATGGAGATTAGGAGCTAGTAGCAAGAAAAGGAGTGAATGTTTGTTGTTTGAAAACTGATTATGTTTAATTTTTTATTCCTTAACATTAATTGTTAACAGATATTCTACATCGTGGGCTGTTACCGACTCGGAGGTGGGATTACTTCCCAAGTTTACCTATAAAGAGGCAAATGCCAACCATCCGTCAACAACAACTAGATTGCAATTGCCTCCTCGAGCAGCACTGCTCCATCTCGATATGCTGCCCTCAGTTACTCCAGCCCTCCGACCGCGTGCACGGTCGTTCGAAAGAGCAGGCCTCTGGAATCTCGTCTCTCTGATCCTGCACCAGGTGATAACCCATTTTGGGAGTTCGACTATTCATGTTTGTCTCTTCGACTACGTCCGACTACCTCGCATCCATCGCCATGTAGGACACCACTGATGTTGCTGCTGCTTCGAGAATGGTGTGCCTACTGATGTTTCACCATTGGTCATACCACCGACAAACTCGTACGTGTCTTTTTCCCTCCTTCCTTTCCTATTACGAGACAAAGTGATTTGAAATGAATTTTGTAATATACTATTTTGAATCTCATTTTGTAACAGATGTTGTCATCATTTGTTTGATGTAATGAAAAGAATAAACGAGAAGAATATGAAGTCGTGCTGTTGGTCTTTGGGTGCATTATGTTCAACTGTGGCGTATTTGATGTCAACAAAAGTAAAAAGATGAAATAGTGGGCATACTAGGAGATACCCATACTCGTGTAGTCGTGTTGCTGTTCATTTAGTGCGTTATGCTAATAAATATTGTTGTTTGTTTTTATGGGAGAAACATTTTATTTGTTAGGTACAAATGCATGTATTAGTTTTTGTGACAAACTGTTTCCGACATATTTTTAAATTATTTTCATTGTATGTCCGATGTACTTTCCCAAGTCAATAAAAGGGAAAAATTCTGCACATTTTTTTAATGGTCATCGAGTTAATCCCCATCCGAATATATTTCATTCATGGTTGCCTTGAGTCTTTGCAGCCACTACAAGATATGTTCAAATGAACCAGAAAACACGGGGATTACAAAGAGGAGAGATAAAAGAAAAACACACACACAAACCAAAATGAAAGAGGAAATGGAACGACAAGAGCCAAGTAGATGCTGGGTGCTGTCGAGAGATCACAATACCAAGATTCAGCAAACATCCTATGGCGCGCCGCACCGGCGGGCGTATCGAATCCCATGACACAACTCAGGAGCATCCATAATCAACGAGTGCCAAAGCCTAGCACCTAGCACGAACCTTGACTGGGAGCTCCTCTACGGGAGGTCGAGACGATTAGCAGGTTGGGGAGACATCATTGCGTCTTCATTGAGTAAAGGTGAGCCTATACGGCACCAAGAGCCCGAAGCTCTCCACAACACAAGACAACCATGGGAGGGTCTTTGGCAAGCACAACAACATGACCGAGACGACGCAAAGCTAGCCGAAGAGAAACACATGAAGAAGAACAAACACACCACCCTCAGCCCCAAGCTGGCTGCACCATCACCACCAAACGTAGCACTGTCAGCTCAAAGCCATCATTTGGCTCTCCAAGATGACACCTGCAAGGAGATTGTGTTGTCGAGGACACAACACCGTCATCCGATCCGGCAAGCCGGATCTTAGGTTTTCACCCGGATACCACAAAGCAATGTACTATACGTGCTGGAGCTCCACAACGGCACCTCCTGCGTGGAAACGACGTCCATCGCTGTCGCCGGCAACGACAAAGTCGATGCAGGGTTCTCACCCGGAGTTTTAGCACATCCCTACAGCAAGACGACAGTCGACCACCAGCAGCAACCGCTGTAGCCCACCACACCTCGCGGAGACCACCCACGGCCAAGCTTCAGCACTAGGCGCCAGATCCACTAGGGCTGCTGGACGCAGCGCAAGCCACTGTGCCCCGCCGAGCACCATGCCAGCTAGGAGCAGAGGAGCGCTGCCTGAGGCCAAGAACCACCATGGTTCTGGGCTACAACCCTACATCAGCGCCGACGCGCCACCGCGCGGCTGCCAGAGGCCGGATCCGAGCGCCCGCAACAGCGACAAAAGGCGGGAAGAAGACTTTGCTGCAGCACCGCTACCACCCATCACCCCCGCCCGATGAAACCACTAGTCGACCCCACCTCGACCTCTAGCCAACGCCAACCTTATCTAGGAAGGGAACCCTAGATCCACTCCCACCCTGCACCAATCCGCACACGGGCGACCAACAACGAGTTGCTTCTCTCAGGTAGCCAGACTGGAGGGCAGGGCCACCATGACGCCGCACACGAGCGCCGCCGCGCGCGAGACATTTAGTAGCACAGAGGGAGCCGAGGGGCGCGACGAGCGGGATCTGCCTCCCTAGACCGTTGAGACACCGCGCAACAGAGCCGTGTCAGGCGCGCGTGCTTTGTCCGCGGGCGTCCTCCGGCGGCGGCGCGGGGACGGGAGGGAGGGAAAAGGTGGGTGACTAGGTGGTGGCGGCTCGAGCTCATTACGCGCAATTTAGACCGGTGTTACTTCCAAATTCCAAACGGTCACCGCATCACTACACTAGAAGTATTTTTCGAAATGGATTATAGTAGTAGCAGGAAATTACGAGCGCATTGCTTGACACCGCACAAGTACTCGATAAACACAAGGATGGAAAAAAAAGGAAACTACGGGTGAGATTCCTGCAAGAGTGCAGGTGGAGCTGTCATTTTGACCTTTGGGCAACCTCGATGCCTGTAAACAGGAACATGTGATCCGAGGGCTCGACGAACTCACGTGCCTCCTACTACTAGTACTCGTTTATTAGCAGATAAATCAATCATGGTCTCCTTTGCAGATAAAAATACAATTATTGCAGAATCATAATGCAGCACAACCAATCAACGATGCCCCACACGCCAAGTTTGTTCTTCGGACAAGCATTCCCATCTTCTTCTTATTATACTACTACTCCACATCCATCTCTCTGCATTCAATTATTTTTGAATTGGATAGGGTATGTTTAGGTTATGTACAAACTACAAATATGCAGGTATATCGAATATTAATCTTTGGTGGCTTAACCTGGCACATTTCTACACCCAAATTCTATAGTAATTTCAACATCCACTCTAACCTCTTTTTACAATTATTCGCATAGGATCGAGATACTTTTCCTGTAGTTGTATCCAAATGATTACTTATGTAGTTTTCAACTTTTTTTTGTAATTCTCTGTTTTGCACATGCAATCCGGTCAAATTCCTGTGTCTTATAATCCTGTGATCCAAAGAAGTCCCTACTTTTGTGTTCATAAATGATTTTTTAACAATCTTTTTACTATGTACGAGTAATATGGATATCATTTTCCAGTTAACATTTCCTGCATTGGCTAATGCCTACTTTCCAAGTACAGATTGTGATTGTGACGATCATCCTAAAGGAGCTCATGTGAGGTTAGGTAGAGTTAACCTTGTCCAAATCTTGGACATTAAAGTATGGAAGAACAAATCGTACGCATGTGTAGCGTATTATTCCCTCCCTGACCATTTCCATGTGTGAGCGGAGCAATGGTCAACAATCACACTGACTGACGCATGTCCCTTGACATTTTGACTCCAGCACACCATCCACTCACTGCTAAATTATCAAATTATTATTATAACCCACACGAAAGCAAAAACACATCTGCGGCCGTCCATCGCCTCATGCCCGCACTCTCAACGGTCCAGATCCACCCACGCGCCTTATTGTTAATCCAGCCCCTTAATAAACTACGCCAAGGGGAGACGCTTTTTCAGTGGTGGGAGGGGCCGGACCGCAATATTTTATTAGCCGGCGGCCTCGGCTGCATAAAAAACAAATGAGGAAACGGGAATTAATTTCTTCTTCGTCCCTGCGTGCGTCTCTGGTCTCCGTTCGCTTCTTCATTTCATTTCATACCTTCCACCACTAGTCTCCGGTGGGGGACGAGCGACGACCGTCGCCTCGGAGCTCGCGGCCGCAGCTCCCGGATTCACACGCGCGGATCCTCCCCGAGGTGAGTTCGCGAGCTCTCGCGGTGTGTTTCCGCGTGCGGGTTTGGCACTCCGCCGTTCGGTGCTTGCTTGGGCGAGCTCTTCTTTCTTGAGGAGGGAATCTTGGGTGTGGTGGTGGGGTTGTTGTTCTGTTTTATGCGGTTGCACGCAAGCACCTGGCCGGTGGCTTCTTGCCGCCGCGGATTCCGCCTCGCGGCCGTCCACGTCCGGCTTGGTGCCCAGTACTGCCTGCCCGCAGCTTCCCCCGTGATCCGGTCCGGGAGCGCTTTCTTTTCTTGGTCCTCAGCCTGATGCTCCTCCGGTGTGTGCTGCGTGTCTGCGCGATAGAAGAGCAGCTGTGGTTGGCTTTTCTTGAGATCTGAGTTAAATTTTCCCTCTCATTTTCTGCTCTTCAGATCTGCTGCGGTGGGAGCTGCGAAGAAGCTGCGGTGGTCGTGAGGAGAGTTCACCAAAGGATTGTCTCTGTTTCTGTTACTAATAATGGAGGAAGTGGAGGAGGCGAACAGGATAGCCGTTGAGAGCTGCCACAGAGTGCTCGGCTTGCTCTCCCAGACGCAGGACCCGGCGCAGCTCAGGAGCATAGCTCTGGGGACGGATGACGCCTGCGCAAAGTTCAGGAAGGTGGTCACCCTCCTCGGCAACGAAAGAGGAGTAGTAGCAGGAGGAGGAGGAAGCCATCCTAGAGCCAAGGTTGCAAGCAGAAAACAGACTCCGGGGTTCTTGAGCCAGAAGGGCTTCCTGGATAATAACACCCCGGTGGTGGTGCTGAATAGCAGCGCCCATCCTTCCACTAGTACCGCGCAGGTATATCCTAGAAGCAGCATTCTGGATCCACAGAGCGTGCATCACCAAATCGGAGGGCCTCCCAAGCTGGTCCAGCCGTTGTCTGCCCATTTTCAGTTTGGCAATGTATCCCGGTATCAGTTCCAGCATCAGCACCAACAGCAGCAGAAGATGCAGGCTGAGATGTTCAAGAGGAGCAACAGTGGGATTAACTTGAAGTTTGACAGCCCCAGCGCCACGGGGACGATGTCGTCTGCCAGATCTTTCTTGTCATCTTTGAGCATGGATGGAAGTGTGGCCAGCCTGGATGCCAAGTCTTCCTCGTTCCATTTGATCGGTGGGCCTGCTATGAGTGACCCGGTGAATGCGCAGCAGGCACCGAGGAAGCGATGCTCAGGACGCGGGGAGGATGGTACTGGCAAGTGCGCTGCAAATGGAAGGTGCCATTGTTCAAAGAGAAGGTACTGTAGATACAATATCGTAGTGTTTATGATTTTTGTTTTCTATTCAAGGTAGAATACCATGAGAATTGTGCTCTTCCCTATTTTAGCAGGAAGTTGCGGGTGAAGAGGACGATTAAAGTTCCTGCCATTAGTAACAAAATTGCTGATATACCTCCAGATGAATACTCATGGAGGAAGTATGGGCAGAAGCCAATTAAAGGTTCCCCTCATCCCAGGTATGATCTATTTAGTGTAATTTCCATGCACACATATTCTTGATTATACATCAATAGAGATCAGTCGTAATGATGCTATAACCACAATAATACGTCAACTTTGTGACTAAAGATGTAATCATTTGCCATACGCACAACTGCACATGTCCATAAGCCACTCAAGTGCCTTGTGATAAATGATGTCTCAATAATCAGAACACTCTTTAGCCATGGTATGCAGGGTGTTATGCATGTTCCTCGTGTTCATGATGGCTATTGGCATTGAATAGTTACTTCGGGAATGATATTATCTTTCATTCTTCTTGTGCACACTTTCTAAAAATAGATCAATCATGAGTCTTAAAGTGGCCACTTCTTGATTCAACTGAGATCATGTTGTCATGATTCAGTCTATATATATATAATAATCCTATCTGTATCACTTGCCCACCTTCTCTATGTTAAATTTCTTGATGATAAAACACACAAATATAGCTGTATGGTAAAAGCAAACACATGAATAGAGACAAAAATTTCTCTTTCTAGCAAACACTGGATATAGAAAATCAATTTTCTGTACTCCTATTTTTATCTCCAATCCACCATGTTGCTAATTTTGTTCTGTGTATGGATAAGACTAACCCATTGATTCTTTGAACAAAATTCAGGGGGTACTACAAATGTAGCAGTGTGCGGGGCTGCCCAGCGAGGAAGCACGTCGAACGTTGCGTGGATGATGCGTCGATGCTCATCGTGACATACGAGGGTGAACACAACCATACACGAATGCCAGCTCAGTCTGCACAGGCTTAGGGAATCCCTTGATTATCACACTCTCTTCATGAAATGCCAACTTGCCAGCCCTTGTCGATGGCCAACTGCACTGTTCTTCTAAATTAGGAGTGCAAAGTGACAAAAAATGGGATCCATTTGAGCATGATCTGTTGGTTGTCCTCCTGACATTCATGTTCTGTAGCGAGTGTGCATGAGAGAATGCAAAAATGTTCTCCCTTAAGGAGGTATCAAAATGATGACATTTTAGAACAAGATGTTAGATAGGATAACTGAGATTGGGATTTTTCTCGGGAGGGAGTGTGGAGAGTTGGAAGGGGAGATAGAAATTGGGCATGAGAGGTTTGTAAGGTTGGAAAGTTGAGAATTTACCGGCTCTCCCTCCCTTTGTACCAAATGCACAAAAGCAAAAGCTAGTTTGAATAAAAAAGTGCAGAAATTGCTCATCTATGACTTCGCATCTGATTAGTTGCCAATTATTTTGTGTTACTGACGGACATTGAGCTTAAGCAATTAAAGGCTTGGTAAATTGCTAAGTGAGTCCAACCTCACCTACCCTGCAAAAAAGAATTTCATGTCATAAATATCTGAAAAGGAAAAATTCGTTGATGTAAACCTGGGAATGTTATATGCAATCGCGTATTTGTGAGAACATAATTGTTTTTTGTGTGTTTTGTAAAACTAAACACTTAACACATTTCTTACAAAAATAGGCAATGGTGTAGTGAACATACAGTTTTGAATTTTTGATACGTCAATACGTTTTTTTTGTTCGGGTGGAATTTCCAACAACATATAGGTTTTCCTTCGAACCAAACGTCTTTGTAGATTCCAAGGGGAGGTAAGACAACTGTACAAAAAGATCCATTATGATACCTGTTGTTGATTCTTGTACTCCAAATCATTTTACACTAGACTGAAAAGAACTGCACCTGTACCAACAGGGCATTAATAAACCATGAAAAGGAGACAAGATTCGACCTTTCTTTTCTGAGTGAAGCATGAGCATTTGCGTGCTAGGAATTGGAGTAGGAAACGTCGAACCAGTGAGGATGGACAACTACATGCCTTAGCGTCAAATTTTGCATAAACTAGTCCACCCAAGCAATCATACAACATAATCATGGAACGGAATGTCTTGCGTGCACATTTAATTCCCTAGATCTTATTCGGAATAGTTTCTGAGATGATTGGGGTGCGCCATGCCTGCGTGTCTACTAGTGACCAGAGAGCATGTCAGAGTTTTATTGAGAGTTTGTTCACGGCCAATGGCGTTGTTCTCGTCTTCAGATACTGACCGCCATTGTGATCGCATCGTGGGAAGTCACCAAGCAGTCATGGGATCATGGCGTAGGTCCGAGTGGCTGTGGGATGGCTTAGCCTGTAACTCGGTCGTAGCATGAACAACAGGTCGTTTTCAGAGGAGAAAATGCGGCGACGTTTTACGCAGAACCTGTGTCCAGCGAGTTCCCGTGAGTTGTTGTGTTCGTGGGTTCAGCCAATTTGCAACCACAGAGCATAACTCGTGGCCATGAGTGAATTGTTGCCCGAAAATAACAGGGGTCTCGGATGCAACATATAGTGGTGAATTTAACAAGGAAACAATTTGATTTTTTTTTGAAACGAGAAAAAAGACTTGCGATTTTCATTAATAGAGAAGAAGTTTTTAGAGGTTTGAGGTTTGGTGCATAGGACATGCCCTAGGACTTGCACAAAAGCCTACTCTTTCGATTACATTGCCCAAATATTTACCCCTGGCCAAGCTTGACCTCCTCTTTTATCTTGGCGATGATGACGTTTGAGGGGTGGCATGATGTCGGAAGACCCTGCATTTCTTTCATTCCAAATTGTCCAAGAGATGAGCATAGTCAATGATGCCAAAGCCTTCCGAGGTTAGTTTATCCCACCAATCTTTCATACTTGTCTGTTCATTGCATGGGAGAGATATCATTGAAGCCACACCAATTTAGAAGAGCCGTCCATATCCGTGAGGCAAACCGACATTTAAAGAGGAGGTGGGTCGCAGATTCTTGGTTGTGGTTGCAAAGTGGGCAAGCACCACAATTTTGCCAACCCCTACGTTGAAGGCGGTCTGATGTCCAAATCCTATGTTATAACACAAGCCAAGAGAAAATCTTTCATTTCGGTGGAGTCCAAGTTTTCCAAATTGTTTGATATATGTTTGTGGCAATTAGACCTTCGAATTGCATCTTGTAGGCCGAAGAGACGGAGTGGTTCCCATCATTAGTGAATTTCCAACGAATAGAGTCGCGGATGCCGGGAGTGAGAGTGACGGGGTAGAGCATGTCCCAAAGTGTGACAATTTGTATGATGTGATCCAAATCGAGTCCATGGTGTATGTCTAGATGATTGGTCCAAGAGTTGTCAACAAGAGCTTGCACAACCGTGGAGTTCTTCCTATTGGAAAGGCGGAATATTTTTGGAGCAATGTCCATCGGTCTTTGTCCTAGGAGCCATGGGGACTTTCGAAAGAGGGCCTTCTCACCATCTTCCACTGTGACCACCGCAAAAAGATCTCTATCATTGTTAGTGTAAGGGTTTCCAAGTTTAATCCAATCTTTAGAGTCGTCCGCCCAATGAAGCCAAAGCCACCTACGGCGGAGAGCGGAGGCGAATTTCTCAAGGTGCATAACGCCGAGACCACCAAGCTTGGTCAGGCGGCAAACGGTTTGCCAACTGACCTTTCATTTCGCTCTGTAACCTTGTCGCAACCGGCCCAAACATCGGCGCGGAGGAGAGCTTTAATCCTTTTCACGACCTCTCGACGTCAATGCATGTGAGATGATATATAAAGTTCGGTTGTCCATTCGTACCTAAACATTCCAAGCTTAATGAACAAGCAGCACTGCAATGACTGGATATTATTCAAGAAAATCAAAGACTAGCGTCGGTTGACCTGTTCGACTGCTCAGCCATCGAAGACCCGAACTGTGAGCAGTACTACCCAATAGCCAAAACCAGGCCTCAGGCCGAACATGCAATGGCAGCAATATTAGGCCCGATGGCCTTATTGGTGCAGATCTGAACCCAGCCTAATTTTGTAACCTGGGAAACATCTACTAACAAACTACACTATGGATGAGCTTTATTGGCGTGTCCCGAATCTGCAAATTTTTGGTAGCCTAGGATTTTCTCAGGTTTACCATGAACAAGGGTATAAACACAACTGACAATGATCTATGGAGGAAAGTTGCTAGCTAGGACCATTCCGCATAAAGATCGGTGTGCCCCCATCCAACTGCTACCTCAACTCTCACCTGGCTCTGCAGTGCAGATCTTGGCAAACACATATATATCCACGGACCACCCTGAAAATGACTGCAACGTGCTCGTTGACGACCCCATGAGTTCTTCGCACATGCAGCAATAATTGAGATGGGATATATGAAAGGCATCAACAAGCAACCCACCGTACCTGTAGGGCCTTAATTGGTTACGAGCTGTACGTGAGTACCTGAGGGTTCAGGAAAAATTCAGTCTCAGCTCTTGTTGGGGGTGAAGAAGTCTATATCAGCTCTCCCGGAGTCCACCAGAAGGACGGCTGAATCGCTGTCAGATTTCAATACTTTCAGGCTGGACATTTCCCTATCATTGTAAGGGGATACTTGATGGTTTGTTAAGAATTATAGCTATTGAGCTAGCACAGTGTTTTGCTGACACACCATGCGACCAGGTAGGAGCAGAAATACACACGTTTTGTGGTGTGACAAGATGTAGTCAAGAACACAAGATTGAAGATTTTCCATTTTTCCTTGTAAGTCATTTTGTCCATATAATTTCATGGATATGTGTTTTTAGCAAAGCAGATTTTCTTATCCATTGTTTTGGTGGAAAGTGTGTTTGAAATAGAATTCCTAAATTATTATTTAAACTTACCTTTTTCTTAAGGAAAAATACTCATGTCTTATTATTATTTAAAATCCATCCGTTCCTGAATGTAGGGTGAATAGTTTTCTGCATGAATATTAAGACATGAGTATTTTGCATATAGTGGACTCTTTTTTTCTCTCGAAAAAATTGTGAGAGATAAGTTCTTAATATGCACAAAATGAATACAATTCGTTTAATCCCTCTTTTGAGCCTAAGTCTCATTTTTTGGTGGATCAAATTGTTCATAAATAGCAAATACACCTTATATTATGAATTTTTCTTCAAAAAACTATGCACCTTACATCAAGAAACGGAGGGAGTAAGTTCTAGCATAATATATGAAAAAAAATCCATTTTTTTTATCTTGCCCCTCCAATATCAATAGGAGTGAATGGAGATGCAAGTCATTCCGGTAGGAATAGAAGAAGTCTCTTGGTGACCAACCTAGGCCATGCCCTATGTCTAGTTTCTTCAACAAGCTATAACAACCAATATATAACATTGTCCATAATGGAGAATTGCATTCTATTTATATTAACCAAATTGGCCCAGTCTTAATTATCTATCACACTCCACCATTGCCAAGAGGGGTTAAGGATGTCGGAGCCAACGGCCTATCGGATCTACAACTTTATGTTAAAAAATGATTGGACCCACTTTCAGTTCTGATTTGCAAAATCCACATTTCCGATAGTAACTAACATACGATTCGTGATCTTGCCATAGACGTGATCAGATTTAGAATCGCAATTCTTACCTTGATAGTATGTACCCATATCAGACATGCATCCGCTCTATGCCATCACACTTATCGCCCTTGCATGCGATGGAACCTTTTTTTTTGAGATTAACCTACCACGCATTATATTAAAACCCTGGACACATCCAGTTCAATCGAGTTACAACGAAACCTGGGATGTTCCCCAACCAAACATTGCAACTTTTGTTTTCACACCCTTCTTTAGCTAAAACATTTGCTACGCCGTTCGCCGATCGTCGCACCACGCGTACCACAGAAACTTCAAAGCCTTCCAGGAGTTGTTTGATTTCTTCCACCAGCATGCTATATGCCGATCGATCCCTGCCCTCCTTGTTCAACTTTGCCGCTACCCCGGTACTGTCCGTTTCCAAGACCACCTTCATTGAATTTGTGTCTTTTGCCAACAACAAGGCTCTCCGACAGGCTAGGAGCTCGCCGTGCTCAGCATCTGCAACATGGGAAAAAATGGCATTCTGCAGCGATGCAGTTTCCATGGTGGTCATGCACGACCACACCGCCCCCTCCGTTGCCGTCAGCTGCTCTGAACACCCCATCTGCATTGACCTTCCTCCAAGACTGAACCGGTTTTGGTTTGTTGCAAAATTGCAGTAAAGGGCTAGAATGTTTCTAAATAAAGAGTAGAGCGCTAGAAATATATCAGGCTTATGTACCTTGGTTATCTCAAATGTGCCAAAACTGCAGAGCATACATTGGGAGTCAAACCATGGATTTATTTGGCATATATGGCTTTAGTCGTCTTATATTGCTGATTAATTGGACATGTAATGAATTGCATTCTTTTTTGTTTTTATGAATCGAGGCCACAAGGGAGAGCTTTAACTTCGTGTTCAACAAATAAATTATGGTAATGCTAATTCGATCCTATTTTGAGATCCATGGAAGATGTCATATACTTTTGAACTATGAAAAAATTACTATATATTCCCTTTGTCCAAAAAATGAAAAAAAAATACTATAACAGGGTGGAACATGTTGTAGATCTGTATGAAGAAATTACAAATAATCGGCTGAGAATCAATTGGTTTTTGTAGGTGAATAGATTATTACAACATTTTTTTGATAAAGAGATTTTATTACTTAAAAGTTTTAAGCATTACACCCGGACTTTGCATAGTTAGGATGCACAGAGCCATGAGTTAGTATCCAAGTCGGAAATAAATAAAAGGCGAATTATATATCATAATGAGAAATTGTAAATCTGCCTAAGATGGTGGTAGGTCGATCCGGAGACTATGTGGCCATCCATGCTGGGAGAATAACTCCCTCGCCGCAGCCTCCAAACGCAATGCCACCTCAAAAAACAAGTCTCGGTGCTCCACACGCTGCAGGGCTGACCATGCTCGAAGCGTTGATGTGCACCGATAGATAACCTGCATAACGGAAGCATTTTTATCGTTAAAAACCTTGTCATTTCTACATAGTCACAGCGACCAAATAACGGCAATCGCTCCCATCTTAGCAAAGAGTTTAAACCTAGGATTCACACCGTTTAGCCAATTGCCAAAAATGTTTGCAACGCTACGAGGGGATATAAGGTAGAACCTATGTGGATGGCTTACCATATATACCTAGCAAATTCACACTGGAAGAATAAGTGTGTAATAGTCTCATCATGCTGACAGAAGATACACTTTTAACTTCCGTGCCAATTGCGTTTGACAAGGTTATCTTTTGTAAGAATTACACCTCGACGAAGATACCACGCAAACACCTTAGTTTTTAGCTGGATCTTCATCTTCCAAATTTTGTTATTATTCTTAATATCGACTGGTACTTCGGGTAGGATTAAAGCTCTATACATAGAATCAACCGAGAATTTACCATTCTTCGTAAGATTCCATTGAAATTTATCTGGACCTTCCGTCAATTGGATGGATTCCAAACGGATAAGCAAGGCATTTCAGGATGCTTGTCTTGTCCCAAATAAACTTCTTCTGAACGATACATTTGGTGGGAAGTACCCATCACCTTAGCGATCGTGTCGCTTTTGTTTTGCACAATATTATATAGAGCCGGTTATTGTTCTCGGAGAGTGGATTGGCCTATCCATTTATCCTCCCAGAATCGAATTTCCGATCCATCCCTAATTGAGAAAGATCTTGTGGGAAAAAAACTTCTTCATAGCCATAAGGCCCGTCCAGAAGTGTGAATCGCCGGGTTTCCAAAGAACCTGAGATACAGCTTGAGAGCCCACATAATTCCTCCTAAGGAGGGTTTGCCAAACTCCATATTCAGAAAGAAGCTTGAAGAGCCATTTACCCAGCAAGGCTCTATTCTTAACCTCAAGGTCATGAACTCTGAGCCCTCCTGGGTTTTAGGACAGCAAACCACACTCCACTTAGTCAGCCGATATTTTTCTTCTCACTATCCCTTGCCAAAAGAATCTAGACCGGAAATAATCCAATCGTTTTAAGACTCCTTTGGGCAGTTGGAAGAATGAAATCATATACAGTACCATGTTGGTTAGTACAGAGTTTATCAGAACCAATCTTCCTCCCAGGGATAAGAGTTTGCCTTTCCAACTATTTAAACGTATTTGAAATCTCTCCTCCACCTTTTTCCATTCAGCATTTGTGAGTCTTCGATAATGGATCGGAATACCTAAATAGTTGATAGGAAATTGACCTTGCGTACAACCGAAAATTTCAGAATACAAGGCGGTGTTTTGTTGAGCCTCGCCAAAACAAAACAATTCAATTTTATGGAAATTTATCTTAAGACCCGATAGTTGCTCGAAGGCTGACAAAATCAACTTTAGGGTCCGAGCTTTTTCGATGTCATGTTCCATAAAAAGAATTATATTGTCGGCATATTGAAGAATCGATAAACCACCATCGACTAGATGTGGAATCACTCCTTCAATTTGGCCCTCAGACTTAGCGCGTTCGATCAAGATAGCCAACATATCAGCCACTATATTGAATAGTATAGGCGATAACGGGTCACCTTGTCTAAGGCCTTTTTTGGTTTGAAAATAATTGCCAGTGTCATCATTGACTTTAATGGATACACTTCCTCCCGAAACAAAGCTATTTATTAACGCACGCCACTCAGTAGAAAAACTTTTCATTCTGAGAGTCTGCTGAAGGAAAGACCAGTTGACTTTATCGTAAGCCTTCTCAAAATCTATTTTAAGAATTACCCCATTCAACTTTTTCCTATGTAGTTCGTGAACTGTTTCATGTAGGATTGCCACTCCATCAAGGATGTTACGACCTTGCGTGAAAGCAGTTTGTGAGGGATGAACCACATGATCTGCCCCACAGTTCAGTCGAATCGTAGCAACTTTAGTAACTATTTTAAAACTAACGTTAAGAAAGAATATAGGTCTGAATTGTTGAATCCTTTCTGCCTCATTAACCTTAGGTAATAAAATTATCTCACCAAAATTGAGACGAAACAACTCTAACTGTCCATCATGGAGACAGGCGAACAGTTGAACTAAATCAGACTTGATAACATCCTAGAAGTTCTGGTAGAACTCAGCCGGGAAACCATCAGGTCCAGGTGCTTTATTATGTTTCATTTGGAAAACCGCCTTTCTCACTTCATCCTCTGAGTAGAGGTCAGTAGTAGACTATTTTCCTCATCTGAAACCTGGGGTATATCCGCTGTTCTAGATTCATCCAGTGTGAAGTTTCCTTCCTCTGGTGCTCCGAACAGTATTGGGTTGCGTGTACAGTAAATTAAAATTTTCTGTAAAGCTACGCAACAACTGCCAAGATCTACTATGAAAATACATGCGAATACGAAAATCCAAAGATCTAGATTGAATACGTTACCAACACCGAAGGTGCGGAAGAAGTGTTGATGACGTAGTTGATGTAGCCTGTCGCCGTCTCCCTCAACCAAGCCTGGTAGAGAGATTCCGGCGCCTTCTCCTCCTCGCCTTGTCACCTTGATCCAGCAGAGTGAGGGTCAACCGCCGAGATCGACAGATCACCCCTCCGAGAGCTTGCACGTGTATGCCGGGAAAGGTTCAGCAGGGCTTCGCCGTCCAAGCTTGAAACACTACCGGTGTATATGAAGGTGGAGATCTCAACACATGAGAAGGAGAGAGAGATTAGATCTAATCTAATCAGATAGGTTGCCTCTAATTAGAGGTTCTTCTAATCCAACTAGAAGAGATCTAGACTTGAGAGAACTTGTGTTTCTTGTGTGTCCTCCAAATAGGAGGGGGTGGGGGTTTATATAGGAGGACCAACGGGTGGAGGGACTTGGGGAAGGAGAAAGCTTTCTCCTTGTCCAAGTCAACTTGGGCAAGGGAAAGTCCCCTAGCCTAATTCGGTTTGGGAGGAGGAGTTGGAGTGGGACTCCAACTCCCCTCCCCCACCGCCTCTACCACCACCGCCGCCGGGTGGGGCCCACCCTAGGCCGCACCGACCAAGGCGGGTGGGGCCCACCTAGGACGACGGCCCTTGGCTACCGCCGCCGCCTCCCCCATGGGCCGATGGCCCATTAGGGTTTCGACTGGGGGGAGCCTCCCCCTTTCGGCGCCCTGGCCCACCACCACCCTTTGGTGGTGCGGCTACCTTGGTGGGCCCCTAGGGCCCATCTTGGTAGCCCCCATGGTGGGCTCCAATTTTATTTATATATTTTTCCAATAATTATTTGTCAATTAAATAAATGAATATTTAATTAAATAATATTTTGTCTAATTAATTTTTATTTGAATATTTCACTGAATTAATTATCTATCATACAAAACACTTTTATATGATCCGGGACACCCAGTGTCCGCTGACAAAATACTCCGGAAGAATATTTCCTTCTTACATAAACCCTCAGAATAAATCCGACCGTGATAGCAACTTCTATCACAATGTTATCTCTCTGATATATTCATATCCATCACGCAGATACTATTCCGGTGATACTCTCTCCATGTTCCAGACCAACCAAAATACACAACTAACCAATCCTAGTTTAAACGTGTCCACCCTACAGGTTCGATAACGTGTAGCTATAATTGGATATTCCCATCCAATCACCGGCCAGGGTCAGATCCCGGGACGATCTGAATAACTGCTACCGTTATGTGAAGACACTCTGTTGAACCTGTTGGTTATTTAATATATCATTCCCATTACTCGCGATACCAAAACTTCGCCCGAGATATGGATCCGTGGATGTTACCGTGAATCAATCATTGATTCATTACATTTTTGTCTATCTCGTCAACCGGCAAGTTCCCTTACTCGTTTCCATATTATGATATCCCACACGGTGTAACTTCACCATGCATTGTCTACAGAACATATTGGATACCTTTTAATACCGAGAGGGCCCAGGGCGTATCTCTCTAATCATCGAGGAGTAATTTCCCATATCAGAACATTAGGATGTACACACACCTTGGAATCACCCAGTGACTGCCGTTTTACTACCAAGTTACGGCCATAGTGTTGACAGTACCAAAGTGACTCTTCCAGTATGCATAACCCTAATAACTTCATGGTTACAGGACAAGTTATATAATAACCTTACGGTGATAAAGCTAAGGACAAAAAGACAATTTAACGGAATCTCTTAGCATACCAAAACTTGGGTCTACCCGGCCATATTATTATCCAATAATATGCCACTCATTGATGCTGACATAAACAATGTCCATGACTAGGAAAGCAGTGTCATCAAGCAATCAACAAATTAGTCCGTAAAAGAACTAGGGTGTATTTTACGTGTTCATATTCCCTACACGTGCGAGTGAGCTTTCCTCTGAATCACGTATTCAGAAACCACTGCAGTTATAGCATAGAGAATACAAATCATAATTATTGAATCAAATGTATAAATACATTGCCTTTTGGGCATACATCCAACAAACATGCCTTTATAGTAGTTAGTAATATACGATTTGAGTTTTTCATGGCCCTCAATCGTTCCCTCATCCTGGACAAGAGAGTGAATACGCTTTTTCATATGTCTGCCATTGGCAATACTGTGGAAATAGCGAGTATTCGAATCCCCTTCAAGGATGAATTGGGATTTGGAACGTTGATACCATTTTAACTCCTCCTCACGCAGTAGTTTCGCTATCTGTGCATTAGATTGACTCTTTAACTCAATCTCTTGCGTGGATAGCAGTCGAACTTCTGCTAATGCCTCTAGAACATCAATTATCGAGTATAGTCGTATCTTTTCATTTTTAAGTAAACCAGTAGTATGGCGAGCCCAACCGACTAGTTGTGTGCGTAAAGCACGGATCTTGTTGTTCCACCTCTGAATCGGCGTATCACCAGCAACCGGTCTTTCCCAAATTCTTTTGACCAACTCATGGAAACCCTCACGATGCAACCATACAAGTTCAAATTTGAAACGCTGTTTACATGGTGGTCTAGGCATGCCTATGGTCAAAAGAATAGGAGCATGGTCCGACAATCTCTCAATACGTTCTAGAGCCCGTAATGACACACCAATGGGAACCTAGATTCCCAATCAATATCCATCAATACACGATCTAATTTTTCGTATGTGGGTTCAGGGAGAGAATTAGCCCAAGTGAACTGTCTACCGACCATTGATACCTCTCTTAAGTTCAAGCTGTCTATGACTGCATTGAACAAAAGAGGCAAACGGTTGTCGAACCGACCCCTACTTTTCTCAAATGGATAACGAAGCAAGTTGAAATCCCCACCAATGATAAATGAGTGTGGGTTATCTTTTGCCAAGTTTACCATCTCACAGAGAAAAGCAGTCTTAGCCTCCTCTTTGGCCGGCCCATACACGGCAACAAGACTCCAAATGAAATTGTCGGATTTATTATGGATATGCATTTTTATATGAAAATCACCATCCGAAACATCCAACACTTTCAATCAGTCCTGATTATTACAACATGGTGAACATTTTCCTAGATGTGTATGAACAAATTTGTAAAATGGGTTGACAATTAACTTGTTTTTTTTCGAAAAGGGGAGAAGCCCCAGCCTCTACATCGAGCGATGCACACAACTTTTTATTGCAAAGTTTAGTTATCTCAAGTGTTACAAATCAAGGAGCACATAGAGTTGAAACATGAATCAGCCAGCGAAATTAAGGCAACATTAATCATCTAGGCATCCCTAATGCGTCTAATATGTTGCCACGAAGGTCGGCTGAAGATATCATGGGTAACCGCTAAAAGCCGGGTACACCCAGTACTTGTGCGATATAGACACGTCCAAATTATTACTCACCGGATAATTGCAGCATTTATTCTCAAATTAATGTCACAACATACATTTCATTCGAACTGCTTGTTGCAAAGGTTATCGCGTATATATATGCACCAACATTACCATGCATGATTCCACAACATGAGTTTCCTCAATCTGCCCCCCATTTGTCGCGGCAAAAGTGCAATACCATGGCCAAGATCACCAAGATTTCAGGGCTCAAGAATATACTACAAAGCGGTTGGTGTTGTCACTGTCGGCTCCGAAGTGGAGCAGATGGCCTCCCGGATCTCTCGCTGTATGGTGGCGCGGGACGGCGCGACGATCATGTCGTCCCAAATGGACCGTGACCCGCAGGTGGTGGCGCCGAGGGGGTAGAGGTCGTGGAGGGAGGTAGCGTTCTCGTTGAGGTTGCCCACTTTTTCCAGGCATTCGATCTCCTTCGGCTCCACAAGCAGGCTTCCGTTGATCCCGCCCTTCCACGCGATCAGCTATACCATGCAAATCAAGAGCTGATCAATAACTATGCAGAAGTCCAGGCTAGTTCACTAGAAGCTAATATTCACGTACCTGTGGAGAGCCCAAGGAGTTGGAACTGTATAGCTTGGCCCCGTCGACGAGGTGGCAGTAGTTCTGGAACGCCGCCGCGAACCTCTTGTGCGACACGAGCTGCGAGTTCACTCTCACTGCTCTCCCCGTGATGATCGCTCTCCTGCAAGAACAACAAAGCTCGCCGTCAGCACTTGCACATCTGCTTAACTAGCTTTCATTTCTTTAGCTAACAAAAGCTACAAAGAATTCAACTTGGAAGACTAGATAACTTATATATACCTGATCCCTCTCGCGACGGCGAGGTAGGCGTCGCAGACGACGCCGACGATCTCGATCCTGTACGGTTTCCTGGTCCCTTCGGCGGCGACGAAGTCCTCGTCGTCGGGGGCGGGCTCCCAGTAGTTCTCGGTGACGGTGCCGTCGTCCTCGACCTTGTAGCCGACGCCCATGCGGTGGCGCTGGCGGTGCACGGCGCGGGCCATGGCGACGGTCTGCTCCACGAAGGGCTCCCAGGAGAGCGTGCCGTCCAGGATCACGTCGCGCCCCTCGTTCAGCGCCGTCACCAGCAGCGACGACGCCGCGTTCGTCGACGACTGGTGCACCTGTCAGTCAGAGCCAACGAGATTTCGTCAAATAGATTCGTTTCGGCACAAGAAAATTTAAAACGCTCGGGGCAGGCCTAGCCTGCTAGCTGATGTGGGCTCGCGGCCTAGTAGTGAAACAAGCTTTTTTGTTATGACAGTCTTGGACGACACTCACTAGTCACTATCTCAGGCAATATGGGCGTGTTTGGTAGCCGTGGGCTACCTGAAACAGGCCCTGACGGTGCAAAATACGGCCGTTTGGTTTCCTGGGCCAGGCCACGTTCCTGCATGCGCACGGAACTTAGGCCTGGCCGAGGAGGAACGGCCGAATCGGCCATTTTTCCAGGGCCAGTCTATGGAGAGCCACGCGTGCTGCGCCGTTGCACGCGTTGGGAAGCGCGCAGTCCCCTATCCGTCCAAATCCCACTCTTCCTCGTCTCAACTTCTCTGCCGCTCCCTCACCGCCGCACCGCCCATCGAAATGGCGGGCCCTCGTCCACCGCCGCGCCGCCCCCCCCGGCGAGGACCCGCACTCCCGGTGGGTGAAGAACATCTTCGTCCAGGAGATGTCGCCGTAGGAGCTCCGGCGCCATTTCCACGCGCACTCCCCCATCTGTCGCCCGCGGCCATCATCGGCCGCCGCATCGATGGCGGGGCCATCCACGGCCTGACCTCCGGCTTCAGCGATGTGGGCGGCGGCGCCGCTTGGCTTTATGGCGCCGATGCCCGCGCCGCCGCTGGTGCCTATATTCATGCCCGGTAGCTCGACCGGACCCCGGGCACCGCCTCCGCCCCCTCCAGCGACGGCACCGTCTGCGCCTCCTGCACCGCCTGCACCAGCTGCACTGCCGGTAGCCGCCACAGTAAGTACCAATCTATCCAACCTTGTCGGTTAGTGTTTTTTGAGCACATGTTGGTCTTCAATCCGCCCTTGTAGATGCTAAATTTGTGTAGTACATGTAAGATTGTGTTGTAGATTGTCCGATCTAGTGGTTCAGAAGCTTTTTCGTTGCTCGATTTGGTTTTTTTTTTTGCCCCAAATCGACATATTCTTCAGCATGAGTTTTTTTTAGCATTTCCTCATTGTGCATGTCTTGGCTAGTGTTTGATTTGGGATTTAGATGTACGAAATCAACACATGCATAGGTTGCTAGTGTTTGTGCATAGCTTGCTTGAGACTAGTTTGCTTGGGCACTGCTTGATTTGGTTTTTTTTGTCCCAATTGCAGATGTGCGATTGTTCTGCATTGCTTCTGCTTTTGTTCATCATGTGTGTTAGTGCATGCATAGGTTGGTACTGCTTGTGCTTGTTCTGCATCGCTGCATTGCTAACGAACGTCACCCTCCTTGACAAGGTACCCAAGGCCGAGCAAGATGGACCTCCTCCGGGCTTTCAGCCGCTGGTGCCATTGCCTGGCGTCATTCCCTTCAATAGCAGTCTCGTCCGCAACGGTCACACATCATGGGCCAACCCCTTCCGTTTTCGTTTTTTGTTTCTCCGGTTTCTTATGTTTCTATTTATTTTTTCTTTTTCTTTCCATTTTGTTTTTTTGATTTATTTTCCGTTTTCCTATGTTCTTGATTCTTTTTTGCTTTTACGTTTTTCTTTTTTCTTTCCTTCTTTGTAACATTTTTATTTTATCATTTTGTGTTGCTTTTTATTTTGGTTTTAGATTTTCCACATTTTTTATTTTCCATCTTTTAAGTAATACGAGAATACATTTTTTTGGAACCCATGCACATGTTTTAAAAACTGTTGAATATATTTTTTATGAACCCATGAACATATTTTTGAACTGATCGATTTATTTTTTCACGCCAAATTTATTTCTTTTTGGTTCACTATTATTTTTTCTTCACTTTTATTTTTGGTTACCAACATTTTTTGCCCGGCCCTCCTAATAAATCTTTACATGGACCCCGCAACGAACAGAGATAGATCATCTACCTTGTGCTACACCGCACAAACAAAAGCAGACTCATCGTCTAAACTAAGCCTAGTGCTCTGATGGATGTCATTTCTTCGTAAAGTGTCGGTTGGAGAACGTACTGGAGTAGGAGTATAAGTTGTTCAGCTGCTATATGCTAGCCCATGTGAGCTATAGCTGCTGATTCCAACCGTTCAGCGGCCGGTTGGTCACTCGTTTTGTCTATGTAATGCAGTGCAATTTGTCTTCTGCGTGCGCTGCCGGCCGGCTCCAGTTAGCGATGGAACTAGGGCAGATTTATAAACTAAGAGAGAAATTAAACAACTGATGTATGACTTGCTAACTACTCCCTCCGTTCCAAATTAGTTGACTTGTCTTTGTCCAAATACCGATGTACCTATACTTGTTTAGTGTCTAGATACATCCGTGTGTAGACAAATGTGTGTCAATTAATTTGGAACGGAGGGAGTAACACCACCATGCAGAAAGAAAGAAAAACGTATAGATGACGTACCAGCTCAGCCGTCTGGAGCATGTCGTTGTGGTGCCCCATGGAGCTGATGGCGCGGTAGATCACGTCCGTCTCCTTGAAGGCGTCCGCCTCAACCACCAACGCGTTCGCTCCTGCCTCCGTCCAGAACGGCCTGAAATATATTGCAGCCATATACATATATATATGTATCAGCTTTAGTTACTTCGATCAAGATCATTAAACATAGCAAGATATCATGTCCGTATGATCAAATTCCTACATACTCTTCCAGTATCTCCTTGAGCACGGTGCTCTTGCCGGCGCCCATCCCGCCGCCCATGAGCAGCAAAACCGGGGACCTGTCGGCGTGCGCCACCGGAGCCATCACGTCGGTGCAGTGCGCCTCCTCGTCGCCGTTCATCCCCGTGACGATGCCGATGGCCTTCATCTCTTCCACCAGCGTCGAGAACACACGCGTCACCTTCAGGTCCTTGGTCACCCGCTCGAACCTCTGCTTCCTGCATCGACCGTTGAAATATCACTATATCATTTCTTAAAACCCGGCCGGCTAATGGCAGATGCATTGACCTCTACACGCATGTACTAATGTACACGTGGGGTAGGTGATATGGGCGTCGATCGTGCGAGCAAGATACAGAGAGAATTTTTCCGGTTGGAACTTTCTACACCTTACGTTTTCCAAAATAACAGCAGGAGAGACTGCAGGCATTCGGGTACCAATATGTTATCTGCAATTTTGCAAGCACATCGTAGAGTTTTGCGCTATCGGTTGCACCTGTTCTTAGCGGTAGTGGACGGTTTTGATCTGGGAGTTCTACTAATTAAAAAGGGGTTGATCCAATTATTGCGTATCAGCGCACAGCATCTCGCCTATCATTACTCTAATGCCTTGTGGGTCTAGGCGGCCTCGAACAAAAATGTCTTGTTACTTGTCGTAGACTTGCAAGTCGTGATTGTAGAAGTAATTGTTAACACTGTAATTATGTGGCTAAAAATGAGAGGGGAACCTTCACCAGATGTTTCTTGCTCCGCGGTTGTTTTATCAACCTTTGGGTCCATTTTAGCCAAACAATTTTTAAGGTGTAATTATGTGGCTAAAAATGAGAGGGGAACCTTCACCAGATGTTGCTAGCTCCGCGGTTGTTTTATCAACCTTTGGGTCAATTTTAGGCAAACAATTTTTAAGGTGGAATTATAAATGATGGTGAGAGGCAATATTGGAGTTGTACACACATGCATGCGTCAAACATCTTGCCGAATGCAGATGTGTACGGGAATCAATTAGAGCATCTAAAATATAGTGTTATCATAGCAATAGGATGTTTGATGATGTGGGGAGATGGATAAAAGAAGAAGGTTGCCTTATTTTAGCTACCAGGTGATTTTTCAAATGAAAGATAAGACAATTTTCTCGAGTGTATGTGATGTCATTCATCCACCGCACAATATCATAATGACTGTAATCATCACATATTTTTTATTTGCATGGAGCATTACTTGCATGTTATGAGATAGTAAGAAATATATGTTACTCCATATAATAGGGTTTTATTAATTTTCTGTATATGTGGGATGCGAAAGAGAAGATGTCTTATTAATCATTATGCATGGTTTTAATAAGAGTTGAGGTTGCTAGAAGATTCCATCTGTTACCTATAGTGGAAGGCAAATCATAAGCAATCTCATATAGTACTACTATTAACAACCACCTAGAATCAAGTGTATGTCATCTTGTGTAGTTATTAATTATTGCAAAAAACGTTTACAAAGATCTCTTTTGGACAGATCTTGATCACAATGATATTCTTGTAGGGACATACATAATTCAGTCTCGGTCCACTAAAAATTGGTCAAATTATGTGTGCTGCATCAGAAATAAGGCCAGTTGAAGATTCTTTTACAAAAAAACACCGGTAATAAGTGTTTGTTGTGCATTTTCTGGCACCTCTAATTAATTCTGCTTAACTGTAAACATCATGAACCTACTTCATGTGATGTGTTGCATATGCATGGCTACTTGTATTGAGTAGTATTTTCTCCTGAATGCACAGAAAAAACTAAGCCATGCATAAACAGTACAGTGCCAATCAAATTTACATAGTAAGTAGTAAAAGCAACCCGTCTTAAAAATGCATTGAAAAGAAAATATGGTTGCAGTTGGGTTTGACTTTTACCTGGTGGCTTCCAGCACCAAGTTCCTCAGCTTCTTTTTGGTGGCGCTGTCCACTGTCAAGGCCTGTACAAGCATTAAGCGTGATTGATATAGGGAAAGTTACGGCAGGTCGATCATACTGTGTGTATATGTGTCGATGTGTGAGCATAGCGCATAGCACGTCCACTTCGCTTCGAGTTCCGCCAAAGATTATGAGATCTTGTCTGAACGGATCGACCAGCCTTGACATGATCTTTTCCTAACGGATGGCTGTACGTTTTGTCTCCGCAAATGCAATGATTCGAGGCAGGAACTTTTGGATTCGGTATCAAATCAAGATCGAACCCTTTGAAAGAGTACATAATACTGTATGTCTGAATGAGCACACCTGGCTGATCAGAGTGGTGCAGAGGTCCCAGTGGAAGGCGAAGTAGCCGAGGATGCACTTGTCCAGCTCCTCCACGAGCTTGACGTAGAGGGACTCCACGTCGGGGACGTTGGCCAGGAGGTCGTAGATGTCGTCCATGCAGTTCTTGGTCTTCTTCAGGTAGTTGCTGGCCACCTTGCAGAGCTGGGGGCACTCGTTCACGTCCTCGAACCCCATCTGCCGAGCTGCAGTACGTGCAAAATGAATTAGTTAGCTAGCTGGAAATTAAGATTTACAACAGGGAAGCAAACAAAAAAAAGATTTACAACAGGGAATATTTTTTTCGAGAATGCTACAGGGAATAATTACACTGACTCTGATCTCAGCTTGGTGCTTCTTAGGCCATGTACAATGCAAGGTGTTTAGATAGGTGCTTACCAAAATAAACCAAGCTTTTTCATAAGCCCCGGCGCCTGTTCCTATAGGCAGGGCCGTCTCCAGAAAATGGGGGCCCCGGTGCGCATTGTAAAATGGGGGCCTTATTTAAAATAAATAAATTGTGCAACCGATATAACAAAACATGCGTTCATTTTATTAGATAACTTCAGAATGTATTATTTCATCCAATTTTCAGAAATATATCCAATATTAATGCTAAAAGAGTAAATGTATCACAAAAATCAGAAACAAACCTCAAGTTGCTTAGGACGTATTGGATACAGTGTTTTGTCTCTGAGGACCATCTAGTCCCATTACAGGAAGTGTATTTCAAAAATATATTAATTGTTAAAAAATTCTGAAATAAAATGCTGGATTATGTTGGCACATAAAGTTTCACAAAAAAAAAAAATTGTTCTATATAGAAAACACAAATTTGGTGTTCAAAAATGACCTTTTACTAGACATTTTCTTTGTCTTTATACACAGGGCACAAAAATGTCATTTTTTTTACGAAAATTTGTATGCATATCTAAAATGTTTGTATGTACATCCGAATTTGTTTTCGAAATTTTCCGACATTGTGAAATATGTTTTTGTACCGTAGGGGCATCTAGTTTGATGAGTCAAAATGGATTTCCGGGATGTAGGGATTGAGATTGTGGCTTTTTTGTTTAGTGTAGCCTTTTTTCCTTTGATGAAACCGACTGCGGCCTGCTGGAGTTTACGTGTTGATATTGGGCTGCTGCCTTTTGGAAACCGAGCGTAAGCACGACAACAAGTACGTAATGGAGTTTTCTTTAACGGGAATACGTATTTGACTTGGACAACAATAATAATTTGGGGGCCTTGTTCGATCGATCACCTCGAACACCCCCATCGACGGGCCTATCTATAGGAGGGGTGACTAGTTAAGCATTTGTCTAGTACAAATAAACACCGGTGCTTAGTTAAAAACCGATTTATTTTTCTAAGTATCTCCATAAGCACCTTGCATTGTACATGTCCTTAGTCATCTCTTCTTATCTCTTGGGTTTGACAAAATAGGTTGTGATTACTATTGCACGAAAGATCCTTTAAACCGGCTGAATAAAGCTGTCGTGGTCCACGCGATGGAGATTTGACGTCGCCATTACAAGTTGCATGTACTACAAGTTGATCCCGACAAGGCCCTATCGACCCAGTCAGCTTGGAAGAGCCGGGGCCACTAGCCAGGCAAGCAAATCAGTTGCCATTATGATGTGATTTCTTCAGTGCGCTTTCACGGCAGTTTCATCCTACGCACTGATACAAACAACGACGTAGTACTACGATCCACTTATAACTTCATAACGTGCGACTTGGCAGACGATGTCCCCGGCGTACATGCACCGGACAGCCACTGTCTTAACACACGTCTAGCTAAGTAGCTAGCTAGCACTACTCCTGTTTTATCGTTGGAGATGTCATGCGTAGTTGGAAGCCAACTAGCTAGCCACGTGTTCCATTTTCCATGGAGAAATCAGTGCACGCGTCAATCAGGAGAAGATACTTCAGTTCAGTGGCTACATGCTAATCTTCCATTAGAGCAGTGCCTATCCATGTTTATCAGAAAGGGATACTGCTTCATCTCCTTTTGAGGAAATTGCTTCTATTTTGGATCTTGTTTCCTAGTAGTATCATCTTTTATGAGCCAGCTAGTGGAACCAATCTCGAGCTAACGAAATTTTAAGCACACACAAGGTTAACGGGGAGATAGAATTTCGGTGTAGACGAAAATCATGGCCCAAAATGGCCAAGCAAAACTACAAAACAGTATCCTTGCGTGGACGAAAATCCACAGAGATGCACATCGCCAAATATTCAAGAACAGCGATAAACTTCCCGTCATTGATCCAATTGACGGAATTTTCGATCAAAGTTGGGTGTAAACGAGCAACTGAATGGAAACATGCACGCACAAAGAGAATTAAGCAGCGGGAGGAGAGGGAAATGGCGAGACTGACCGACGTAGTGGGAGAACTTCTCGATGTGCTCGACGTGGCCATGCTCGGCCATCACCACCTTGGGCATTTCTCTCAGGGCCGGCGCCGGCAGCTTTTTCATCTTCCTCCGGTAGCGGTGGCGCAGCACGGCGGCAGTGGCCACCGCGCCGGCCGTGGACAGCGCGGCGACGTGGAGCAGCAGCAGCCTGCCGAGCCCATCTGCGCGCGCACCAACATAAAGAAACAGAGCAGCAAGAAGAGAGACGAGATGAGACCAAATGACCAAACGAAACACACAGAGATTGAATAGCGGGAGCAGAGAACACTGTCGTTCTTGCCTTTCGTCATGGTGGACTGAGAAGAGGATCGAAGAATTGAACCGGACGAGATGAGATGAGAACGAAATGGAAATGTGGGCGTTTGTCCTACTATTTTGTGGATCGGATGAGATGCGGGGGATGAGATGCGGGCAGTATTATGCCGGCGACAGCTACACCGGTGATGGGCCGCTGGCGTGAATGGGATGGGCACGAGCGAGGGAGATACTTATACTGGATACATACCAAGGTGTCGCCTCCGGCCGTGCGATCTTCGCGTGAAAGAGATGTCTGCGCCAGCGCCTGTATTTTATTCGAGCTGTTGCCATTGCCCGTTGCTCCTCTTCTTCTCCTTCTTCTTGGTCTAGTTTAATTGCTGTTGCTGTACGTGTCATGGGAACATGTTGTTTGTTATTACTCCCTCCGTTTTTTAATATAAGATGTTTTAGGTAAAACATCTTATATTAAAAAACAGAGGGAGTATAAAGATAGCGGTGACCCGCAATGCCCAGTGGGTTAATAGGCAATCTCTAGCCGTTACGTACTGATGTTGGTCAACGTCATTCCTCATTGGTGTAACTTGTTTATCTCTCGTCCGTGATCAGCGTGGGAGTTGTAGATGCGACCATTTGCAGCTGCCTTGTGCGATCACACTTGATTCGTTCGTTAGCAGGCCAGCGTGATTAGTATCATCTTAATATTAATAAATTATTGCACTGTATTAAAACATACTGTAGTTGTTGCTAATTGTACATCTGCAAACGAATTACCTTCACAACGAATGTTTGACTTCTTTTGTGGACAATGAAATGTCCATCTTCGAGCATATATGCATCAATGCTACACGATGCACATGATCAGTATATATTCCAACAACACCTAATTAAGAGGTGGAGATTGGACAGCTTAACAAAAGGAAAAAAAACATGCCAAGCGGTGTGGCTAACACATATATAAGGGAATCCCATCACCGGTTGTGTGCCAATCTACAAACCTTTCGATCAAACACAAATACACAAATATCAAACATCATAGAAAACAATTTTTTTTGACAGACATCATAGACAACAATCGAGGAAACATGATGGCGCCATAAAGGTCCTCCCCTCACGCTTCCTCTACTTCCCACAAGCCTTGGTCGACATTTACAAGCCAACACACTTGTCTGAGCAAAGACGAGAAATTTGGTTTAGCGTACATAGTTGTGTCGACAACACCGATACGATCGAGAAGCAACAATGAGATGGAGAAATAAGGTGCGAGAGGAATACGACATCAAACATACTAAGATCCCTCAATACAATGCCTTGAAAAAGGATACAACACTCATATGACGACGTTGTCATAACAAGCCAGTATATGGTCCAGAATATGGGTTCACCTAGGGAATTCCGAGACAAGTTCTCTAGGGAGGAAACAACACTAGCTGAATGTTGCCATTTATGGATCCAACCAGGAAAGACCAGATCGAAAAAGAAGCAACACCGCTCAACCCACCCAATCAAGGCTAGATATATCCCATAAATTGCATCAATGTCTGTTTCATAGAACGTGAATAAATTGACGGCCAGCTGTGGCCTGGATCAACAACGAACGTCGCGAAGAGTACTATAGGTTCATGCTGCCAAGGAGCGTGATGGAACCGACAAAAACATGCCTACGGAGCCTCCATCCCACCCTCACTGTCACATTGATTTGTACCCACCAATCAAGGATAATGCCCCGAATTGCATGCCATCACTGTTGTCCAACATCTCGCATGGTTGGAAAACAACGAGAGCCCTTGTTGTTGTTATCCACTACATGGGAAATGGTTGTGACATCCTTCACTGTTGGAGAAGGGGGTCAGTTAACATCCTCAATGATGGGAAGGCACCACGGCGGAAGATAAGCAAGAGCCCCATCCACCACCGTTCCGACAAGGTTAAAAATAGGAATTCAGCTAGGAGTGATGAGGGAGATAGGTGGGAGGGTGGCTAGGGTTGGAGATGAGTCGACCTAAAAAGCATTGTGCAAACTCCGGGTGAAATGCATTGTGTGCCATCCGCAATGAAGGAGACAAGTGGTGAAGGATGCACTCTGAAGGAAGATGATATGATGGAAAAGCAAAGGGGGGGGGGGGGGGAGTTAGGATTGAAGATAAGAAGGGATCATATAGGAGAAGAAGAAGTTGACTATCAACGGGGACGAAGTTGCAGTGGAAGCAACGCATGAGGCACCAACAAGGCAACAAGTAACTAGAACTCTAGCTGACACCCGTAGACGAAAGCGCTAGGGGGTTCCATGGTGACAGTTTGGCGGGTGGTCGGTGGCAGCGAGACGAGGGACAATTTGGAAGCGTAAGTAGCAATCCCTACACCCTAAGTGTTGCATGCCTCCTCTACTCTTTTTTTTTATAAAAGACAATATATTAATATCAAGATGATACCAAGTACACTAGGTCTCTTCAACTGCGCAATATCAAGAGCAGTTGAGACCTTGTGGATGCACATAACCATTTTATTAAAAATTACAAAGAAAGGAAAAGGGATGAACGCCGCGCTATAACAAACAACAACATCCTTTACTACCCTAAGCAGCACATAAACTGTGAACAAGTTGTCCAAAAGTAACGCCTTCAGTAAAGGGACGACGCTCTAATGTCGGTGACACAAGATCCAACCACTAAAGGTCACATCGTGGGTTTTCACCCCAAAGAAGAAAGTTCAAGCAATGCCCTCAAGAAGATACCCAATACGAGCTTGGAGATGACCGCTCAAGTGCACGATCCGAACAAGAACTTTGCCACGCAACAGTTAACCAAGCCTACATGAACATGATATCAAGTAGCAACATGAGCTAGACACCACGACCAAGGACCCCGCACATGCGACGTGGACCAACCAGAAAGAGATCTACAAAATCCCACATGGGTTCCCTCTGGCTTCCCGAAAATGACTAGAGGCGGAACTGGATTAGCACTAATGCCACGGATCTGAATGGAGAAACCCTCACAACCACCTCCGTCTAGGAACGACACGAGAGCGAGCTCCTTTTTATTTAGAGAAATGGTTCCCTTTAAAATCCTGAAGACAACCGTTAGTTGTTAGGCTTGAATATAAAAAGTTGTTTGAGAATACCCTTAATCGTCTTCTTGGCCCTCTAAATATTCCCTGTCAAACTCCAGCACAAGGAGGGCATGGATCCAGAAACTATGAAGAAAGAGGTGAAGATAAAGGAGGACAGTGTGTGAGATGCTACTATTATTCAAAAATTTAGACCCATAGCTTTGACTGATTGCACTTTTAAGATTTTTTTGAAATGTGGTACTAATAGGCTTGGGCTAGTGTATGAGAAATTTATTTCTCCTTATCAAACTAATTTTATTAGTGGCAGATAAATATCAGAGAGTGTGGTTTCTGCACATGAGATAATTCATGATGTAGCTACGAGTGGCCAATCTGGCTTTAGCTTTAAATTAGATTATGAGAAAGCCTATGCCATGGTCAATATAGTTGTCCTCTTGAAAATGCTAACCGCTATGTCAACAGTGAATTTTTAATTTTTTTATTGCTGGTATACGTGTTAGACACAGTGATCCAATTTCTCCCTTGTTTTTTAAATTTGGTGACTGATGTCTTCATCAAAATGCTGGTGAAAGCAGTTAGGCATGGTCAACTGGCTGGTTTGCTGCATGGTTTTGAGCAATTAGGGGAATATGCCGACGATACCTAGCTTTTTCTTCAAAAGGTCATAAGCAAGTGTATGAACCGTAAGTGGTTTCTTTCTTGTTTTGAGCAAATATCTGGTCTTAGGATTAATTTTCACGAATGTGATCTGGTTCCAATCAATGTGGAAGCAGGGGAAGCCCAGAATTTTTCCCAACCACTGAGTTGCAGCTGGGGATGTTTCCCATTAAATACTTAGGTGTTCACCTACACTCTAAAAAACTTAGAAAGGGGGATCTACAACCTATTGTTGATAAAATCCTTAAAAAGTTATTGGATGGAGGGGCAAATTAATGTCTCATGCAACAAAATTAGAACTGGTTAAAAGAGTTTTAGCTAGTATACCAATATATCTTCTTAGATTCATTAAGTTCCCAAAATGGGGAATTGCACTAATTAACTCTCAAATGGCTCAATGTTTATGGGACAACTATGAGGGGCATTTTAAATACCATTTGGCTAACTGGGGCTTGGTGTCTCAGAAAAAGGAATTTGGAGATTTGGGGATAAAAAGATACCATTTAGATGAGGATAAACTATGGAATAAAATTATTGATCACAAATAAGAAGTCAATAATCCAAACCTTTTCTCCCCCTCTATTGTGGGTGTCTCCGCTTTCTGGAAAGGCTCTGGCTCCTAAAGCAGCTAAAATGGGGTACCAATGGAAACTAGGTGAAGGTAGGAAAATTAAATTCTGAAAAACCAAGTGGTTTGGAGATTCTAGTCTTCCTATCCAATATTGGGACTTGTGTGTAATTGTTAATAAAAAACATCAACAATAGCTGACATTTGGGATGGGGATCAACTAAAAGTCTCCTTTCGTAGATGTTTACTAAGAAAATGCTTGCCATGTGGTATGAAGTTTTGCAAATTGCTCAAATCATCCAGTATAGTGATGAGGATGATGCTTTGTTGTGGAAATTTGAACCAAATGGAATCTATACTATTAGCTATTTGTATGTTGTAGTTAACTTTAAAGGAATTTGTGTTGCTAGCACATAATATGCTGCTGGCTAGGGTCAAAACTTGAGTAAAAGACAAACTCCGAATGATGTGTCCTGCATTTTATGTTCTGAGCCTTAGTCTTGCACACATGTGTTTTTTAACTACATTTTTGCTAGAGCAGTTTCCAAAGGGATCTGTCATATCACTTATAAATCTGCTATTCCTGTGTCTTTCAATTCAGTTGATGCCATGTGGATTAGTGAAAAGAAGTTTTTTATGTTGATAACACGGTTCATTCAGCTGTTTTGTGGTCAATCTGGTTTACCAGAAATGACATGAGTTTTAATAAACTCCTTGGCCTGGTATACATGTAATATGGAGAAAGACATCGTGTTTGCTCTCAGGTGATGTTTTCTGGAGCTGCAAAAGAAAAGTTGATCAGTGCAATTGGGAGGTTGGAGCAACTGGCTCAAGCACCACCACTCCAGCTTTGGCCAGATACTGATTGACGCTAAAGAAGCTCGCTAGAGTAGATCTGGATGTTGCACCGGGTTCACATCTGCATGAACATGCTGAATCTAATCTGTGGAAAATCACTACTGGCGAGTTAGCTAAACGACTGGCAAAAATATCGTTGGAGCTTGTGGAAGATGGCCTCTTGCTAAAAGTCATTCCCAAAGCTTGATTTGTCCTGATGCTTCTTTGCTTTTTTAGCTATAGACTTTCCTATGTGGTTCTGGCGTTCTACCTGCCGGTGTAATATAGTTTGGTCTGGTATCGTTGCAGTATGTGGTCTAGTACATTTATTTTGGTTGGGAGTGTAGAAACTCTCCCCTTCCTAGGGTGATTCCTCTGTCCACCCCCATGTGTTGTAAATCTGACGATGTAAACTCGTTGTTTCGTTTCAATGGAATGGAACCGGGACACGGCCCTTTCCCTCTAAAAAAAGAAGAAGACACAAACGATGAATAAGAAAAGTAGACATTTTCTTAAAGTAGAAGTAGACATGGAAAGAGGTGTTGCTCGACCAACAGCTAGGACAGAGACGTAGCGCTGTTGTATTGTCCATTTTCAATCAGGTCATCGTAGAGCAGGTTCCTGGAGGTGTTGCTTTGTTGTAGATTCCTATATTTTCGACACACACTTTTTTCAGAAGAGAAATTGACACACATGACTCAACCTATTCTTTCCTATTAACTCTAAACTGACTTAGACCTGGACTTCTCTGTCACGTGGCTTTGCTACCACCTATACTATTAGGGCCACAACACTACTCCCCCTGGAGATACAACTCGTCCTTGAGCTGTAATTCATGGCGGTTCTTCCTCCTCGACATCATCGATAACTTCAAGGTAGAAAAGGCGCTCACAACGGTGGCCTCTCGAGAATTATTCATCGCAGTTGAAACATAGTCCTTTCTCCCTTAATGTGCCTTACAGAACCAAAGTGGATTTAATTTATTGAGTACTAGCCCATCTAATGAAGTTTGTGATAAGTTTTGTGTGAAGGAAGTTTTCAAGTGTCAAGAGAGAGGATGATGAAAGAAGATCAACAACTGATATGAAGATTATAAGTTTGTTTGGTTGGTGTCCTCGCAACTCCATACATAAATGTATAGACAAGTAGTAATTGAGAGAGAAAACGTAGTATCATTACATTGTCTATAAAAAAATGTTTCATAATTGTAGTGTTATTATTAGCAACATAATTATGTACAATTGTGAAAGTAGATACTGAATGTACTGTCCGTGTTTAAAACATATACTCCTTCTGTTCACTTTTATATGGCATTATACTTTTTTCTCTCGAAAATACACGTATCTAGACATATTTAATGTGTAGGTTCACTCATTTTGATTTGTATTTGCTAGTATGTATTTAAATATCTAGAATGCCTTATAAAAATAAACGGCGGGAGTAGTATATTTTGCACTGAAGAAGAAAAATAGGAGAAATATCTTTTCATAAGAGAAATTTTCTACCCCTCCAACCCATATCAATTATCGCTCAATTGCTTTTCCATGACTGTTCGACTTGCACATAAAAAATGGGTCCCTTCTGGTTTCTTTTTGAAATGGGAAGGGCTTAGAAAGGCATTTATGAAACCAAGAAAGCATCACTTAGGCTTAGAGTCACCAACCATTGAACCATCTCCAGGTGACAGAAAGTAAAGACAGCAGAAATCGAACCTAGGAATAGAAAAATGATCATTAAAGTAGACTTTTGTCATAGGGCAAAGGATCTTAGAAGGGTTATGTAGGGAAGTTGTTCGGGATGAACATGGGCTAATCTATACAAAAATCTGTCGTCGTTGGATCAGAACTCAATAAAATCTTTCTACTATTCCCCATTTTCCCCATTTTAGGACTGGGAATGCCTTCCTCTACCAAAAGAGAAAGAGTTGAAGATAACGAAGGGTGGATACCAAACAAGTTCATATCACTTGTCTTTCTGGTCTTTCAGAGGGACGAGCAGCCTTATACCACGCGTCACTTGTCTGTCCTAGTTGAACAGATCACTTCAGAAAATCGTATAAAAATAAAGCAAGAAAACATATGCGCTAACGCGCAACGGCTTTTGCGGTAGTTGAAATAACTAGCAATAAAACATGTTTAGATACGTCCAATTCGATGATAATTAATAAGATGGTACCACCGCATTAGTGCCACCATGCTACTTTAAAACAACGTGTGGTTGCATCTCAGGCTACTGTTCAAACCGTAGTAAAAGAGGGTCTCGTCTTTGCTATGAATAATAGAAGGTGGATGCTGCGCGCAGGTAGATACATTTTTTTCGACCGCTTGTCACGATCAGTGACATTGGTCGTAAGAAGAGCGTGGCCCAAGCCCAAGACGTACTCGAGGCCCAAGTGGAGACCAGGACACCATCCGTGTAATACGCATGAGATGGGAGAGATGAGGCATCGATGATCGTTACGCTTGTAGCGTATGTAACCTTCTTCCTCTCTCGCTGCTATTCCCCCTCCCAACAACTCTGAATTCTCAGAATCAGATCTTGTATCTGGGTGTATCATGATGAATTCGTGCTATTTGGTGAGATACTACTAGTAGGAACGTCACAATTGGTATTAGGAACCTTTCGATCCGAGGGGAAAATCCATGAAAAATCCACACACAAAATTTCTGGTGGAGTTTTGAGAGATCCGGTGGCGAATGGAGTTCAACGAAGTTCGGGTTTGGTTCTCCTGTAAAATCCCTAGGAAAAGTTGGTTCTCGCAGAGGTGGTGTGCAGCTGCGACATCTCAAGCAGTGCGGTGGCGACAGATCGAGCGGCGGCGCAACATTCGGCCACATATTCGGTTGAAATCGGAGGTTGCTGTGCCAAACCCTAGGCCAGCGGTAAAATCTCTGTCGATTGACTATTTCCGTGTGGTTGTATTTGGGATTCGATCGATTGCAGAGGAACGCTATTGCTAGTACTCATCGATCCGGTGGCGGTAGACTTCTACATCAAGCACTACGGCGCGTCCTCCAACTTTGACGGTAAGAATGGTGGCGGTGGAGCAAGGCCTGGAGGCACATACAGTGACGGTGGCGGATATCAGCAAGCAGTTGAATCAATTGGTGTTGGGTCTCACCAAGGCGGCGGAGATGGCAGCGAAGAACACAAATTCCAGCCACATGCACTTTCAGTCACCGCTGAGAGACTACTGAAGAATCATGAGGTGGTCTTCACCAAGGTTTCGGCAATTGAGACCAATGTGGAAGGACTGGTCTCACGAGTGCAATCTCTGGAGGGCACCATCTCGACGGAGTTGAACCCACCTCCTGGCCAAAATGGGCGCCACGAAGAACTTCTGAACCAGGGCATGATTACACCCCGTGCTCTGGACAATGGTGCGTCTTACACTCCTAGGAATCAGTTTGAATCAGGCAATTCACATGATGTTGTTCATAGGAATGATAGATACAATAGAGATAATCATAGTAGAGAATTTCGTGTGCCTAAAACTTATTTCACTAAGTTTGATGGCACTCATCCAAAACCGTGGAAGGACAAGGCTAAAAATACTTTAACATGTTCCATGTTCCTTTGGATTACAAAGTAGATTATTCCACCTTGCACTTCACTGGTTCGGCAGCATTATGGTTGCAAACCTATGAGGCGCAACATTATATAGAAAGTTGGGAACAGTTAATTGTTGTTGTGTGCCAAAAATTCGCTAAAGACCGTTATTACACGGATATGAGTAAGGCTTTAGATATACGGCAAACAGGAGATGTGGATAGCTATTACAGAGAGTTTGAACATCTGATGCATCAGTTACTTGCACACAATAATGCTTTAGATGATACCTTTTTTGTTGCTAAGTTCATAAATAGATTGAAGAAGGAGATTAGAACGGCTATAGTGTTACATAAGCTGAGAACTATTGATGTTGCGATATCCTTGGCTCTTTTACAGGAAGCTCAACAGCATGATTACAAGAAATACAACTATGAACATAAACAGTGTCATGACAGAGCTGGGCCTGGCACATTGGGGATTCATCCAGTTGAAGAAATTGTGGAGAAGGAGAAGCAAGGGGGACAAGCTATTCTAGCAAAATTGGATACTCTCAGAGCTCAATGTCGTGCCTGTGGAGAGTGCTTCAAGTGTGGAGGGAAGTATGGTCCCGGTCACAAATGCCCCAATCAAGTTCAACTAGCTGTCATTGATGAAATCTGTGCTGCTTTAGACTTGGAGTCTGACAGTGACAGTGATAATGAATCAGAAGATCAATCTGAGGATGAGGAAACTGAAGCTCCAAAAGAACAAGCTATGAGTCTCTCAGCAGCAGCAACAATGGGTACTACTAGTAAGAAGACCATGAGGTTGTTGGGCCATATTGGAAAAACTCAAGTGTTGATTCTGGTGGACTCAGGAAGTTCAGGTAATTTTGTCAGCAAGGAGCTAGCTGTCCAGTTACAGTTGCCGATTGCCAAATTACTACATGTTCAAGTGACCATTGCGGATGGCACTAGAATGATAAGTACTGAAGGAATTCCAGCATTGGTGTGGGGAGTTCGGGATGCTAAATTCACCACTCCTGTCAGGGTTCTTCCAATCAAATGCTATGACCTGATTCTGGAATGGATTGGTTAGAAACATGTATGGAGGGAAAATGTTCATCGATGGGAAGATGAAAAAGATGAGGTTCATGCATGATGGAAAGAGACTTACATTGAGAGGGATCAATGCAAACAATTCTTATTGTCCACAGATTTCTGGGTCTGAGCTTCACCAGTTAATTGAACATGGTGTTGCGGCTCAATTGGTTGCTTTGCAACGTAGAGCAACGTAGGGAACAAAGCACTAAGGAGGTAGCAATCCCAGCAGAAATTCAACAAG
This sequence comes from Poa pratensis, assembly GCA_947311845.1. Lineage (NCBI taxonomy): Eukaryota > Viridiplantae > Streptophyta > Magnoliopsida > Poales > Poaceae > Poa > Poa pratensis. Next base: position 133,091,155 of record CAMZMU010000041.1, on the reverse strand, counting down.
TTATTGATCAGCATGAAAACCTTTTCAAGGAACCTCAAGGGTTACCACCTGTCAGGGAATTTTATCACCAAATTCCACTGATACCTGGAGCTGTACCAGTTAAGAAGAAGCCTTACATATATGCACCTACTCAGAAGGATGAATTGGAGAAGTCATTTGCTAAAATGCTCAAGCAAGGAGTGATACAAGAAAGTAATAGCCCATATGCCTCCCCAGTTATTTTAGTCAGAAAGAAAGATGGAGGATGGCGAATGTGTGTCGATTATAGATACCTGAATGCTTTAAAAGTGAAGAACAAGTACCCCTTACCAGTAGTGGATGAGTTACTTGATGAGCATGTTGGTGTTAAGTTTTTCACAAAATTGGATTGACGAAGTGGCTATCACCAGATAGGCTTAGCTGAAGGTTAAAAATACAAAACAGCTTTCAAGACACACAATGGTCACTGGGAATTCAAAGAGATGCCATTTGGACTTACAAACGCTCCTGCGACATTTCAGTCCGCGATGAACATCATCTTTGCACATCTATTGAGAAAGGGTGTGTTAATTTTCATGGATGACATATTAGTATACACTTCTACGTTGGATCTCCATCAAGAACTACTTACTCAAGTGTTCAAAGTGTTGGCAGAACATCAGCTGTACATCAAGCTTTCTAAATGTTCCTTTGCTCAAACCAAATTGGAATATTTAGGAAATGTCATCAGTGCAGAAGGAGTAGGCACAGATCCAGAGAAAATTGCTTGCAATCACCAAATGGCCAACACCAACGACGCTTAAGCAACTCAGACAGTTATTGGGTTTGGCTACCGCAAGTTCATTGAAATTATGGCATTATCATCAAACCATTGACATATTTTCTTAAGAAGAATGTGCAAGTTGTGTGGATTGATACGTCTCAAACGTATCTATAATTTTTGATGTTCCATACTGTTATTATATCAATTGCTACATGTTTTATTTACACTTCATAGCATTTTTATGCATTTTCTGAGACTAACCTATTAACAAGATGCTAAAGTGCCAATTCCTGTTTTCTGCTGTTTTACTCTTTCAGAAAAGCTAGTCGCAAAATATTCTCGGAATTGGACGAAAATCAACGTGTGCAAATATCTCATCGGAAGACTCCAGAAGCCAGAAGGAGAGACGGAGTGGGGCCACGAGGCAGCCACGCCACCCTAGGGTGCGACAGGGGGTGGGACCGTGCCCAGCCCTGGCGTGGCCGCCTCGGGCGCCCTCCGACGCCGCCCTTTCGCCTATATATTTCCGATGTCCCGAAAACCCTAAATACACCGATCATATTCCACGAAAAGTTCCGTCGCCGCCGCCGTCGTCAACCCTAGATCGGGAGGGTTCTGAATCTCTTCCCGACACCCAGCTGGAGGGGAGATCCTCACTGGAGGCCTCTACACCGCCATGCCTGCATCCGGAGTGATGCGTGAATAGTTCATCCTTGGACTACGGGTCCATAGCAGTAGCTAGATGGTTGTCTCTCCACCTTGTACCTCCATGTTTAAATCTTGTGAGCTGCCACTGGTAGGAAAAGGCCTACCGCTGGCGGACGGAAATGGCCTACCGATGGCGGGCGGGCGCCCGCTAGCGATCACTACGCCAGTGGTAATAATTACCGCTGGCGGCCGGCCGTCCGACAGCTGTAAGTGCCCTTACCGCTGGCGGGCAAAAATTGCGCCCGCCAGCGGTATATGTCCAGCGCTGGCGGGCAAGCGTCAGCCAGCGGTAATCCAGCACGGCTGCCAGCGGTATATTTTCTGGGAATTGTTTTTCTAGAAAATCGTATTCCAGCATTATATATAGTATAAATACAGTAAATTTACGTACATGCGCCAAATAAACAACATAAATATAGACAAGACCACATACAAATGATCAAAGTGTCATCCACAGATACTTTAGTTCATCACACATGCATTACAAACCTAAAACAACATGAACTTAAGCTTAAACTTCGATAGGCTAAACAACATGCATTAGTTCTTCACTTAAGCTAACTTGAAATTAACCTAAAACTACTCAAGGTCCCCAGCATGAACATAAATCGGACGATGAGTCCGAGCTATCATCCCAGAAGCTCGACGCGAAGTCCGAATCATCGCCGGTCTTCTGGCACGGCGGCGCTGCAGTGGAGGATCCAGTGTCGGAGCTCGCCTGCCTCTTCTTGTTCCTCGAGGCGTAGAAGTCCAGCTCCGCCTCCACCAGATTGGGGCGGTTGCGGCGCAGTGCGTCAACCCGCCACTCGTCGATCTCGGCAGCGCGGCGGGCTATCCCCTGGAGGCGGTTACGCCGCGTCTCGTCTATGTCGACGATCTCCATGGCTGCGCGAGGAACTCAGCCTCCTCCCGGGACTCAACGACAGGGAAGTTGAGCTCAGTACGCGGTCGTCCAAACCTCCAGGCTGTCACGTCGAACGCGCACGCGGCAAGCTCTGCCGTGTCGAAGGTCCCCATATACCAACGCTGGCCGTCCACGGTGATCTCTGCGGACCAGCAACCAGATGGGCGGTGACGGACACCAATGAACCCGCTCATGGAGCGGCGTCGCGGCGGCATGCTCTATACAAGGCAAATTAAAATGTTACACAACGAATTTGAGTATAGAAAGATGTAATCATCGGCATTCTATAAAAATGAAATAGGGTCAACTCTAAAGCATGCCTCATACTTAGAGTGGACACACAAATTATTTAGAGATGGAGTTAGCGAAACTAGTAGGTTGCAAAAAAAATATATATGTGCATATTACAAGTTTCACTCACACCACCTCTGAATCACACAGTGCCACAACATTTTAATCATCGGCAATGTAATAAGAATACAAAACATAACAACATTTCAGCCAAAGTCATGCCAAAATTCATGAGAAATTTCGGCATGACTTTGGCTAAAAATAGGACTTATGAGTACCCGAATTTGCCGGAATGGAAGTTAATCAACATTCTGGCAATCTCAAGGGCCTCTCGGGGTACCTGCAGACATTCACATCCATATTCACAAAACTAAACATAACTTTTGGGGTGGCGGGTACCCGAATTAGTTTAGTAATCTAAACCATAATTTTAAACTAAACTAAACTAAGCATAACAATTTGAATAAATTTTTATGCTAGGCATATTAGCGAACACTTTGCGGGTGTGCTAGGTAGAAGGAGAGGAGGGAGGCCGAACCTTGGGCGCAACCGAGCCGTGGGCATCGGGGCCGTGCGAGGGCGTCGACACTCGGGCGCGAGAGGAGAGGAGGGCCGCGGCGTGGGCTCGCTCGAGGTCGACTACGGCGGGGGCGCGCTCTGGCTGTGTGGTGTGGTGGCATGCGGTGGAGGAAGAGCGGCTCGGGGGCGGTGGCGTGCAGTGGGGGTGGCGGCGGTGGGCGGTCGTGGTAGAGGGAAAAGGGGGGCGGCGGCGGCGGTCGCGGTAGAGGGATAAGGGGCGGTGGGGGGCGCTGGCGGCGGCGCGTGGGTGGGGAGTGGATAGGGTTTGGACGGCCGCGCACGGGTGGGAGTGGATAGGGTTTGGGCGGCCGCGCGCGGGTGGGGAGGGGATAAGGTGGGTGGGCCGCGGTGGGGCCCGTGCGAGGGAAACGTACCGCTGGCGGACAGTGTGTTCCGTCCGCCAGCGGTAAGGTCTAGGGTTTAGGTTTTTTTCCTGTTTTTGAATTATTTTTTTCTTTTAACTTTTGTTATATAAGGCCAGGGACTAGCAGAGGCCTGAGCCTGCCGTCCTAGGCGCCCGGCGCCGCCCGAGCCCGCCGTGTCCTCCGCCGGCGCCACACTATTCCTACACCGCCATGGACCTCCCCTCCGTCCCCTCCCTAAGGTGCTGCCCTCTCCCTCCCCTACCTCCCCTACCTAGGTTGCATGCACCTTAGGTGTTTGATCAAATTCCCCACTCATTTTTTCAGATCTCGGCGACGATGTCCCTGCTGGACGTGGGCGATGTCCGGGACTGGGCTCCGCCAGGCTGGCACTGGGAGGTGGTATCTTCCGGGACGCGTAGCTTGGTGAGGAATCCAGGTGACGTCGTCGACCCGGATCTTCTTTGGTGGAAGTCACGTGGGCCATGCTCGGTGCAGAGGGAGCCGGCCCCCGAGGAGGTGGTGCGTCGCCGTATCAGGGAGGAGGACGATCACGTCCGTCGCTACGTGTTTATGTTGGATACGCCAACGGCGTATGACAGTAGATGGCAGATTCTTCATAGGGTTCCTCTCATGTGAGTATTGACCCTGTGATGGTTCCTGCTCTTTGGGTGCGCAGCGCCGACCGCTCAGCACCCCGCGGTTTAGGACCCGGCAAAAGTTAGTGATATTATTCGTGATGTATTATGGTTAAATAAAAATGAACCCGAGCTATGTAACTGGATTAAATAAAGATGTATGCGTGATACCTTTGCATATTTGATCAATGATGCTTTTGTAAAGTGAGGAAAATAATGTTCCCTACTTTGAATTATTCTGCAATGCAGACATTGTTTTATATTTGTTTTGTATTATTTAATAATGGATAATCCCCCAAGTATTAGGAATTTTCTTCATTTCTATCTTATTTCTCCTAGTTAAATGAGTTTATGCTAATTTTCCGAAATTAATCCAAATTTTTAGATAATTTGACCTCTTTTGGTGAATAGTCCTGGTGGCCGGCCGTTTCGATCGACAGTTTTTCGTAAAAAAAAGTAATAAAGTGAAAAAACACTCAAAAAGATATATCCTCTTGCATGAAGTCCTTTTATGTGTACTTAGTTGCTATGTAAAATGATAAACTTGATTTTTGACAAAAGTTTCCGAAACATTCTTCACAAAAAGCACTATCATGTATAAACATCTATAGAAGTTTCGAACCAAATGACCAACTTATGTCAATTCCCAACCCATAGTTTGTGATCAAGTGCTCATATTCGACACATAGGTGTGTCTTGGTATAGGAAGCAATGGTTCCAAAGGAAATTTACAGATTATTTTTATAAATACCATTTTCCTAGTTATATGAATTTACATACTAAGTTACCCCTTGCGGACGGTGTGGATTGCCCGCCAGCGATATTTCACTTGACGCTGGCGGACGGTGTCTAGTGCCCGCCAGCGGTAATTTGCTAGTTTTCTCCCCATCCGATTCAACTACCGCTGGCGGGCGCTATGTACCATCCGCCAGCGGTACGTTTCCTACCACTGGCGGGCACCAGCGTCGTCAGCCAGCGGTAGTTAGCCCCGCCTTCTCACATCTGCCTGCTACTACCGCTGGTGGGCACCGTTGGACGTCCGCCAGCGGTACGTGTAGAACCAGTGGTGGTCACTGAAAACTGCCCGCCAGCGGTCGTAACGCTGGTGGACGCAAATGCCATCCGCCAACGGTAGGCTGGTGGCTATAAGCACATTCCCACTAGTGTGCCTAACATGATTAAGATAATCTTATTGTAATGCTACATGTTGTGTTTGCTGGGATCCGATGAATATTGATACTATGAGCAAGTTGTTTATCAATCTATCTATTTATGTTGTTTATGATCTTGCATGCTCTCCGTTGCTAGTAGATGCTTTGGCCAAGTAGATGCTTGTAACTCCAAGAGGGAGTATTTATGCTAGATAGTGGGTTCATGCCTCCAGTAATCTGGGCTCGAGATGACAGAAACGACTAAGGTTGTGGATGTGCTGTTGCCACTAGGGATAAAACAATGATGCATTGTCTACGTGTCATTTGCATTGTTTACATTACACACTTTACTTCATGCAATAATCTGTTGTTTGCAACTCAATACCGGAAGGGGTGCGGATGCTAACCGGAAGGTGGATTATTTAGGCATAGATGCGTTGGATAGCAAGTCTATGTACTTTGTTGTAATGCCCAATTAAATCTCATAATAATCATCTTGTCATATATTGCATTGTCATGCGCTCATTATTTGTCAATTGCCCAGCTGTAATTTGTTTACCCAACATGTTAGTTATCTTTTATGGAGAGACACCACTAGTGAACTGTGGACCCCGGTCCATTTCCTCATACTGATAAAACCACCAACTGCAATCATTTGTTCTCTGTTACTTTCTGCACTCATTACTGTTTTCCACACAATACGTTTAATCCTTTGTTTTCAGCAAGCCGGAGAGATTGACAACCTCTCTGTTTCGTTGGGGCAAAGTAGTTTGCTTGTGTTGTGTGCAGGTTCCACGTCAGTTGCGCCGCTGACAACCTTCTGAAGAACCTCCGTGTCCTCCTGGTTCGATAAACCTTGGTCATATTTCAAGGGAAAACTGCTGCTGCACTACATCATACCTTCCTCTTGGGGTCTCCCAACGAACGTGTGTTGTCACGGTCAACAAGCAGATCTTCTGGTGCTGTTGCTGGGAAGTAATAAAACACTCTACCGTTAACACGCCATCAAGACATTTTTCTGGCGCCGTTGCCGGGGATACTGGAATCTCCAGATAGGGGAGTCTCACACTTCCAATCTCATTACTTTGTTTTTGTCTTGCTTAGTTTATTTTATTTTATCTTGTTTGCTGTTAAAACCCAAAAACACAAAAAAAAAATTCCTGCACTTAGTTAATTTTGAGTTGTTATCTTTTTGTTTAGTCATCATGTCTGGTTCTGCGTATTATGCTTCATCTCCTGAGGTTGAGGTTCGTACTTTTAAGCAACAAGGGGGAGAAAGTTTGAAAGATGCTTGGTATAGAATTAGTAATGCTCATCATAGGTGTGCTAAGAAACATTCCACTACAATCCTTCTTAGGAATTTTTATGTTGGCATCACCAATTGGTATAGGTATGTTTTGGACACTTTAACAGGAGGGAACTTCCTAGGTACCCCTGCTTTAGAAGCTAGTTACATCATTGAAAGTCTAGTTGGGATACCACCTGTTAATGAATTTAAAATTGAAATTTCTCTTGAGGATGTCATGAAAAAACTAGAATCTATAGAGAAAAGCCTTCCAAGTATTGATAAGATCAATGAGATAGAAAAGCTCCATGATAGTACTAGTAAACTTGGTGAATCTTTTGGAAAAATTAACAGAAGGGTTACTGTTTTAGAAACTAGTGCTATCCATGATAATCAAAATTCTAGGATTGGAGAATTAGAGGAGGTTATTGATACTTTGAGTTCTACTTTTTCCTCACTTAAAACTAAAAAGCAAGAGCATCTATTAGACAAGGGGAAGAAATTCATATATGTGCCCAAAGTGCCTAAACCGAAACCAACATTTGTTGATTTGTTTGAAACTGAGAAAGAATTTCGTGGATTAGTTAATGAATCATGCAATGGTTTGTTTAAATTTTCTTCTCAAGAATCCCTAAACTTAAAAATGCAAGCTGTGTTTTTGATGAAGCTTTTGATGATGTTGATGTTTCTAGTCTTGACAATACTTGATTCATGTTTCATGCCTAGCTAAAAGGCATTAAAGAGAAGCGCTTATGGGAGGCAACCCATTGTTTTTACTTTCTGTTATTTTTTTATTGAGTCAAGGAGCTTGTTTACTTCTGTAACAACTCCTTTGTATCTTTTATTTGCTGTTTTGTTGTGCCAAGAAAAGTCTCTTATGACAAGATGGTACCTATATTTGGATTACTGCACAGGAACAGATTTCTGGAACGTCACCGTTTCTCGCCGTAGAAAATCAGAAAATTTGAAAAATCTGCCAATTTTTTGCGTGTTCCTGAGATATGTACGCAACTTTCGTACGACTAAAGTTTTTCGATTTGAGCGACGTAAGTGTCCCGACAGATTCTGTCTCTGTTTTGCATTCTATCTTTTACAAGTGTTGAGTGGTTTCTTTTAAGGTGAAAGAGCATCACTTAAGCCTAGTAACAGTAGCTAATGTTTGAAAATGATTGCTTATGAATTTGTGTCCTTACAGAACAAGTGAGATTATTTGTTTTGATGCACTAACCCGCTAATGAGAAAAATGTTGAGTTTTGTGTGAAGGAAGTTTTCAAGTGTTAAGAGAGGAGGATGATATTATAAGATCAAGAAGAGTGAAAAGCTTAAGCTTGGGGAAGCTCCCATGGATCTCCCCAATATATTCAAGAAGACTCAAGCGTCTAAGCTTGGGGATGCCCAAGGCATCCCCTTCTTCATCAACAAACTATCAGGTCATCTCTAGTGAGACTATATTTTTATTTCTTCACATTATATGTACTTTTCTTGGAGCGTCAGTGTGCTTTTGTTTTCAGTTTGTTTTTGTTTTGTTTGCTGCTCTATACTTGTTGGATCCTAGCACTCTTGTTTGGGAGAGAGACACGCTCCGCTTTTTCATTGGAATACTCTTGTTCTTCACTTATATTTGTTGAGTATTCTTGTCTAGCTACTGCTAAAGCTTCTAGCTCTCTGTTTTCATATATCTCTTGTCAGAGCTATTAGTTTCTTTTGAAGAAAGTACTCTCTTGCTTCACTTATATTTGTTTGGAGAGTTGTTCAAATAAGTTGATTGGTGTTTGGTTGGAACAGAAAATGCTATGCATGTGGTAGTGGTATAAAATGCTTACATAAGTCTTGTAGATCACTGTCTTGAGTAATTTGATACTTGTCAATTGTTTTGAGTTACCAAGTAAGTAATGTTTAGACTTGTGCATCATGTAAGTAAAGGCTATTAGTGAAGAACTACTGTAAAGCTTGTTGATATTTGATTTGTATCATTGGTAGTTCCAAAGTCTAGATATTTTCTAGTGAAAGGTTTTGGTTAACAAGGAAGACAATGTGGAGTCTTGTAATTTTTCAAGCATGTTTTTTATATGAGTTCTTGCTGTACCGGTTGACAGTCTGTGTTTGCTTAAATAACCTTGCTAGCCTAAACTCTGTACTAAGCGGGAATGCTGCTTGTGCATCCAAAACCCTTGAGCCAAAATCCATGCCATCTGTGTCCACCATAACTACCTATGTGGTATTTTCCTGCCATTCCAAGTAAATTTTTCATGTGCTACCTTTAAAATATTCAAAACTGTTACAACTCCTTTTTGTGTCACTGTTTACAAGCTCATGAGGATGTGGTAGATGGTCTTTATTTCACTTGTTGATCAGACTTTACACCTGGACTAGTGGCATATACATCCGCTTATCCAATAATTTTGCAAAAAGAGCTGGCAACGGGGTGCCCAGTCCCAATTAATTACAACTTTAACCATTAATTCTCTTCACATCTTTTTGCCCCTGAGAAATCAGTCAAGCAATGTTCATAAGTGTGTAAACAAAAGAGAACGAGGGATGATCTACCCGCTGGTAGAAATAACGTCCTTCATGGGAGCCGCTCTTGTAAGGTCTGGTTAACTTGTGACTTAAAGTATTGTCTATTTACTGATTCGTTGACCACTAACACACACCTCTCAAAATATATTTTTATACTCTCTATATGCTTTCAAAAACTTAAAAAGCTCTAGCACATGATTTAATCCCTGCTTCCTCTGCGAAGGGCCTTTCTTTTACTTTATTGTTGAGTCAGTTTTCCTACTTCTTTCTATCTCCACAAGCAAACACTAGTGTCAACTTTGGTACAACAGTTGTTATATAATGATATGTTTGACTTATTGCATTACTTTGCCTTGACAATATCCATGAGATAAATATTGTGACACCCCTCCCTGGCACAAATCACCAGAGAGGCGGTCGCCCCGTGCGCCAGCCCATCATATCTGGCCGCACGTCAGGACAATGCAACATAATGGAAATTATTACACAATCAGGCACAAGAAGTGCTACAAATGGTTTACAAGGCCATCGATGCATTACAGAGTATCTTGCCAAGCATGGCTCAGGACAGAGTTTAACTGGCAGCGGAAGACGACTAAGGCAACGGCTTGGAGCGGCTCCACTCCACAGGTATCTGGCTGGGCTACTGATCCTAGCACGCTCTTGCTCCATCTTCTGGCTAAGTCTGGCCACAAGAAAAGCCAGTCTGAGTACAATGACGTACTCAAGTAGCGTAACCACAAGACATGAACAATCAGTCAATCATGCAACAAGTTATACATTTGAAATAAAATACTACACATGACAAGTGTGTACTCTAGACAGACAAATATACAGTATAACATAAAGGTAGCGTGGCATCACAAGCAAAACATGGCATAAGCAACCAACGGGGTATCACCAGCGCAGAGTACAAGCCAGGTGGGGTTGGATCGTGCACCGGCAATCAAACGAAGAGATTACCTGTGACGAGTAAACGAGTGTACCAGTTGGTACCAAATAATACACAACAGCACCTGTGATCCCTGCTAGGCCCACTGGCCTCATCTTTCCACTCTGGGCATGCACGGTTGATGTTGGCTCAGGCCTAACTCTAGGCTCCCAACGATCACACCGCCATCCTATATCATGGGTAACCGTCAACATCTCAAGGCAACATTCGCTGCATCATCTTATTGTTCATTTAGTGAGATCAGGTCATTCATTAATTCTTTCAAACAGAGCTTAAGTTTAACTTCCTCACACGACAAAGACACACAGTGTGACCGACACTGAACTGTTGTTCCATATCCCAGGAACAAGGCTAGCTTGCTAGCTTGAGTCTCTCGAGAGTTTGCTTTCCCACCTATCAGAATGCACCCTACTCAGCCGACGCTCCAGGTTTCTCACGCCCAAAGTCGTACTAAGCAAAATACACTCACATGACGGTCCACTTGCTAAGACACTCTCCTGCACCACCCTATGCGCGTGGCACAACGGACAAGTAAATCCGGCACATCCCCCGGCGCTACCGGTATGCCTAGCTCCGGACTCCCTATCACAGTCGAGCCCGTGCCTATCGACCTCTACCCTCGGACAGCACAACCGAACGACTGCGCCCAATGGATGGCACAAAAGGGGCTCAACAACCTACTAGGTCACGGTCCTCCATGAGACGACGATGGTCCTGCTTTCAAAGTTCAGATTAGTGGCACCATGGACTGACCCTATCGTTGTTTGGAGGGGTGTTTCATTTAATCAAGTTTCATCATAACAAGTCCAAACGACCAAGGATTAGTCTAGCACAACATTCAAAATATCATAATAATATATATCAACAAACATCAAGACATTAGCAACATAATATTTCAAGCAATAGTTTGTTTGTATTGACCGGGTGACTATGGCGGTTCCTCCAGCCGGCGCCACCACGAATCAGTGTTCACAGAAAAATAGCACAGTGGGTCAATCGGACGACTGTGGCGGTTCCTCCAGCCAGCGCCCTCGCAGATCATCTACAAAAGCTAGCATAGTTTGTTGGCGTCGAACGGGTGACTGTGGCGGAGATACCTCTGGCCAGCGCCATCACAGATCAACTACCAAAGTTGGTAGGGCATGTAGTCTCCCAAAATGAACCGAAAAGCATTCATAAGAAAGAAAGCATCCATTCCACTCGAGGATTACCTCGACGTGGTGTCAGCAATCTTGGCAAAAAGAACCAAATGGAAAGCAAATGTCCTAAGCGTCGCAGTCCAGCCAACCACGTTTGACGGAGGGAGAAGAAGCAAAAAACTCTTTTGGCAAATGCCCCCAACTTCGAGGATCATAAGACGACATTCGTCCGCTCCTCACCTCGGCGAAGAAGAAGAAGCAAACAAAGCCACGCAAGGGCGAGGCGCACAGTTGTATAGTTCCCCACTCCGTTGGCTGTGGCGGTTCCCCCAGTCCATCGCCTCGGGAATGGGAAGTGGTAACCCCAGACACAACACCACAACTCTACGGAAAGTAGATGTCAAAGTCATGATATCTCATGACGCACAGTTTGCAGATGATAGGCAACCAGATGCACAGATATGACATGGTAATATGAACAATACGAACAAATAATATTACAAGACTGGTCATAGCAAGTGGTTAGCTTGCCTGCGAAGATCGACACCGTTTGGCTTGGAGGGTCACGAACGTCACGGTTTAGGGTCTCGGTTTGCCGGTACCGCGGGAAACACCTATACACGCATACACGGGTGCTGAGTATACAATTATTTTACAAAAAGGTAAGACCTGTACCACTAGACAGATCCCTTCAAAATAGGAATTTACAAATTTGAATCACACCAAACGGAGCTACCGTTCAAAAGATATTGTCGTGCGATGGATAGCTATCTGCTGCTCACCTCGAAAAAAAAACAGAACGGGCCGAAACTGAGATGGGATGGGCTGGTCGCGACTTTTACGGAAATACGCTTTCAAAGCATGAAAACGTAAAGCAGGCAGTGCGCTTTGTACTAGCACAAATTGAATGATTGGTTCACTGTTCTTCTGCTCTGGCTTGCGTACGCGCACACGGCCGTCGCGGACGTCGTCGACGCCGGCCACTGGGAGGGCCGGGGCGCCGGCTGACGGCGGGGACGCAGCGGCGGCGGCGCACCATGGCCGGGGAAGGCGTCTTCGGCGTCGGGGACGCTCCGCACGCGTCGCGCGCGAGCTCGACTTGCTCGGCCGTGCAGGAGGCACGGGCGGTCGCAGGTGGCGGCAGGCGGCCGGCCGTGGACGGCGGCGAGGTCGTGGGGCAGCGCCGCGCTCGGGGGAGGCGTCCAGGGCGGCAGGGGGAGGCTCGGCGCGAGGGGCGCGACGAGCGCGAGCTCGGCCGCTTCGGCCATGGCGGCCAACTCCGAAACCGAAATTTCTTCACTGATTCGACGCCGGGGATGGGTGTCTAGGGACAAGGGGAGGCTACCCTGCTGGTTTGGACGAGCAGCGGCGCTGCGGTGAGCTTGCTCGGTCCGCAGACCGACGGTGCCCACCTCGGTGGTTTTCCACCGAGAGCAGCCCTGCCCTTGAGCAAACCAGAGAGAGAGCCAGGGAAAGGGAGTGAGCAAGTGGTGGTGCTAGGGAGAGGCTTGGCTTTGCTCGGGGCGTGAGGATATGGACAACGGACTTCGCGGCGCTTGAATACTCACCAGTGCAACGGTTTGTCTCAAGGCAATCAATGGCCAGGGATAGGAACGGGGCTGGATAGGGTGACTCCGGTCTGAGCCAGGGGAGCAGGAGAGAGCTGGGTTACTGCTGGGTTGGACTGGGACACGGGAACAGCAAGGGGAACCGGAGGAATAGGAACGCGCAGGACACCGACATGCGCGCTCTGTCGTTTGGAGGGCGCCACGGGCGGCATCGTCGCGTTCCCGGTGACTTGGAGGTCCAAAAGGAAAACGGTTTCCACCGCTGGGTTCGTAACGACGAGAGAAACACAACAAAACAAGAATCACTCAAGGTTTCCAAACTTTGCAAACTAGATTTTCCAGAAAACCAAAAGCACCGAAGGTGCTCGACGAAATGACAGGGGTCCTGCACATCTCAGAAAAATCCCAAAATTTCACCACTGCCTATGTTTGGTACAAGGAGGGTGTCCAGGATGTTTGAGCTCATTAGGTGGTGTGGAAAAAAGGGTTTCGCAAAAGACCGCTAAGTCGCGTACCGGCATCGATTTTTGGCTTACAAAGGAAGTAGGTCAAAACTTGCTCGAATGAGTTTGAGTTCACGGGAGAAGTGTAGGAAATGCAAAAATATCCAACTCACTAAATTATGAGAATTTTCTGAGACTCCTAAGTTGACCGAATAAAATTGGGATCGGAGCCGACATTTAACAGTTAACTCTGAAATTAAAAATATTGGATTGGAGTATGAAATATTTTTGGGCGAGTCTTCTAGAAATGGGTAGGGGATTCCTCCGGTATTTCAGGAGAGAGCAAACTCTAAGTCAAATTGTCTCGAAAGATTTTAGGAAACACTTTTTTAAAACTAGAAAAAGTTTTCCGGCGTCCAAAATAATTTGAAAATTCGGCCTAAATTTTCAGGGTGTTACAAACCTTTCGCCGAGTTATTCAAGATAATTCTTGAATGATCCGTTTATACCCCAATTAAAACTTTTTCTACAAAATATTAGAGTTTAACACTCCACAAGATTTTTATTAAAAACAGTATGATATTTCTACCATACTCTATGCATTTAAAAGATGGCATGGCAGGGGCTCACACCAACAATCAACATAGGATCTACCACCATGGTTAAAAATTAAATCTAAGGTTTTTGCTCACTCAGACACAAACATGGCAAGATCAAGCAAGATCTACAACGAAACTATCAACCAACAACCAAATATTTATCTTAGGCAAAAATTACCTCAAGTTTGGGAAAAACAAAGTTTACGGTTTTATTTTAGAAAAGCTGTATATTCATTTTCATGCATACACAGGTTTTGAAAAATAACAGGGTCTCTTTTAAAATAAAATATTTGTGCCACCGATAATCGGCTCACAGACACTGTGGGATAGGGCTCTCCCCAAAATTATTTGTAGTGGTATGGCATAATCATTTCAACCATACCGGTTATCAAGCACACAACATCTACTAAACACTCGACAAAAACTTTTACTTGCGTGTGGCACATGATCCGTCCCAAGTGGGGAACCATGTATAACACCAAGTAGGTGGTTTTCAAACCTACACACGAGTTAACATCAAGTGAGCGGGCACCGTGGTTACAGTGTCTCATCAAATACTTTCCACTTAATGGTTAAGCTTGTGCAACACACACAAAAATATCCTTCGTAATAGAAAGTAATGGCATTCAATGTTTGGGTTAATTTACAGGTGGGCATATGCGTCTGGGTTCACATATACAGTTCCTGTTTTAAGTGATCTGTCATTTCTTCAAAAACCTTTATCTGAAAAAAAGACACGATATTCCATCATGTGTCAACCAAGTGGTTAACAAAGAGAATCGAAACTCCATGTTTTATTACGGGCTGATTCGACATCAACCAGAAAGCATACAACAACTTACATTACAAGCTAACACAAGAAAACAAACAACCTCGCTGATTCTCACCTACCACATACAAGCGCCACTCAGGCTACCTAAACAGGGTTCTACTCAGCTTGACGGCCTCTGGTAGTCGGTGGAGCGCGGCCGAGACGAAGAGTGGTGTCCACATCTCCATCTTCCGCGGGGTGGGGAATTGCTGACACGCCTTCGAGGATTATACCTCGCTCTTGGGGGTGCTGCTGAACTCGGGCTAGTGCTTGTGTCACAGATGCATCAAGACTGCGTTCCAGCAAATCATCTGGGAACGGGAGTCCCGTACCCTGAGCTTGCCCATGGTCGAGGGTAGGTAGGTTCCTTGCTCGTCTCAGTTGCATGCGAGCACAACCAAGGTTGCGCCTTGTGGTCATGAGTTCCTCAATTAGAGAATGGCCGAGCCTTGTCATTGCAGCTCCGTAGGTGACGAGGGTGATTACGGCAGGGTCGACTTCCTCTCCAATGGGAGTTTGAATAGCCTCCGCACCATGCTGGGGTCTGGCTGGGAGAAGGTGGAAAGCTCAACTTTTCGCCATTGCCGGTTCCGAGTACCGCAGGCGGACGAGACCTTCCCAGGCCGCTACCTGGATGGCTTGACTGAGAGTGGCCATGCTCCTACCTTGGATCAGGTAAGATGGACTTGTGCCCAACGGACACGAGCCGACATGCACGTCTGCCCGAAAGTCACTCCCGGCAGGCGAGAGTGAGTTCTCGAACACCACGTACCGAGGGCGAGCAGGCCAACCAAGAAGAACACAGATGGCCTTCCAAAGCATCAGTGGAAATCCGCCATGATCCTCGGCAGTGGTTTCTAGGACGACCTTGGGGTTCGCCATCGGAGTATTTCTGGATCTGGGTGTAGGATGAGATGAGAACGCGGGATTCCTTTGCGGGATCCTTCTTCAAGAGAGTTGGGTTGCCACGGATAGCAGGCGAGGGTGGGGATAAATGGCAGCTAGGACTGGGTCTCATATAAGCTGGGTTGTGTCGGCTCCATCTCATGGAAGAAACCGGCGAGCCTCTCTCAGGGAATGGGACACGTCCTACTGCACCTTACTGTGGACCGACACCAGCCATGCCGGTTAGGCGGAGATGGGTTAAATCCATCGGGCTCACTGTCGACAAAAGTAAGGCGGGGCTTCCATGCTAGGGTAGTCTACAGCCAGCCTGGTGCTCTAATACCACGTCTGTGACACCCCTCCCTGGGACAAATCACCAGAGAGGCGGTCGCCCCGTGCGCCAGTCCAAGATATCTGGCCGCACGTCACGACAGTGCAACATAATGAAAATCATTACACAATCAGGCACAAGAAGTGCTACAAATGGTTTACAAGGCCATCGAGGCATTACAGAGTATCTTGCCAAGCATGGCTCAGGACAGAGTTTAACTGGCAGCGGAAGACGACTAAGTCAACGGCTTGGAGCGGCTCCACTCACATGTATCTGGCAGGGCTACTGATCCTAGCACACTCTTGCTCCATCTTCTGGCTAAGTCTGGCCAGATGAAAAGCCAGTCTGAGTACAATGACGTACTCGTAAGTAATGTAACCACAAGACATGAACAGTCAGTCAATCATGCAACAAGTTATACATTGGAAATAAAATACTACACATGTCAAGTGTGTACTCTAGACAGACAAATATACAGTATAACATAAAGGTAGCATGATATCACAAGCAAAACATGGCATAAGCAACAACGGGGTATCACCAGTACAGAGTCCAAGCCAGGTGGGGTTGGATCGTGCACCGGCAATCAAACAAAGAGATTACCTGTGACGAGTAAACGAGTGTACCAGTTGGTACCAAATAATACACAACATCACCTGTGATCCCTGCTAGGCCCACTGGCCTCATCTTTTCATTCTGTGCATGCACGGTTGATGTTGGCTCAGGCCTAACTCTAGGCTCCCAACGATCACACCGCCATCCTATATCATGGGTAACCGTCAACATCTCAAGGCAACATTCGCTGCATCATCTTATTGTTCATTTACTGAGATCAGGTCATTCATTAATTCTTTCAAACAGAGCTTAAGTTTAACCTCCTGACACGACAAAGACACACAGTGTGACCGACACTGAACTGTTGTTCCATATCCCAGGAACGAGGCTAGCTTGCTAGGTTGAGTCTCTCGAGAGTTTGCTTTCCCACCTATCAGAATGCACCCTACTCAGCCGATGCTCCAGGTTTCTCACACCCAAAGTCGTACTAAGCAAAATACACTCACATGACGGTCCACTTGCTAAGACACTCTCCTGCACCACCCTATGCGCGTGGCACAACGGGCAAGTAAATCCGGCACATCCCCCGGCGCTACCGGTATGCCTAGCTCTGGACTCCCTATCACAGTCGAGCCCGTGCCTATCGACCTCTACCCTCGGACAGCACAACCGAACGACTTCGCCCAATGGATGGCACAAAAGGGGCTCAACAACCTACTAGGTCACGGTCCTCCGTGAGACGACGATGGTCCTGCTTTCAAAGTTCAGATTAGTGGCACCATGGACTGACCCTATCGTTGTTTGGAGGGGTGTTTCATTTAATCAAGTTTCATCATAACAAGTCCAAATGACCAAGGATTAGTCCAGCACAACAATCAAAATATCATAATAATATATATCAACAAACATCAAGACATTAGCAACATAATATTTCAAGCAATAGTTTGTTTGTATTGACCGGGTGACTATGGCGGTTCCTCCAGCCGGCGCCACCACGAATCAGTGTTCACAGAAAAATAGCACAGTGGGTCAATCGGACGACTGTGCCGGTTCCTCCAGCCAGCGCCCTCGCAGATCATCTACAAAAGCTAGCATAGTTTGTTGGCGTCGAACGGGTGACTGTGGCGGAGATACCTCTGGCCAGCGCCATCACAGATCAACTACCAAAGTTGGTAGGGCATGTAGTCTCCCAAAATGAACCGAAAAGCATTCATAAGAAAGAAAGCATCGATTCCACTCGAGGATTACCTCGACGTGGTGTCAGCAATCTTGGCAAAAAGAATCAAATGGAAAGCAAATGTCCCAAGCGTCGCAGTCCAGGCGGGATTACGCCAACCACGTTTGACGGAGGGAGAAGAAGCAAATAACTCTTTTGGCAATGCCCCCAACTCCGAGGATCATAAGACGATATTCGTCCGCTCCTCACCTCGGCGAAGAAGAAGAAGCAAACAAAGCGACGCAAGGGCGAGGCGCACAGTTGTATAGTTCCCCACTCCGCTGGCTGTGGCGGTTCCCCCAGTCCATCGCCTCGGGAATGGGAAGTGGTAACCCCAAACACAACACCACAACTCTACGGAAAGTAGATGTCAAAGTCATGATATCTCATGACGCACAGTTTACAGATGACACGCAACGAGATGCACAGATATGACATGGTAATATGAACAATACGAACAAATAATATTACAAGACTGGTCATAGCAAGTGGTTAGCTTGCCTGCGAAGATCGACACCGTTTGGCTTGGAGGGTCACGAACGTCACGGTTTAGGGTCTCGGCTTGCCGGTACCGCGGGAAACACCTATACACGCATACACGGGTGCTGAGTATACAAGTATTTTACAAAAAGGTAAGACCTGTACCACTGGACAGATCCCTTCAAAATAGGAATTTATAAATTTGAATCACTCCAAACGAAGCTACGGTTCAAAAGATATTTACGTGCGATGGATAGCTATCTGCTGCTCAGCTCGAAAAAACAGAACGGGCCGAAACTGAGCTGGGCTGGGCTGGTCGCGACTTTTTCGGAAATACGCTTTCAAAGCATGAAAGCGTAAAGCAGGCAGTGCGCTTTGTACTAGCACAAATTGAACGATTGGTTCACTGTTCTTCTGCTCTGGCTTGCGTACGCGCACACGGTCGTGGCGGACGTCGTCGACGCCGGCCACTGGGAGGGCCGGGTTGCCGGCTGACGGCGGGGACGCAGCGGCGGCGGCGCACCGCGGCCGGGGAAGGTGTCTTCGGCGTTGGGGACGCTCCGCACGCGTCGCGCGCGAGCTCGATATGCTCGGCCGTGCAGAAGGCACGGGCGGTCGCCGACGGTGGCAGGCGGCTCGGCGACCGGCCGTGGACGGCGGCGAGGTCGTGGGGCAGTGCCGCGCTCGGGGGAGGCGTCCAGGGCGGCTGGGGGAGGCTCGGCCGCTTCGGCCATGGCGGCCAACTCCGAGAAAAAAAAGGAACCGAAATTTCATCGCTGATTCGACGCCGGGGATGGGTGGCTAGGGACAAGGGGAGGCTACCCTGCTGCTTTGGACAAGCAGCGGCGCTGCGGTGAGCTTGCTCGGTCCGCAGACCGACGGTGCCCACCTCGGTGGTTTTCCACCGAGAGCAGCCCGACCCTTGAGCAAACCAGAGTGAGAGAGCCAGGGAAAGGGAGTGAGCAAGTGGTGGTGCTAGGGAGAGGCTTGGGTTTGCTCGGGGCGTGAGGATACAGACAACGGACTTCGCGGCGCTTGAATACTCACCAGTGCAACGGTTTGTCTCAAGGCAATCAATGGCAAGGGATAGGAACGGGGCTGGATAGGGTGACTCCGGTCTGAGCCAGGGGAGCAGGAGAGTGCTGGGTTGGGCTGGGACACGGGAACAGCAAGGGGAACCGGAGGAATAGGAACGCGCAGGACGCCGACATGCGCGCTCTGGCGTTTGGAGGGCGCCACGGGCGGCATCGTCGCGTTCCCGGTGACTTGGAGGTCAAAAAGGAAAACGGTTTCCACCGCTGGGTTCGTAACTACGAGAGAAACACAACAAAACAAGAATCACTCAAGGATTCCAAACTTTGCAAACTAGATTTTCCAGAAAACCAAAAGCACCGAACGTGCTCGACGAAATGACAGGGGTCCTGCACATCTCAGAAAAATCCCAAAATTTCACCACTGCCTATGTTTGGTACAAGGAGGGTGTCCAGGATGTTTGAGCTCATTTGGTGGTGTGGAAAAAATGGTTTCGCAAAAGTCCGCTAAGTCGCGTACCGACATCGATTTTCGGCTTACAAAGGAAGTAGGTCAAAACTTGCTCGAATGAGTTTGAGTTCAACGGGAGAAGTGTAGGAAATGCAAAAAATGCAACTCCCTAAATTATGAGAATTTTCCGAGACTCCTAAGTTGACCAAATAAAATTGGGATCGGAGCCGACATTTAACAGTTAACTCCGAAATTAAAAATATTGGATTGGAGTATGAAATATTTTTGGGCGTGTCTTCTAGAAATGGATAGGGGAGTCCTCCGGTATTTCAGGTGAGAGCAAACTCTAAGTCAAATCGTCTCGAAAGATTTTAGGAAACACTTTTTAAAAACTAGAAAAAGTTTTCCGGCGTCCAAAAATAATTTGAAAATTTGGCCTAAATTTTCGGGGTATTACAAACATGTTAAAGTTGAAGCCAGTGCTGAAACTAAATCTTCTTTTGTGTTAGTCAAACACTTTCATTTAGAATCTATTGCTTTGTGAGCTAACTTTTATGCAAACTCTTATAGCTCCATTGTCTCCAAAGTATTATTCATGAAAGTTTGCACTTGTATGATTCATTTGGTTTACTCCTTGTTTACTTGTTAGCAAACTATAGACCATTGACTTGGATCACTTCATTTAGTTCATGTGCTTTGCATTACTATTTGATCAAGATTATGTTGGTAGCATGTCACTTCAAAAATTATGTTGTTTTTATCGTTTACCTACTCGAGGACGAGCAGGAACTAAGCTTGGGGATGCTTGATACGTTTCAAATGTATCTATAATTTTTTATGTTCCATGCTGTTATTATACCAATTGCTACATGTTTTATTTACACTTCATAGCATTTTTATGCATTTTCTGGGACTAACCTATTGACAAGATGCCGAAGTGCTAGTTCCTGTTTTCTGCTGTTTTTCTCTTTCAGAAAAGCTAATCGCAAAATATTCTCGGAATTGGACGAAAATCAACGTGTGCAAATATCTCATCGGAAGACTCCAGAAGCCAGAAGGGGAGATGGAGTGGGGCCACGAGGCAGCCACGCCACCCTTGGGCGCGGCAGGGGGTGGGCCCGTGCCCAGCCCTGGCGTGGCCGCCTCGGGTGCCCTCCGACGCCGCCCTTTCGCATATATATTCCCGATGTCCTGAAAACCCTAAAAACACCGATCATTTTCCACGAAAAGTTCCGTCACCGCCGCCGTCGTCAACCCTAGATCAGGAGGGTTCTGAAGCTCTTCCCGGCACCCAGCCGGAGGGGAGATCCTCACCGGAGGCCTCTACACCGCCATGCCTGCCTCCGGAGTGATGCGTCAGTAGTTCATCCTTGGACTACGGGTCCATAGAAGTAGCTAGATGGTTGTCTCTCCACCTTGTACCTCCATGTTTAGATCTTGTGAGCTGCCTAACATGATCAAGATCATCTTATTTTAATGCTACATGTTGTGTTTGCTGGGATCCGATGAATATTGATACTATGAGCAAGTTGTTTATCAATCTATCTATTTATGTTGTTTATGATCTTGCATGCTCTCCGTTGCTAGTAGATGCTTTGGCCAAGTAGATGCTTGTAACTCCAAGAGGGAGTATTTATGCTAGATAGTGGGTTCATGCCTCCAGTAATCTGGGCTCGAGATGACAGAAATGACTAAGGTTGTGGATGTGCTGTTGCCACTAGGGATAAAACAATGATGCATTGTCTACGTGTCATTTGCATTGTTTACATTACACACTTTACTTCATGCAATAATCTGTTGATTACAACTAAATACCGGAAGGGGTGCGGATGCAAACCGGAAGGTGGATTATTTAGGCATAGATGCGTTAGATAGCAAGTCTATGTACTTTGTTGTAATGCTCAATTAAATCTCATAATAATCATCTTGTCATATATTGCATTGTCATGCGCTCATTATTTGTCAATTGTCCAGCTGTAATTTGTTTACCCAACATGTTAGTTATCTTTTATGGAGACACACCACTAGTGAACTGTGGACCCCGGTCCATTTCCTCATACTGATAAAACCACCAACTGCAATCATTTGTTCTCTGTTACTTTCTGCACTCATTACTGTTTTCCACACAATACGTTTAATGCTTTATTTTCAGCAAGCCGGAGAGATTGACAACCTCTCTGTTTCGTTGGGGCAAAGTAGTTTGCTTGTGTTGTGTGCAGGTTCCACGTCAGTTGCGCCGCTGACAACCTTCTGAAGAACCTCCGTGTCCTCCTGGTTCGATAAACCTTGGTCATATTTCAAGGGAAAACTGCTGCTGCGCTACATCATAGCTTCCTCTTGGGGTCTCCCAACGAACGTGTGTTGTCACGGTCAACAAGCAGATCTTCTGATGCTGTTGCTGGGAAGTAATAAAACACTCTACCGTTAACACGCCATCATGGATATCAGTGGCTCATGAAGCATTCTTAGCATTAAAAGCAGCCATGACCAACACACCGGTATTGGCATTGCCTAACTTTCAGTTGAGTTTTGAGCTCCATACAGATGCATCATGAATGGGTATTGGTGCAGTTCTATCTCAGAAGGGGCACCCTATTGCTTATCTCAGCTAAGCATTATGTCCTAAATCTCAAGCATTGTCAACATATGAGAAAGAATGTCTGGCATTGATAATGGCAGTAGATAAATGGAAACCCTACCTCCAGCATAGGCTATTCACAATATACACTGACCATAAAAGCCTAGTTCATCTGGAGACACAACAGTTGACTAACTCCATTCAGCACAAAGCTTTCTGCAAGTTACTAGGATTACAGTACCAAGTCAGACATAAACAAGGCACATCTAATGTGGCAGCTGGTGCCTTATCTCGCTGTCAACCCACTCAGGAAATTCATGCAATATCTACCAGCAAACCCAGATAGTTAGAAATAGTAACTGAGAGTTACTTACAAGATCCACAAGCAAAAGATTTGCTCACTCAATTAAGCATTTCTAGCCCAGATGCACAAGGGTATTCATTACATGATGGAGTAATCAAATTTAACAACAAAATTTGGTTGGGAAATCATACAGAGGCTAAAAAGGCAGTACTTTTGGCTTTACATGACAGTGGTGAAAATCAGAGAGTTGTTCTCTTGGCCTAATTTGAAAAAGGATGTCCAACATTATGTAGCACAATGTGTTGTATGCCAGCAAGGAAAAATTGAGCATGTGGGAACACCAGGCTTGTTGCAACCTTTGCCAGTACCAAGTCGAGCTTGGGAAATGGTCAGTCTCGATTTTGTCGAAGGTCTACCAAAGTCTGCAAAGTATGATACTATACTGGTCATCATTGACAAGTTTTGAAATTATGGTCACTTCATCCCACTCACACATCCTTATTCAGCAATGACAGTGGCTCAGTTATATGTTGATCATGTGTATAAGTTACATGGGTTGCATGCGGTTTTGATATCCGATCGAGGCAAAGTATTTGCTAGTGCCTTGTGGCAGCAACTCTTCAAGTTAACTGATACTACACTCAACATGAGCTCCAGCTACCATCTACAAACTGATGGCCAGACAGAAAGGTTGAACCAGTGCATGGAGACATATTTGAGATGTATGACTCAGACATGTCCAACCAAATGGTCAAAGTGGCTCGCATTAGCAGAATTCTGATATAACACTACCTTTCATTCTGCCTAAGACGGTCACCATTTGAGGTTTTGTATGGATATAAACCAAAACATTTTGGGATCCAGGATGCAGCACCAGATGTGGTTCTGATCTAGCATCATGGTTTAAAGACAAATAAGATATGCAGAGGCTCATCCAGCAAAATTTGTTGTGATCTCAACAAAGGATGAAGAGTCAAGCTGATAAGAAGCGAGTGGAACATCAGTTTGCAGTGGGTGATCAAGTGTATCTGAAGCTTCAACCTTATGTACAGGTGTATGTAGCTCGCAGGACAAATCAAAAATTAAGTTACAAGTTCTTTGGCCCTTACACAGTCCTACAATGGGTGGGAGTTGTAGCATACAAGTTGGAGTTGCCGGTGGGGAGTCGCATACATCCAGTGGTGCATGTCTCGCTCTTGAAGAAGGCACTGCCAGCTAATACAATCGCTCAGCATGATTTACCATCTCAGTGTTCAGTGCTGGATGTTGAACCAATTCCGTTACAGGTAGTGGATACAAAGGACATTGTTTCTGGTAACTCGGATGTTTCCTTGATCCAGGTCCAATGGATGGGGCTTCCAAGTTCTTGGCTAACCTGGGAGAACAAGCATCGGTTGCTGATGGAGTATCCAAATGCTCTTGCTTGGGGTCAAGCAGCTTCTCAAGACGAGGGGAATGTCACGACCAGTGACATGGGCTGTAAGCAGAGCGCGGCCCAAGCCCAAGACGTACTCGAGGCCCAAAGAGGATAATCGAGCGAGGAACATGAAGAGTGGAGCTCGATGTTAGAACAGGATCAGCAAGCGAAGAGGGAGGTTTCACCGTTATCCCGTAGCTAGCTGGATGTATATGGGAATACGATGCATTGGGAATTCGAGCAGCAAGTGCGGAAGTATTGCTCCCAGTTCATCATGTCTAAAATGTACTAGGTATCCAATGCTACCCGCCCGTCAAAGGGTTTTCTCCATCCACAAATGTACTAGGCAATATTAACACGTAATTTACGTGCCATAAATCAAATTCTGCTAGGGTAGTGTTCGGTCTTAGCAAAATGAAATTCGCCTTGTAATTTGCAATGGAGTAGTAGGACTTAGATGAGCCACGGGGTGATTTCTTCGTCCATGGTAAATACAGCGTCTACGCAGCCAGTGCTCTCCGCTCTTTCTCCTGTACTATTCACCAGGAAACATAGCTCTATCCGACATGGATCTTCGTCTTTCTCATCTCTCCTATTCCGATCTCTTTTCACTAATATACGCGGAGCGCAGACATAGATTTACTTACTCATGGCAAAAATGTTCTGCAATTGATAACAACAAAAATATCTGTTGTGTGTTGTCCCATGTAGTGCAGAAACTAAGCAAAAACTTGTTAAAGAGGGTTTCTATCATATCCCATTTAAAAGATACCATTTGCCCATTTACAGAACAAAATTGTTTCACTACTGATGGGAGAACAACTAGCCAATATTTACAGCAAAATTTGCAGGCTTGACTTTATGGAGAGCAACTCTTCTTCGGTCACCTTTTTCCACACGCCACCAACCAGTAATGTACCCAGGGCCAGCCCTGAGAGGGGTCAGGAGGGGCGGCCGCCCCGGGCCCCCAAAGACAAGGGGCCCCAAATCCTTGTAGCTAAGGCATACTCAGCGAAAAAATTAGCGGCGGTGCCAAGGTCTGGTCGGGGGGAGACGAAGTTCCATCAGGAAACGAAGACGAAGCGTTATGATGCTGCGTGCGTCCAACTCGACTGGAAGAGCTTGGGCCTTTTCTCCTTCTATTAGCTTAGGCTTTTTCTTCGGTGGGCTTGGGCTACTTTTTTTGGTTAGCTCTAAAGTGATTAAGTGGGGCTCGGTTCATTAACATAACATGGTGAGGCTGGTTGTCTATACCAGGGCAGAAATATAGATCCAGGAATGAGCACACAATGACTCGTTACTTTTCTTCCACTAGAAAATACAAGGCTCTGTTTGGAAGCAGAAACTACAATTTTCTATTACATACCATGGTTTTGTTGTTGTGTTTCCCAGTTTAGTGAAAAAGAGGTCAAACCTCGTTATTAGAAACTGCAAAAATCGTGCAGTATAGCAAATACTATGGTTTATACAACCTCATTTCCAACCATAACCAAACCCAAACAACTCAAAGTATTTCATATTTGGTTTTTTAAAAACTGTGGCCTTGTTGGAACACTTCAAAAATACTTTCCTGCCAAACACAAACCGGCTCATTTTTCCATTTTTTGTTAATTTCTCTGATCCTTGGCTTATCCAGCACTGCAAGCGCAAGGCTATGTCAAGGCATTGGAGACGCGTTGTGCACACACCCTCTATGATGACATCGTTCTAGGGCATTATCGACGTGATAATCAATATTATTTATATTGATATACCATCATCTGTGACTTTGCGCATTTAGTATGTTTGTAAAAATATTTAGACAATATGTAGATATCAATATTGATTTTGTGTGCATTTTAGGAATTTTCTATATACGCGTTTTAGGAGTTCATTTGTAATATTTTATTTGTACATTTAAAAATATCATTTTGAAGCCTTTAGGGCCCCGAATTCTAGATCTGCCCGGGCCCCCAAAATCTCAGGACCGGCCCTGAATGTACCCCTCACAGAAGAGGTCAATCCTGGCATATCAGAAATCTCATCTTCAGGCGGTGATATTGATATTTCTTGAATGCCCTCATTATCCAGCTCCTTCTCAGGGTGCAAATAACAGTCAAACATTTCCGTCTGACCATCATGCTCAATATTTCCATGTTCTGCTGTCTCATCCTTCAGTTCATGATCGATGACATCGAGGGAAGGAAGAACAGCAGTTGAACTATATGAACAAGGTATCATGCCTAATGGACGGGTGGTCCAGGACTTCGCTATAGACCACCTATTACGTTTCTCTGGCAAGCTTGTGTTAATAGTTCCCTCGGTGCCATTTTCTGCTAAACATGCATTATCTGGTTTCCTCAACAGCGATTTGAATATTTCCAGATTCTCTGTTGCGCTTTCAACTGATTTTTGCCTTGGTGACTTCTGCACAGACAACATAGGAAGCTTCCTCAATTTCACCTTCACGTTATTATTGTCTGTCATCTCAATCAGCATTAGTGCTGCATCCTCAATGCATCTTTCACCTATAACGGACAAACTCAGGAACTTCTGCAGAAGTTTTGCAAGACAGAAACGAGGGACCGCGTTCTTGTCCGAAAAGAGTACTCCTATCTCGTGGACAAGTCCAGTACGGACAGAATCCTTCAACTCTTTTATGCTTGTGACAATCCATAGAACCAGGGAGCACAAGTTTTTCATTGTTGACGATTCAGCTGGCAGGCATGCATATAATTCACCTATACATATAACGGAATAAATAAGACCAGTATATCTGTTCAAACAAAACTCTACAAGAGCAATGAAATGGAAATACTAGCATCATGTCTGAACTATAAAATAAAATATCGCAAGCCTTCGACTTCAGGATTGTGATGTGAAGCAAAACATGATATAAATCAAGAAAATAAGGTCGCAGAGATGGTAGAAAACTGAAAACAGGACACCACACTATAAGAGCAGTACCTTTGTGTTTGAGGTCGTCCCTGATCTCAATCATTTCAATCACCGACTTTAGTATACCAAGAATCACTCTTGGTTCTTTTTCTGATAGTTTTGTTATGATAGTTTTCATCTCTCCATTTGATATTTGATTTTGAACATCAGATGGGTGAGTTAAATCGGAACTATCAGTTTGATGCACATCACTGTTATCAGGGATTTCAGAGGCATCAAGTTGGAAAAACTCAAACAGAACAGAGACAACCTCAGAGGGACATGTGTAGTAAAGTTGGCGAACATATTTTATGGCATGTAAAATATGCTTTTGGGAACCTGCAATTCTGAAGAAACTTAATTAACACCAAACTATCTTGATCATGAAGTCCTTTTAGAGACAGTTATAATTATGAACGCTTCTGCCATAAGTTTAAGTACTACAAACTAGTCTGTCATACATACTATACATGATTGCTATTCATGTCACTATCAGATGGTGGAAAACAAATTAACTGAAGAATATTCACAAAGCAAATCAATAGATGGCAGCAAACGACTGACGACAAGTACAGTTATTCCGTTATTAATATATGCAATACTTTTGAGCAGTTCCTTCAGATTAAAGGAAGATTTCAGTAGCTCAATCCGGAGTTGGTCAGAGACTTATTAATAAAGAAAGCATCAGTCTCTAATTGAATGCAGAAAAATCTTAGTGCAGTCCACGGTAGAGAAAATCCATCTCTGACAACCCAGATCACGAGGAAACAGAATAAGCCCAAGTGCAAACTCAAAGACAGTTCCTGCTACAAGATGATGATATTCACGTTTTCTTTTGGAACCTGGTTTTGCATTTTCAGTATCTTTGTGCTTCAAAATTTGAGCTATAACATTCATTGTTGCGGTTACTTCTAGTCGAGCATCAGGAATAGCCTTAGCTTGGGAATCCCAGTAATTACACCTCAATCGATCAAATGCCTGAAAGTTATCTTAATCAGTTAATGCTCAGAGCAAAATCACTGAGAAAACTTACCGGCCATAGCAACTGTAAAAATTATTTAATTTAGTACCAAAAGACAACATTCAGTAAGAAAATAAAATAACGAGCTATCAAGAAGTCTTAGAAATGCTAATAAATCAACTCACTGTACCTTATCGGCTGCCAAATGTAGCAGCCGCAGAGAGGGAATATCGCGATGTGAACTCTCTGCATGTGTGTGCTAGATATCTTTATTAGGATTGAATTACAATATCACAAATTTATCCAGATGTATTACACAAAAAAATTCTAACCATGACGAATGTCGACAAGAATTCATGGTATCCCAACAATCTCAGCTAACTCAGATATTGAACGATGAGTTTTCTTATGTGGGCCCTCCAAAAAACCATTTACAAGCCTGGAATAAGATTAAACAAAAGTAGAAAAATTAAGTGTATCATATTGTGCAAAATTTTAACTTAAGTAGCAACAATACATTGGATTCTAAGATAGGTACACCCACAAAACATAAGCCTTGTACAGAATCGTTCATTGTTAAAGTTTTTCCCATATCATGCATACATTCAGTTTTTAATCTGATTAGCTATTCGATATACAGTGAAAAAAAGCAGAACTCACAAAAGTAGAATTCTCAGTACTGTTAATATGTGCATTAGATTGCACTTTTCCTACATGTTTGTTACCAACTTGGTGCTAAATGGGACACTCTTTCCTCCGAGACACAAGGCTGGAACTGACCGTAGCAATGCATACCCAATATGAAGGCTCCGTTTGACAATGTTGTGGATTATGATAATCTTATCTTGTTGACGCGCTTTTAGATACTTTTGATTTCAAATAGCTGTTTTTTTCTTAATTAAGTTGCAAACAGATAGTTTCTGCATTCCAAAGATACGAGAGGAAATATGAAACATAACTTTTCTAACTCTAATCTGGTTTACAAACAGAACAATATAGTTTTCACACTTCTCTTTCCAGCATCTTAAAAGATAAACGCATTTCAGGAAGCAGCCCCAAATTGCGCTGAAGAGATGAAGAATACTATGGGAAGTGAACAGCACATGATAGTTTAAAAATAAAATATAAAGACTAACGCGGAGAAACTTTGTCAGGGACACTGGTGGTTAGGCAGCTTTCATGCCATTTTGGTGATCTCCTGTTCCAGAAAAAATAAACAGAGACAACTGGAAAAAAGGAACACGACATATTGACGCCTAAGTTAGTTCTAGACTTCTAGCAGCCTATAGTTCAATTGCATTATCAGCACAACTATTATTAAGCTCCTAATGGTTTCCGGAAGTAAACTATGTTCTTTCATCACAATCTCTTGTTCCACAGAACCACATGAAAATATGAAAACATGAATACAGCCTCAAAACCATCGACTCACAAATACTAAATTATTCGCCTAAACTGCTTGCACGGTAACCTCTTTGCACACTAGCACATTTCACCCCTAGTAAATCGAGAGTACTGTTCATATAATCATATTTGACACATGAGGCAGAAAAATCACCGGGAATTTACTGACCTAATGATTGCAATGCTGTACAGCAAGGCGAGCATCTCATCTGACTCCAGTTTATCATTCCAAGCAACTCCATTCCTAGAGGGAAATTTTCCATCACATATAACTTCATCCCAAACCTATTACACACGAACAGAGAAAAAGGTTGAAACTATGCATCAGAGAACATACCAGAAGAAGGGATCTCGCAGCCTTATCTCGTAGAGGGCTGCAGTCACCTCCACGGGGATCGGGAGGCAGCCCCTGCTCCGCCACGCCGCGATCTGCACCAAACAAAACAGTAATTCTGCGTCCTCCAGCTGATGAATTTTTTAGGCCTTCGGAGGTTACAGCAAGAGGGTTTTTAGTTTTACCCTGCGAAGAGCCGCGTCGGGGTCGGGAAAGGGGTCGAAGATGGCGTCGCGGACGAAGCGCCACTCCGTCCAGCTCGACCAGGGCACCAGCTTCCTACCCGTGGAGTGACCACCAGCGCCACCGGCCTCTTCTGCCGCCTCCATTGAAGCGGAGCCAAGCGGAAAATCTTAATCCTACTAAACCCGCCGAGTGGTTTTTTTTTTGGCCAAATCTGGCCTCTCGGTGAAACTATTTCAAAATCTGGCAGCTGAGTTCGGCGCCAACCTAAATGGAGCCAAACTGCAATTCGACACCACCGAAATTTTGCATTTTGATGTCTGACGGGTTCGATGCCATAGCCATTGGTGCTGAGCTAGAGCTAAAAATTTCGGTGGCGTCGAACTGCACAAATTCGGCTCTATTCATGTTGGCGCCGATCTCAAATAGTTTCACTGATAAGTCAGATATACAATAGTTTCTTCAAAGGCCAGATTTGACAAAAAAAAACAGTAATGTGCGGGTGGTGGGCTTCGCTTAGGGAAAATCATCCTACTAAACCCACTGAGTCACTGCCGAGGGTTTTCGCATCATAGATCACACCAGTTGTCTTTTTTTAGACAACCACAAGCTGTCTAATTGTTTTGTACAGCTAACTTTTGTACCCTAACGGACAACCTGGAGACCGGCAGGCACAGTTAACACGATTTCAGAAAACGAAGTCGATGACTCCATGCAGCCAATTTTGTACGTAAATACACAATGCATGTGGTTATGTTTTTTGGAACTCTGCCATAGATATAGATTAGACTATGTGAGTCGGCAATTCACCTAACCCTACGAGGAAGCTCTGCAAAGCCCCAACGTTGTTTCATTGTATTTTTACTAAAAAATACTTTCAGCGATGATATGCTCTTTGAAACTGTGCCCGCCCTGCAGACAGATGGTTGCAAGCTATCACTACTATGGCCACGATAGTTACATAGTTCAGTCCTCAAGCATTTGGATTAATTTGCTGCAACTCTGCTCAGTAAGTAAATTATGCTGTGATGAAGCTCAGCTAGATCACATGTCAATGACTGACCATACACGACACAAGACTGGTTTGGAACAGTTAGACACTGGCAGGAATCCATGAATGTACTTATTGGGAAAATAAAAATTCATAACAATTGCCGCTACTAGTATCCATAGTTGGGATGGTAGGAGCCGCCACCGTAGCCCCCACCATTGTGAGGAGCAGGCCCTGCACCTGTGGGAGGAGATCTGTAGGTTGCTCCGTATGGTGGCGGGTAAGAGCTGTAACCCGGATCAATTGGCGGAGCAGGAGGGTTAGAAGCCGGTGGCCGACTTTGTGGAGCAGCTTCGGCCATGAAATTCTGCAAGCAACGGCCATAGCAACAGGTCAACTTAATGCAAGACCCGTACAATGTTCAGTCCGTCCAAAGATGGCTCCAACATACACATAACTAGCAATAGCAACTTGAATGTGTGTCCCTCCATTTTCTCAGTTCCTTCCATCAAACTACTCTTTGCAACGCTTAGAAAAACACTGCCCGATGGTTTCTTTTTCTACATCATCATCTAAAACTTTTATCGGAATGTCATAGTTTGTTTTCTGTAATGCTATCAGAAATTCAGCATACATAAATGAAAATACCACCAAGTATAACACTCCCCTAAAATTCCAACAGCTTTTCCTAGTCATATACTTACAGACTAATCCCTGTTGCATCTATCACATTTCATATCTATGCACATGGTTTAGCAATGAAACAAATTAGTTGGCCAACAGTGAGCTTTATGATGCACTAGTACAAACATGTATGGTGCATTCCAGTTGTATCACTTCTAAAATGGAATAAAAAAAGAAATGGCGGAAATATCAACGCAAAATGAAATGCATCGGGCACCAACCATGAATCACATTGGAGGATAGTATTGCAAGTACGCAACAGGTTAGAAGATACAGTAGAAAACATACCTGGATCAGTTGCTGGGCAGTTTGAACTTGGGATGCACTCCCAATTATCTCCACGGTCATCTCTCCGGGTGCACCTCTGCTTTCTTGAATAGTTACTGCTGCACCACTGTGCCTACGGATATAGCTTATACTAGCACCAGCAGCCCCAATCACAGCATTAGCATAGGAGAGAGGAATTTGCATGTTATGTACCTGTTGAAGAATACACAAGAAATCAGTATGTGCCAGCAGGCAGCAATTCAAAAGCACCCATCGTCTTTAGGTCAAATGCAGGTGTGCAACATAACTAACCTGAGAAGCCACATGCGGTGGTGGCTGATTGCCTGAAGTACCACTTGGTAGTGCCTCACGTCCATATGCAGAAATGCCAAAGTGCGGCTGCTTTTCCATAGGCGGCATATCTGGAGGGGATAATAATTGTCTTGCGGCCTTGGAGGCATGAACTGTGGGTTTCCACCATAACCTGGACCACCAGGAGGAAGGTTTGGAGGAGGTGCCCAGGGTTGAGGAGGGGCCCAATGCTGTGGAGCTGGCATTGGTTGCTCTCTCTGCACACTGTGCATTTTCATCTGTAGACATTGAAAATTATAGTCGTAAATGCTGTGGACAAGAAACTTATTATCTATAGGAAGACTGCCAAAACAAAATCTAACTTACTTGCTGTTCAAATAGTGGGAGAACACTGTGGTCAACAAGAAATTTTCTTAAGTGACTTGCTATCAGTTCCACTGCTTTGTGAACGCCAAGAGGCTCGCCTTGTATCTCCACAACTCTATCATCATTTAATGCAACAGGGGGCACATTTTCTGAGAAGAAAATTGTAACAGTAAATTTAAAAACAGTAAATTAAAAACTGCATACAGCATAATAATGCTGATGCTATGTAGCCTCTTTTGCAAAAATATAAAAGTATCCCATGTGAATATCAACATTCCAACCGAAGCTTCAAAGAAATGAAAATGCTAAGTGCTACAATAATAAGCAGTTGAGCACGTTGAAATATGAGGGAGGTAAAAGTTAAGAATCTCTAATATAGTAATGATAAGTTGTTCTATAACAGCCTATCAGCAAAAGGAAGGTTCACGTTCCCAAACCATATGAAGGTACAGAAACAACAGACCTGGGTTGTTTTGAAGACGATTAGACCACTTGATCCTCACACCCAACCCCCACCCCTAACTATTGCCCAAGTCTGAAAATCACCCTAAGTGCCTAACTACAAAACCAAGTGTCCAAGTATTCGTCGATCCAAAAAAAAAGTGTCCAAGTATTTGGTACCCAGTACTCCTACAGTTAGTTTTATCATTGTATTTGGTGATAGTGACTTAGTAACATTAAACTGATTTCCTTGTCATGTCAGCATATTAATTAAGCGCATGCAGCTCTCATGCATGGTTCAAAAAAAGTCATGTCAGTATATCCAAGCTTACCGGGATGCCACGTCACCAAAAACCAGCCAAACACCATCATGGTCTCGGGTGACAGAGTGATTTCCCCAATTTTAAAATGACTGGTATCAAATGAATGTTTCAGAGTTAAGAGTTGATTCCCGAGCAGGCCAGTTTCCTTGGTAACCAGAATGGTTTGTGCCCAGGCATGGAGCTATAGGCATATAATATTCATATTGAAGAAGCAAATGAAGCATACGCATTTATGTGAGCCAATGTATCGACACTAAGATAAGTATCACTTATTTCTCTTATTTTGATCAGCGCGTAACAAAGTCGCAAGACAAGGCATATGCTCAGTGACAAATGTATATAGCATAACCATATATCAGAAAGAAAGAATCTAGCACATGAACATAGAAATAATACAAAAGCCTCACCAACAATACGGACAACGGACTTTGAAGCATCTTGTATGGATTTAATTGTTGCTCCTTGCTTCCCAATAAGGCTTCCAGCTTGGGAAGCTGGCACTAGTAGTCGTGTTGGTCCTATATTACTAGCACCCCGTTGAGGCTGACCAAATTCAACATCTGAACCATCAGTTATCCGGTTATGAATTCTAAGTAAGCCATCCATGGCTGGAGATATCAGTTCATCTGGCTCATCCTTTGCTGAAATCATTACCTTTAAATGGGAAAATTGACATTGTTCACTAAGTTAGTAATTAGTACACACTTAAAGACAACTTTTTTAAGAGTACAACATGATATTACATAATGCAGTAGTGATTTAGAAACAAATAATTAGACCCAGACGAACTTGATGAATGAGGTATACACATGCATAACATAAAACACGTAAAACTATAACTTGGGTGTATCGTAACTAGGTTTTGTTACATCAAGAATGCTTTAGTTTCCAAACTTTT
Source organism: Poa pratensis (assembly GCA_947311845.1). Classification (NCBI taxonomy): domain Eukaryota; kingdom Viridiplantae; phylum Streptophyta; class Magnoliopsida; order Poales; family Poaceae; genus Poa; species Poa pratensis. The sequence continues at coordinate 133,057,135 of CAMZMU010000041.1, read as the reverse complement.
CTCCGTGGAGCACTGCTAATGCAAGAAATTATGTGTAAATCCCACAAGCATATTTCGTTAAGATTATCTATCCACATATAAAGTAAACAATCAGAATATGTTTTCTATGCTAAAGTAAAAAATAAGGAGCCTAAATAATGATTACCAAGAAGTGTACATTTTCTTGCTTAACGCTGCAGGCTGTTCTCGGACGCGATCATGGGCGCGATTTGAGGAAGAAGATGTCGGTGCAGACAGGTGAGGCCCTCCTGTCTGCGAGAGAAGAGAGAGAGTTGCTGTGGGGCTGGGTTGCGAGATGGGCCTCGGCCCAGTTAGGCTGGTTTCCATTTTTTTTGGTTCTTTTCTCTTTTTCTTTTCTGAAACTTTTAATAACTTTGGTTTTACAATTCCAATTGAATTCAAACTTGTTTGTAAATTTTTGTAAAATAACCTTTATCAATGTAAACGATTTGGTAACACTTTTGCAATACAAAACAAGATAATAATTTTAAAATATTGTATATTTTCTTAATTGAAACTTTATGTCAATTTTGAACTAGGGTTTTAATAAATCATTTTGACTTAGAATAAATTCCAGAAAAATAGTATGAGTAATATCATTCAATATGATAAACCCAAAACAATAATTTGATACAAAACATTTTATTTAAATAGAGTTTGATAAATCATTTAAATACAAATTCCCATTTATATTATGGATCTTATAAATCTTCAAATAAATTACCACAAATGTAAAATTTGAGAAATAGTTATTTTAAGTTTATTTTCTTTAATTAAATATAATTGAATCAAAACCAAATTTTAACATAGAACAATCTTTAAATGACTTAAAACATTTTATAGATTTTGTTTTAGAGTTTAACAAACTCCTAATTTTAAATCATATAGTTTAATCAGAACCATTTTAGAAATAGGCATACTTTAAATAACTCAAGCACTTTGCAAATAAGAATTTTTGGGTTTAAAGAATTACCAAAAGTTAAATATTTAAAATCAAATACTTGGAATAAGACATTTTATGAAATGAAGTTGTCTTTGAAAATTTTATATCACCTTGCCAAATATATTGGGGTTGATGAAATACTTTGGATAAAAGAATTTAAACTAAACTCAAATTTTGAATTAAATATTACTTGGAATTAAACTATTAAAGTTTTTGAAGATGCCAAAAGTATTCAATTATTTGGTTTCTATTATAATTTGAATGTTTTCTTTTAATAAAAACAAGAGTTTTGATTTTTTTGTGATTTTTGAACATTCCAAAATATTGGGATGTTACAGACTACCACCCATAAAAAGAATCTCGTCCTCGAGATTCGAGAAGGCTAGAAGTTAGATGGGTTTGAAATCTCCGGGTTTAGGCAACGGGGTTTAGATCATATGGGTGGGCTACCACCCTAAAAAAAAATCTCTGGGTGGTGGTCTAAAAGATCTTGTATCATCTTACAAATAATGTCTAACAAACATCAAGCAAGAGGTTCAAACATAAACAAACAATCTAGTATTGTCATACAACCTAAGTTGGTATGAACAATACACTATCACGATGTCGTTATTCTAATTATGTGGTGGTCTCTAGTCTATCTCCTTCTTGAGTGCTTCAAGTTCTTCTTTAACTTTCTACAAAATCTTCTAGGTGTTTGAGCTCTGAATCTGGGTTCTTCAATGGTCTTGCATGTAGTGCTTCGTGTTGATTCATAGAATTGCATATGGAGCAGCAGACTCAGACTTTACGGACATGGTCATCTAGAATAAAAGAAGATAATTTCAGAAGGTTCGACACTAGATGAGAGTATGAGAAGATAAAATGAAAAGTTTGGTTTTTAGAAAACAATCCGATGGTCAAACCTATTTCTAGCCAAACCAAGGGTTTCGAACCTACAGGCAACACAGTGCTCTGATACCATCTGTAGCAGACCTGCACTTAAAAATTGGCAAGATCCCCGTGTATAGTGCAAACCCCTGGATCGATTCATTTGCACACACAGTCTAAGATGAATATCATGCAAATGCGTCAAATTTTATTACATCACATGATCCAGACTTACAATTTTCATTACAAATTGCATAGCTCAAGGCTAGCATTTGACAAAGTTCAGCACAGCGGAATAAAAGTAGCAGTGAGTCTCCATCATCTTCATGTGCCAAAGGCGAAAACATGTTGGTTGTAGACTCGAAACCTTATACGAAACCTCACTCATCGTCTGAACATCCTGCAACAGGAAAAATGTTACAACAAGGTGGGTCAGAACCATATAAAATGGATCTGGCAAGTGACACTCTGTGGACACATAGTGGAATAACTCTAATAACCTATATGCATATTTGACCGGTGGAGTTCAAAGGCTAATTTGCATAAAGCTAGTTTTATCTTATCACTTTGTAAAACATTTTGCATCTATTAAATTGGTAACACTGGTAAAACCCCAGTGAAACCGTGGCAACACATGGTAAAACCCCAGTGTGTCAGGTGACTACCTCCGGTAAAACCACGGGGAGTCCCTAATGTTGTTTACTAACAAGTTTTATTATGAAGTTGGCATGTTGGGATCCTCCGTTGACGTCCTTGATCAGCTGCTCAGAATTGTCCGTAACCGGGGACACGGCTAAGTACTTAGTTTTGACACTCTCGAGAGGTTGTGCACTTTCACCATTTGACCCAATCAACCCAAACTATCCTCTACACTCATTTAGTGAGAAGGAAAAGGAGAAGATCGAGACGAGACTTTTCCGAAGTTGTGTTCCCATGATCACCAGGAGACCACCGCCCACCTATCAACCCAACATCTGTCGATCTCCGGACCCAGGTTCACACCAACGTACTCCGTCAAGACAGAGCCCATATGACAAATGGTTGCACGGGAAGCAATCTTCACTTGGAGTTCTTCAGATCCCTTTGTTCCTAGGTGGCCATCCACAAGTGAATATCCCTCAGGTAAAACCCCTGGGGACAACACTCAACTCATACATCTTCTTATCAAAACCAATTCCAACCAGGTGTTTCATTTTAACTTAGTAGAATTTAGCTTTTCATAAAACATCTTTTGCATAGCACTTCAATAAACTACTAAGTTAAAATGGGATGCAAGACAACTAGTAAAAGGGGAGCTATCCTAAACAGCTTTAGCATAGCAATTCTACTAAGTCCTACACATGCTTAAGAAAAATATTCTACTCATGCATAGACAAAATACTTAGGAAATTTATGAGGTGTGCCACTTGCCTTTGAAAGTTGTCGGTGCTCACAACTCTTTTCAACGTAACTCGGAGCTCTCCGTTCAATGTAAACAATATAAACAAACAACAATGCAACAATCAACACAAAACACAACATCAAACATGGACAACAACATAACAATTGGGTTTGGTTAAAAAGGACTTAACACATTTAAAAAAAAAGAGGTTTGCAAATGAAAACATTTTAAAAGACTATTAGCACAAACTTAATTATTTAAGTTTAAATTACATTAATAATTATGGCATTTAGTCTCTCTGGTCAAAGGCCATTTATTTAGGATTTTTCTCAAAAAGAAACATGTTAAAATAATTAATAGAAATTAAACTATGCCAAAAATTACTCTTTGCCAATTATTCAATTTGAGTCTCTGATTTCAAATCATCAAAATAAATCTCAAAAATATTTTATGACAAAGGAATAAAATTATACATCTTCTAAGGTTTCTAAAACTATTTTATATGAAATTTTTGGACTTATAAATTGGAAGATATGCCAAATTTATTCAAATTATCCATTTGCAATTTGAATAAATTTATACTACTAAAAAATGAAAATAACAGAAGCAAAATAATCTACAGGTCAGGGGCTTTCCAAGGATATTTTATTTACAAATTTTGGACGTACCAATTTAAATCTATTGTCAAATTTACTCAAAACATTCATTTGCAATTTTAAATAAACGTGAATTACTCAATATTGAGCCTCTGATTTTTAAATCAGTTTAAAAATATCCAAAATTAATTTCTAACAGTGGCTAGCTATTCTACAGATCCAAAGGTTTCCAAAAATATTTTATTTGCAAATTTTGGTTTTATGGATTTAAAGATATGCTAAAATTACTCAAATCACACATTTGAAATTTGAATGTTTTAAACTATGGCAAAACTGAAAACTAACAGTGCTAAAATATTCTACAAGTTTAGGGCTTTTCAAAAATATAAAGTTTGTTAAATTTGGCCAAACCAATAAAAAGTAATGATGATTCTAAGATGCAGGGGCTTGTCCGCAAAACGGCCAATTAAATCTAAATAGAAAAATCATTTTCCATGCGGGCGCTGACTGGATCCGACGTGGCTGCTGACTAGGCGCTGACTGGGCGGATGACGTGGTTAAGTGAACTGATCTGGACCGTCAGATCCAGATCTGAGGGCTGAGAATGATAGATACCTCTTCGCTGGATTTTCTAATCTTGGCCGTCGAGATCTGATCGGACGGCAGAAACGGCAGAAGATGTCGGTGCCGACAGGTGGGGCCCTCCTGTTTGCGAGAGAAGAGAGATAGTTGCTGTGGGGCTGGGTTGCGAGATGGGCCTCGGCCCAGTTAGGCTGGTTTCCATTATTTTTTTTGGTTCTTTTCTCTTTTTCTTTTCTGAAACTTTTTATAACTTTGGTTTTACAATTCCAATTGAATTCAAACTTGTTTGTAAATTTTTGTAAAATAACCTTTATCAATGTAAACGATTTGGTAACACTTTTGCAATACAAAAAAGATAATAATTTTAAAATATTGTATAATTTCTTAATTGAAACTTTATGTCAATTTTGAACTAGGGTTTTAATAAATCATTTTGACTTAGAATAAATTCCAGAAAAATAGTATGAGTAATATCATTCAATATGATAAACCCAAAACAATAATTTGATACAAAACATTTTATTTAAATAGAGTTTGATAAATCATTTAAATATAAATACCCATTTATATTATGGATCTTATAAATCTTCAAATAAATTACCACAAATGTAAAAATTGAGAAATAGTTATTTTAAGTTTATTTTCTTTAATTAAATATAATTGAATCAAAACCAAATTTTAACATAGAACAATCTTTAAATGACTTAAAACACTTTATAGATTTTGTTTTAGAGTTTAACAAACTCCTAATTTTAAATCATATAGTTTAATCAGAACCATTTTAGAAATAGGCATACTTTAAATAACTGAAGCACTTTGCAAATAAGAACTGTTGGGTTTAAAGAATTACCAAAAGTTAAATATTTAAAATCAAATACTTGGAATAAGACATTTTATGAAATGAAGTTGTCTTTGAAAATTTTAAATCACCTTGCCAAATATATTGGGGTTGATGAAATACTTTGGATAAAAGAATTTAAACTAAACTCAAATTTTGAATTAAATATTACTTGGAATTAAACTATTAAAGTTTTTGAAGATGCCAAAAGTATTCTATTATTTGGTTTCTATTATAATTTGAATGTTTTCTTTTAATAAAAACAAAAGTTTTAATTTTTTTGTGATTTTTGAACATTCCAAAATATTGGGATGTTACACAGATCTAAGCGAGGGGGACGACAGAGGAAGATAGATGTAGAAATCACCGTCGTAGATCTGCCGTCGCCGGGAGGAGAAAAAACTTGTCGACGATGGCGCCACCCTCCACTACCGGAAAATCTATCTTTCCCGTGCGGACCATTCTTTGTCGTGCGCTTCCACTTCTCGGAACACGGCAAAGAACCCTTTGCCGTGAACGTACGCCAAGGAGCACGGCAAAGCAACGTAACACGACAGAGAAGACGCACGGCGCACGGCAAAGAAACGGGACACGGCACAGAGGATGGATGGCACACGGCAAAGTATACCGCACGGCGAAATAGACACAACACACACGGCAAAAGTTCTACACTCGGCAAAGAAGTTGACCAGGATCTGCAACTTTGCGAGAATTTTTGCCGTGCGTGGATAGCAAAACGCACGACAAAGAGTGGCCAAATTTTATTCCACCGCGCTCTCATTTCCCGCGTTCTAAATAGTTTGGCGGGAACTTCTTTGCCGTGTGCTCTGAGCTCAATGCACGACAAACGCTTACTTTGCCGTGTGCCTTTGTGCATAGCACACGGCAAAGCATGTGTTCCCACTCCTGTTTTCTTTCGATATGCTTGCTTCATTTATTTTCTTTGTTAAGGCTTCCAGTATGTTCATTTACTTCACTTAATTATGTTTCTCGATAATATATATAAACCCTCCAGTGCGGGCCGCATGGGTCGAAACCCCGAATAAGTGGACCTAACGTGCGAGGCGTCGTCTACCCCTTTGACCGGCGCCGAGAGGGGGTAGACGCATGAACTTTTTTGCTTGGTTGTGTTAGGTTGGTACATAGGACCATGGGGAACCAACATTTCATGTGTTCCGTCGCATGATTCCACTACGGGACAGCAGGACTATGCCGACGGCCAACACCTAAGCCGACGGCTTTTTGTCGGGGCCGTCGGCATAGAGTTCGTCGAGGCCAGCCCGCAAAAAAACCCGTCGGCATAGAAAATGCCGTCGGCATAGCTACTCTAAGCCGACGGTAGCTGTCGGCAAAGGTAATTCCAGACAATTTTTTAAGAATAGGAGAAATTACGGCCTCCCCTAGGCCGACGGCAATGCCGTCGGCAAAAACAAAATTATTTTTACTGTTCATTCTTCTCTATTTTTTTATGCCTGCCGTCGGCACAGGTTCCATGTGTTTTTTATAATCTTCAATTTTATGTATTTATTTGTACCTATAAATTAAATTCAACATTTTTAATATGTTTTTATTCATTTTTATGTATATAGCTACACCGAATAGCGGTCTCCACCCACATAAAATGATGACGCGAATCTTGTCTCTCAGAATTGCACGTCAAGATATTGCGTAAGAGGTGGGGTATAAATTTGTTTAGGGTGTTTCTAGGGGCTAACCTTACACAAGCAACCAAAAAATTTCACTTTGCTACCCCTTTCGACTACTTTTCACATTGATATTAAACAAACCCTGCAAATTACATTGACAACATAAATTACACAGAGAAGAAAATATCGCTAGTAGCGAGAACACAACATAAATTGAAGATACATGGTACTCTGCAAATTAGAAAAAGAAAATTCATCTACCATCGACGCAGCCTCCCGCATCACTCCTGCCTTTCGACGACGCAACACCCTTGCCCTTCGACGACGCAGCACCCCTGTCCTTCGACGACGCAGCATCCTTACCCTTCGACGATGACGCCGCCGCCGCTGCTGCAGCTTTCTTGCTCTCTTCACTCGGCATGAAGATATCATCTTCATCCTCGCTCTCCTCGAGCCATAAAATAGAAAATCTTATAGCGCTGGCCAAATCTGTAAAGCAAAGGTTGGGACCTAGATATGGCATCTACCAACCTTCTATTTGCTATTCTAACTAAGTTATCCTATTCTAGCACATCCTATTCTAACTATATTATCCAGTGATGGTAACCATGCGCAAGCACTACCTAAATTAACAAGGCCCCTTTCAGAACCACGTCGGATCGAAGTTGCCTACCTTCTCCAGTGGCCACTCTGACCGGCAAATCGGCAAATCATCGTGTGGTCGTGAGACGGCAAATCGGCCTTCGATTCTAACAGCGGCAAGACGTCTCTGATGATCTGCAACCATCCGAACAAGTGTTGGGGATGTTGCTAATCATCAGAGATCCTTGTCGCTGCTTGGATCCGACCGAGGAGAGGGTTCACCTTCAGCCTCCGCTCTAGGAACTCCTGCCTCTCTGAAATCTTGCTCTCTGTTACCCGTATACTGCCAATGATGGATGTGAAGTGTACTCCTGCCTCTCTTATAGACCCGCCTCTCCGAGTGACTCCCTCCAGCTAGCCAATCAGGAACAAGTACGTGGATCGTGTGTTTCCTTCGAGAGCTGGGAGCCATTGGATCAAGCAAATGACTCCCTTCGGCTAGCCAATCAGGAACAAGTACGCGGATCGTGTGTTTCCTTCGAGAGCTTGGGAGCCGTTGGATCAAGCGAATGACTCCCTTCGGCTAGCCAGCCAATCAGGAACAAGTACGCGGATCATGTGTTTCCTTCGAGAGCTTGGGAGCCGTTGGATCAAGCGAATGACTCCCTTCGGCTAGCCAATCAGGAACAAGTACGCGGATCATGTGTTTCCTTCGAGAGCTTGGGAGCCGTTGGATCAAGGAGTTGCAGTTTGTGTGTTTCCTTCGCCGGAGTGCGGTAGTAAAATAATTGATACTAATAAATAAATAAGTATAAATATAAAATAAGATAATAATTAGGCATTTGGCCGTCAGCGTAGAGGCCGGCCGTCGGCGCCTTGTCATTTTCTGTTTTATAAATAATCCGCGCCGTTCGTTCCGATGGAACTCCTTCCAGCGGGATGCTATCTCTCTCCAGAGCCCACTTTCGATTTCTCGATGTCGCAGTTCTTGTACCCACCACCTCTACCCACGCTCCCACCAGCGTACGGGTGGCCTGTTGCTTGCGGCGGCAGCTGGTGCCCCAGTGGTGTTACCAACCGTGACTAAAAGGGGGCACCAGGCCGCAGCGCGTGGCATACCCCTTTAGTCCCGGCTGGTGACACGAGCTGGGACTAAAGGCCCTAACGAACCGGGACAAAAGGGGTGAGGGGCGCGTGGGCTATTTCGGGCGACGTGGCCGGGCCTTTAGCCCCGGTTTGGAAAGGGGCCGGGACAAATGATCCGGACGAAAGGCCCTGTCTCTACTAGTGCACTTAGAGGTGAAAACTCCCCTTTCGGGCGAACCGGATAGAATCTTGTGTTTATTTGGTGTAGACTTTGGTTTCTCATGTTCCTATGGCCTAACCTAACAGAACCAAGCAAAAAGGTCCACTGGCCTTCCCCCTTTCGACGCACGTCTATGGGGGTAGACGAAAACATTAGGGTTTTTCCAGCGGATTCAGGGTTTCGCTGAAGCGGGGCCCCGGAGCGTCGGAACCCCACCCAAACCTAGGTTGTTCCATACCATATGTATACAAGTGTGTTGTTTGTTGTAAATGTGCAATATCCTACTCCTAGGTGTGACCGGCTTCACCGACTTCACTTTCTCTCTACTGTGTTTCTGCACTTAGAGGTGAAAACTCCCTTTCGGGCGAACCGGATGGAATCTTGTGTTGATTTGGTGTAGACTTTGGTTTCTCATGTTCCTATGGCATAACCTAACACAACCAAGCAAAAAAGTCCACTGGCCTACCCCCTTTCGACGCACGTCTATGGGGTAGATGAAAACGTTAGGGTTTTTCCAGCGGATTCAGGGTTTCGCCGAAGCGGGGCCCGGAGCGTCGGAACCGCACCCAAACCTAGGTTGTGCCATACCATATGTATACAAGTGTGTTGGGTGTTGTAAATGTGCAATATCCTACTCCTAGGTGTGACCGGCTTCACCGACTTCACTTTCTCTCTAGTGAGTTTCTGCACTTAGAGGTGAACTCCCCTTTCGGGCGAACCATTAGGTTGGTACATGGGACCATGGGGAACCAACATTTCATGTGTTCCGTTGCATGATTCCGTGCCCGGCACCCGACACGGGAGTTTTCACCTCTAAGTGTCGGAACTTACTACGGAGTAAGAGGGGTCGGTGAAGGGGGTCGCACCTCGGAGCTGTATCTTGGTTCCCACAACCTACCAACACACTCTTATACATATATTAGTGACCCATGCAAGTTTTGGTGGGATTCCGACGCTCCAGACCCCGCTACGGCGAAACCCTACGCCCGCTGGTAAAAAAGTCAAACTTGTCGATCTACCCCTTTGACCGGCGCTGAGAGGGGTAGACGCATGAACTTTTTTGCTTGGTTGTGTTAGGTTGGTACATAGGACCATGGAGAACCAACATTTCATGTGTTCCGTCGCATGATTCCATGCCTGGCACCCGAAACGGGAGTTTTCACCTCTAAGTGTCGGAACTTACTACGGAGTAAGAGGGATCGATGAAGGGGGTCGCACCTCGGATCTGTATCTTGGTTCCCACAACCTACCAACACACTCTTATACATATATTAGGGACCCATGCAATTTTTGGTGGGATTCCGACGCTCCGGACCCCGGTACGGCGAAACCCTACGCCCGATGGAAAAAAGTCCAACCTGTCGATCTACCCCTTTGACCGGCGCCGAGAGGGGTAGACGCATGAACTTTTTGCTTGGTTGTGTTAGGTTGGTACATAGGACCATGGGGAACCAACATTCAGTCCCTCCTCTGTGCAAGTTTTAATCTTCTTCTTGTACTCATCTGGTGTCGCTGCGTTACTACATCACGATCATTGCGTATGAGCTTGGTATGTGGATGCTAGTTTTCTTGTTTGATCTCTGGAGTAGTTTTCTTGTATTAACATAACCATAATTTATCATAAAATAATATATAGATAAATAATGTATTAACTAATACTAATAAACAGTCCATAAAAATAGTAAACAAGAAAAAGAATTAAAAGAAAAAACAAATAGAAAGAAAAAAAAGCACACGGCAAAGGCTGTCTTTGCCGTGCGCTTTGCTCTGCGATCTCACGGCAAAGGGCCCTTTGTCGTGCGCCACGATTAAATGCACACGGCAAAGGCAAAGAATCTCATCCATTCAGACATTGATCCACCACCACTCGCTCACACGTATCCTCACTCGCTCTCACACTCCACGCACCCGACACCTGCATCCACCGTGCGCCGCCGCCGGCCCGCCGTCGGCCCGCCGCCACAGCCCCGACACCCCCACGCCTCCTACGCCCTCCACGCCGGCCTCCCCTACCGCTCTCCTAAACCGCAGCAGCGTGGCCCCCACCCCGCGCCTCCCCTCCCGCGCCCGTGACGGCGCTCCCCGGCTATCTCGCCGGCCTCCCCGACCTCCCCGGCCTCCTCCTCGTCCTCCCCGGCCTCCTCCTCGACACCCACATCCACCGCTGCGGCCTCCTCCCACCTCGACGCCGACACCCGCATCCAACGCGACACGGCGACGCCCGGAGACACGCCTGTCGGGGGAATACTTTGTAGATTAACACGCGGCCCATATTTGGTAAAGTGCGACTCATCTTACTCGCACAATTAAGGCCTGCATGAAAGCAAGCCCAACATCGTACCACCACAAGGTGAAGGATCTAGAAGACACATCCTGATCGACATGAGGAGGAGTTAGTCTCCAAGTAGGTCCCGGTTTGTATATTCCTTGTGGAGGAAGTTTCCTTTGTAACCTAGCGAGCCTCTGTGTATATAAAGAGGACTCGCAGGACTTAGACAGGTCAAGCTATCAAGCCCTAAACCCTAGCTCTTACGGCGAGTTCCCAGATCGGATCGCCACCATTGTAACACCACATATATCATATCAATACCAATGCTAGGGTAGGCAGGAAGTAGGTCTTTACCTCACATTGAGGGGCCGAACCTGGGTAAATCTGTGTTCGTCCTTGTTCCTGCGATCCCAAGCTCGGAGACGATTGACTCGCGCAAATCCCACACCTACGAAGTCATCCATGACATCTGACGTGACAAACCCACGACAGTTGGCGCCCACCGTGGGGCCTGCGGTCAAGAGCGTCACGTTCCGCGCAGGATCGGAATCAGGGTTCAAGGACATCGCCATCGGCCAAGTGGAAGATATCAATGGTGTTCCCTTCATCGACGACTCGGAGTGGGGACCAGAGGCAGATCACGTTGAATTTGGGTATATTATTCCCGTCGGGTCTGTGAAAATCTTCGTTGGGTCCGTCAGTCGCAGATCTTCAGACGCGACTCAAGGGACGAATCAGGAGAGGAACTGCGGCCAGTTAGGGTCCGCGTGTTAGAAGAACTGCAACAGACCGGAGCAAAAACACCTGCCTCCGTCCCGTCAAAACCAATCTGGGAACCTCTGCCTGGCCGGGAGAAAGATCCCAAATTGAAGAAATCGAGGCTGTCAGGATGGAGCTTTGCGAAGAAGCACAAAGACTCGCGCAGAGCGCAAAAAACTCCAGGAAGAAGATCGGCGACTGAGGCGTCGGCAGCAAAAGCAACAGGCAACTCGCGCCAGAACGACGAAGGAGAGCAAGAGATGAAGCAGAAGTTCCACAACAATCCGGAGAGCAATATGCACGACGCGATCGGGATATTATCAAAAATAGCACCAGTCGGGATACGCGAGCTGATAAGGAAGCTCGCCATGCGATTGATCTGCTACAGACTGCCGCCCTACAGCAAGCAAACATGTATGGAGTCACGCCTAACGAGCCGCAACACGAGGTATCGTGGGGCGAGGAAGGATGCAATGTGGAAGAATTAGACAACCAGCTAGCAGGTCTGCAAATATCACCAGGAAAGAGAGTAAGGCTGACGGTAAGCCGCGATGCTTGATGCGACTCAACCAACCCAGTTTGAAACTGATTCAGATGAAGATACGGCACCTGTGAGCTCCTATTCGTTATTGAAAGGACCAGCATGTTTCGGGGAGGAAATACGGCTCACTCGTTTCCCACCGAACTTCGGCGAGTCGCAGCAAGTCACCACCTACCATAATGATCTGGACCCTGTCTATGGATAGAGGACTATGAAATAAACATGACAGGAATCGGTGTAACTCAGGAGGTGCTCGCAAAATATTTTCACTTGGTACTACAGGGAGAAGCCAGGGATTGGCTGCTAAGGTTGCCACCAAAGTCAATAAACTCATGGGAGAATTGAAGGATAAGTTCATCAAAAGGTTCCAAATAGAGGGCGTGAAGAACCTCAGACAGTGGATCCAGAAGGAGAACGAATCAACCAGCGACTGGATAAAACAAGTCACAGGGATCCTTGACTCTGCCAAAGATACCACGGCACAATCTGAAGTGCAAGTTATGAGAAAGAACTAGGTTTGAGCCGCCGGTGCGTACCTTAAGCCGCACTGAACAAAGATCAATACTTTCGGCCAACTCTCGGCGACTACTAACAAGCACGCAGAGACAGACAAGATGGCAAGCGGCACCTTGCCAATCTCAAAGGAAACAGAACACTGTAAGCATCAACTAAGGAGCAGAAAAGAGACAGGAGTCACTCCCCAACAGCGCCAAAGGGATTTTCGATAGTCCTTGCGACTTACATCGCAGAAGAGATGGAAGACCCGCGGGTCACACCAAGGCACAGTGTCACTACTACAGGCGATGGAAGGAAGGCGATTCATCAATCGCGACTCACAGCGGACCAATGCAGCATAGGGACAAGGAGAACTCCTGTCAAAAGCCTGAAACTTCAGTAAGAAGAAACATAGGGCAATTTCATACCGTGGATGTACAAACAGCGGGCAACAAAAGGCAAATGAATAGCAGATGGAGCCGCGACTCAATCCCAACTCTGGAAAGACACCGCCGTTGGACAGAGCGATCGGTTGTTTGGAGTCGCGACGATCATCCCCCAGAAGTAAAAGATCCAGGACAGTTGGCTCTCGTTGTTACACCGCAAGTCGCGGGATACAGGTTGAACAAAGTCCTCATGGATGGAGGAGGAAGAGTAAACATCCTATACCAAGACACGCTCCGTCGAATGAACATACCCGAGCGGCGGCTACAGCCAACAAGGAAGGATATCCAAGGCATAATTCCAGGAATAATCACTCGACCTATAGGAAAAATTACCCTCGAAGTCAGCTTCGGGACCGAGCGAAACTTCCGCACAGAGTTCCTGAGCTTCGAGGTCGTAGCAGTCAAAAGCCCATACCATGCGATCTTCGGGAGAGAAGCTTATGTCAAATTCACTGCCCGCCCCTGCTACGTATACCTGCAGTTAAAGATACCAGGACCAAACGGCGTGATCACGGTGCACGGAGACAGACAGAGAGCGCTAGAGTGCGAGGAAGCAGGCTCAGTAATTGCAGAAGAAGCTTGCATCGCCAACTCCTCACATGGTCTCAGGCCATCAGTAAACCTCCGCAGCCCAAAGCGAGTCGCCTTGGGGACTCAGAATGGACGGACAGCAGGACGCGCCCACCAGATGGTGAATTCAACCATACAGTCGCGAATCAGGAAGATAACACTCCAGGAATCGCTTTGATACAAAAACAAAACAAGAGATGGCGTATATGCATAGATCCAATATCAATCAACAACCCAAGTCAGAGAGGCCCAACTATTGTGAGGCCTTACCCCGCGACTCATCCCCCAAGGACGTGAATTGGCATAAGTCGCAACTCAGTGCGACTACCTATCAAAAGATTTGACCCTCACTTTGGCATGAAAACATCGGAGCTATCATGCTCGACCCGAGTTGCTTTTAGCAACTCAAACATGAACCAACTAGGTGTTCAACCCACTCCGTCAGGAGTATTATTTCGCAAATGAGTGCGATGAGTATCAAGTATGCATGACCTGCGAGGAACAGAAAACTCGCATTAAAGGGTCTGCATCGTCTTTGTCTCACCCTGTAATAAATTGAGTGGTTATGAAATAAAGCCGGCACCCTTGACATTCAAGGGTTCGTCGTTTCGCCTCAACTATCATTGAGTCGCTGAGTCTTTTGAATTTCATACATCACCAACCCTGAGGGCTTTTTTACAAAGCACAGCGACAGCTCGCTACCTCAACCCTTGCCAAACGAGTGGCAGTCCTTAAGCTAGAAGCGTCTTGCATTATGCGGCCAAAGTACTGGGGTGTGGCGTCAATCGAGCTTGATTGCCTATCATGGCCGCTCTCGACCCTGAACACACATGTTCCTAGGAAATACTGAGCCGCGCGAGCGTCTACTTAATGGAAGTATCATAAAAGAACCTGCTTATAGGTCACAAAAGTACTGCTTATAGTACACAATTTTTTACATACTAACGGGCAAGTCACTATTGACGAGTCGCACATTACTATTGGATGTTTATTTCTGCTTTCGAGTCGCAGGAACAGAAGCCTTCGCGGCTTGCCTCGAGGCTGGGCAGCAGGTGTCCTTATAGCCAAGGCACCACCAGATGAAGTGGAAGTACCACCAGGTCCTGAGGATGGATCGGAAGCTCGGGATGATTCAGCCCCAGTGGATTTCTCCTTCGTAGCTTTGCTACCATCAGGGTTGAACTTTCCCAGATAAGAGCCCAAGTCTAAATTCTTAACAAGTAATGTGGCGTATCCACACATACCCTTCCAGATGTCGAAGTATTCACTCATGGAAGCTCAGTACCATCCGCGCGCTTCGCCCGGTCATGAAGAGCAATCTTGCCTACCTCTATTCTGGATAATATGCCCGGAGTAATGTCAACACATGAGCAGCTCCGGAGCGAGCAGAAGACCCCTTCCAATCAGAGACATAGTGAGGAGCCTTAAATAGCCTGTTCAGCCAAAACTCACATGAATCTGGAGCATCAGTCGCAGGGGCGATTTTTGTCATAACCTCTTTGGTTACTTTAAGAAGGCGCAGGCTAAAATCTTGAAGATATTCCAGTTGATCCTTCAAATTGGAGCGATACACAGGAGCGCCAGGCCCTGCAACAAAAAACAAGATATTATTCAGATCAGCAGCTCATGATGGTCACTCAGATAAATGATCAAGAGACAAAGGATTAGGGATGTACCAGCGAGTTGCAGAATGGCTGATTTAACAGCAGATCCAAAACCCTCAAAAGCCTTGAGCAGCGAGTTATATTTTTCATCTCGCGCGGCGAGCTCCCTCACATGGTCTCCTTTCAGCCGATCAAGCAGCTCAGATTTGAGATTCAGCCCCTCTCGCAAGGATTTTATCAATTCATCCTTCTCCATTAGTCGCTGCTTGGAGTCTGCTTCGAGCTCTTAAATTGCTCTTCACAGGAGTCAAGTTGATCTTTGAGTATTTGTATTTCTTGCGCTTGGTTCTTAATGATATCGCTATGATGTCCCAAGGCAGATCGCGTCACTTCAGGTTTATCTAAGGAAATGCCCTTGGCTTTCATTGCGTCAGAAGCAGCAAGCGAAGAAAGCTCAAGCTGCGAGTAAACGGAATATAAGCAATTTTGAAAGGTACTTGGGGGCTCAAAGCTTAAAAAAAAAGAATCAACACCCTGCGAACTGACACAAGGTCTTGATCCTTGGGGGCTACAGTATGCGTACCAGGCGACTTGAAGATAATTGCCCAACCAGGTCGCGCAATAAAGCAGCGTGCTTATCTCCAGCATCGATTATGGCATCTGCAATTGATTTGGAACTACTAGCGCTGGGGAGGTCAGCCGCTTCAGAAATAGGAGCTCCAACTTGAAGGGGCATCCCATCAACATTAGGAGTCGCAGATGGCGCTGCGACTGGAACCACGGCAGGAGCCGCATCGGCAATACCCTCTTCTAAAGAAGGCTTCAGATAAGTCGCGCCATCGCTAGTTCCCATGTCCTCACCAGCAACATCACCTTCACTTGTGGTTGGCTGAGAAAGATCAGTGGAGGAGGTAGACTTTGTATCTCCTCCAACCATGGCCCTGCAAGATATTGATGGTTATAGACCAAAATGGCAGCACAACAGTTATAGAAGGAAAGCAAGTCTTACCCAGAAGCAATACGGACGCTCTTCATCAGGCAACCAGAAGAAGGAGAAGACAAATCTTGCAGGTCTGAGCCTACGGGATAGAAAAAACAACAGTGAATAAACAACCCTTCATGAAGACACATGAATACAAAGAAAAGAATGTCACAAGGAAATACCCGAGCTTGTCGAGGGCAATTCTTCACCGCAGGCTCGGAGGGAAGTACAGCGCTGTCAGGCTTAGCAAGTTTTAAAGATTTGGCAGCTTTGATATCCACAAGCAACGCCAAGGCCTTGCGACGTTTCTCAGGTTGCGAGGGATCTTCTGAGCTCTCAGATAGAAGACGCTTAGAGGACCTGCGAGGTACTTCAGGAAGCGCCAGAAAGATGTGCCTGGAGCCGTGGACAAGAGAGCATTGGCCATTTGTTGCTCCTCTTCAGATGTGCTACCACCAGGCTCGGAAACAGTGCCATGTGCGATCATTTCCTCGCCAGGATCAGCGACTTCTTCTGGCAACTTCACAGTGGTTTCTTGGCCTGAGCCGGTCTCCTCTTCGGATGGGAGAGTCCAAAAGTAAGGATCGATCTGAAAGAGAATCAACAGAAATAGTCAACTTTGAAGAAGGAATCCTAGAGGGAAAAAGTTACAAGAAAATTACCACAAAAGGCTTGTGTTCAGCCCAGAAGGGAGCAAGACCGACGTTATCATACGAGTCAATGTCCTCGTTCGTCACTCGGCGAATGAAGTTTATCCACTCCCCTTTGTCCCAATCTTCAGGGCAAGTGCGATCAACGTCATCGGCATGGCAGGTGAAGTCCATCATAAGTCGCAGACGGCGACTCACAGGCTGAATTCGCCATTTGGTCCAGCAAGATATAAGATCCAATCCGGTAAGACCATGGAGCGTCAGCGCCCTCACCTTGTCTAAAAGAATCTCGATGGAGGCAACGAGAAGGATCGGGCTTGGAAGACAAAGCAGAGGTAGCTCGAAAGGAAGTGGAGACCAAGGGGGGAGATGAATCTCGCTCTCAGGAGAAGTATCTTTGCAGTAAAAGAAAGTTCTTTGCCAGTCCTTAACTTTTTTGGCAAGGGCTAGCTTTGGGAAAATACTACCCTTACGGCGTTGGAAAGATATGGCGCCGCATTGGAGGAAAGATGCATCTATTGCTTCTTTTTGACTATTGCAGCTAAAGAGAGCGAGCCAGAAGTCTATTGAAGGAGGAATCCTAAGTAATCTTCGCAAAGGACGTGGAAGTTACTCACTTGCAATATTGAGTTGGGACCGATGTCATGCAGGCGAAGACCCAGCCGCTGCATCAGGGAGCGAAAGAAAAGAGAACCAGGAGGCTTGAATCCGCGCTCGACGTGTTCCGCAAAAATCACCACTTCTCCTGGCTGTGGATCGGGAATTATCTCCTCGCCAGCAGCGCGCCATTCGCATTGATCCCTCGGAGGAAGAAGGCCGCGAGCAGCTAGAGACTCCAAAAATACCTCATCAATCCACGAGCCTTCCCAGTTGCAGCTACGGCGAGACATCTCTTTCAATCAAGGGGATTTCCGCCAGAAGATTGCAAGCGCAAGAAGCGGAACCAAAGGCGGCAGAGAAGAGTAGCGGCGGCGTAATTGAAGTAGAACGCCAGGGAGGCCGATGGGCCAACATAAAAAGCCCAGGCGCAGAAGATGCTCAGATCTGAAAACCAACAGGCACGACCAGATGAGTCGCGCCCTTGAGCCGCTAAGAAGGTTATAAGTCGCAAATGGCGATACAAAAATTGGAGTTCAGCTGGGACATTCATGTGAGCGGTTCAATGGTTCAATAAGACAAAGAAGCCTTCGTCCGAAGTCCAAGCTGAACTTGGGGGCTAATGTCGGGGGAATACTTTGTAGATTAACCCGCGGCCCATATTTGGTAAAGTGCGACTCATCTTACTCGCACAATTAAGGCCTGCATGAAAGCAAGCCCAACATCGTACCACCACAAGGTGAAGGATCTAGAAGACACATCCTGAAGACGTGAGGAGGAGTTAGTCTCCAAGTAGGTCCCGGTCTGTATATTCCTTGTGGAGGAAGTTTCCTTTGTAACCTAGCGAGCCTCTGTGTATATAAAGAGGACTCGCAGGACTTAGACAGGTCAAGCTATCAAGCCCTAAACCCTAGCTCTTACGGCGAGTTCCCAGATCGGATCGCCACCATTGTAACACCACATATATCATATCAATACCAAGCTAGGGTAGGCAGGAAGTAGGTCTTTACCTCACATTGAGGGGCCGAACCTGGGTAAATCTGTGTTCGTCCTTGTTCCTGCGATCCCAATCTTGGAGGCAATTGACTCGCGCAAATCCCACACCTACGAAGTCATCCATGACATCTGACGTGACAAACCCATGACAACGCCGTCCGCCGCGCCTTGCCCAAGATCCTGCACACCGACGTCCGGTATGCTTCCTCTTCCCATGCTTGCAATGCTGTCAAGTAAATGAAAGATTTTGAATGTGTGGTCTAAGAGCGCATCTCATGTATTGTTTTTATGTGATGAACAGTCATGTCCCGCTGTCCATTTTTTCTTACCAATGTAGGCAGCCACATTTTGCACCACCCGCCTTTTTACAATTGTATGCTTTTCCAATGTAGGCAGTCAGATTTTTATTCATGAAAAAGGAACCTGAAGAATTCCTTCAGACCTGAACGGGGTGATTTGTTGTGGGAGACGGATAGTGTGCCATCCCCACCGGTGCTTGAGCCTCCCGCTGCCCGGACCAAGAGAGCCGAGAGGCACACCCTAGCTGACGACCCAAGGTCTTCAAGTTCTGCCATTGAGAGGTATAAGTCCCTCATGATTTTTAATGCAAAAAAACCTGATGGAGTGCTAGAGCATTAAGCATTACATGAATATTTATGGGGCTTCAGATGTCGTAGTTTATGGGGCTTCTTCGCCAGCTGAGGAGGGCCGCCTCGGTGCCCCTGTTCCGTCCCCCCTCCGGAGAGCGTTCCCCGACCTTCTGCGATGATCGACCACGCTTCTGGGGTATACATATTTTGCCTCTCTTGCTGCATAGGTTTTATTTTGGTCTAGATCACCAAGTCAGTCGAGTCGCGTAACCCGAGTCAGATCCCATCCGGAAGGTTTACAAATTTATAAATATGCAGGATTGTCCATCTTTGTTTATTTATAACCGTAACACTTCCGGATTGTCCTGTTGGACAGTCCGAGTACATGTAGATCGGGTCGTGTTCCATGTTCTACCCCTTCCTGAGACGGAATTTCGGCAGCACCTCCCCGTTGTTCTTCGGATGCACACCCTCTCGGCTTGACAAGCTCGAGACGTGTATTCTGAAGAACAGCGGGGAGGTGATGTTGAAATTCCGTCTCGGGTCGGGGTAGAACATGGGACATGACTCGATCTACACGTACTCGGGCAGGATAGGCCCCTACCCATTAGAAGTGTAGGTGAACCCTTGCATGCTGTAAAAGATAAAATTTGGCCGTAATTAATCTGACGACATTGAATAAATTTATTATTACTTCCTGCATATAATTAATTGCGTCACCGTTGTCACCCAAAGAGCAGAAGAAGATGTCTGGTCATGCTGACCGTGAGTGGATGTATGCTGGCAGAAAGAGTCCGTGGGAGTTTAGTGATGAATGGAGAGATAAGGCCGAGGAGTTTGTGAACAAGGTGTTTGACATCAGCAGCAGACCCATGAAAGTGTTTTGCCCCTGTTCAAAATGCGAGAACCGAAGGTGATAGTTGAAGGTAGATGTTAGTACGCACCTGATCAAGAATGGGTTCACACCATTCTACCATGTTTGGAATTTCCATGGTGAACAGTTAGCAAAACGTCCTAGAACCGAGCCACGTCAGATTCAGCCGGCGGGAGAATTTGACATTGGGTTCAACAACTGCTTATACGCCTTTGTCAATGCTAATGCGCCTGAAAGCCGTCGTGTAGAGGCGGAGACACCTCAGGAGGCGGAGACAAGTGAGCAGCCGGATGAAGACACGAAGAAGTACTACGAGACTATGTTTGGCTCGCAGAAACCCCTTCATGAACATACATATGTTACCCTTCTAGATGCCATCGCTCGCCTTATGGCCGTGAAGTGCTAGAGGAAGATATGCAGGGATGGTTTCGATGATATTCTGGCCGTCGTTGGCAGCCTTCTACCGAAAGGGCATATCTTGGCAAAGAGCTTCTACGAGGCGACTAAACTCCTCCGTGACCTTAAGATGTCATATGAGAAGATAGACGCCTGTCCAAAGTGATTCATGCTATTCAGGAAAGAACATGCTGGAACAAATTATTGCATCCATTGCAATTCCTCTAGGTAATTCGAGGTCGACCTCGGTGGTGGACAGAAAAGGCAGACCGGGATTCCACAAAAGATTCTCCGGTACCTTCCATTTATACCGAGGATCCAGCGGCTTTACATGAACAAAGACACTGCCCAGCAGATGCGATGGGCCACGTTAGGGAACAGATACACGGACAAGATGATACATCCGTCGGATGGTGACGCATGGAAGAACTTTGTAGCGAAGTATCCACTGAAAGCGGGCGACCCGAGGAGCATAGCTGTTGCTATATCAACCGATGGGTTCAATCCGTATGGCATGTCGGCGGCAACATACAGCTGTTGGCCTGTGTTTGTCATACCCCAGAACCTCCCCCCGGCGAGTCCATGAGATCTCATAACATGTTATTGTCGATGATAATCCCAGGACCAAAATACCCGGGTAAGAACATGAACGTGTACCTGGAACCGCTGGTGAAGACTTGGCTATTGGCTGGAATGGTCGCGGGGTACGAACATATGACGCCTCAACAAATGATCACTTCGATATGTATGTCTGGTACCACACTTCCCTGCATGACTTACCAGCGCGTGCTTTGTTCTGCGGCTGGTGTACACATGGGAAGTGGCCTTGCCCATAGTGCAGACAGGCTATGACTTTCTCATGGCTTAAGAAGCGAGGCAAGTATTCATGCTTTGATCAACATCGACAGTTCCTTGACCCAGGTCATAGATACAGGAGTGACGTAAAGCGGTTCAAGAAAGGAGTCGAGATCCATGCTCCGAAACGACGTCTGATGACCGGAAGAGAAATCAAGGCTGAGCTAGAAGCTCTCGTGCCTAACCCCGATGGGAATGGTTTCGTGGGTTATGGGGAGACGCACCAGTGGACTCACATTCCGTGCTTCTGGAAGCTGCTCCCTTACATGGAGGATATCGAGCTTCCACACAACATTGATGTAATGCACACCGAAAAGGAGGGGCGCGAGGAGGGACCTGGGGTGGACGGGTTTGTGCTTGACCCAACGCTGAAGTGGGACCCGCCGGCGGAGTGGGTTGAGACTGAGGAGGATATCCCTGAGCCACGGACCAAGCCGCCGTATCAGCGGGGGTCGGCGGGACTCCCCGATCCCCGATATTACGCCTACAAGAACACTCTTCTCCTGCCTGTTGGAAAAAGGTACTTATTATAGTTTTTGTTCAATTTTAGCTTCTCATTGTGTTTTGACCCGCTAACTATACTAATTTTGGTTTTCTCATTGTGTAGGACATTTGAGTACCAGCCTCCTTGTGAGATCCTGGCGCAGGGCTCAATAGGATTGATAGGATACTCATGTCAACAAGTTGCAACTTCTTTTCCGGAAGCTCATCTGAAAGGAACTCCGAGGTTAAGCGTGCTTGGCCCGGAGCACTCCAAGGATGGGTGACCGACCGGGAACTGGTTCCCGGGTGCGCACGAGTGAGGACAAAGTGCGCAGAAAAGACCGGTGTTGATCTGTGGGGCCAGTCTAGAGATCCTAGAGAGCTGCCAGGGGTGACAGGCCCGGCCCGGGGGTGGCCGGGGTGTTACAAGTTGGTATCAGAGCCGACCCTCGCGGCAACACGGGCGTGTGCGGGTCAGGGGCGCGGACATGTGGAGCATGTGCCGGCACTGGGCGCACAGACGTGTACCAAGAGGGGAAGTTCCTGGACTGGGGGCTGACCGACGAGGGCGTCGGTCTTCTAAGGGGGGAAGGATGTGAGATCCTGGCTCAGGGCTCAATAGGATTGATAGGATACTCATGTCAACAAGTTGCAACTTCTTTTCCGGAAGCTCACCTGAAAGGAACTCCGAGGTTAAGCGTGCTTGGCCCGGAGCACTCCAAGGATGGGTGACCGACCGGGAACTGGTTCCCGGGTGCGCACGAGTGAGGACAAAGTGCGCAGAAAAGACCGGTGTTGATCTGTGGGGCCAGTCTAGAGATCCTAGAGAGCTGCCAGGGGTGACAGGCCCGGCCCGAGGGTGGCCGGGGTGTTACACTCCTAAAGTGAAGGGACAGCGTACTTACGCGAGCATCCTTGGATGTTGTCTCAGGAAGTTCTTCCCAGGGATTGTCACCCTCCCAGAGGGTGGCAAGAGTGTAGCTTGGACTTTCAGGCACTACTGTTTCGCGCCGGATCCCGATGGCGAGTACCGCAACATGGCGCTTAGGACACTAGGCTATTTCTGGGTAAGTTTGTTTGACTTCTCATCATTCTATAAATCCGAGATTGCACTAATGGCTTTGACCCTATTTTACCTATGTGTGCATGCTTGTAGAACTTCTTCACCTGTCAGAAGGAGGACGAGGACAAGTGCGAGGCCATCCTTTTGACGATGGCCTCTAAGATGGTGACGGACATGCACTACGAGGCTCGCGTGAACTCTGTCCGCAATTGGCACGCCGAAAGGAAAATTGGGCTAGAAAAGAAGCGTGCTCGGGACATCTTGATGCAGCCATGGCAGTACCTGCAGGTAGCGTCATTTCTATATTATCGATTTTGTTGACCGCCGTGTAATATCATTAATATGTGTGTTCTGTGCACGTAAGTGCCTCCTCCGTACGTCGGTAACAACAACGAGTGCCACCTCGCGATGGTAGCGTGGTGGTGTAGCCAGGAGTATCTCAAGATACACGCAGAGGGAAAGGCAAAGCGGGCGGAGAACAAGGGTGGAACACACCACCAAGGCAAGCTCAGCCTCTCCCAATGAATACAAAATGAGGTGAGCAAATGCATTCTTTAATCCACCTATGTTCGTGCTCTCTTTTGCAATATCGTCTCCTTTTCACCTATGTTTATGCTCTCTTTGTAGAAATTGAAGACCGGCGTAGACCCCTCGCCCTTCGCCGTTTGGGCAAAGATGCGTAGCAGGGATGCGCCGGATCCTGAGACAGGGTCGATGTGGATCAACGAGAGCGCCGAGCTCCGGAGCAAGGGGTACACGGAGAAGTTCAAGGAGCGCAACGGTGATGAAGCTGACCCTCTCACCAGTCCACTTGACGTCGAGGCTGTCGTGCTTGCGGGGCAAGGCGCGGCGAATGGCCACTTGTGGATAGGTGACGGCTCCATCGACCCTCGCACTGTCCCGTCTCTACGCTAGGTCCGCCGTGGAAGGGCGCCTGGTGCGCCTGCTGTGGAGACCCGCCCACGAGTTTCGAGTCTAGCTATCGACGAGCTCCGGCAGAAGCAGGTGCTCTATGAGCAGCAGCTGCAGCAGCAGCAGGAGCAGATCCGGCAGCAGCAGGAGCATATGCGGCAGCAACAGGAGCAGCATCAGGAGTTTTGCAGGCAGCAGCAGCACCACAGGCAGATGATGGAGTGGATGTTTGGCACGGTGCATCGCATTGCTCCCGGGGACGGGGCTGTTGCCATGGGAATGTTCCCTCCACCGCCTCCACTGATGTTCCCATGGGTATGTTCTCAAACTTGTCATTCTATCCATCTTATTTTTGTAACTAAATTACTTGTGTAATGCGAGCCTTTTTTCATGTTGTAGGCGAATCCAGGATCGGCGGGTGGATCTCACTCGATGGCGCCGCCGCTTGGTGGCCAGGACAATCCGGAGAGGCAGCCCCATGTCTCCAACCCTAGAGTTGTCTGGAGGCTCCCGTGGGTATGCTCGCATGACTTGTCAAAATGCCATTGCCACTTTAGTTAGCCATTCCATTGCCACTTTAGTTGAACTTGTCAAAATTTAGTTAGTTGAACTCGTCAAATTTTACCCATTAGTTGAACTTGTCAAATTTTATCCATTAGTTGAACTTGTCAAATTTTCGTTAGCTTTCTTTTAATGCCATGACTATGCCATTTCCACCTAGTTGTCGAACTCATCATTTTTTTGCAGACATGTAGGACGATCCTCCTCAATGATGTTGAGGACCTACTCCGCCGCCGGAAGGCCAGTAGAGGTTAGTTACCATTTCAACTTGCTACCACTCTCGTTCGAAAACTTACTTCATGTCTCACTTAGATCGACATAGCCAATAAATGAATCTCCAATGGTCACTTGTGTCTTTTGGTTTACCACATAGATCAACTTGTGTCTTATTGTTTACTACATCTAACTTAGATCATGTCTTTTGGTTTACTACATATAAACTTGTGCATATTCTTGAATTTGGATTTAAGAGTGTGACCAAAATATGCACCATATATCAACTTGTACATGGTTTACTTCATGTCTTCTATGCAACTTTGTCTAAGAATAAAAAATATGCACATTCATTGATTTAAACATCTAAACTTGTACATGGATGCGTTGCAGGATGATATCGATGGCATGGATGCGTTTCACGATGATTTGATGCCACCATTTATTGTACTGACCTTCCGTATCAGTACTGTTGTAAATAATGATACCTGGATGTAATAATTATGATGTTTGTGCTCAAATTGTGATGTTTGTGCTCAAATTGTGAATTATGTGTGATCTGGCCCCTATATGGTTTGAATTTGATGTCGTGGGGTATTCTGGGATATATTGGGTATATATATGTGTTTAAATTGCAGGAATGGAACCAAAAACAGAAACAAAACAGGACCATATTGTCAATTTGCCGTGTAAACACACACGGCAAAGATCTTTGCCGTGATGGGGCGCATGGCAAAGAGGACACGCGTCGCGCACCTATGCGCCCGGCAACTTGCCAGATGACCATATGGTCTCTGTGCCGTGCGGTGGCGAGGCAGCACATGGCAAAGATTCTCTCTGTGACGTGCGGTGGCGAGGCGAGCACACGTCAAAGGTCCGCTATGTGCCGTGCTATAGCGAGGCGAGCACACGGCAAAGCTGGCCTCTGTGCCGGGCGGTGAAGAGGCGAGCGCACGGCAAAGATCCGCTCTGTGCCGTGCTGTGGCGAGGCAAGCACACGGCAAAGATTCAAACTGTGCCGTGATTAGCATGTAAGGATCACGGCAAAGATTTAAAGAATGTTGACGAGCTCTGCCAGCTCTTCTGACAGCATTAGCCGTGTTGCACTAGGAAAGCACACGGCAAAGTGTTTGCCGTGCTCGTTTGGGAAAAGTTCACGGCAAAGCGCCTTTGCCGTCGCTTAATAGGCCGTGTGCGGTTTGACGTGCAGTTCGACACGGCAAAGTCTTTTGCCGTGTTCCGAAGGTCCTTTGCCGTGTATTTTGGCCACACGGCAAAGACGGCGATTCCGGTAGTGCTCTCCTCCCTCCGCCTCCACCTACTCAAGCTACGGCTTCGCTCGAGTAAAAATGGTAGCGAGACTGTGGGTGTACGGAGCTGCGCGAGGTCGCCGGCGTGAGGAGGAGATGCAGTATTGGTCCCGTCCGGCAACTTTTGAAATATTGGGAGTGTCGGTGAGTGACGATTTCGTGCCAACGCGTGCAATAGCCGATTGGGAGTGCCCGTGAACATGCTCTGATGCGCTTATGGTGACTCCATGCATACGAGCGACTGGGTTTGTGCTTGTGTTTAAAAAATATTACGAGCGACTGGGTTTGTGCTTGTGTTTAAAAAATATGCACCATATTATCTAGAGTGGTCCCATCTTCTCTCTCTATATATTTGTCTTTCTATGCCTCTCTCTTCTCATAACATTAGTACTTTGTTATTATGTCATCAGACACTAGTAGAAACAAGCCCATCTATCCCGGGTCCAGAGGGCCTTTAATCCCGGCTTTACAACCGGGATTAAATGGTCGGGACTAGAGGGGGGGGGGTGGCTTTTATCCCGGGTGTCCACGACCCGGGATAGATGGGCCTCCACGTGGGCGCGGCTGGGCGCGCAGGGGCGGGGGAGCTTTGGTCCCGGTTCGTGACACGAACCGGGACCAAAGGGTTTGCATCTTTTGTATTTTATTTGCTTATTTTTTAGGGTTTTCGATTTTTTGTTTTCCATTTAATTATTTCCTATTAATTAAGATCACGTTGCGCATACAAAGTCACACACATATATAAAGTTGACACATCGATCGATGTCACGCGTGATGCATACATATAAGTCACACACATACGTTTTGATACATATATAATTAAGTCACACACCGACATCACGTTTCTCACGTCGAGATCACGTCAATTACATTGGAGGCAGAAAATAATTTCTAGGGTGAAAAAATTCTCCGGATTTCTTCAGGACCTCCTTGTTCAAAAATCCTGCCAATTCCTCTTGAATTGCTATAAGGCGCTTCGTTGGTATGAGCTTGTCCTTCTCTCGTTCCATCTAGATCAATAAGAAAATGTGAAATCATCAGAAAATGTGAAAATGGAAATGAACACAAATATGGTAATGAAGTAATTGCCGAGAGTGTATACAGACCTCTGTTGTTCTGAGCTTTCTATCCCGCTGATGAACAAAAGATCGTATGTACTCGCAAACATAATATCCACATAAATTATTCCCTTGTGCCTGCCTCAGACACCACTTTACAAAGAATAGAATTTAATCAAAATAACAATCAAGCATGATAATGGTGCTGAAACTAGAATTTAAAAGTTGCGCGGACATATATATATAGTACTACTACTTACCTTGGTTTCATACCAAAACAGGTGCGGTTTCCAAGTCCCACGAACCTCGGTAATGAACTTTTCCCAAACCCTGGCCGGCAAAAGAAAAAATCAAAGGACTTGAACGAACGAAAGAGATCGATATATAGAGCGATAATGACTGAAGTTACCTCTGAAACATTGCTTGCAAGTTGATATAATCGTCCATATCTTTCCTTAACGAGTCCAGGACTTGAACGCATGCTTGTTCAGGTCTAATGTCTACCAGAATCCAATGGTTGCTTCACACATTTATATGTCCATGAGTTACACTAAACATCGAGTAAGCAAAGTAGAATGTGTAGAAGGTACGGTAACACTCACCTGAAGTTGTAAGGAAGAAGTATATCTTCACATGTATGGTGTTTCACTAGATATTGGAGCATGTAATGCTCGGTGTCCTCGGGATGGTTCCTTACGGTTACTTCATGAATCCAATATGGGTCCATGAACCCTAAACTATAGATTCCGTTGTCTCTGCATTCGACGATCTTCATTCTGCATATATAATAGCGTACAAAAGAATAAAGTTAGATAATTGGCAACGAACGAGCTGAGATAGAGACTTAATTAAATTGCATAAAATAAATCACTTACAAACAATAGCAGCTGATGATGGCTTTGTCGAGGGAGTCTTGATTGAATAACTGAAATATTTCGTCAAACGGCACATACATCGCGTTATCCTCTAAATAATGGTCTTTCTTATATGAAACGTGGAAATACTCATGGTGCCTTTACGGCTCCCTCGTACCACTCATGCAAACGTCGCAATTGTGTCGGCAGAGATTTGACCATCTCAGGTCTGACCAAGGGCTTCCCGTAGGCATATGTCCATGCATACATATACTCTTTGGGGTTTTCTATGCGAATTGTGTCTTGCTGTATTTCCTTATCGGACACCACTTTGAACGCGGGGACCGACTGGTTTGCCTGTTCTCCGAGCTGGGCCACTTGTTTCCCGGATTTCTTATTAGCTTCCCTCTTTTGGCGAAATGCAGCCTCCTTCTCCTGCTGGGCCTTTTTAGCTGCCATCTGCTGCTGCTCCCTCTTTTGGCGACATGCCTCATTCTCCTGCAAATTCCGTTCTCTAATTAACTTTTCAATGGTACGATCATAGTCGTCTCGCAGAATAGGCGGCCGTGCCGGCCCAGTCGATAGATTTTTCAGAAATTGTGCCACTTTTCCCGGTGCTATTACCTCCTTTCGCATGTGCCGTTTCGGTGCCAATTGTTTTTTCACATCAGCTCGCACCGACTCCTCGAGTTCCTCTGGAGTCAAGTCGTAGGATCTCTTTGGAAGAGGCTTTCGCAACTCACGTTCCTCTCGAGTTTCTGGCGGGAAGTTTAAAGCGCACCTCTCTGTATATTTCGACGGGATCTTTAGTTTCCGCGAAACAGAGCGCACTCTCTCTTGAGGTGGTGGGGATGGACTCGGGCTGGGCTCCCGACAGTCGTCACGAGGTGGCGAGGATGCATCTTGAGGTGGGGGGGATGGATCTTGAGGTGGTGGTGCAGGGGATGGATCATGACGTGGGGAGGGAGGATCTTGAGGTGGGGGGGATGGATCATGACGTGGGGAGGGTGGATCTTGAGGTGGGGGGTTGCTACTTGGAGGAGTCGGTGGCCTTGGCGGCGGCAAATTTGGAAACAAGATGTATTTCTTTGGCCACAGAATGATGGACTTCTTGGCATCTCCTAGTGTCCTCTCGCCGTCACCTCCAGGAATGTCAAGATTTAGATTAGCATATAACGGCACAATGTCATCCACCCCGACAATAGCATAGCCAGCTGGAATCCCGCCGAGATGGTACCTTGGTCCAGGTTCATTCAGTAAAGCATAGCCGACCGCCACCTTGAAGGACAAGTTGCCCATTGCCATATGTAGCTCGCATTCTGTCTTCTCCGTGATATCATCCACGGGGTATCGAGTCGGCGGCGCTTCAAGTTCAGAATGTTCCATCTGCGTGGAACCCACGCTGCTTTTTTGCTGATTAGATGGGGCGGCTTCGACTTCTGGACTTTCTAGCTGCACACGAGATTCCCTTTGCTGACTTTGCTCCAGCTGATGCACCTTGCGTTCCAATGCCGATAACCGGTCGCTCTCCTCCTTTTTCTTTCTCTGACGGCTTCTATAAGTGTGAGCGTCTGCCGGAAAACCTTGTGCCCAAGTAACTCCGTATCCATAACCTCGTACTCGTCCAACTTTTTCAGGATTCCCGAGTGCGAGTGACAGCTCGTCTTTCTCTCTGTCGACCTTGTAGGTTCCATTTCGAACTTGCTCTATTGCTTTCTCAAGTTCTGTGGTTATAAACCTAATCTTTGCCTCCCATTTTCCCTGAGCAACAATCTTCCCTGTGTCAGGGTCCAACCCAGCGCCATGCGCGAACAACCAAAATTTGGACCTATCGGGCCAGCCCGCTGTCTGTGGAATCTTCCCCTCATCAAGCAGTTTTGCTTCAAATGCTTCCCACTTAGGCACGGCAGCCTTGTAGCCACCTGCCCCCAAAGTGTGGTGATATTCCTTCTTCGCAGCATTTAACTTGTTTCTTTCCGATCGGGCCACAGCGGCCTCCGATTCTCTTTGCTCTTTAAATAAGGGCCACTGGTCGTTTAGCTTCACTTGTGCTCCGGTGAATACTGGAGTGTATTCAGGATCTTTTTCCTTCTCTTCACAATAATCTTTCCATATAGTTTTCTTGTGGGTTCGGAACTGTTCGGCAGCCTTGCCAAGAGTCCACTCCTTGACTTTCTCCATCCACTTCTCGTTTTCTGTCACTTCTGGAGGCAGGGTGACCTTTGTCAAGAGCTTCTCCCAAAACAAATCTTTTGTTTGGTCGTCGACATAAGTCCAAGTCTTGCTCCCGTCCTTCCGCGGATGCCATTCTTGACATGTGATCGGTACCATGTCCCTAACTAAAACTCCGCATTGGTTTATAAATTTGCGGCGGCACTCTAAGGGTTGCATTGGTTGGCCAGTAGCATCAACTATGTCGATCACTACCCTTTGACCCTCCTTCATCGGCTTCGACGGGCCTCGAGGCTTCATGGCTTTCGACCCTTTCGACCCTTTCGACACTCTAGATGCAGATGATTTGCTTGTTCCAGAGGGCTAAAAGAAAAAAAAAGATTCGTTAATAACCGCAGGATCAAATAATTAAGCTATGTCATCGATCAACAGAGGCTTAATTAATATATACCTCGCCTGAGTTTGTTACTACCACTTCCTTCTCTACACAAATTTCTGCTCCCTCACCGGAGTCATTTAAACAAACTATGCCATGAAAGTGGCCATAACATCTGTCATTTGCCCTGAAAGGTGTGAATCTTCATACATGATAGGTCATTTCTGTGAACACTTTAAAAAAATAATTGATGTATTCCAAGTTTATATTTTTTTCTTGAAACTAGGTCACATAAAATGACACATCGCGAAGGATTTCCATAATTTTGATTTTTTTTTTGAATTTCTGATGCCGATTTCAAAATATGGTCAAAACGATGGACATGGCCGTTCATACCTAGGTGTCGAATCATGCAAGAATCTTGGTATATCTCTGATGAAATAGGTACTTTTGTATCTAAAAATGATTTTTAAAAAAAATTATGAGCAAACTACGAAGCACTTGTAGTTCAAATTTGACCCGCTTCCAATTGAATCGACAGAAATTTGTCTTTTTACGAGAGGTAGATGGAAACCTTTATACACCCAACCATTTGGTTATTTGTACATATCATGTGGTCTAATATGTTTTTTAAATGTTGTCATCCAATTTTGCAACAAATATTTGGTAGGTCCTTCACAAAAAACCCCATTTTTTGCACTCTGAAAATAAAAAATGAAGTTTTCATTAAAAATATAAATTTGGGCCGAATCTAACGCAGCCTTTGATCTCCTCCTGGGTCTTAGGCCCGTTGGACGGGTAATGGAGCACCGCCAGCCGTCCGATGCCGATCCGGCGGCCTGCAGCGCGCGCTACCGCTATATAAGCGGCACTAAGGCGGAACCGCCAAAACCCTAACGCCTCCCCGTCCTGCATCGCCTCCATCCCCATTCTCTCTTGCCACGAAAGCCTAGCCCCACTGCGCCTCTCTCTGCTTCATCTCCGGCCGCACCACCTCCGTGCGCCCACCACGCCCACCACTCCTCTCACCTCGCTGCCCGTCCCGAGTTCCCCTTCTCGAACGCAGCGGCGCCAAATAGCCGGGAGGCCGTGGAAATTTCGCCGCCGCCTCGGATCTGGCAGGCCAGCTACGATGGCACGCTAAGCCTGCTGGTCATCAGAGCCCTACACACCATGCGCGCAGATCCCTCTCTCCATCTTCTTCTCCCGTCTGCCCTCAGCAGAGACAGCCTGGATCTGATGTGTTTGTTGTTTTGCTTGTTTTTCAGGTAGCGGGTGGTGTAGTGACGGCAAGATCATGGTCGGGGAGTTCGAGGCTGGGTTGACTTGGACGACGGCGCCTGCGGCGGCCAAGTTAGCCAAAGCTCGTCAGATGCATCCTCTACAGGTCCGTGCCTCTCCCTCCCGCTCATGCCCCCTCTTTTTGATGTGTTAGATGACCTGTTCTGATCTGCGAGCATGCTCAGTTTTATCGTAGATTGTTCAGATTTGATCGGAGTGTATCTGACGAATCTCTAGCGTAATTACGGATCACTAGATATTTCTCCGAGGGAAGGAAGAGGACGGTGTAATTTCGTTTGAGTAAGGGGACAACGGGTGTGGAGGTCGTGGTATCTCATGGAGCTACGATGCGATGCTGTAGCCATACTAGATTTGGAAATATGGAACACCGGTGCATAGGAACTCTTGTTATCTGCATGGTGATTGTGTGGATCGGCTGAACAAACTTAGAATTATGTGCTTAATCTTTTTCCTGACAGGTTGAGGTACATTGCATTCGGTAGTCTCGACTGGAGATGCACATTTTTGTTTGCTTCAAGCTTTAAATATTATCTTATATATAACATCAGTGTAGTCAGCAAATGGCAATTACAGATAGGTGTTAAAGAAGGAAATTAGATGGCAAGTAACACATGACAGGTTTTATCACATTTTGTCTCCATTCTTATTGTACATTGTATACTGCTAATCTGCCAAGGACCTGATGACAACAACGGGTAGTTGAAGTGTGGTTATGTCTGTACTACTGTGCAACTTGTCAAGTCTTGTTAATCATTTATTTATATTTTTGTTTAATATGTATCTATATAATCGTGGACTTGCGTATATGCATATATCACAATGTAGAAGGGAGAACATAATCTGTTTTATTGATTTATATCTCTAGTCCTCATCGATGGTGACAACAAGTTTACTTTCAGTCACTTGATGTTCTGCTCCATGTGTCCTGCAGCTATGGATCGTTGTCACTGACTTTCAGAGTGTGTTCAAGATCCACGACAAGCTCTACATCAGCCTTTGCTGCAGACTCCGACGCCCAATAGCTGTGAGTCGCTGCCACCCCCTCCCCTCTCTTTGCCTCTGATTTCTCGGGTTGTCTTTGGGTTTTGATGCATCAATTATGTAGATAGCTGAACTAACATTTAAATGGCAACCCAATGATTCCAGCTTCAATGGCCTTTCAGAATTTACATCATGCGGATTATCATTGGTTCTACCACGCTTTGCTGTCTAGAAAGATAAAGCATCTTACATTCCTAAGCCACAAGTGGCCAGACTTTTTTAACAAGATGTTGCAGCATAACTTGCATTGCCAATCTCCTTGAGTTTCAGGTTTACGTAACATGCCCTCCTCAGGATAGAGGTTATCTCTATATATAGGTATCAAATATATGTAAAAAATAATAGTGTCTCCTTTCATAGCTTGACTCATCTACACTACCCATTTCATAACTTGTTCTGTTGTTTTTGTTTGACCATTTGTTGCATTAGTAATTGAATTATAGGCTTGTAAACAATAGCTCAACCCTTTAATTTGTTGTTGCATGATTGATATAAGTATAAGCCCTCAACCATAATCTAGCTGTTTGTATCATTGTTTTATATTTTTAGAAATGGTTGTTTACACAAGTTGTGATGGGTTTTTCCTTAATTGTAGGCCACATGATCATCTCACTAAGGCGTTTATTCTGCCTTCCGAAGATTTCGGTGCCTTCCGAAGTACATAGAAATGACTACCAAACTATTGCTGTTATTTCTAAATCATTTCGCTTTGCTGCTATCTGTAATGTAGTAGAGTTATGTGATCGTTGTAAGCTCAAATATGTTGATATGTTGCTCTAGCTGCCGACTGAGTTATGTGATGTAATTCCTGGAATATTTGCTGGAATTCAAGTTATATTTGAATTCAAATCACCTATTTTACTGATTTGAATTTTTGTTTGTACTAATTTGAATTTGGGCTGGTCCTATGCAACTGAGCTT
Organism: Poa pratensis; assembly: GCA_947311845.1. NCBI lineage: Eukaryota > Viridiplantae > Streptophyta > Magnoliopsida > Poales > Poaceae > Poa > Poa pratensis. The sequence continues at coordinate 133,023,501 of CAMZMU010000041.1, read as the reverse complement.
AAAAGGCCTTGGGCCCAAACTCTTTTAGTGGTAAAAAGTCCATGGTCCAGGTATTATCTACAACGTGAAAAGGCCAAGGCCCATAATAAATGAATGAAAGCCTGTCCATCTGATAGGATATTTGAGAAAAAAATTAAATGGGCTGTAAAGTTTGGCTGGCCCGTATAGAGGAGCAATAAATCAGACAATAAATTAGAGAAAAAAAGAATGGGCTGAACTATTGGGCTTGGCCCATCTTGATGACCACCGTGGACTGGGCTGATTCTGTACTATGACCTTTTCATTTGGTCACAATTTTGCCACGTAGGACTGGCCACGTAGGATCTGATGTGGCCACGGTAGCCAGTGTATGACCAAAAAATTTGGTCATAACAGTTATGACCCTCTGAATTGGTCATAGATGGTTATGACCAATTCAAAAAATGGTCACATATGACCGTTTGAGACGCTCCGTATGTGACCTTCAGATTTTGGTCACAAAAAGGTCATAGATGAAAAATTATGACCTTTTAGTGACCAAATTTGAGGATCATGAGTCAGCATATTTCTTGTAGTGATAAGAGGGCAGTGTACAACCAAGGAGGGGATCAGATCATTGGGGGATTTGGTCCAGAGATCATTCATCCACACCATAGCGAAGAAGACGAAGCTCCTTCCACCATAATCCACCATAGCTATAGCTGAGCCCTCGGCAAGCTCATTGTGCTGTAACCTCTACAAGCAGTGCAATACAACAAAGATGGACGTACGGTCTTTACACCTCGCGGTGGGCCTGAACCTGGGTACGTGCTGGTGTTTTCTCTCTGTCGTGATGTTCCTCACCGAGCTCGACGAGCATCGTCGCCGAGGTAGTTGAGGATTGTTTGACTGCGCGTTCAGCCCCTTTCCGATTCCTGGCATCAGTGAGACACACCCCTAGTTCCTTTGGACTACTCTCCGACAGAGAGCTTTTAGAGGTTTCTTTCTAGCAGAGCTTTTATAGAGTGGTGTTTTTAGCAGAGCATGCTGGTACTTTTTAGATGCCATTTAAATGATAGCTAGCGAGTTCCGTCTCTTAATTAATGTAACGGTCTAGGTAAGGTGCGTCTGGAGCTGAATAGTTCTAGCATGTACTCTGCTGATCTTTTGACATCCTTGATTCTACTGGAAATAGTTCCTTTTCGTTTTGTAGCACAATTTCCTATCTCACAGGCAAATGTAACTGTCTAGATAACATAATACTCCTATGGATTGATTCCTGATATTGACTGATCCCAGAAACGGAGAAGCGTCATGGTGTGCTGTGGCTTGCGATGCATAGTTCAGCGAGCACTTGTATTGCTTGCATGAGCAAGGTTCGCATCTACAGATTTATATATGGTTCGTCAAATTGTTCAGTTAAGAAGAAAATAAATGCCCCGGTAAGAATTTGCCAGGTTTTTCATATGAGAGAACCTAGCATTTTTTCCACAAGCTAACATTGCATGGTTTCACCATTATCATTATTGCTTGCATGGTGATGGTTGTTCGGTACTTCCTACTTTGAACTCCCTAATTGAAAGCTCCTTTGAGGGCTTAGTTGTGGACAAATTACTCTTAGTTTCAGACTGTATAATTCTGTTTTCAGAACCTATATGTGTTACACTAACTTCTCGAACTACTTAAACTGCCAGGCCTTTCTTTAAAAGGGGATGCCTACTAACCTTGCTGGCCGCAACTTCTATCTACATGGATCATTATAGGCAATTGCCTTATTATTTGCCATTTTTTCCATATTCCATCTCTTTATTGCCTGTGAACTAGACACTTATGCATATATAATTTGTCATGTCTGGGTTAGTGGTTTCTTCACATACTATGCACAACAAGATATATACTGCTTTGTCATGTTTTTCCAAGGTCCTATTCAGATTCTTTGGAAGGGCAATGCATTTATAGTTGTGCGAGTGGTTGTATGAGGCCCTATCACTTTATTTATCCTCTAACCAGGAAAACATTGGTTTAGAATAAAGGATGGCATACTTTAAATTTTCCTGCAGCCGCTTCTGTAAGAAAAGAACAAAATTGGTCCATAATAAAGGATGGCATACTTTAAATTTTCTTGCATATTCCCTGGGTCATCGTTGAATGTTTGAGCGAAGATTTCTAAGCCAATTCAACCTAATTTAGATTGTTGTCATACTCTTAATATTCACTGAATTTTCTTGCTCTTTCCTGTTTTTATTTTGTTTTGCAAGGAAGACACACTAATTCTATTTTTTGGTAGTAGCCCAGTAAAGAGTGCCATTTTTTCCATACTCCATCTCTTTATTGCCTATGAACAAGAAACTTATATAATTTATCATGTCTGGGTTTGTGGTTTCTTCACATACTATGCACAACAAGATATATACTGCTTTGTCCTGTTTTTTTCCAAGGTACTATTCAGATTCTTTGGAAGGGCAATGCATTAATAGTTGTGCGAGTGGTTGTATGAGGCCCTATCACTTTATTTATTCTCTAACTAGGAAAACATTGGTTCAGAATAAAGGATGGCATACTTTAAATTTTCCTGCAGCTGCTTGTGTGAGAAAAGAACAAAATTGGTCCAGAATAAAGGATGGCATACTTTAAATTTTCTTGCATATTCCCTGGGTCATCGTTGAATGTTTGAGCGAAGATTTCTAAGCCAATTCAACCTAATTTAGATTGTTGTCATACTCTTAATATTCACTGAATTTTCTTGCTCTTTCTTGTTCTTATTTTGTCCTGCAAGGAAGACACACTAATTCTATTTTTTGGTAGTAACCCAGTAAAGACTGTGAGTGAGGTGGGCAAAAGATAACCTTTCTAAATCAAACTAGAGGTTTTAATAGTTACTTGTACACATAGATATGAGCTGCAGAATATAGGCATTACATGCCACTGTGAACTGTAAAAAAAATGTTTCGTTTCGTCCGTCTGTTCATTTTTACTTATTCACAGGTTACTTTCTCCGGTTTTGGCTTGCATCCTCGTGCTGCAGAAAACGATTGTGGGCTGCTGGCCGTCGTTATAGGTTTGTTCTCCGCATAAATCGATTTTTTCATAGTTATATTTGCCTCAACTTGGTGGAAAATTGATTTCTGTAGCCCTTCACACAAAAAGTGTTTCATAAGCTACCGCCTTTCTTCACTAGCCATGTCACCTGTTTTTGCATACTCTCCTGGTTCTTCGATTTGCTATCATGATGTAATGCATTCTGGTGTTTCCGTGTTTGCAGATGTCTCTACAGTGTAAATGGTGATGACATATCACTGATTGTTACATACTACAGAAGGTAACTACAATGCTCAACAGTAGCCTAGGACCTTGATTTGTCATCCTGATGTAACTTGACTATGTTCTTGTGTTTCTCGGTGCAGCAACTCGTCATATGAGTGTGCGCCCCCTGTCCCAATCTTCTGAATATTTCACTAAAATCTGAGAGTGTTGTTTTTTCATCTTTCGTTTTGAGATCACCCAAAGTCAATTAAATTGTGCTTACATGTGAAAAGTCAATTATCAATGTTTACTGTACCGGAATACATGATACAGTTTGCCTGTTCTTACAATGATAAAGCCATGTTTTCTGTACCTTCTTCCGCATGTTGATTTTTCAGTTCTTGTTCTTATTCAGCTGGTATTAAGCGCAGATTTGGAATCACCATGGGTCTTCTTCTTCTTCTTCTTCTTCTTCTTCTTCTTCTTCTTCTTCTTCTTCAGAATAAGCTGTGCTGCAGGCAAGAAGCTGACAAGAGCTTGTTCATTTAAAGGCAAGACCTAGAGCATGAGTTGGCGGGAGGTGGCGGAGCTCATTGAGCAGCCCAGCGTGTTCGCGGGCAACAACCCCTTCAGAAAGTTTATCCATGATGGGGAGCAGAAGCAGGTCAACGGATGTGAGCTGGTCGGCGGGGCCAAACTGAATGCTCAAAACAAGCAAGGATGGGGTCTTTTCTGTTCAAGTCACTGCCAACATCCATCGAGAGATTATCGTCGTCTTCGATGATGAAGGCTAGGGGAATGATTATTGTGTTTGAGTATTTAGTTTTAGAGTGTCACATCGTTGGTCAATTTATGTTTCTATGAACTATGTAGGTAGATCTATATTCTGTTATGGACTTTAGGCAACACATGAGTGTGCTATCAGTGGCTAAGACTGAGCATAAATTGCAGATCATATGTTTCCATGGTTTTTTATTGTGAAAAGGTGGCTAATAAGATGGACTGATTTCGTGGTCTCAAAGACCGACAAGGTTGGAAAGTAAGAATATTATATCTATACTTCCATCTCAACAAATTCTTTTCCAGAAATATCTCTCGACCTACAAAATATGCATTCAAAAGCCACATACCTCTATGCCTATTACGACAACACTGGCAAGAAGATCAAGATCCTACAAGCATCAAAACCCTTTGAATTAAGTGCGGGTTACCTAGATGAATGTGCCGACCACCCTATTCATTCGGTCGGGACAACTAGGCAGGTCTAAGATAATAAGAAGCCCATTAAAACAAAGGGCCAGCCTAACAAAGTATGCTCATCTACAATCCAGCTAAATGGAACACACGCAACACTGGACACGAAACAAGAAGGGAAAGGACAATAAGACTTAAAAAGGGTGTCGGTGAAAGAATCACGATGGTGGTCGGCACAACGAGAGGAGCCGACTAAACCCTAATGGGCAACCTGAGTATTTCCGAGGGGTGTCGATGGTAGTGGCATGAGAGTCGCAAAACTCAAACGGGGACAATAGTAACATACATCCATACACATAAAAATTATAGCTAAAATAAATACGCGCTGTCCGTATTTATGCCAGGGGTGCAACAGGTCATTATTTCTTGCCTACTTGAGTAAAATATAGTTCTTGCTACAACAGGGAAACAAAAAGTCTATGGCAACAATATGGTATGCGACTACCAACTCTGCTTGAGGTTGTCTTCAAGGGAAACACTTCGATTATCGTTCATGCCTCCTCGACCCTGCCTACAAACTCACACTACCATTATCGTCCATGCCTACTCGACCATGCCTGCAAACTCTTCCCTTGACGTCCTGCTTTCGGCAATTGCGTCAGTGAAATAATGGGTTGGTATCCATATGTGACCAAGCCTCTATCAAATTATAGTAAGCATATATAAAAAGGGTATGATAACAATAGTCTTTGCATCCGGCAGTTGCGCAGTCGCGCAACAGGTCATCTAGTAGTATAAAATTCAAAGAAAATTATCTTATTCAATTTTACCAATAATAAGATATGAGGAGGATTATACCGCATAAATGCGTGGGTAGGTTGGACAAGTTTTGAGTAAAACACACATACACACACTACGGCCTAAATGAGAGCAAATCCATCAAGTTTCAATTTTGAGCCACCTGGCCATGCGGCAACACACACTTGTAAAACACGTACTGCGAAGTGCTAACACGCGGGCTTCGTCCTTTCATTCTTCTTCTCATATATCTTCCTTTATTTAGCTTCCGCTGCAGCATGGACGATTTCTACAATTTCTTCCTTTGCTTTCAATATATCCCTGGCCGGGTTGCCCTTGGCCTTTTTCAGATCCTCCACGAGACGCTTGAGGCGCTCGTCAGCACCATCCTCCTCCGTGCCCATCAGGTACCCGGCAACCTCCGCCGGAGACATGTGGACATCCTTCAGCAGCTGACCTATCTCGGGGAACAGCACGAACAGATGGTGGTCGGTGATGGTGGTGCGCGGCAGGTAGTTGGTGGCCAGCACCTTGAAGGCCTCGAAGCCACAGTAAGACATCTCGATATGCTTGTCCATCCTGCCTGGCCGGATCAGCGCTGGGTCCAGCTTGTCCTTGTTGTTGGTGGTGAAGATGATGATACGCTCGCCGCCGCACGCCGACCACAGCCCGTCAATGAAGTTGAGCATCCCAGAAAGGGTCGCTTGGTGAAGTTGGCGTCCTTCTCGCGCTCTTTCTCCACGTTATCGCTCTCACCGCCGGGCTTCTTGTCCCTGCTAAAGTCGACGGAGCGGTCAATGTCCTCGATAACGATGATGGACTTTCCCTTCGTCTGAATGAAGAGCTTCCGGAGCTCTGTGTTGTCATGGACCGCCGTGAGCTCGAGGTCATAGATATCATACTTAAGGTGGTTGGATATGGCGGCGATCATCGTGGACTTTCCGGTGCCGGGGGGCCGAAGAGCAGGTACCCACGCTTCCATGGCTTGCCGACCTTGTCGTAGTATTCCTTTCCTTCCAGGAAGGCATTGAGGTCATGGATGAGGCCCTGCTTCTCCATGGGGTCCATGGCAAGCTTATCGAACGTCGCCGGGTGCTGGAACGCCACGTGGGTCCAGCAATTCAAGTTGTTGGTGAAGAGGCGGCGCTGGCGGTTGTTGGCGATGACGGCGTGGCCCTCTTCAAGGACGTGGGGCAGATAGGAATTTTTGACTTTCTCGCGGAAGCGGCGATGGAATGATACTCGGTAGAAGCGGCGCTCGTCGTCACCGGGGTGTTGGACGAGGACGCTGGAACCTCGGCGCTCCGTGTAGGAGTACCACCAGAGTGTGATGCCATTGAAGCTGTCAATGATCTCCTGTTCGTCGTCAACAAGGAAATGGGGTTTCTGTTCGGCACTGCCGAGCTCGGCCTTGAGCTTGATCGCCCGATCGGTACAATGGCCGGAGATGTAAGCCTCGATCGCAACGAACAACTCGCTGCGTTCCAAACGGTTGGCGGTGTACTCGGGGATGGTGATTTGTACGGTTGAGCTAAAGAAAGCTGCGATCTTGTTGATAAACAGTTTGATCCTTACCTGGTTCATTACCATGGTGATGAGGCCAGCTATGAACGCCAGAGCTGATCCAACCCCCGCCCACACGTCCTTCAACACCATGGGTTGGGTAGCCTGGCTTGCAAGCTAGCTAGGTTTAGGAAGCAACAGCTCTAAATTGATGAGACCAAAACAAAGCTAGCTAGCTCGAAACTGGCGCTGCTGTTGCATCGGCTGATATGTCAACACATATATATATAGAGCCGTGGCTTAGTGCTGCCCTAGCAAGCTCTTGCAGACTGGAGCCCCTCTGAACCATGGCAACCGGGGACAGGGAAAAAAGACAATATACCAACATGTCACAGCGCAAGACACTCAAGATATTTCTCCCATGTCAGAGCATCTCCACCGGCGCCCCAATAGAGAGTCTGACAAGTGTGCTCGACACATGCTGTTTGAAGCGCCGGTACACGTTGCCGGCCTATTGGGAGCGCCTCACCCCACCAGCGGCTCCCAATAGGTTTTTCTCGAAAATCATTTGAATCTTGAATATGGACGAACCGGCGATATTTCATCTAATTCAAAGGGCGTTTAACAAACTTAAACGAAATTTAAACTACAACGAGAGAGGAAGGCCTATCCCGGCGGCGGCATCATCAGTAAACTTGCATGCGTTAATGATCTGTCGCCGGAAGTGTCATCTGCTATTAGCGGTGGCGGCTGAGCCTTCTGGTTTCACCGATGTCGGCTTCGTCCTTGAGGAACTTCTACCGGCGGCCGAGGAAGGCCTCGATGGCGGCATGCATTCCCTGCCACTCTGGCTCTGGCCAGTCGTCGCTGTCCTGCACCCCTCCTCCAGTGCCGTGCCGATGCCGTTGGCAAGGGAAGGTCGGGCAGCTCGTCGTCGTTAGAGCGGGCCCGCTTGTCGTCCGACGTGAATCACTCTCTCGGTGGCGACCTCATGCCGGTGGGGAGGAAGAAGCGGCCACGGCGCGCCTTGTTGGGGGAAAGATTACCCGGTAGGCCCATGAACAGGGAAGCATGACCGGCCAGGCTAGAGGCCGGGCGAGGCCAGCTAACCATCGCCATGGGTCGGGTTACACTGATGGACCGGAGAGCTTGTCGGTAACCCGGCCTACACAAGGAAGGTTCTGGAAGACCCGGAGGTGGTACGCGTCACGGAGTCTGAAGACTTGGAGGCCACAAAGAACAAGAGGAGATAGAGTAGGACTTCGAGTCTGGGGGAGACCTAGCCTTACCTTGTATGCGACCAGGGACCCAGTGGCCTTTATAAACCGGCTCTTAGGTCATAGATCGATAAGCAATACAGAATCCCCAAGGAGTGGAGAGAGATATCGAGACACCGTTGTAATCCTAGTCTTGCAACCCGGCGACTTGTGTTCTGCGGGTTACGAGATCCACATATCAATACAAGCAAGCAGGAAGTAGGTCTATCTCCTATGGAATGGCTGAACCTGGGTAAATCATGTGTTTCCGTGGAGCGAGACAATCTTCTGTACTCCAGAGCTGCTATGACCCCAAACCTAAGTTACCCCTGGTAACATCTGCCGTGACAATCCCACGACAGTTGCCGCCCACCGTTGGGCCCGCGCCTAAAGGTGTTTACATCACAGGAGAAGCTCTGCGAGGCATGCGGAACCTCGCCATTGGAGAAATCACCATCAGCTCGCAAGGGGAACCTATCGTCGATGATTTGGGTTGGAGCGCGGAGTCACATCTGTTAGAAGCCGGCGAGGTCATCCCGATCGGTCGGGTCAACTTCTTCGTAGGCATGATACGCGCCACGGGACCCGCCGAGGAGAAAGTTGAGTATGACTCTGTGTCAGGAGCCGCCACCATCGTTCAATCAGACGGCGAGGAGTCAGTAGGCATGGCAGAGATCGAGATTCCAGTCGTCATGCAGGAGGCCCAGCCGGAGGAGCCGGCATGGGAGCCACGTGACGTGATTGATGAGGGTATAGAGTCAATATTACCTTTGTTTGATGATCGGTTCGGATACGACATGGAAGAAGAGGAGTACAAGTCATCCCCGGGTCTGGTGCGCCGGGTCGCCGTGTACACGGCCCCGTGACTAACCTTGACCCGGCGTCGATTTCGGTGGCAGCAACAGCGACAGCAGCTGCGCTGGCCCAAAACCAGCTGCAGCCGCAACAACAACTGGTGATTCAAGAGTCACCGTGCCCCCGGGTCGACGGAGAGGAGGCGTCAGTTACTAGCGAAAACGAAGCAACAACACGTCACATGAACACCTTTGGTTTCTTGATGAACAGAGCGTCGGGAGAAGGAACTTCCAATGCCCCTCCTAACCTGGCTTTGCTTAGCAACAATTTGGTTTTGGATACAGGTGCTCTCGTGGGAGTGATAACCCCAGAGAACGCGGCAACACGTGCTAGAGAGCTGGAGACCGCACGTCGTGCCTTGGAGCAACAGTGGTGGGAGGTCGCAGCAAGAGAACATCAGATATTAGCTCAGCAACAGCAGTTGGAGGACCAGGAGAATCGTATACGTCACAATGCAACTATCTTAGAGAATCGACTGAACGACATGACCAGGGTGCAGAACAGGAGGCATCAGAGCCGGATCCCTCTTAGAGGAGAAACATTGGACCCGGCAGCCTTGTTTGTCACACTGCTGGATCAGCCCATCCGGACGATTCAGGAAGTTCCAGGAGCCGACGCAGGACAAACCGGAGGAGCTGGCGGTGCGAGGCCCGGCAACGTTCCTGCCAGGTCACCCGTGATGCCTGCCGGAGGAGCCGGAGGTAACAATGGAGCCATGCCACCGCCTTCCCCCAGATTTCATACCCCGCCGGTCACTACAGCAATCCGACCGATAACGTGTATGCAACAACTTTAGCACTTGATCGCATTCCTTTGGGAAACTCGCCTCAGGAGATTGAAACCCGGCGCGCCATTCACATGTTACGTACAGTCGTGGTTCAGCAAGCTAATTATCCAGATAACAGAAGTGGTCTTCATGGAACGCCTTATAACAGCCGCTCAAGGAGCCGGCGGGGAGAGAGCCCGAGGCCGCCCCAGACCAATTCGGAACGACAAAGGGCGGCACAGGGGAATCAGCCACCACCACCGCCACCACCACCTAGACAGGCCGCTCCCGCGGCTTCCGCTGCACAAGCCATTGTTGATAATTCGAGGGCGAGGCGTGCAACACAATCCGCAGCCCGTGCCGGAGGAGCCGGCGCGGTTCCAGCTGCAGGAGCAGCAGTGAGTTCACCAGTTATGGGAAACGTGGACTAGTCGGCGCCGGGTCAGGGAGTGCCGGCGGTAGCATCGTCCAGCTCAAACCTCAGAGGGCCGGCGTGCCTCTCTGACGTTATTCGCAATGAGCCTTATCCAGAGAAATTCAAAGATCCCAGTAGGTTACTAACTATGACCCGGCTATGGATCCTTCGACCTGGCTTAGTGGTTATGAGATGGCTATGAGTATACGCAATGCGATAGAAAATCTTTGTGCCAAGTTTATGTATCTCATGTTGAGTGAGGGAGCTGCCAAGTTGTGGTTCAACAACCTGCCGGCTGACTCCATCAATAGCTGGGCTGAGCTGAAAAACGTGTTCATCAAAAAATTTCAAGGCACTTGCAGGAGGCTTACCACAGTAGAGGATTTGGAGAACTGCATGCAGAGGAAGGGCGAGTCTGCCCAACACTGGATGCGGCGTTTTGCAGAGTTACTTAACTCATCCGAGGGAATCCCGCCAAGTACCGTACACTAGTACAGAACGACACATCGGATACCCCTCTATGGCAACGGCAGGATTTAGGCGACAGAAAATCGCGATTTTAGCGTTGCGGACGAGGCCTGGCAGAGGCTGGTCCGTCAACATTGGTTACGGAGAATTTTATATCTCCGTTACCAAAAGTATTTGCAACGGTCATAAATTTGTCTCCGTTTCCAATATGTATCTCTATGGCTACGGTTGTTTATGAATATCCGTTTGCGATGTGCTTGGGAAATTGCAGTTGCAATCTGGAAGCGCGCCTGTTCAATGCGGCTTAATTCACGAGGGATTGGAACCGCCTGATCGACGCTAATAAAATGTGACTGGAACGGCGTGAAGCCAGGCAGGTCCCGCATTCTCCCCTTCGTTCTCTCCCACATTATCTACCACACTAGCACAACCGCCATGGAGGAACCCTGGTGGCAGAACGAGGAAGTCCCGAGTGACGACGCGAGCGCGGAAGACCGCGGTGAAGTTCCATGGTGGGATCAAGACGGGCCGCCGGACTCGGACCCCGACGACTCGGACCCGCCATCTTCACGCTCTGTAGAAGACGACTCCGACGACTCGGACCCGTCGTCTTCACGCGAAGGAGAAGACGACTCCAAAGAGGACGAGTCGCCGGAGGAAGAGGAGCCGGAGGACCCGCCGGAGCCGTATTATTCTAGCCAGGAAGAATACGACGCCGCCGACGACGACGACGACGAGGAGGTGTCGGAGGAGGCGCCGGAGGAGGAGGCATCGGAGGAGGCGCCGGAGGAGGAGGCACCGGATGAGGACGTGCCGGAGAAGGAGGATCACGCTCCGGAGAAGGAGGCGCGAGAGGAGGATTCGCCGGAGAAGGACGCACGACCGGAGAAGGAGGAGCACGAGCCGGAGGAGGAGGAGGAGCACGCGCCTGAGGAAAAGGCAACCGGCAAGAAGCGACGCCACGCCGCGGATGACAATGGCACGGAGGCAGGGCGTAAGCAGAACAAGTAGAGTAGATAGTTAGTTCAATTACTCTATCGATCCTTTGTAAGTAGTCCCAGTGTGTCAGTGAAGAAATTAGAGGAAACGGTTGTTTATCGCCTCCGTTTGCGATGTTATATGCCATAAATGTGCCACTGCGGCAACCCTAGCGCTCTCGCTCTCACTCTCACTCTCACTCTCACTCCACAGTCATAGTGTGGCGGCGGCTCCAGACCTAACCCTTATCTCGCAGATCTGAGCGGCGCGTCCGGCCGGCATCATCGCCGTGCATCTTCCCCCAGCGGCGCGTTGGCGCAACTTCCCCCAGCGGCGCGTCGGCGCATCTTCCCCCAGCGGCGCGTGTGAGCCGCCGCGCATCCCCCCCAGCGGCTCGTCGGCGAGCCGCCGCGCATCTTCCCCGAGTATGTCGCCGACGCGGATCTACTGGTCTATTGCCGTGCATTTTCCCCGGGTATGTAGCCGACTAGATCTTACATTTTGTTTAAAGTAGCACAGAAAACTTGTCTAGTATTTGAAGTCTAGAATTGTGTTCTGTCTAGTGCTGATGATGAATACACCCCTCGACACTAGATCTTACATTTTATTTAAAGTAGCATCTACTGATCTAGTATTGTAGTACTGTCTAGTAATGTAGTATTGTGTTCTGTCTAGTATTGTAGTACTGCCGATGATGAATACACCCCTCAACACTAGATCTTAATTTTTTTTTAAAGTAGCATATAAAACTTGTCTAGTATTTGAAGTCTAGTATTGTGTTGTGTTTGTTTTTAGTACTGCCGATGATGAATACATTACCTTCAACTTGTCTAGTATTTGAAGTCTAGTATTGTGTTGTGTTTGTTTTTAGTATTTGAAGTCTAATAGATTAATTTCAACCCTTTGTCAATGTACTAATCCTCGTTATGGTTTTGTGTAGCTAGTGTATGAAGTAATAGTATATTTCGGCGACAATGCATAAAAATGGTGAGGCAATTGAAGGTAACATCACCTTCAAGTTCTGCCTCCAAATCGTTTTGATCGGACAGCAAGCACACGGATATAGGCGCTTAAGGTGTAAACTGTTTTCATCTTAAATTGTATTTATGTCATGTAGCATCATATTTGGCTCTTTTCTAACTAGACATCCATGTATTTTATATGCAGAAGCGCCATGCAGATCCAAACAAGCTTTAAAAGAGCTAAATACAAAGTGGGATCATATCCGTGAACCGTCGCTGTTGTGACGTTTCGCTGCACTGTTCAAAACACTTTTTTAATTAAGAGTGTCTTGGACAGTGTGGCCGAAATGTCACAGCGGTGACGTTATTATAATTCGGCGACACCGTCCAAGATGGAGCAAGCCTCGCTACGAAGAATTTGGCAAGATTAATTTGCTAAGGAGGCTTGCGAGCTCGGTGTGGTTTCTTGTTTTTAGTTTCTCCATCTATTTTGTGTATGTGTGTAGCAATTTGGCTGCAGATGTGATTTGGAGAAGCATGAAACCGCTACTCGAGTCTTTTGCTAGGTCGAATTCTGTTTTCGGCGCTTCGAAACTGAGGAAGAAGGTGGAGCTGGAGAAGAGTGGAGTGTCATAAAAGTTAAGTTTAGGGAGGCATGAGAATGATAGGATTAGCGACGCATGTGTAACTGATCTTTTGATGCTATGTAATGATGACAATTCTTATATATGTTATGAATGGATTTGGTAGCAACTTTGTGCTTCTGCTATGAGATTTTGAATGTAATTTGGCAACCGAATTGCTCCTGTAGGCTTCTGAAAGAACCTCAATGCAAACGAGTAAAATAGAATCTCCGTTACTGATGCACCGATACATCGGAAACGGAGATGGGTCCGCAACCGTAGCCAACTTATGCCTCATCGGTGACGGTTTTTTGCCTCCGTTACCGATGAAGGCCTTCACATCAGTGACAGGGTCGGGGACACAGACCCTTTCTCCGTTGCCGAAGGGGTTTTTGGCCCGTTTCCGATGTGTCGTTCTGTACTAGTGGTAGCTCTGTGCATAAGCCGGAACTGTAGGTATAACCCGGTTACAGAGAAGATCGGGCGTATGAAGCAAATGGGACACACCAATTCTATTACGATGAGCGAGCTGATGGCCACGGCCAACAAGTACGCTTTGACAGATAAAATGAAGGATAACCCAGATGATGAGGACAATGCAAAGAGCAAGGGAAACAATGGCAGGAATCACAATGGCAGTGGACCGAACAACAACAACGACAACAATGGGGAAATCAGAACAAGCGTTCATATGGCAAAGGGAACTCAGACTTGGTTGCTAACACCAATTCCGTCTTTCAGAGACAGAGGATGGATGGAAATTATCAAGGCAATGGCGATAACTACAATAGAGGCAACAACTATCGAGGCCCACCTCGTCCAACCAACCATATTGAAGCTTTCAGGATGCCGTGTCCCCGTCATAGCAAGATGGGCAGACCCGCCAATCACTCTTTGGAACAATGTCTGGACTTGCAGAGGTGGAAAAATGAGGAGATACAGAAGGTGCTGAACGGCGGCAGTCATGGAGGACCCGGCCCTGGTGGTAACCCGACAAACAGGCCACCTCCCAACGCAAACGCAGGACCCGGCAACGGAGGGAATAATCAGAACAGAGATGATCAGGGAGGGTTTCAGCAGAACCCAAAGCAGCTTGGCCAGTATCACGTTCACACCATTAAGGCTACAAAGGGAGACAGAAAGTTGATCAAGAGGGCAGTTAACACAGTTTCACCGGCAGTTCTGAGGTATCTAAAGTGGTCTGAGTATCCTGTCACGTGGAGCAGGGTTGATCACCCGCCAGTTGTGGAACATCCGGGTCTCCTGGCCCTGGTGGTGGCACCACAGGCGGGAGGGTATGTTCGACACAATGTGCTCATGGATGGAGGCAGTAGTATCAATATCTTATATTATGACACTTTCCTGCGTATGGGTCTCAGGGAATCACAGTTACAGTCAACATCTACAATCTTTCATGGTATTGTTCCTAGGAAGTCGGCAAGGCCGGAATGAAGAATCACGCTGGAGGTTGCCTTCGGTGAGTCCAAGGATAATTATCGTTCAGAGATGATTACGTATGAAGTGGTGAAATTGCAGAGCCCGTATCACGCTCTCTTTGGCAGACTCGCCTTTGCCCGCTTCATGGCCAGGCCATGTTATGTCTATTTGCAGCTGAAAATACCGGGTCCCAAGGGGATCATCACAATCCATGGAAGCCGGGAGATGGCTGCAGAGTGCGATGATGGTGATGCCGCCTTAGCTGAGCAGGCCTGTGCAGAGGAGGAGTTGAAATTTTACAAGTCTCAGGTAGACCCAAATGACAGGACAGTATTGAAAAGGCCAATAGCTGAAGAAAAAGCAAAGTTCAAATCGGCTCAGGACACAAAGATGGTAGATTTCACACCCGGCGATCACTCCAAGCAATTCGCCGTGGGGGCTCACCTGACTGATAAATAGGAAAGCGCGCTCATCGAGTTCATCCGTGGGAATAGGGACGTCTTTGCATGGACACCTAGTGACATACCCGGAGTACCTGCTGAACTCGCTGGGCACAGTCTACATGTTGATCCCAAAGCCAGACCCGTGAAGCAAGGATTGCGCAGATTGAATGAGGAACGACGCAAAATAGTAGGAGAGGAGATAGCCCAGCTTTTGGATGTCGACTTTATCATTGAGTTTTTCCATCCAAAGTGGTTGGCAAACCCGGTTTTGGTACAGAAAAAGAATGGCGAGTGGCGTATGTGCATTGACTACACTAGCCTCAACAAGGTGTGTCCGAAAGATCCCTTTGCATTACCTCATATTGACCAGATAATCGATACTGTCAGGCAACGAGCTCTTGTGTTTTTTAGATGCATATTCATGTTATCATCAGATCCGTCTCAAGGAGGAGGATTGGGAGAAAACCTCATTTATAACCCCCTTTGGAGCCTATTGTTACAAGAACAGGACTTTTGGTTTGAAGAACGTTGGAGCAACCTATCAGAGGTGTATCCAGAATTGTTTCAACGAGCAGATCGGCCGTAATGTGCATGCTTATGTGGATGATGTCGTTATCAAGTCTCAGAAGGCTGACTCACTTATCGACGATTTGAAGGAGACTTTTGCTAATCTAAGGCGGTATAATATGAAGCTTAACCCCACCAAGTGTGTGTTTGGGGTTCCAGCAGGGCAACTCCTCGGTTTCATCGTCTCAGAACGTGGAATTGAGACTAATCCGGAAAAAATCAAGGCTATACAAAATTTGAAGAAGCCAAAAGAATTGAAGGATGTGCAGAAGCTTACATGCTGCATCGCAGCCTTGAGCCGGTTCATTGCCTGGCTTGGAGAAAAAGCTATACCACTTTACCGGCTCTTGAAGAAAATAGACAACTTTGTGTGGAATCAAGAGGTGGATGATGCGTTTGAGTTATTGAAGAAGACACTGTCTCAAGCGCCAGTCTTGGCGGCTCCTGCGCCAAAGGAGCCCATGTTGATGTATATTGCTGCCGGGCCACGAGCTATCAGCGCCATGGTTGTGGTTGAACGCAAAGAAGAAGGGAAGGAGTACCCGGTCCAGAGGCCGGTTTATTATGTTAGCGAGGTCCTCACATAAGCAAAGCAGCGCTACCCACATTGGCAGAATCTTGTTTTTGGGGTCTTCATGGCGTCTAGGAAACTAAAACATTATTTTCAGGAACACCCAATTACAGTGGTTAGTTATGCCCCGCTTGCAGAAATTATCAGGAATACAGAGGCCACTGGGCGAATCGCCAAGTGGGCTATAGAGTTGGGGCCATATCACATCAATTATGAGCCTCGCAATGCTATCAAGTCACAGGCCTTGGTAGATTTCGTCAATGATTGGACAGAGACAAATGCGCCTCCAGCAACACCCAGCACCAAGTCTTGGATCATGCATCTTGACGGGTCTAAGCAGCTTGAGGGATCAGGAGCCGACGTTGTCCTTAGTTCGCCCAAAGGTGATAAATTGAGTTACGTTCTGCAAATTCACTTTGACTGCTCTAATAATGAGGCTGAGTATGAAGCCTTGCTACATGGTTTACGTGCGGCAAAAGAGATGAACATTAAGCGTATCTTGTGTTATGGAGACTCAGATCTTGTGGCACAACAAGTATCAGGAACATGGGATAGAAAAGATGCCAGGATGGCGGCTTACAGAAGAGAGGTGGATAAGGTAGCCGGGTTATTTTTAGTCTACCAGGTGGATCATATTGATCGCAGGAAAAACGAAGCTGCAGATGCTCTGTCCAGACTCGGCTCTCGTCGTGAGCCGGTTCCACCCAATGTTTTCTTAGCTGAGTTGTGGAGTCCATTAGTTAAGGTACCTTCAGAGAAAGAACTTGCTTATCCAGACCCGATAGATGAGGAGCTTGTTGCCGCCTTACATACAATCCCGGAGTGGACGGAACCATATCTAGCATATCTTCTGCGTGGAGAATTGTCGGGTCAGGAAGTCATAGCCCGGCAGATTGTGCATCGGGCCAAGGCATACGTGATCATAGATGGTGAGTTATACAAACGAAGCGCTTCAGGCGTGTTTCAGCGTTGTGTATCACCAGAGGAGGGCCGGAAAATTCTTAGAGAGATACATGAGGGGGATTGTGGTCATCACGCCTCCACCCGGTCCCTAGTTGCAAAAGCCTTCAGACACGGATTCTTTTGGCTCACCGCGTTGGCAGATGCAGAGCATTTGGTGAGAAATTGTGATGGATGTCAGAGATATGCCAGGCAAGTACATGTGCTGGCTCAGGAGTTACGGACCATACATTTGACATGGCCGTTTGCAGTTTGGGGTATTGACATCGTGGGTCCCTTTCAGATGTCCCCTTGCAAGAAAACCCACCTCCTAGTTGCTATTGATAAGTTCACCAAGTGGGTCAAAGTTATGCCAGTTACAAATTGCGAGTCAGCTATAGCAGTACAGTTCTTGAAGCGCATCATCTATCGTTTTGGATATCCACATAGCATCATTACAGATAATGGGACAAATATGTCTCTTGGAGAGGTGGCAAAATTTTGTGGAAACAACAACATCCGGCTTGACGTTGTTTCGGTGGCTCACCCCCAGGCCAATGGGCAAGTTGAGCGTGCAAATCAGGAATTGCTTAAAGGATTGAGACCCCGTCTCTGGGTCCCATGTATCAGAGCCGTCGGAGCTTGTGTGGAGGAATTGCCTTCTGTCGTTTGGGGCATCAACACAACACCAAATAGATCCACAAAACTTACACCGTTTTTCATGGTGTATGGAGCAGAAGCTGTTTTGCCGAGTGATATTATTCATGACTCGCCTCGAGTGGCGGCTTACATTGAGGAGGAAAACAAGTTAACCCGGCAAGATTCTTTGGACGCATTGGAAGAAGTAAGGGAGCAGGCTCTGGAAAGATCAGCAATTTATCAGCAAGATTTGCGCCGCTATCACAGTCGCCGGGTCAGGACTCGATCTTTTCAAGAAGGTGAATTAGTGTTGCGCTTGGTTCAATCCCAAGCCGGGATGCACAAATTATCACCTCCGTGGGAAGGCCCCTTCATTGTAAGATGAAACTTGCACAATGGGCCATATTATCTGGTGGATGCGAGAGAGCAAAGTGAAATCTCCAACAATATTGATCACTCTACCAAATCGTTGGAAGAGCGACAGCGGCCATGGAACATCGCCCAGCTTCGCCCCTACTACACTTAGTTTTAGATCCAGTTTTTATCAGATGTAATACACGATGTAAAGAGGCAGCAGGTTTCAGACGTGCTCTTTTCCTTACCTGGGTACCTAAGGGGACTAAGGCGGCTTGCTGACCTGATATATGAATAAAGTGATGTTTGACAGAAAAATTTCATCGTTTCTTCTCAGTTTTTACTTTACTATTTTTTATTTTTATTGCTTAGTTGTAATTTCTCTTATATTTATAACCCAGCACCTCCAATTTGGAGCCCATCTGAGGTTTTGAAAGTCAAGTATTTATTTTAGGTATTGGGGGTTGTACAATTAAGAAAAGGTGCAGCTACAAACTCAAGACCCGGCAAATAAGCCTCTTTGGTCATGGGGGCTGATTACTGTTCATGTTACAGCTATAATCTCATGACCCGGCCAAAATTAAAGAGCCACAAATTTTCTTGGTTATCTTACTATTGAGCTCGATGTGACTCGCAAAAATATGGCCTGATTGCTCACTTGTAAATTCAATCAGTCATGATGCCCACTGGGACTTGCCTGACCCTGTTTTTATCCAAGAAGATTGCAACAGAGAAAATCCATGCGAAAGTCGGCTTATAGTTCAAAAGAAACCAAAAGGGTTATCTAAACCAAAAACTTTGCAGAACAAGCAGAAAGCTAATAAGTTCATTACATATCAAGCAAAGTTTCAAAGTGCACAGGCGCACTATCAAAATATAAGAACCAAAGTATTAAGTTATTACAGAACTGCCCCATTGGACCAAATGAGATTGTTTTTTGCAGAAATAAAGGTCTCTGCAGCATGCTTTAAGACTCGGCATCTGGAGCCGGGTCATTGGTAGGAGCAGCGGCCAGGTCGTTCTCTGAGGTTTTAGCCGGCTCTCCATCCGTTGCCGCTTCAGCCCCAGCTTGCGTCTTGGGGGCTTCCTTGGTGCTAGCAGCTTCTACGCTTGCTTGAGCAGCCTCGGATGTCCCTTCGCCAGCTCCAATAGCCACAGCTAGGCTCTCCCAACATATCAGCGCTAGTGAATCACTTGCAACATCACCATCTTCCGGGATTGGACGGCTTGGAGGAGGAATGCTTGGAGTACCGGTGCCTGTAATTTTGTATGTAGAGAAATCACGGCGAATCTTCCTAGGCGTTAAGATAACTGGCATTAGGTCTTCTGTGGTGATGTGCCGGGCTTTGGAATCAAACCCATGCTGGAGCCGGGTCAGATTCAGTCCTTCGGCGATCACAGTGGCATGGTACCGGGCCTCCTTGTCGATCTTCGCAAAGTCCTTGTCCTCGAATCTGGTGTTGTTAGCATTGAATTGAGGAAATCCGCCAGCTAGCCTTGCCGGGTCTATGTTTGGATAATATGCTTTAGCCAGCGCCAAAGTTCACATGGCACCTTTGCGGCAGCTGGAGATCTTCCAACCAGATAGCCATTCTAGGACTGTGGACAGATGAGAAAGGAAATTTCTCAATTGGCTTGGTGGAGATTGGTGGCCAAGAGAAGAAGCAATGGCACGGCCGGCTCCATAGTATAACTGGCGCACAAACATCAGCACAACTTGAAGTTGGACATCAGAGGGTTGCAGGCTCATCGCATTGCGTGAACCTACACAAAAACAGTGGGGGAAAAAAGTAAGGATGGTTACAAAAGAACATCATAAAGAAAGAGCAAAGTGACGCAGTAGTAAACATACCCCAGATAGCCCTTACAACTCCACCAAGCAATCTGGCAAAAGAATCATAGGTCTTTTTTAGCTCGGCCAATTTTTCTCAGCATCTTCAAGCCGGGTCTTCCAGTCTTCCTCATGCTCTTCCATGTCCTTTTTCATGGTCAAATTTTCTTCAGTAAGCGTAGACAAGGAAGTCTCTAGCTACCGGGTCTTCTTCTGGGCCTCATCCTTTTGCCGGGTCTTGGTTGCCAGTTGTTCCTCGAGTTGGTTGATCTCTTGTGTGGCCTGGACCATATATTGCTGCAAAATATGAACAAACATGAATTCAAGTATCATGATCACCAAGTTACTGAAGCAAAGGTCACCCGGGACTTGGGGGCTACAATGCAACAATCAAAAGTTTGCCATGAAGGATAAAAGCTACAGATTGTGAGTCCCAGGTTGCTGCAGGCTAACACAACCCGTCACTTGGGGGCTACACGTGTGAAATTTCAATTTTTTCTTCTTAAGTATATTATTAGCCCCAAGTTGCTGCAGACAGTTAACTTGGCACTTGGGGGCTACAGTATTTGAAAGTTTTGAAATCTTAAGCAAAATGTAAAGTATGATAGTGCCAGGTTGCCGCAGGCACGCAACCCGGCACTTGGGGGCTACAGTTTTCAAAGCTTATATCTATGCATACAGAAAATTTGAAGTCCCAGGATGCTGTGAACATGCAGCCTAGCACTTGGGGGCTACTCTAGTCAAAAGTTTCATGTTTATATCAAAGCACCAAGCTTAGTAACAGGTGAACAAACTTGGAGCTTGGGGGTTACACAATAAATGAGTAAAGGATTCAAGTATTACCTCATGGCGTTTCTGGATTGTGGCTACCAAGTTATTTTCAAGGCCTCGGAGCTGAGAGAGCCTGTTGAAGTATTCAGAGAGAAGAGCCGGCATCTCCATGTTATCGAGATCCGGTAGTTCAGCATAAATCACCGGGTCCTTGCCATGGTTGCTTGTCTCTGCCTTCACCTTAGGCTCGGCAATTTTTGCTATCACAGTAGAAGGACCAGCATCCTTGACAACACGAGACCCAGTAATTTGCACGTCATCATTGGTGCCGGGAGACTTGGCGGGAGACCCGGCTGGTGATACTGCAGCAGATTTGGTGGGCGAGACCGGGTCACTCATCCTTGGTGGCGAGGCTTGTGGAGTAGGTGGTTTATCACCTCAATCTTCAAGCATCGGCTCCTCTTGAATTGGGTCATGCACCGTCATGGCCGGGTCAGAGGGGGAGCCTGGAGCATCAAGAGGAGTAGCCTTGGCACTATAAAGGAAAGGATATTATGTTATGATGACAAAAGTGTTGGGAAAAGACAGAAGATTCAAGTAAGTGAAAATAAAAGAAGTAACTTACCCAATGTTAATCTGGCAGTCATCAGGCAAATGCACGCTCTCGTCTGAAGAAGCTGACAAAGATTGGGACTTAGAGGCCTAGATTTTGCCAGCTAAAACAGAAGTAGATTTGGTAGCACCACCTTTGGAGCCAGGCTTACGAGAAGAGGTGGCATAAGAGATACCTCCATCAAGTTGGTCGGCGCTTGTGGTAGACCGGGTTTTGCGCCTTTTGCTGGCCTCAGCTTCTTTTTCTTGTGGTTGTTCTTCAGGTTGAGAAGTGATCATCATATAATCAAAGAGACGAGAGTATGGCACCTTTGCTACGGCAGACCGGGTCCTCTTGGTCGTTGGAGGTTCGGTGCGTTGTGGAGCCGGTAAATCAGCTGCAGTTGATTCAGTGGGACCTGGAATACGAATTTCCGGGTTATCAGTAGAAGAGCCCCCGGGAGCGGCCTCGCTATTAATCAATTCATTGAAGAGCTAGCTTGTGGAGTCGAGCTCACCTTCCTCGTCATCTTCATCTTCAACAATTTCAATATCTTCGCCATCTGGAGATGAGACGGGGGTGTAGTCCACTTTCCACCAAGCCGCGTCCTGATAAGACAAAAGAGCATAACCCGGTAATTAGGATACGCCGGGACAAGAGTTAAAAGAAACTGAGATATATCAAAAACTTTACCGTGGGGGGCTTGTTCTTGGCGCTGAAAGGGGCAAGCCCGGTCAGAGCAATTTTTGTCTTATTCTCGCCAAGTAGTTTCTTGGCATTCTTGATAAGTTGATCATTAGTGAGTAAAACCTCTAAGTAACGCATGTTATCAGTGGTTTCACCGGTATACTCATGGAAGAGCCGAGTCCTGATGCTCAGTGCCTAGATAAATCACCCGATCCAACACTTGACAAGATCTGTGCCTCTAAGGCCATGAGCAAGCAGAGCTCTGGCTCGGCGACGGAGGTCTTTAACTAGGATCTTGCTGGCATCGTCCGCATAACTATTCATCTTGGAAACGTAGGTCAAAGGTGAATTCCGGAACGCCGGGTAACGAGCCTCATCAGATTCAGGGGAGGTGTCTTGGCAGTAAAAATATGAGTTTTGCCATCCCTTGGGAAGGCTGGCAAGAAGCAGAGCCGGGAAATCACAGTCCTTCCGGCGTTGAATAGCTACTCCACCGTATGGACCTAATGGTTGATCTTTGCGAGATGGATTACAATAAAAGATCTCAAGAAACAATTCTAGACTGGGAGCCATCTGAAGATAGTCTTCACAAAAGACTACGTAGTTGCTTATGTTCAGGATGGAATTGGGAGCTACGTCTAAAGGATGAAGACCGTAGTATTTAAACACTTTGCAGAAAAAGAGTGAGCCTGGAGGTCGGAATCCCCGCATCACATGATGCAAAAGAACAAAAATTTCACCTGGTTGAGGAGTGGGACGGATCTCTTCTCCAGGAATGCGCCAGTGAATTTCATCTTGCTTCGAGAGCTTGCCTCGATCAACGAACTCCTTCAGCATCAGCTCCGTCACCGCTGATTTGGTCCAGTTGCTGACCGGCACGGGCGGCGGAGCGGCGGCAGAGCCCGAGGCGCCACTGGCCCCCTTCTTCGCGGCCTTGGGGCCCTTAGTCTTCACCTTGTCCTTCGTCATCGCCGCCGAGCTCGGATAATGACCAATGGCGGATCTAACTAGATCGTGGATTGGTGGCTATGATGCAGAGAGGATGTAGAGCTGTGGCGGAGGCGATTCGAGCGGGAATCGAAAGATTGGTGGCGCTAGATGGATGGGGGGTGGCTACGGAGGCATTGATGTTTTCTTTGGAGCTTGATTTGAGATTGGATCGGTGGCAGCGGCGAGAGGTTGAAGACGATGAGGCCAAGGGAATGGGGAAAG
Organism: Poa pratensis; assembly: GCA_947311845.1. Taxonomy (NCBI): domain Eukaryota; kingdom Viridiplantae; phylum Streptophyta; class Magnoliopsida; order Poales; family Poaceae; genus Poa; species Poa pratensis. The sequence continues at coordinate 133,000,439 of CAMZMU010000041.1, read as the reverse complement.
TGATCCCCATTTACCCTAGCTCTTTATTTATAGCCCGCGGTGAAAACCCTAGGGGTACCGTGGTAAAAAATAAAGGATAAGATAAGCATCTTTGACTGACGGTCAACGACAAAGAGATAAGACAAAAGGAATATTCTTAGATAGAGTTTGATCGATGTTTTTTCGCTAAGTGTTGAATATAGAACCGGAGGTGTACGAACCCAGTGAAGAGTGGCCGGGTTATGATAAGGACCGCCAAGAAGAGCCGGCCCCGCTGAAAGGAAAAAGCAATGTAACCCGGTCTTTTATATTTTGTGTACATATTTCTTATTTTTCAGGTTAACCCGGACAGCAAGGATGGCGGCTTCTCCTGAGATAAAACTTGAAGATAAGAAGTGAAGTATGCCAACCTAGTGTCCAAGTTACCCTGGGTGCTACTGTTGGGGGAAAGATAACCCGGTAGGCCCATGAAGAGGGAAGCATGACCCGCCAGGCAGGAGGCCGGGCGAGGCTAGCTAACCATCGCCACGGGCCGGGTTACACTAATGGGCCGAAGAGCTTGTCGGTAACCCGGCCTACACAAGGAAGGTTCTGGAAGACCCGGAGGTGGTACGTGTCACGGAGTCTGAAGACTTGGAGGCCACAAAGAACAAGAGGAGATAGAGTAGGACTCCGAGTCTGGGGGAGACCCGACCTTACCTTGTATGCGACCAGGGGACCCGGTGGCCTTTATAAACCGGCTCCTAGGTCATAGATCGATAAGCAATACAGAATCCCCAAGGAGTAGAGAGAGATATCGAGACACCCTTGTAATCCTAGTCTTGCAACCCGGCGACTTGTGTTCTCCGGGTTACGAGATCCACATATCAATACAAGCAAGCAGGAAGTAGGTCTATCTCCTATGGAGAGGCTGAACCTGGGTAAATCATGTGTTTCCGTGGAGCGAGACAATCTTCTATACACCAGAGCTGCTATGACCCCAAACCTAACTTACCCCCTGGTAACATCTGTCGTGACAATCCCACGACACGCCTCGTACTCCGCATCTATCACAGGGTGCTAGTGCGGTGCCGAGATGGAGTAGAAGGGGTCGACGCGTTGCGTCCACAGCAGGTCGCTCGACCGATGCATGATGAAGTCGAGGCGGGCCTTCCCGCTGAGCCGTGGCGCCACCGGCACCTTGGCGATGTTCAGCACCCACCCCTCCGGTAGCTCAACGCCATCTGGCACTGGTATGTTGTGGCGGGGGTGGTCCTCCGATCTCAACCGATAGCGTCGGAGGAGGCACCACGCGGGAGGAGCTGGCCGCGCCAGCCGCAAAGCCATGCGACGTAATAGGGTATGCGTCCGTTGGCGGTGGCGCTCAGGACGAGCTGCCCTGCTCGGGGGCGGCGCACGAGGAAGGCCTGCTCCTCGCGTCGCATCTTGTCCAGGAGGAGGCATTGCTTGATGGCCGCATTCCACTCCTCCTCGCGCTACGCATCTTACGGCTCCACGCCTCGCCCATCTCTGCTCCTCGTTCAGGAGGCAGCGCTGCTCCTCATGCTCATTGCGGCGCTCGGGGGTCATGGCTCGTTCGTACCGAGCATGACGGTTTGCGGTCAATAGATGGCGGCGGGCAAGCTCCTCTTCGGTCATCGGTGGTCGCGTCTTGTGGTCGCCAGACATGCTAGTTAGGGTTTGGTTGGAGATGAGAGGAGAGGTTTCTGTGGAGATGAGGTGCACCGGACACCGCATTAACGCCGACATCGGCTCGTCTGCCACGCGCATTGACACCGACGTCGCGTGTGAGCCACCGCCTGCGATTCTAGTGATGTGCTCGACGCGTCGCGTCGTCTGCGCCCGCCTGGGGAACCGTTGCGTCACTAAAACGGGCATACCAGCCACAATAAATCCGTCTGTGGCTTTCAGTCGCTCACGTGTCGGTCCCCCGCATCAGGATCCGACGTGGCACGCGCTACCGCGGTTGCCGTCACGCCCGCTTGCCTCCCTACAAACAGGACGCGAAGCGAGGTTACCGGATGCTATATTATATTGGAACGCGCCGGTGGAGTCCGATTTCGTGTCGGCGCGCCAAATAGCCCTACTGAGAGCGTTATTTGGTGCGCCGGTGGAGATGCTCTCAGATAATGAGATATGCTTTTCCTACATCCTCTTTTCAAAAAGCATGTCGCTTTACGTTTTTCTGGATGCGGGAAGGAGAATATGAAGGACCACAATTCTTTATATATGCAAAGCAATTCTTCATGGCACGTAAAGGCTGAAGGACTACAATTCGCAGAATCAGCCAAAGCATAGATCTTGAAGCATAAAATGAGACATTTCCGATGGTAAGCAGAGACCCTATCCAAACCATGGCAAGCAGAGACAGAGTGGGAAAAACAAACTATAACATAAAAGAAAATAGGTGCCATTATATATTTATTACAAGTATATAAGAGGAAATTTTGCCTCCAGTGGAGACACGCACTCTTACTACAGGGTCTATCCCATTAATCCAATGAATCTACTACTCCTACTCCCTACCTGCACCTACAATCTAAAATCATCCTTGCCTTACTTCATCTACTACCATCACAAGAATATGACGGCCAGGTTATGCTTAGCTGGTTAGATTATTTATGATGGAAATCCACTCAAGTTCGAATCCTTGATTCATTTCAGTAATTAATCGATACTATGCTTTTTGTGGTAGCAAACGATGCCTGCCGATTGCGAGAGCATCTTCACTGGCACTACCAAAAGCATCCAACAAGTGTGCCGGACACATGCTATATATTGTGAGCGCTGCCACAGGTTGCCACGCTATGGACCGGCTCCCCCCACCGGCTGCTCCCAATAGACGCTCCTAGTAGAATCTATTTTTAAAAAATTAAAACAACGATATTTCATATGTTTTACATATTTTGACGGAAATTAAACTAAGTTGACCAAAAACTAAACCTAGAGACCGGTGTAGACCCAGTCCCAGTCGAACTCCTCCTCCATCATTTCCCGATGTGGCGGCGGTGGCGTGGCGCGCTTCTTTCCGCAGGGCGCCACCTCCGGCTCGGCCTTAACCTTGGCCGGGCCAAAATCACGGATGGTCACCCTGCATCCGCCTGTCCTTCGCGGCAGCACTGACCAAGGCGCCTCCGTCTTGATCTTCACGGGAGGTGGCGGCCTGCGCTAGGAGCCGGCCTCCTGCTTGGGGACGAGGAGCGTTGGTGTCGACGTCATCATCGAGCGCACTGGAGGAGCCGCGCTAGGAGGTGTGCGCCGGAATCGGCGTCGGCATCACCCAGGGCACCTGCTGCTTGGGCGGCGGGTGTACCCGTACTGGGCCATCATGTCGTAGAGCGCACGTCGACCCACCAGCGGCGGGGTGACTCCCTGTTTAACTACGCCGGCCTTGTACCCTCATGGCTTCGTCGTTGTGCGCCATCGCTTCTCGGAGATGGTGGACTGGAGAGTAAGGGGAGAGAACAGAAAGTGAGCGCCGGTGGAGGCCACGGGGAGTGCCGTACGCGCTTATAAGGACGGCGGGGAGGTGAAGCGCGGGAACGCGAGGGGCGTCCATTAACGTCGGTGCCGGTTCCCGAGGCACAGTAACTCCGGCGATGCGCGTCGGGAAGAGGAGGCGCGACGCGTCCCCGCGTTAGGGGAAACCGCTCACCGTCGCAATAAATTACGCCGACCATCGTTGTGTCGCTGACGTATCAGGCCCGCCCTCCTATCTGACGTGGCAGTGTTGCCATGAATTGCCGCGCTCCCGGTTAACTCCCTATAAACATAGGGCGAAGTGGGTTGCTGGACGCAGTATTGGGCCCGTCCTACAACTTTTGAGATATTGGAAGCGTCGGTGAGTGAGCATTTCGTGCCATCGCGTGCAATAGCCTATTGGGAGCGCCCGTGAAGATGCTCTGATGCGCTTATGGTGACTCCATGCAATGAGCGACTGAGTTTGTGCTTGTGTTTAAAAAATATGCACCATATTATCTAGAGTGGTCCCATCTTCTCTCTCTATATATTTGTCTTTCTATGTCTCTCTTCTCATAACATTAGTACTTTGTTATTATGTCATCAGACTTGTCTACGTGGCATCTTATTTACTGAAAATGAAATTGCTATCCGAGGCATTCCACGCTGCAGTGCTACACGCTCAAGGTAAGCATAGTTTCTCCTGCATCTTCTTTTCACAAAGAACTAGTTGGGTGACCCGCGCAATTGCGCGGCTAGCACCATTATTTTGGATCTTAATATTAAGTGTATGTTTTCTTGTTCATATTGTCTTTGGTATAAGCTAAAACCATATAACCACCCAAGATGAAGATTCTAAATCCTATTGGTTAGTTCATGCATCTTTAAATATTAATCTGTACATGGTGGAGCCCATATGAATTTTTGTTTTAGGCTACTAACTTGGTCAAAATTGATTTAGCTAACTGTATGTGACTATTTGCAACCGGACAAAACTATTGTCAACTGTCATATCTGATTGTCATCCTGCTCGTCCCCTCCAAATTCCTCACTTCAGATCTTACAATAGTCAATGTTCGTCCCATGATCTCTCCAAATGCCCAACGTCTCTCCGTAAGACCCCTCTAAGATCAAGGTTTTTACTTGCTCGGTATTGGTTGATAGGTTAAATAATCGTTACATGATGTCGCATAGAAACTGGCACCTTGGCTTAGGGTATAATGCGTGTTTTTTCTGTCTTGGAAAATTGCTCTCACTTATTTACTTTGAGTGCTCTTTTTGTCCATAATGCTGGGAAGCAGTTGACATCGGCACCGTGGATCTCGGCTTTTTTTTAAAGAGCAAAATGGTTATATATTTTAGCTTACAGATCCTATCTTTGCTACATGATAAGTCTTTTTTGTTAAAGAAATGGAGACGGTTCTTATTTCTCACACTGTCAAGGTTGCATACAGATCAATGCGTTTGGCTTGTATATAATTGCTATTGTAATTTTTGTATAGCGATCTTGCCCCTGTACATGTCTCAATATTTTCTCCCTCTGATCCTTTACGGATTACGGACGACAAACATCTATATAATTTCTTAACTAAAGATGGACGAACAACTCATATATTGTTTTGAGCAAACAGAAAAAAGGCAAGAAGCAAAAGTTACCTGACATCCTCCAATGAAGATTTGGCTGAAGTTATATCGTGATGTATTCCACAACCCATTAGCCGAAAATATCTTACACCTGATAAAATATATAAACACAGGCTGAGCTGAGGATTCAAGCAGAAGCATCTGCAATTTTATGATCATTCAGAAATCTGCGAGCAAGGATTTTTTTTGTGTAACATATATACCAAGGAAAAAAAATTGTTAGTAAATCAAAAGGCATCATTAGTTGATCGATTGTACAATAACAGAATATACAGAATATAATCTAACAACCCATCAACTTACACGTAGAATTCCTGCAGCTGGTCAAGTCTTTGTTGGCTGCAACCTACTCCAAAAGCCTTTTATCTAAAAAAACGTTCTCCTCAAAGTAGAATTCATCTATATGTATGTCGACTCCAAATCATCAGGTACTAACTGCAGAACAGCCGAGTCCATAATTGGTGTTCGGAGTTCGTACTCCAACTTCACCTTAGATGGCAGCCAGGAGCAAGCAGAATGTGATAATGTTCGCGATGGACAGCCAATGCAAGTGAACCAATTACATGAATTTAAGATTCATTCTCCGGGAGGAGAAATTCTGGAGAGCCATGTATACCATCAAGGGAGGCCAGAACGGCACCAAATTCGCTTTCCTTGCTAAGCTCAGGCTGGTGGAGTTCTTCGCGGACGGCGGTCAGCTAAACAAATACTTACACAAATAGGTCATGAGCTTCGGCAGCTCAACTATGCACTGCCAGTCTGTCCCTAAATCATCTTATGAAGCCCATCAAATCTAATCCAAACAATTAGGCATGTAAAACTGAATATCAAATTGACTTTCAACCGGATTGTACATCTTCACTTAGCAAGCTTATGTCATGATTTATCTCCTCGTATAATCAGATCTGCACCAAAAAATCGGGAACATGAAGAGAAATCCGAAGTAGATCACCATGCAACAATTCTAAGTAAGCTCATAGCAGGTACCCTTGTTAGCAGAAAAAATGCTCCTGCATGCTAGCTTTAGCATCAGAGAATATGGGTCTAGCAGTGAGAGTAAGTTTCTCCTTCAGGGATACATATATTGACATATATCTATAGCTCCGTAATATCTTCTAAACATTAGAATATTGGAGGTGCTTCACTTACTTGTCTGGCTAGCAACGTAGTGGAGTTGCATCGTTAGCAGCATTTGACTTGAACTACGTACCAGGCTAGCTAGCTTTGTAATAGGTAGCTTTAAAGAGCCGTACTCGACAGGAGCAAATCGGCAAATATCTCTTGCAAAATCGACGGCCTCATCTGACCAAAACTGCACCAAACAATTGGCAATCCTAAGCTGAAATCAAATCTCTCTACTTAGAACTTTACATCTGCGATTACATGGCCATAAGAAGACCACCGTTTCTCATCTAATGCGAGAGACATGCAGAGGTTTAGAGTTCTAGAGTGGATGAACCTACAGCTTGCCGTGGGTCATGAGATGGCAGCTCGGCTAGCAAATCCCCCAAATCGTATATCTTTCACTGCGCTGCCAAATCCGCCGAGTTCTTTGCGGACGGCAGTCAGCTCGCTGTACGGGGAAGCTTTCTTTCATCCATTAGCGGACATGCGCCATGGAATCTCCTGCTCCGCGGCACCGCCATTAGAGCTGTTGCGCCGTGTATCTAGTCACCATGCCTCCAACATCTTATTCCATCTTGCAAAGGTGATTGAAGACGTGAGGAACATAATACCTCGATCAATTTCGAGAACCGTCCACCACATCGCCAGACATCATATCATTGATTTCTTCCCATCCTTAGCTAAGTGCCGGATTTTGCCGTGCGAGGACGCCGAGGTAGGCAGTAGCACCTCCTCCTGTTATGCGCCATATGGTGGTACCCCGACGACCAGGCTTCGATCTGACTCTACTCCTGTGTGCGTGCTAGATATCCTTCCGTCAGGTGGAGATCGTCGTCCGGAAGATAGCAGTTCCTCCTCGAGCTGCCTACTGCCCATAAAGATGTATCCTAGATGTCGTCGAAGCAGTTCATCCTCGAGCGGGGTCCTGCCGTGAAGAAGTATCCTATATGTCCTCCGCATCCACGATGTCCATAGCTCTTGTGGTATTGCCGCAACAATTGGCCGGTCGCCGGCCGCCGGCGAGTTGTAGCATGTATATCATATCTCGTCCTCGAGCAGGGTCCTGCCGTGAAGAAGTATCCTATATGTCCTCCGCATCCACGATGTCCATAGCTCTTGTGGTATTGCCGCAACAATTGGCCGGTCGCCGGCCGCTGGCGAGTTGTAGCATGTATATCATATCTCGTGAAAGACGGGTTCGGTATTGCAGCAACAATTGGCCGGCCGCCGGCCGCCGGGCGAGTTGTATCATGTATAATATCTCGTGAAAGAGGAGTTCGCTTAGGTTACGTTTTCTCTTCGCGAAACCTTTCTTAGGCGGAACCAAATCATTAAATCTTAACCATACGTTTACTTCTGCAAAATCTTAGCCGTACAATGTTTGTTGTTTTAATTATATAATAGATAGATAGATAGATGTCTTTGCTGTGCGCTGGAAGGATAAGTTCACAGGTGATTCTTGCTGCTAACGCACGTAATTCTTCAGGTTGTGCAAATGCTGAAGGACCACAAGAACCAGATAAAGCATGGTGGCCAAAGCAAAAACATTTAGCATTTCGTTGCTGTGTGCACAACTGCACCATAAGAATTCAAGGTATTTATTCTGGACATGCATGTCATTAGCTAAAGCACAGGTTCTCCTGCTTCCTCCTTTCGCAAAGAACCACAGTGTTTTTTTGTGTGGCGAATGTTTCAAGCAGCTGGCAAAAGAGGACTACAGGACCAAAAAAGCCAATCTACAGAAGACTGATTGCATGGAGGCTAAAACAAAGAACATATTCTCAAAGGTGTGCAAGTCACCCGTAAGGGCAACTCCAACGCGGGACGCACTGAATCTGGGCGCGTCCATTTGCGTCGTGATCGACCAAAAACACGTCCCAACGCGGCGACGTAAACGTGTCCCGTATCTGTTTTCTGCCCGCCGCACGTCCGCCAGAACTCAATCCTGGCTCACATTTGGGCCAGGTTTGCGTCTCCACGGACAGAGACGGAGCGTCCGCGCATCCGCTCGGTGCCCGCCCCGGGCCCACCTGGCAGCCACCCAACCGCCCGTCGCTCTCGCCTGCACGTCCTTTTTAATGCAGGGGCTTATGCAGATAGGGACACTCACCGTCCCCAGTCTGCTCCCCCGCTGCCAACCAAACCCTAGCCACCGCCGGCTGTCGCCATGAGGCCGTTCAAGTGGAACGAGAAGGGCAAGCACGACAAGGAGGCGAGCTCCTCGTCGGGGCAGCGCCGCGCTGCACCAGCGGAAGCACGGGCACCACCAGTGGCTGGCCCGTTCTAGGTGCCGCCGGAGGGCGACCAGCGCATGCAGCAGCCGCCCTACCTCAACAAGAGGAAGTGTTGGTGGTACTAGGACAACGCCATCCTGGTGTCGTGGTCGGACATGCACCTCCCCGACCACTGGCACTTGAATCCCGAGACGATTCCGGTGCCTCCAGTGCCGGCGGGTGGCACGGCTCGTACGCGGGAGATTCTGGAGCGCAGAGCCCAGCTCCCCGCCGACCTCGTCAACCACCCGGCGTTCACCGAGGGCAGTCCCCATTGGGACACTTTGTTCAACAACAAGCACGACCTGCGCTGCTGCTCGTATTTCGGTGCCCGCGCCGCTTGCAGCGTTCTCCTCCTCCGCCTCCCCCGCGCGTTCGTCGTGCTTCTACTCGCGGCCCTGCTCCACCGGCACCCACGGTGAAGGAGGAGGTGAAGCAGGAGGAGGAAGACGACGGCCCCGACTACAAGGCCGCGCTGGAGGCCTCCCTCCTAACCGTCGACACCGATGAGCTGGCCCGCTGGCAAGGGCACGGTGCTCCACCAGTCCCCGAGGCGGCGGAGGCACAGCGGTAGCAGCAACTGCAGCTGCAGCAGGAGCAGCAGCTGCCCACCTAGTTCGCTCCGTTGCACGGGTGGTCCGGGTCGTGGACCTGCGAGCCCGATGCGCTGCTCCGCCATGGAGTATGTCATCCTCGATCCGTTTGACGAGGAGGAGTAGGGCTCCACGATCGCGACGACGAGGATAGGCTCCGGCAACCGGCCGTGGCTTTAGGTTTAGGGTTTTTACTTTTATTTTTATAATGTAAAAATCGGCCGTTTGTGCCTCCCCCTATCTATGAAAGAAAGCCTAAAATGTGTGGCCGCATTGGGTGGACCCGCTGGCACAGCGGACACGCGCGGACAGGAGCTGTCTATTTGGCGACCGAAACGGACAAAACACGGACATATTTCGTGTATGTTTGGGTTGCCCTGTTGGAGTTACCCTAATCACTCAAGGTATTTTTCTCTTGGGAACGCTTATGTCAGCCATCCCGACACTGGTGTTGCCGTCTGTAGTGGTGGGCATTGGGCGTCTGTCACTACTGACCCGAGGGGGTCAGTAGTCACGGGACCTAGTGATGGGCAGCCTGCATGTCTCAAGAGACTCAGTTGCATTTCAACATGCATATGGAGTGGGCAAGTAGTGCCAAGTTAACTCAAGCCGAAATTTAAATCACATCCATTAACTCAAATATGGACTAGTAATGAATTTGAATAAAAAACCCTACTTGCCCTAACAAAAAATTATTAGGTTCCAGAGACCAGAAGAGAATTTAGGAGAAAATGACAAGATTTTAGGAAGTCCCTGAGGCTACCAAAGTGTAGTCTTTCCAGAATTCATAATTCAAATTGAATTTGAATCTCTAGTCAAGAACATCACCGTCACTTTGTGTTTGCCCAGCACAAAAATTGGCATATTTTTGTAGAGCCTTATAAATATTTATTTTCAATTAAAGAAAAGGGAGAAGACGGTAAAACATGAAATTATTCAAACTCAGTGGCAGCCTTCTCCTGCCTCCGGATTGGCCAACCGGGGTGGCGCCCGCCTTGTGGTCGCTGCCTATTGGCCAACGGCACTTTCGGACACGCAAAAAAACCCTCCGCCAACCCACCCCCCCCAAACAACCCGTTATAATGGGTGTCGGCCGAGGTCATCGTCCTCAGCTTCGTTCTCCCTGCTGCCATTGCCAGCCGAGAAATCTCGAGCTCAATCAGCCCTCCACAACCCACGCATGCATGATGAAGCCGCTGCACCGGAGGCGGCGCATGGGAGTTAAGAAGCTCGTGTCAGGCTCCATTCTACCCTTCCCGTCACCAGCCGCGAGATCAACGCTAGCTTTCCTGCACACGATCAATGTCGACTTGGCTATGAATTACTCCCAATATGCTCAGCTATTGTCTGTCTTCTCATGTCTGTAACTGTCGGCCCAGTGGAAACCAGGGTACCAAGGACCAGGCGCCCAGCCTGGCGAGCCTCGCGAGGGACTTTCCCTCACGAGGGCTTCCTCCGTCGAGCTTTTCTGCTAAGGAACAGGCGCCCAGCCTGGTGAGCCTCGCGAGGGAAAATCCCTCGCGAGGGTCTTGTTTATCTGGAATACCACCAAGTCCCGCGAGCGACTGCGTCTCCCTCGCGAGGCCTTCCTCGCGAGGCGTCAAGTACTTTAGAGCCTCGGAGGCGTTCAGTCCTCGCGGGGTTCCTTCCAGTGGAAGCAAGCTCTGCGCCCGCCGCAGAGCGCACATGGCCTCTGCGCCCGCCGCAGAGTGACGCGCACGCCTGCGCGCGATGACGATGACGCCGCAGTTGCCGTTCCGGTGATAAGGGTGGTCAACAAAGCTGCATCAAGCAAAGTGAACTCCCAATATTGCCACTTTGGTGATAAGGGGACCGTCGGCCACTACGCTCCAAGGCGGACGTCACCGTGGGACACCCCACGGAACTCTGCGACGACGGCTTATAGTTTTGGGGAAGAGGACTGAGGCAGGTATAAAAGGAGGCAGCGTATGACCAAGGAAGGAGATCCAACTTTCAATCGGTCATTCGCCACTGCCTAGCTGAGGCTCACCTCCACCAGAGCGAAGGAGAACGAAGCTTCCACCGTAGTTCCTCCTTAGCGAACCTTGAGCTTCAGCGACCACATTGCACTGTAACCTCCACAAGCAGTGCAATACAACAAAGCAGGAGTAGGGCCTTTACACCACACGGTGGGCCTGAACCTGGGTAGCGGCTCGTGTTCACTCTCTGCCGTGACGTCCCTCACCGAGCTCGACGAGCACCGTCGCCGAGGTCGTTGAGGATTGTTTGACTGCATGATTCAGCCCCTTACTCGATTCCTGGCATCAGAGAGACACCCCTAGTTCCTGGGAACCAGTCTCCGATATTTGGCGCGCCAGGTAGCGGGCTGAGGCGCGTCTTCAACCTTTTCGACCTCTCCGCGCCATGGCTGACACACGAGCCGAGCGTCTCGCTCGACGGACGTCCGGTTGAGCCACCACCGAGCCCGCCACCAACATGAACACGCGCGGTCGCCCACGCTCCAACCGTGCTCCGGAGCACAACGCCGAGCCCCGCGTCGAGCACACCCGAGGACGACGGCGGCAACGGCAGCGGCAACGACGGCGGCCACGACGTGGGATGCCTACACTGGAGATTATATCGACCTGAGACCCGCGTTGCTCACGACGGTGCAGGACTATGCTGGTTGCTCATATGTATCGGCCCAGGTAGGCCACGGATTCTGCGCATGTGTCAGGTGCATGGATAAGACCCCGCATCTCCAGCTACCAAGGAATCCCGGGTCTTCGAAAACCGTGTACCCAGGGGCTCGAAGGTGGCTTCGCATGGATCACCAGTGGAGAAAACGCGGTGACCTGTTCAATGGTAAGGACGAGATCGAAGAAGCCCCGAGCCCGAGGAGCGGCACAGAAATCGACGAGCTGTTGAAAAATTGGGAGGAGTGCCCCGCGCCAGGAAAGAAACGACCGAAGGTAGATCCGCTGCTGGGTGTATGGAAAGCGAGGTCTGTTTTCCATGACTTGGAGTACTGGAAGGTCCTCAAGACGCCACATAGTCTCGATATGATGCACATTACGAAGAATGTCACCGAGGCTCTGCTTGGCACTCTTTCCAACATGCCGGAAAAGTACAAGGATGGGATGAAAGCAAGATACGATCTGAAATGGCTTGGTGTCAGGAAAGATCTTCAGGCTCCCGATAGCGATGACGATGATGATGATGATCAGACGGAAGGGACTCAAGGTCGCCGCAAAAGGGTTAAGAAGAACACTGTGGTGCTTCCCGCTACGTGCTTCACTATGAGTCAACAGGAGCTCGAGCAATTCTACATATGTCTCCTAGAAGTCAAATTTCCTCATGGTTACGCGGGGCAGATAAGCAGATATCTGGACGGAACAAAGAAGAGGTTTAGCGGGATGAAGTCTCACGACTGTCACGTGCTGTTGACGCAGATACTTCCCGTTGCGATTCGAGGGATAATGGACGAGCACGTCCGTGATACGCTGCTTGCCCTTTGCAACTTTTTCGACGTCATCAACAGGAAGTCGATCGGCGTGAAGCAGCTCGACAGGCTAGACGAAGAGATCGTGCTGAAACTATGCGAGCTCGAGATTTACTTCCCGCCAGCATTCTTTGATATCTGCGTGCATCTCCTTCTCCATGTCGTTGATGACATCAGGCAGCTCGGGCCAACGTTCATGCACTACATGATGCCGTTCGAAAGGATGAACGGTGTCATGAAAGGATACGCCCGCAACAGGTCCCATCCAGACGCAAGCATGGCCAAGGGCTTTCTAACCTACGAGTGCATCTCCTTCTGCCAGAATTATCTAAGCACCGAGAACCAGGATGTTGGTCTCCCCACGAGGAAACACTTCGGCAGGCTCAATGGATATGGTCACCGAGAGGGCACCAGCTCAACCTTTGTCAGCATGCAGGGTCGAAAGGACGACTTCGACAGGGCTCACCGGGTCGCGCTACAACACTTACAATTGATCGAAACTTGGGTGGAACAGCAAAAATGCTTACTCGAGCAACATTACATCAAACTGGGCCGGCCGAGGAAGAAGGGAGACGTAACTAGAGCGCACAACTCTAGCTTCACGTGTTGGTTCAAGCAAAAGCAACTGGAGCTAGCAAAGAACAAAGCACCATCTACGGAAGATGAAAGACTCAAATTCTCCTTATCACGGGGTCTCTCGCACAACGTAAAGACCTATCAGGTGTACGACATCAGCGGCTACAGATTCTACACCGAGGAAAAGGACAAGAAGTCGGAATATCAAAACTCAGGAGTAACTATGCTATCCTACGGCGATGAGGAGGCTACTGTCAAGGAAAGATACTTCGGAAGGATTGAGGACATATGGGAGCTCAACTACTGTGGAGAGTTGGTGCCAATGTTCCGTGTAAGATGGGCCAAGGACATCGTCAAAGAAGGTCGGTATTTCACCACCATGGTAATACCCGATGCCAAATCGAAGAACGCCTCCGCGAAAAATGAGCCATGGGTACTCACTAGCCAAGTTGAGCAATGCTTCTTCATTACCGACCCGTCAAAGCCTAGCCGTGTTGTCGTGAGGTGGGGCAAGAGGAGCATCATCGGAATGGAAGGAGGCGCCACCGAGTACACAAAGAAGGAAGACCACCCTACCTACCAAAGGTTGTCCGTTCACGCGAAGAAATCTCAAGGTCACCGGCCTAAAGTTTTCAACCGCGAAGAAGGGAAAGAAGAGAATCTAGCTCGCGGAACCGAGACGAAGAAGAGACTTTTTGGTGTATTTAATTTGTGTGTGTGTGTGTGTGAGACAATGCAAGAGTTATGTATTCAATGAACTAAATATGTATGACATTGTGTGTGAGACAATGCAAGAGTTATGTATTCAATGAACTAAATATGTATGAGACATATTGTGTGTATTTTTTGAACCAAATTTAACCAAAAATATTTGTAAGAAAAAAAGTTCAGCAAAAAAAAAGCCCAGGACATTCTGTGGCGCACCACCTAGCGGATGCGCCACATAATCTTAACTTTCTGTGGCGCATCCCTCCGCAGGTGCGCCACAGAATTCTAGGGCCTCTACTAACATGTGGGGCCGCCCCCTGTTAGGCTAGATAATTCTGTGGCGCACCACCTAGCGGATGCGCCACAGAATCCTCACTTTCTGTGGCGCATCGCCTGGATGGTGCGCCACAGAATTCTTGCGCCTGCCACTTACATGTGGGGCCACCCTGCGCTGCCCCTTTCTTCCCCAAAATTTCACCAAGTCCCGCGCCCTCGCCTCTCGCGATGACCCCTCGCCGCCGGCAGCCTACCGCGCTCCACCGTGCTTGACCCGCCCGCCACTGACGGCCAGGAGGACCTCCACCGCCACCCGCACCGGCGCCGCCCGTGCTCGACGCTCCCGTGGTCGCCTCGCTCGTGCTCGATGCGCCCCTGGTCGCCTCGCCGTGCCCGTGCCCACGGACCGGCCGTCGTCGACACAGCGGAGGTCCTCGGCGCCTGCTTAACCTCCCCTGCGCCCCGGCCGTCCTCGACCTCCCCTCCCTCCCCCCTCCCCGAGGTATGCTTCCCCCCCCTCTCTCCCTCCTCCCTCCCCGCCACCGAACCTTGCACTCTAGGTGCTTGTGGAAATGCCCGCACATACATAGAAACTTGGTTAGCATTTAGGTCAAAACATCTACTGCATCTCAATGTGTTACAAGCATTGAATTTAGGCATCCGGCAAGCATTTGCATGCCCGCACATACATAGAAACTTGGTTAGCATTTGACCTCATAGATAGCTCATTGTATAGCACTGTCACATTGGTTAGCATTCTGGAGAAAGACTGGTTGGAGTTCTCACCTAGTCTATGTTGCTAACAATATCCCTCATGATTTTGGTGCCTGCATTTTCCTCTACATGGAGCTAGCTTGAATGATCTCTTTAGAAAGAGAGACGTGCTGCTCATGTTCCCTTTATAAAGCTACTCTAAACAAAAATAGAAATATTACTTATGAAAATATATCCAATCATACGATAGCAAGGCTCTATAAATGGACAGATAGATGAAAATTGAGTTTGTAGCTTAAAATTCTAGAACAGTACAACATTAACAAGACCATTATTTGGTGACTTGTAATATGTGGTGGCATGCTACACTCCATTTATGATATCCTTGTTGGTCTATCTCAATTTTGACAAGACCATTATTTGGTGACTTGTAATAAAATTTAATGTGAATCACCTTGTGCACTTGATGTATAACAACAATAATCGATCATATATGTATGTGTCCACGTGTTAGTTCTAGCCACAACCAACAATCCCCTACCGAAAAAAACATTGTGTTTCCGTGGTCTATATGTTAGAGAAGGATATGAGCGTAGATGGGGATCATCACTTATATTTTTAATCATTATGCATGTGAATTTGGCTAGATTTAATTTTAATGTAGTTGCATGGTCAGGGAATATAGCACAAGTGAAGTTAATTTATTCACAAGTTTTGACTTTTTTATGTACTATGCAGTTTGAAGAGGAGACCTCGACGCTGCTGTTCCGGAGCTCGTCGACAAGTGGTGAGAAATTATGGATGTGTTGTGAATGGTGTTGATGGATATATATGTGTCCACGACCATCGTGTCGTGGTTGTTTGTGCTCCGACCATCGTGTCGTGGAGATGCCGGCCGGAGATGCCGGCCGGAGTTGTGGATATTTTTTGTGAAATGTTTGCAGGTACCCCGTGAGGCCCTTGAGATTGCCGGAACGTCGATTAACTTCCGTTCCGGCAAATTCGGGTACTCCATATGTCCTATTTTTAGCAAAGGTCATGCCAAATTTTTTCGTGAAATTTAGCATGACTTTGCTAAAAATAGGACATATGGGGTATTGCGGCTAATGCATGGGCCGGGGTATCTTAGTACTAAATTAAGTGATGCTTTTGTATATTTGTTGTACTAACTTTTTTCCTCTTTTTCAATGCAGTGCAAACATGTCCTCCGAGGCCGGTCCTTCTAAGCACATGAGCGTCGAAGAACAAGCTAGAGAAAAGAACAAGCCGTTCTGGGAAGTGAAACCCGGAGATGGAGGATGCGGAGGCCGCCGAACTGGCTCGTGACGGCGATGGTGACTTTCTGTTAGAGATGGAGGATGCGGAGGACACCGACGGAGATGGGGACGCAACCACCACCACCGAGGGCGGCGACCACACGGATGTCGGGGGTGGCGACCACACGGATGGCGGTGGTGGTAACCCGACCGCTAAGAGGCATAAGAAGCAGAGGAAGGACCGGACACCGAATGCGGTGGCCCCCATCACAGACACGTTCACTAAGGTCTCCTTAAGTGGCCAACCACAGGAGCCTAGGAACATCGCAAAAGGGTACGGCATGCAACTAGGGTGCATCCTCCGGGAAACCGTGTCGATCAACACGTATGACCTCAGGAAGGAGAATGAGGCTTTGCGCACACAACTCCTCAAGAAGCTTCACGAACGATACATTTTCCCGGATGATGGAAACAAAAAGGTGGACAACTTCGCCATCACGAAGATGAACACCGCCTTGACCAGCTGGAGAGGCCGGGTGAAGGCGAAGATTGAAAAGGGTCTTAGCTGGGAAGAGATCAGTGCCAAAGAGCCGTACATCGACATAGAAGAGTTCGAGGCATTGAAGTTGTCCTTGGCATCTCCGGAGGCTGAAAAATGGACCGAGTGGGGGAAGAAAATGCGGGCACTGAACTTAGGTAACCACCATTTGGGAAGCGGCGGTTACGCAGGAAAACAGCCCGTTTGGGACAAGGAGGATGCCGAGGTTGCGAGACTTGGGAAAGAGAACATGTGGCATAAAATCACGGACGAGCAAGTTAGGAACTTTGTTCGGTCCCGCTACTATCTGAAGCCGGGGACGGGGGAATTCGTTACCGACTATAAGATGTGCTGGATTTCGAGAAAACGCTGGTAAGGAACTTAATTACCGCGGATATCTCAAAGTCCATTTGCGTTGATTTCTACATGGGTTCACGTTTATTTCCTTTGTCCGCAGGAGGCTGAGTTGAAGGCTGAGGCTGAGGCCGGCCCGTCGTCCCAGGAGGCTCAGGCCGGCCCGTGGGACACGACTTTCAACCGGGCGATGAACGTTTTCAAGGGGAGGGACAAGTCAAAGCCGCCGACGTCAGCTGGCCGTGTGACCGGCTTTGGTACGCGATGAAGTTCATCGAGTACTACAGCACGGACACCGACAAGAAAAAGGAGAGGAGGAAGCCGGCTAAAGATAGAGCCGAGGTTCTCGAGCTAAGGAAGAAGCTGGAGACACTAGAGAAAGAAAAGGTGGACTCTACCATGGTGGACAAGCTAGTGGCCGAGAAGGTGAACGAGCAGCTCCGGATGTTACCCCCTGGTTGATGGAGGGGTTAGCTGCTGGAACGCGAGAGGTCAACAGGGGCCGATACACGTGCCCAGCTTCGCCGGCAGCACCTCCAGCAATAACGTGTCGCCGGTCCTGGTGACCCCACCGGTGCCCCTGTCGTGGATCAACATACACCAAGGCCGGAGAATAATGATAATGCGCACGAGCGGCCGGAGAATGATAGGCCGGCCGCCGGCACCGGCGCCCTTGTCTCGACATTAGCCGAGCTCGACGCCATCACCAAGGTAACTAATTAGTTAGTCCGCGACATCTTCTATGACTATATATGCCTTTGATGACTGCCATATCTCATGCATGGTGCCCAACATGTGTTGACTCCCAGGACATGCCTTGCATACTCCTGCATAGGGTGGGGGTCGGCGGCGAGTTGAAGGAAGTCGCAACGGCCAAGATCATACAACCTTTGACCCGCGATATGCACAACACCCGAATGAGCGAGGTCGTGATGAAAGTCAATGTGAGCGAGGTACTGCCTGAGTTCCGTGACATCGACCCCCCCACGCAACCTCCGGGAGCCGAGAAACACATGAAGCTTGGCGAATGCGGGAAGTGGATGATGGAATGGCCGAAGACCCAGATTCGTCTTGGGGATGTTCTTCATGGGGTCAGGCGCACCGGCGGCGCCACCTCGAGGCCCCGGCCCCGGTCGTTCGGCCCCCGTCGAGGCGGCCACAAAAAGCTGTTGCGGATGAACCGGCGCCACAAGCAGCCGTCGCCACCACCCAGAAGGAACCGCCGGTCGCCGCCACCACCACCGGAAGCTACCGCCGGTCGCCGCCACCACCGGCCGGAAGCTACCGCCGGTCGTCGCCGCCACCAACCGCCACAAACAGTTGTTGGGAACATCTTCACCGCAACCGTCCAAGGTTAGTTCTGACTTTCCGAATTCCCCGACTTTCCGACTTTCCCGACTAACGGATGTGCTATTGTTTATGTTTAGGACAAAGCCGTTGCACCTCAACTTGGTGGCAACGACGACAATGAGGAGGAGGAGAATGATGTCAACGTCGATGACTACATCAACACTGGCGCCTGCATGGATGGTATGTACATGCCTCTTGTGGATGAAGAACCCTTCCGCGACCACCGCGGTCAACCTGCTCGTCCCACTTCATGCACACAACGCCTGGCCTTCACCGACACGCCTCCGGATGCCGGCGATCATCAAGCTCAACCGGGTAACATTTTCAGCCCTAACACACTGAAAGAAACTGTTAAAGCGGGGTTCACTTCACCCCCACAATCCACAGAGATGAAGAACAAGAAGCACAGGAAGAGAAAAGGATCCTCCACCTCTGCGAGCCAGCCAGCTCCTAAGATCCGGGGTCTTGAAGACACGATTCCACCCCGTGCGGATGGCTTCCCCCGAGTTCATGAAGCTGGTAAACCTATCTTGTCTGGGGACTTGCTCCGCCTTGCAGAAGGACCCATGATTGCCTTGCAGGAATCTATCTTGCATCTAGAGGAGCTCCTTCTTAAAGACAAGCAGCCGAGTTACCCGGCGTTCGCGGTCAAGGTGCCAAAGAGCTGGTGGACTTCGTCCAGGAAGACCCCGCGGATGTGTTCTTCATAGCGTACGAGGACATCTTCAAACTCTTTCACACTCAACGGCTGGACTATAACATGGTCCGCCTATATGCGCTCGATATGGCGATGAAGATCAGGAGAGATGATACCCCGTACGTCGCGATAGTGGATCCCTACTACATGCGCGACAGCCATCTGGTGGAAGGATCAAAGACACGGGAAACGGCCACGGAGTACCTCGTAAGGGTCATGCTGGCCAACAAGAGGAAGAACGCCCTTCTTCTGCCTTTCTTTTTCGAGTAAGTACACATCCGCTCGCCACCGTCGGATCTTATGCCTTCTTGTACATTTCTTCCATCGCTGATCCTTTGTCCAACATTCTTTCAATTGTGTTGAGCAGGGACAAGTACTGCGCACTCATCTACGTATCCCCGAGGTGGTCCATTGCCACTTATTTGGACTCGGGGAATAAATCCACGCCGAGACGATACACCAGAATAAAGGGTGTTCTCGATGACGCTCTCGAGGCCTATGCCCAAAAGGGCGGCCCCTTCCATAAGAAGTCGGAATTCTTCACGGAGGAAACACACACAAGTTCCAGCATGGGACCGGCTTCCATTGCATCAAGCAACTGGATGGCAGCGTGAAGGAGGCCTACTACGCCCTCCATCACCTTAAAGCGATTGTCCGGGATTCGAGAAAACGAAGATTCCATCTGGTCTCGCAGAATACACCAAAATGGCGGATGCTCTCACCGATGCTGATTACAGAACAGACTTCCATCGCATCCGGCTGCAGTTGTCAACGATCATCCTCGACGATGTCATTCACAAATCAGGGTCCTTCCACTACCCCAGAGGTATTATAGAAGTGCATGTGTAGGGTTATATATTATATATATGCTATGCTATGAAACCCAAATAGGATAGCCATATGATTTCCAACCATGACAATTGATTGATTGTCTTGCCTCTCTACTTAGATGAATAAATTATACTCTATTTATATCACTAACCAATATATATCCCAATCCATCTTCAGGGTTGTGTCAGAGGGATATCGAAGAACGACTAGAGGCACAGAATGACACCAGGGAGTGGAAGACGAAAGAAGGCTTTCTACCGTTCCCGGCGCCGCTCAAGAAGAGGACTCCATGATCATGCATGCTCCCGCGCGCTCTTGCTCACCATCATCGCCGATGTGTACTACATTTGATCATAGTTAGGCGGCGAACACTTGATTTGTAATGTGTAGTGTGAAATGATGAAACATTCGGCACTTTTGTGACTATGTGTATATATGTATCTCGATCGGGCACTAAGTAATATGTGTGATGACATATTGATTAATGTGTTTGTCTGTTTATATACCTGTCAAATATACCTGTATTTCTGTATAAACCTGTATAAATCCTGTATATACCTGTATTTGTACAGCAAAACGAAAAAATACCGGTATTTCTGTTTCATATTTCTGTGGCGCACGCTTTTTTTTTGTGGCGCACCACTTTCTGTGGCGCACAAGGAACAGTGCGCCACAGAATTCCTCTGCATAGGGTGCTGCCGACCTATTTCTGTGGCGCACCGCGCTGGGTGCGCCACAGAAATAATTTTTGTGGCGAGAATTCTGTGGCGCACCCAGCAATCCTCCCGGTGCGCCACAGAAAGTCAAAAACGTGCGCCACAGAAAGGCCTTTCTGTGGTAGTGCCGGCTGCGGCACCGGCGGCAAACCACCATGCCGCATCACACGCAATCCTCGCCGCATGACTGTCAGATTGTGCAACGCACTCCCGCAGATGCGCGCGTGGAAATCGAGCGCCAGTGGGACCACCATAACCGCGTCGTCCAGGAGATTGGGGCCGCAGGTCACCAGAACCACACCGCGCTCGCCGGCGGCGCTGTGACGTACGCCACAGGCTGCACCGCCTTCACCCGCAACTTGCGTCGCGTCGTCTGGTCGGTGAAGTTCAAGCCAGACCTCCCTCCGCACTATGATGGCAGGACCAACCCTCTGGAGTTCCTGCAGCTCTACACCGTCTCCATTCAGGCTGCGGGTGGCCATGACAAGGTGATGGCCAACTGGCTCTCCATGGCCCTCAAGGACTCCGCACTCTCATGGCTCATGAACCTCCCCGAGAACACCATCGACACATGGGAGGACCTCTGCAAGGTCTTCGTCGCCAACTTCAAGGGCACGTACGAGCGCGCCCTCACCTACAATGATCTCCGCGCAGTGCGCTAGAAGCCAGACGAGACCCTTCGCAGGTACATCCAGCGCTTCAGCCAGGTCCGCAACAATATTCCAAACATCCCGGACTCGCACGTCATCTCTGCCTTCAGAGAGGGCGTCACGAACCGCAGGATGCTCGAGAAGCTCGGCATCCACGACACACACCTCGGTGGTGAAGCTCTTCGACTTGGCAGACAAGTGCGCCAAGGCTGAAGAGGTCCTCCTCTTCGTCAAGCATGAGACAGAGGAAGAGCCTCCTGAGGGGTCCAGAATCCAGAAAAAGCCTGCCGAGAAGCGCAAAACCACCGCCGTCCTCGCGGCAG
This sequence comes from Poa pratensis, assembly GCA_947311845.1. NCBI lineage: Eukaryota > Viridiplantae > Streptophyta > Magnoliopsida > Poales > Poaceae > Poa > Poa pratensis. Next base: position 132,978,914 of record CAMZMU010000041.1, on the reverse strand, counting down.
AGCCAGACGCCAAGCAGCCTCGCGAGGCCTCACAGGCGTCAGGCGAGAAGAAAGTAGCCTTGCGAGGCCCATTCTGCATCTACCACAACAGGCACAACCACGCGACTGAAGACTGCTGGGAGCTCAAGCAGCTCAGCAAGGAGCGCGAGAGGAACCAAGGCCGCGGCAGACTCGGCGGAGGCCGTGGCGGTCGCGGCGGCGATCGCTGCAGCACCAGCAGCAGGGGCCTCAGGCGAACCCCGCCGGGCGAAACAGCAACCTCCCCGACGAGAACCCTGGAGGCTATCAGGCCCCTCGCGGGGCCATAGCGTGCATCCTCGGCGGGTCTCAGGCGCCCAAGTCCAACAACCACTTCAAGCAGTTCTCTCGCGAGGTCAACGCCGCGCTTCCCGGGATTGAGGCGTCCCAACCCCTCAAGTGGTCGCAGTACACCATCGCCTTCGACTCCAAGGACCACCCAAAGTCGACCAAGGCCGTCGGCACCATCCCTCTGGTGTGCACTCCCACCATCCACAACATCGCCGTCAACAAGACGCTCATAGATGGGGGAGCAGGCTTGAATGTCATCTCTGTCGAGAACTTCGAACAGCTTCAAGTGTCATACGAGCGGCTTATGCCCTCCAGGCCCTTCACGGGGGTGACAAATAGCTCCACTACACCGCTGGGGCAGGTGAGGCTCGCAGTCACCTTCGGCACGCCGCAGAACTACCGCACCAAGCAGATCGACTTCGACGTGGTGCACATCGGCCTGCCCTACAATGCCATCCTCGGCTACCCCGCCCTCGCGAAGTTCATGGCCGTCACCCACCACGCGTACAACATCGTCAAGATCCCAGGCAACGGCGGCACTATCTCCATCCACGGTCAAGTCCAGGATGCGATGCGTTCTGTCGAGACTGCCTACAAGGCCGCTGCCGTGGCATTCCCTACTGACGAGGACATGTGGAGCCCCTCGAGAGGCCCGCGAAGAAGAAGCAGCTGTTCTCACAGGAACAGGCAGCCACGAAGAAGGTGTCGCTGGACGCCAGTGGCTCGGGGGCTAGCATCACCATAGGCGCTGGTTTGCCTCCCAAATAGGAAAGCGCGCTCGTCGCCTTCCTCAGGGCAAACTCTGACATGTTCGCATGGACACCGTCAGAGATGTCCAGAGTACCGAGTGAGGTGATCGAGCACCACTTAGCCATGTGTCCAAATGCACGCCCCGTGAAGCAGAAAGCACGGCGCCAGGCACCAGAGAAGCAAGAGTTCATCATCAAGGAAGTAGAGAAGTTGAAAGAAGCAAGCATAATCCGAGAAGTTGCACACCCCTCGTGGCTCTCCAACACGGTGGTCGTCCCCAAGCACACCGGGAGCAGCAGGCGCTGCATCGACTACACCAACCTCAACAAGGCCTGCCCCAAGGACCCATACCCATGCCCAGAATAGACCAAATCATGGACTCCACCGCCGGCTGCGATCTCCTCTGTTTTCTGGATGCCTTCTCAGGCTACCACCAGATCAAGATGGCGAAGGAGGACGAGGAGAAGACGGCATTTCTCACCCCTTGTGGTGTGTACTGCTACGTCTGCATGCCTTTCGGCCTGAAGAACGCCGGCGCCACCTTCCAGAGGCTCATGAGGACGGCCTTGGGGGCTCAGATGGGGAAGAACGCAGAAGCCTACGTCGACGACATCGTGGTCAAAACACGCGAAGAGTGCACCCTCATGGAGGACCTCGGAGAGACCTTTGCCAACCTGCGCAAGGTAAACATCAAGCCGAACCCTGCCAAGTGCGTCTTCGGGGTACCATCAGGCAAACTCCTCGGGTTCCTAGTGTCTCACCGCGACATAGAAGCAAACCCAGACAAGATCAAGGCCATAGAAGAAATGCAGCCACCCCGTCGCCTCAAGGGCATGCAACGCCTGGCGGGATGCATGGCGAGCCTAGGCCGCTTCATCTCCAAGTTCGGCGAAAGGGCGCTGCCATTCTTCAAGATCATGAAAAGGTCTGGCACGTTCAACTGGACACCAGAGGCGGACAAGGCATTCGAGGACCTGAAGAAGTACCTGGCCAGCCCACCTATCATGGTCGCCCCCAGGCCCGGTGAGCATCTGAAGCTGTACTTAGCAGCCACTCCACAGACGGCAAGCGCGGTCCTGGTGGTGGAATGGGAAGAGCCAGTCCTCGCCAAGAAAGACACTGCCACGCCAAGCCTAGAGCCTCCCGACAAGGAAACACCCTCTTCAGGCCCTGAGCCTCAAGTCGAGCCCGCGCAACCAGCAGGCACCCTCGCCAAGGGTTTGCCACAAGAAAACCTCGACAGGGCCCCTGAAGAGCCCAGCGCTGCACCTCCATCGACAACGCTTGTCGAGCATCCCGTCTACTTCGTCAGCACAGTGCTGCGGGACGCTTGCAAGTGATGCACCATGCAGCAGAAGCTCCTCCTCGTGCTCCTCATCGTCTCCCAGAAGCTGCGCCACTACTTCCAGGGCCACCCCATCACGATGGTCACATGTTTCCCTCTGGAGCAAATCCTGCGCAACCCAAACGCCACTGATCACGTCGCAGGGTGGAACATCGAGCTGCAACCCTTTGGCCTGCGCTTTGACACTACCAGAGTCATAAAAGGAAGGGTGTTGGCAGACTTCGTCGCCGAATGGACGGACACGCAACCGGAGGAGCCTCGAGAGGCAGAAACCACGCCGCCTGGAGAGATAACACAGCATCATTGGACCATGTACTTCGATGGGGCATTCGCAAGCCAGAGCGCAGGGGCTGGAGTCGTCCTAACCTCACCAAAAGGCGACAAGCTCTTCTACGCCGTCCAGTTGTGCTTCACAACTGACAAGGTCTCCAACAACATCGCCGAGTATGATGGCCTCCTCGCCGGGCTCAGAGCCGCCATCGCCCTAGGCATCAAGCACCTGCTCATCAAGGGCGACTCCCAGCTCCTCGTCAACTTCTCCAACAAGAGCTACACGCCTAAAGACGGTCACATGACCGCTTACCTCGAGGAGGTTCGCAAGCTCGAGAAGCACTTCAGGGGGATGGAGCTCAAGCACATCCCACGAAAGGAGAACCAGGAGGCAGACGACATCGCCAGGCGAGCATCGCGGAGAGAGGCCCAGCAGGCAGGCTTGTTCGAGGAAAGGCTCACCAAGGCATCGGTGAAGCAGCCACAAGAAGCAGCTGACATGGACACCGACGAAGAGCTCCCACTGGCACCAACATCTGGAGCACCAAGCTACGGTCCGCCCTCAGGAGATCGCCTGTTATTAGCCATGACGCACCAGGAGACGGGTTGGATCGACGAGATCAAGGAGTACCTCAGGGATGGAGTCCTCCTTGAAGAGGATGCATAAGCAGAGAGAATTGCTCGACAGGCCAAATCATACTGCCTTCATGAGGGAGACCTATACCGCAAACGTCCAAATGGAGTCACATTGAAATGTGTCCCCCTGAAGAAGGCCGCCAGCTGATCAGAGACATACACAGTGGAGAATGCGGCCATCATTCATCCTGGCGCACCCTCGCGGGGAAGGTCTTCAGGAGTGGATTTTACTGGTCCTCAGTGCTTCAGGATGCAACCAGCATTGTTCAAGCTTGCGAGGCATGCCAATTTCATGCCAAGCAGGTCCATCAGACTGTACTTTGGCTCCAGACCATCCCGCTCTCCTGTCCCTTCGCTGTCTGGGGGCTGGACATCCTGGGACCGTTCCCGCACTCCAGCGGGGGCTACCGCTACCTCTACGTCGCCATTGACAAGTTCACCAAATGGGCGGAGGTCGAAGCGGTGAAAGGATCGGTTTGGCCACCTAGAGGGGGATGAATAGGTGCTACTCAATTTTTAGCTCTTTTTCAAATTTAGGCTTGACACAAAGGTAAATTCTCTAGATATGCAACTAAGCTGAATTTATCTATATGACAAGTTAACACTAGACTAAGCACGATACAAGGAAGAGCTAGCGAGTAAGGAGTAACCGAACGGGAAGCACGCGGAGACAAAGATGTATTCCCAAGTTCCTCCCTTTTAGGGGAGTACGTCTCGTTGGAGGGTCTGAGTTTCAAACTCAAACGCCACAAATGGCCTCACCCTATTCTCCGATGAACCTTGCCCAAAAGCTTGGTTCACCTTCCACTATCGGAATCCTTCAAGGCGGAACCCGGAGCCCTTACAACAACTTGAGGCTCAACCCACAAAAGGATTGGGGGCTCCCAAGCACCACAACACCTGCTACACAAAAGTAACAAGCAAGTAAGTACAACAAGATGACTAGGTTTTCCTAGAGGAAACCCTAGCCTCGAATCCCTCAAGTGAATGAGGGGGAAATGAAGAACACTTTGGTGAACTAGTAGTTCCGAGCCTTCTCCTTCAATCCTCCAAAGATCAATGAGTTTGGGTGGAGGGATTGGGAGATCTAGATGTTTCTTGAGCTTGCATTAATGGTGCCTTCAATTCTGGGCGAGCTGCTTGTCCAAAGGTAGGTGAAGGAGCATTTATAGCACCACTTAGCCGTGTGTCCAAACGCACGCCCCATGAAGCAGAAAGCACGGCGCCAGACGCCAGAGAAGCAAGAGTTCATCATCAAGAAAGTAGAGAAGTTGAAAGAAGCAAGCATCATCCGAGAAGTTGCACACCCCTCGTGGCTCTCCAACCCGGTGGTCGTCCCCAAGCACACCGGGGGCGGCAGGCTCTGCATCGACTACACCGACCTCAACAAGGCCTGCCCCAAGGACTCGTACCACATGCCCAGAATTGACCAAATCGTGGACTCCACCACCGGCTGCGATCTACTCTGTTTTCTAGATGCCTTCTCAGGCTACCACCAAATCAAGATGGTGAAGGAGGATGAGGAGAAGACGGCATTTCTCACCCCTTGTGGTGTGTTTTGGTACGTCTGCATGCCTTTCGTCCTAAAGAACGCCGGCGCCACCTTCCAGAGGCTCATGAGGACGGCCTTGGGGGTTCAGATGGGGAGAAACGCAGAAGCCTACGTCGACGACATCGTGGTCAAAACACGCGAAGAGCGCACCCTCTGGAGGACCTCGGGGAGACTTTTGCCAACCTGCGCAAGGTAAACATCAAGCTGAACCCCACCAAGTGCGTCTTCGGGGTACCATCAGGTAAACTTCTCGGGTTCCTAGTGTCCCACCGTGGCATAGAAGCAAACCCAGACAAGATCAAGGCTATAGAAGAAATGCAGCCACCTCGTCGCCTCAAGTACATGCAACGACTGGCGGGATGCATGGCGAGCCTCGGCCGCTTCATCTCCAAGTTCGGCGAAAGGGCACTGCCATTCTTCAAGATCATGAAAAGGTCCGGCACATTCAAGTGGACACCAGAGGTGGACAAGGCATTCGAGTACCTGAAGAAGTACTTGGCTATAGCCCACCCGTCATGGTCGCCCCCCCAGGCCCGGCGAGCGTCTGAAGCTGTACTTAGCAGCCACTCCACAGACGGCAAGCGCGGTCCTGGTGGTGGAAAGGGAAGAGCCAGTCTTCGCCAAGAAGAACACCGCCACGGCAAGCCCAGAGCCTCCCGATGAAGAAACACCCTCTTCAGCCCCCAAGCCTCAGGTCGAGCCCACACAACCAGCAGGCACCCTCGCCGAGGGTTTGCCTCAAGAAAACCTCGACAAGGCCCTTGAAGAGCCCAGCGCTGCACCTCCATCGACAATGCTTGTCGAGCATCCCGTCTACTTCGTCAGCACAGTGCCGCGAGATGCTCGTGAGCGATACACCATGTAGCAGAAGCTCCTCCTCGCACTCCTCATCGCCTCCCGGAAGCTGCGCCACTACTTCCAGGGCCACCCCATCACGGTGGTCACATCTTTCCCTCTGGAGCAAATCCTGCGCAACCCAAACGCCACTGATCGCGTCGCAAGGTGGAACATCGAGCTGCAACCCTTTGGCCTACACTTCGACACCACCAGAGTCATCAAAGGAAGGGCGTTGGCAGACTTCGTCGTCGAGTGGACCGACACGCAGCAGGAAGAGCCTTAAGAGGCAGACGCCACGCTGCCTGGAGAGACAACGCCAAGCCACTAGACCATGCACTTCGATGGGGCTTTCGCATGCCAGAGCGCAGGGGTTGGCGTCGTCCTAACCTCACCAAAAGGCGACAAGCTCTTCTATGCCGTCCAGCTGTGCTTCACGACTGACAAGGTCTCCAACAACATCGCCGAATATGAAGGCCTCCTCGCCGGCCTCAGAGCCGTCATCGCCTCGGCATCAAGCACCTACTCATCAAGGGCAACTCCCAGCTCCTCGTCAATTTCTCCAATAAGAGCTACACGCCTAAAGACGGTCACATGACCGCCTACCTCGAGGAGGTCCGCAAGCTCGAGAAGCACTTCATGGGGATGGAGCTCAGGCACATCCCGCGAAAGGAGAACCAGGAGGCAGACGACATCGCCAGGCGAGCATTGTGGAGAGAGGCCCAGCAGGCAGGCGTGTTCGAGGAAAGGCTCACCAAGGCATCGGTGAAGCAGCCACAAGAAGAAGCTGACATGGACATCGACGAAGAGCTCCCACTGGCATCAACCTCTGGAGCACCAAGCTGTGCTCCGCCCTCGGGAGATCGCCTGCTGTTAGCCACGACACACCAAGAGATGGGTTGGATCGACGAGATCAAGGAGAACCTCAGGGACGGAGTCCACCCTGAAGAGGATGCAGAAGCAGAAAGAGTTGCTCGACAGGCCAAATCATACTGCCTTCACGAGGGAGACCTGTACCGCAAGCGTCCGAACGGAGTCGCGTTGAAATGTGTCCCCCCTGAAGAGGGCCGCCAGCAGATCAGAGACATACATAGTGGAGAATGCGGCCATCATTCATCCTCACGCACCCTCGCGGCGAAGGTCTTCAGGAGTGGATTCTACTGGCCCTCAGGGCTTCAGGATGCAACTGCCATTGTCCAAGCGTGCGAAGCATGCCAATTCCACACCAAGCAGATCCACCAGCCAGCACTGGAGCTCCAAACCATCCCACTGTCCCGGCCCTTCGCGGTCTGGGGGCTAGACATCCTGGGACCCTTCCCACGCTCCAGGGGGCTACCGCTACCTCTACATCGCCATTGACAAGTTCACCAAATGGGCGCAGGTTGAAGCGGTGCGCAGCATACCGGCGATATCAGCAGTGAAGTTCATCAGAAGCCTGGCCTGTCGCTTCAGTGTACCCAATCGCATCATCACCGACAACGGCTCACAATTCACCAGCGGCATCTTCAGGGCCTACTGCGAAAGCCTTGGCATCCGGCTCTGTTTCGCCTCGGTAGCCCACCCACGAAGCAATGGGCAGGCCGAGCGAGCAAACGCCGAAGTGCTCAAGGGCCTCAAGACGAAAAGCTTCAACCGGCTCAAGGGCCACGGCAAGAACTGGATTGAAGAACTTCCGTCTATGCTCTGGTCCGTCCGCACAACTGCCACGAAGCCCACTGGAGAGACGCCGTTCGCCCTCGTCTATGGCGCTGAAGCAGTCCTCCCCACCGAGATCAAGCATGGGTCCCCACGGGTCCTTGCTTTCAACGAGGACGACCAACAAGAGCTCCACAACGACCACCTGCTGCTGCTCGATGGACTACGTCGCCGTGCTGCCCTCCGGGCGGCAAAGTACCAGCAAGATCTACGCCGCTACCACAGCCGCCACATACGCCCGCGCACCCTCGAGACAGGCGACCTCGTCCTGAGGAGGATACTCTCCTGGGAAGGCCTCCACAAGCTCTCACCCATGTGGGAAGGCCCCTACAGGGTTGCGCACATCGCCAGGCCCGGACATCAAACACCTGCGCAAGTTCTACCCGTGATCACGTCGCGGCAGGCATTTTTTGTCTCAAGAGGGAAGCATGCACCTTCACCTCCCAGCTTCACAAAGCTTCTCCCTCCACGAGGGCCATCTCCACAGAGCTCTCTCTACAACGCGTCGCCACGGGCCGCGAGAAGCCTCAGCCACTCCGTGTGGAACCCCATGCCCAGTCATGGCGGACTTTATCTTGGCCACGCCAAGTGTAATGAACAATTTTGGTTCAGCATGAACCTTTGCGCCTCCGCGCCGTTATGTAATATTGACATGGTAAGCTCTTACGCCCATTCGCGCTCACATTTTTCCCCATGCGCACCTCGCGAGCGGGGGCTGAGCACGGTGTATGTGCCTCGGGAACATACCAGCAGCACCGCCAAACCCAAAGGATCCGAGCTCTGACTCGTGGTTTCTCCGCCCACGACTGTCACCTTACCAAAGAGCTCTGACTCATGGGGCTGCTCCCGTGCACGTCACCTCACCAAGGACATTGGTGCTTACTCTCCTCGTGAGGCACACATGAGGAAACCTATGAGCGCGCATGGGTTGTACAACCTTGCATTGCTTGTGGGTATGCCTCTCTGTCCAACGCAGGGAAGACGACGCCCTACAAGGCTGCGGGGCTCCAGACCAGCCTCACGCGGTCTCAAGAGGGAAAACGCCTCAGCAGGCAACACGCAACCTCGAGAGGAAAACCTCCCCACCAGGGAATGCGACGCCCTCTATGAGGCAAACGTCTCGCAAAGCTAAGTCCAGAGCTTACGCCTCATGAGTTTCTCTCCCTCTCTCGCCGTTTTTGCCGCCCCTCGAGCCTCCTTTTCTCTCCTACGCCCCATGGGCTGCTTGCACGTCAAAGGGGGGCTCCTGAGCATCGTGCCTCGAGAGCCCTTACCTCTCTAAGCCTTAAGCACCCCCGGCCTTATCGAGCCCTGACTCCGGCATACCGAAGCGGCGGTGCTATTGCGCTGAAAGTAGGGTCCTAACGACGTAGAGCGAAAAAGACATGAGGAAGAGATAAAAGGCCTCCCGAGGGGCGCTTAGACTTGCATTCAAATAAAGGTGTTTCTTACAAGTCTTTACAAAGGGAAAATAACAAGTACTAAGATAACTAGTGCGCCAGGCACGTCTTGCTTCAGGAATCGCTCAGGGAGTAGTGCTGTCGCTGTCCTCGCCGTCGGCAGCATCGTCGCCTTCCTCCTCAGTGGATGCGTCGCGGTCGCCTTCCTGGGTCGGGTCTTCCTCGACCTCGACCCTCTTGAAGCGCTGGACGTACTTCTCCACCTCCTCCCACACCAAGCCGGTCATTGCCGCGGCGCGCATCTCCTCCAGGGGCTCCGTCACAGTAGCGAAGTTGAAGTCTGGCTAGAGATTCGCGAGGTTGGAGAAGACGCGACCGACTGCGACGCCGAGAAGCTCGCGGCTCTCCGTGTCGACCAGGTCGTCGAGGCTGGTCACGACCTCTTCAAGGCTGGTGAGGAGCTGCTCAAAGAAGCCGAGGTACGTGGCGGCGTCGTTCCCCTCGACAGAGAGCACGGGGGCCTAGGCTCCTAGGCGGTCCGCGATAGTCCGCGCGTGGGCCACCAGAGAGCGGAACATGTGCTCTTGCTGGCGTGTAATACTCACGCAGCCTGCGCACTATCCCTGGCCTCCTCCACAAGCTCCACCACGGGCGCCACCTGCTGCTGCATTTCCGTCATGTCCTGCGTCAGAGAAGCAAGGTCCTGGAGGCGGGGGGCGAACCGCTTGTTCTCCCGCTTGAGCTCCCTGATGCGGGCGTTGAGCTCGTCGCGCTTCTTCGTGAAGCGCTCCTCCTGCATCTTGGCCTTTCGCGAGAATTCCTTGGAGCAGTTGTCGCTGAAGAGTTTTTCCCTTGTCGCCGACTCCTCCTTCATCTTCTCCTCCTTCGCGTGGAGGCTCTCGTTGGTCCTCAGGAGGCGTTTCTGGAAGAGGGCCTTGTCCTGGGCCACCTTGCCCTCACGAGCCTCCAGGCTCTCCTGCCGAGTAAACTGGTCCCTCTCGACCTGGTCCACCTGCTCCTCGTGTTTGCGCACCTCGACCTCGCGGAGAGAAGCTCTTCCTCGCACTGCCCTAGCAGCTGGTCGTGGGCGTTCAGCTCCTGGCGGAACTTTTCCAGGCCCTGCCTCAAGACCTCGGAGTCCGCGACGATCTTCGCCTCGCGGGCCACGAGCTCCTGTTGCTTGGTGGTGATCACCGCCTCACGGGCCGCGAGCTCCTGGTGCTTGGCCACGGTCTCCACCTCGAGGTCCTCGCGCTTGGCTCGAAGCTCCGCAAGCGTCTCTTCTGCCTCGCGGATGACGCTGGCATGCATTGAGTCCGCGAAGCATTGCGCCTCCTCATGTCGCGCCTGGGCTGCCCTATCCTCCCGACGGCAGCGCTCCACTGTCTCGTGGAGGTGGTTCCAAGCTCGCGCCAGGTCTGCGCGCTCCTCCGCCACGGCCAGCTCTTCCTCGGTGTGCTGGGCCTCGAGCTCGTCGAGCGCCTCCCTCGCCAGGCGGAAAACGGAGTTGCGGCCCACTGCACCTTCGCGTCGGCCATGCACAACTAAAGCATGGTCGTCACTGCAGGGCCCGGAGGTCTCGATGCGTGTCGAAGACTCTGGAACACGGCGCTGCGGGCTCGCGACAGGCTCGGGTTGCGCCTGGGGCCTCTGGTGAGAGCCCTCTCCTTGTTCCGCGCTAGGGGCCTCTCGGGGGCTCGCGGTGTCCCCGACAGGGGCCTCGGCGTCCTTCTGCCCGAGGAGCATGTCCTCCTGCTCGCCAGGAGCAGGACCTGTTTGTTCCGCCATGGCCTCGGGGGCTGCCGTTGTCGCCTCAGGGTCCGCGGCAGGCGGGGGCGGCTGCGTGGTGGACCCCTCTGTCTCGGCGTCGGCACGCTCCTCTGCCGACGTTGCGGCCTTCCCCGCCGCTTCTTCCGCCGCCTTCTTCGGCGTAGGCACTGTGGCCTCCTCCACCGTCTCTTCCGCCGCCCTCTCCTGCCGCACAGGGGAGGCGATAGGCCGCGCAGGCGACGAAGCTGTCGCCTCCGTTTCTCCTCCTCGCGGCATCCACCCGCAAGGAGGAGGAGAAGATGCGGCCACGTCGAGTGGCTCCTCGACGGTGGGTGCTGCAGACGCCGCTGCAGCGCTGGAGCCCTCTCCGATCTTCCGGAGCGTCCGCCGTTTCTTCACTACGAGAGGCCTGGTGAAGGAAACAGTCAGAAAATTCCTCGAGAGGGTCGTACAAGAATACACCCAAGAGAGAGGAACCGCAAGACTTACTCGACGGTGTCGATCCACCTTTTCTTCCGTGCGAGCGGAGCACTGGGCTCCGCACGCTGCTGAACCTCGGCGGGCTTGTCCTGGCCAGCCTGGGCACCGGCCTCCGCCTCCTCCTGAGCTCCGGCGTTCACGTCGTGGATCGCCTTGGAGCGGGGCTCACAGTGGCCCGACGAGGTCAACTCATCATCGCTCCCCTCCTCCCTCACGGCGCGTCGCGAGGGGATGACTTTGTACCGATCGCCGCTGCTGGAGGAGATCTCGTGGACGTCAGCCTCGGACGGTGCGCCCTCGAGGAGCCCAAATTCCTTGCTGAGGAACTGGGCCTCCCGTTGCATCGGTAGCGCCTGCGTCGTTTTCTGCGCGCGTCTCCGTCGTCTCTGCCTCGTCGTCGACTGGCGCTGTCTACGACGCTGGCTCTGGGTTCTCTCGGGCCCCAACTTGCCCCTCAGGCACCAGGCCCCACTGGTCGAACTTGGGCATTCCCTCTACAAAGGAAACGCGAGGCCCAAGCTCAAACCTGCGGAGCGGCTGTGCAGCGTCAGCGGTCTTGGGGATGGACGGAGAGGCGAAGAGGTTCTCCATGATGACGCTGCACTCCTCCGTCTTGAAGTCGGTAGGATGCAGGCGCATCTTGTCCTTCGGGCCGACGTACAGCCACATCGGGTCCGCGTTCCTCTGGAGCGGAGCGATGCGGCGCCTCACGAAGTCCCGGGCCACCATCTTCCCGGTGAGGCCGGCCGCGCGCAGATCATACAGACGATCCACCATGGGGCCGAGCATGTCGTCCACGAGAGCCGCATGTGACCAACACGGCCTCCTCGTCGGGGCGCATCAGGCATCTTGAAGAAGGGACTTCGGCGTCCGAAGTCCACCAGGAGCCACCGCTTGTGGAAGTCCTCCACCTTCTTCGTCACGTTGGTCACCGGGTTCTCGTAGGCCCATGCGATGGGGATGTAGATGCCGGCCATGCTGTCGGTGATGCGGAAGGAGACGCACCCCGTCCGCTCGTTGTTCGCCGTGAAGCGAAGCGCATAGAAACTCCGGAAGAGAGCCACCGAGGGACTAATCCCGATGTACGCTTCGCAGAGATAGGCGAAGATGGAGAGGATGAGGATGGAGTTGGGATGAAGGTGGAGAATCTGGATCTGGTAATGCTGCAGCACCGCCAGGAAGAAGTCGGAGAAAGGGGGATGAGCCCGGTGAAGAGGGTGTGCAGGAAGACGGGATAAAGGCTGCCGGAGGGGTTGCTCGCCGGCTTGAGCATCGTGGCGTCGTGCTCGTTGCTCGCGGAGCCCACCATGTGGTGAATCTTGCCCAGCTGTGCCTCTGTGGCGATGCGGAAGCCGGACAGGGCGGCTTGAGGTCACCGTCTTGCCGCATCGCGGCAGGCTCGCTCGCCTGCACCACCTCCTTGCCCTTCCTGGAGCCAGCGGCCTTCTTGGGCGCTATTGCAATGGGACAGCTAGGGAAAAGCTCGGGGAGTTCTGCTCTGGGAAGATGGAAGCGAAAGCGGAATGAATGGAGCCATAGTAGCCCTACGCCGAGCACTCCGCTTTTATCGGCTCGTCGAGCCGTTACCAGGACGTGGTGGGCCCCGCCACGACGCCCGTTACCGCCGAGGAGATTGTGGCTTCGTGGGCAGCCGCAGCTCTCCACGTGTCTCGGTCCCGGCAGGCTTCTTTGGGCCCATGACGATTCGCCTGCGTTCACGAAACTCCAGCGTGCCCATCGCGGGCCCGGGGGCTACTGTCAGCCCAGTGGAAACCAGGTTACCATGGGCCGGCGTTCCACAGCCCTCGACACTCTACCGAGCAGTTTCTGCTAAGGACCAGGCGCCCATCCTGATGAGCCTCGTGAGGGATTTGCCCTCACGAGGGTTTACTTCGCGGCCTGGTGAGCCTCATGAGGCATTTTCCCTCACGAGGGCTTCCTTGTAGCGCCCCGACCGCTTAACTATACAAATATGCTGTGTGTCACCGGTTAGGCTATACAACCGGAGGTTACGGGTTTACCACTCCCCGGCCAAAACCTTTGGCAGGCGTTGCTCGGAATGGATCATCGGCAACGCAACACCCCGATTGATGCCCTAACGCAGGCACAACCCTCAATGTATAATAGAGAGATCAAGACTTGTGGAACAACTGGCATATCACAGACTCTACGACTCAAAGCAGTATAATTTAACTCTTATAATAGAGAAAGATAGCTAATATTACAACCAGAGGTCACAGACCCAACAGTACATCATGCGGAAGCGAATTAAGTTGTTCTAAACAACAAGATCCAGATTATGCCCTAAGAGGCCTATAAATAACATTTCAGCGCCAGCTGTTCTGGGATGTCCCAAGCTGCCACCTGGGAACCCCAGACTACTCGTCGACGTCCACATAGAACCCACCTTCCGTGTTGGTGAAGTCCTCCACTGAAAATCAAGAAAGCAACGTTGAGTTCGACGAACTCTGCAAGATTACTAGAGCTACAAGCTCAATGATTGGCTTTCAAAGGTTTTATGGCTGTTTTGCATAAAGCTAGTTTTCTTTATAAAAGACACCTGGCATCGACTAATCAGAACATTTTCAAAAGGGGATAAGAAGTAAACTCTTCTCTTTTGATCTCCTTCCTCGACAACCACCATCAATCACTTCACCTGTCTACCAAGGCACCTCCCTGAATCACCCTCGAGGAAGTCAACCTTGCATTCTTGGTAGTACCTTTAGTACTCAGGTTTTAATCATTCCGTTCAAGTTCTCTATGGTCTTATCGTCCGTTCCCAAGTCGTCCATAACCGCGGACACGGCTTTTCGAAAAGATTTAACCCTGCAGGGGTATACAATGTTTGCCACGCGTACCGTCTGGCTCATTGCCTAGCTTTTAGCTCTCTTCCGGGGAGAGCTGGCTGAGTGGGAGCGGTTCCCACTTCTCCCTCGCTTGAGACTAACCCAGGATCATCAGTGAGGACGGGACAGGTTCAGTGCCTCCAACACCCTGCCCCGTGGCCACTCATTTTCCTAGACACCACCATCCTCATACCAGTCTTGGCCACCATCTTCACGCACACGCAAATGGAAGCCCGAACTAGAGGACCCTGGCTAGCCCCGCCCAAGTTATTTAGTCGATGAGGGTTCCTGCTACTGCATAGGCCTCACGCATGGTTGCACGCTCGGTCTTGATTCAAGAGGTAAAGAACTTGCACCTAGGCGGCGAGAACAAGACAAGGCACCACAACCACAGTAGCCTCTCATCCCCGCCTTTAAGCATGTTTATATATCGGTATCCCCATTTCTCCACCATTATCCGGACATTCCCTCAACAGTTCCAACAATGAAATATCCACCGGACGACTTAAGCATTTAACTAAGCATGGCTAAGCATATTCATAACATAGTTACGCAACTCAGGCCAACAATACAGTCCTATGGATATTAGGAGGGAAACAGGTAATGGTATCGGGAACGTAATGCAACTAATAGGATACTCTAATCTAGCCAAATTGACATTTAGAATCGCATGCAATATTATAGTGGAGAAAATATTTGCGGGAAACATAGGAGGAGACATGCTCAGAGGGGGGGATTACGCTTGCCTTGCTCAACGGGCTGGTAGTACGGTTCGTCGGGGTATTGCGGTGGGACCCCGACTGCTTGATCTATAGATGCATAAAACACCGGAAGGCCACAATCAATAACCACACATGCATAACAAATGCAATGCACAAACACATGATGGCATGCCATTTTAATGCACTGAAATTACTATAATAAACCTAGCAATTTAAATGGGGCGCAAAATAATTATTTCGACAAGAGAGAAAATAAAGCCCCATATTTGACTTAAGGTTTTCCCTAATTCCTAAAAGTACAGTACTGTAATTGTGTTTAAATATGCATGCAAATGAGGTTACTGGACAGTTTATAATTTTCTGAGCGTTTTGATATATTAAACACATTTTTCTGACAATCCAATAAAAAGTTATTGCATTTATCAAAAACCATTTTAAAACTGTCCTTTTCTTAAATGATTTTAAACAGCAATAAAACTAATTATCTAGGTATGGAAAAGTGGTGAAACTTGAAGTATATTAAGTGCTGAACATTTTGATAGTTCAAACTTAATTTTTGGATCATTATTTTTGAAGTTATGGATTTTATAAAATCATTTTCTTCTCTGCCATTTACCTTATTTTAATAAAACATCAAATAAACTAATTTATTTGGATGTGTGAGTTATACCAAGAGACAGGCTTTACTTTTCTGAACATTTTGGTATCTTATTTGTAATTTTTGGACAAGGATTTGAAAAGTTATGGATTTTAGAAATTTAAACAATTTTCTGTCTTTTTATTATTTTTCCAGAAATTCCATCGAAGCGTTTTTCACCGAGAGCTGGACTAGCCACGGCCGCTGACAGGTGGGGCCCGGGCCAGAGTGGCATCCACGTACGCGTGAGGGCCCACGGCGGGGTTTGACTCGGAGAGGCCGTGACCGGCGCGGGCGCGCGGTGACCGCGGCGGCGACGCGCTCGGCTCCGGCGACGGAGCAAGCACGGGAAGGACTAGTGAGCTCATCTGACTCACACGGGTACAGGGAGACTGGGGGCGGCGCTACGACCCAAATGGTCGCCGGAGACGGCGTCCACGGCGAGCTACGGCGGCGGCGTGCTACGGGCTACGACGGTCACGAGGATCTACGGCGAACTGAAGACGATAAATATGTCCAGGAGAATCACACGCTCACCCTCGACGCGTGTGTGTGCTCGGCTTGGACTAAGGAGGTCGGAGGCGACGGCGAGCTTGCTCGGAGCGAGGCTGCCGGAGTTGGAGAAGATGTGGACGACCAGCTCGATTCCTTGGACGTAGATGAAGTAAACATCGCGGCGGAGAGGATGGCCCTTCTCCATCTACTCGGGAGCCCTAGAATGGCGGCGATGTGGCGGCGGAGCTGCGACTAGGGTTCGGGCTCGGAGGAAGAAACGAGAGAGAGGGAGCAGGGGAGCTGGCGAGTGAGGGAGGGGGAGTAAAGGAGCGTCTCGGGGGGGCCTCCTTATCCTCGTCGAGCGGCAGGAGGGCGTGGGGGGGGGGCCTGGACGCGCGGCGCTCGGCGAGCTCACGACGACGGCTCGCTGTAGCTACAGGAGGACGATGGCAAAATTACAGAAAACCCCCTGCCTGCTCTTTTCTTCTTTTTCTTTCGTTTTCTTTTTAAACACAGTAGTTTTAGGGATTTAATTGAGGCACTAAAACATTTCAGAAAAATTTGAAATTATTTGGGTAGGCTTCCCTTGTCATGTAGAACCTCCACAAAAATTGGGGTTTAAAAATAAAATGTTTTGAACCACTTTTGTCCATAGGGTTTGAATATGGCATTTATATAATTTCCAATTGTTAATGTTATAGCCTTTTAAAGGTAAGTACAAAAATATTATTTTGAACTCCTGGAACTTGCTTGACAAATCTAAGATGCCAAAGTATTTTTGTTTTGCAAGTTTGAACACTTTCCTTGATTTGATTTTGGTTAAGGCAATTTTGGCATTTGTTTTTAATTGGTGCCAAACCAATTGTCTTATTTGTTTAGCAAATCAAAGTGGATGCCATGATGCAATTAAACACAAAAGTGGAAATTTTATTCACATTTTTAGGTTCTCAAACTTTGGGCTGTTACAATTCTACCCTCCTTACAGGAATCTCGTCCCGAGATTCTAAGGTTGCGGAAGGAAGTCGGGATACTCCTCGCGAAGGCTAGACTCCCTTTCCCAGGTTGCTTCCTCTTTGGAATGATGGGACCACTGAATTTTGAGGAACTTGGTGGTCTTGTTACGAGTCTTTCTTTCTGCTTCATCCAGAACGTGGATAGGATGCTCGCGATAAGTGAGATCTTCCTGGATATCTAGCTCTTCATGATTGACTCCATGGATAGGATCTTTGAAACAACGGCGAAGTTGGGATACATGAAACACATCATGCACATTCGGGAAGTTGGCCGGCAACTCCAATTGATAAGAAAGATCTCCTCGCTTGGCCAGAACAGTGAAAGGGCCAATGTAGCAAGGGGCCAATTTTCCCTTGATTCCGAAGCGGCGAATGCCTCGAAGGGAGAGACACGGAGGTAAGCTTTATCCCCAATTTCATAGTGAACCTCCTGATGATGCTCGTCATAGTAACTCTTCTGCCTTGACTGGGCAATCTTCAGGTTCTCTCGTATGATTCTAACCTTCTCCTCAGCTTCATTGATAATATCCGTACCGAAGAGTGCCCTCTCACCGGTCTCGGACCAATTTAGCGGAGTGCGGCACTTTCTTCCATACAGAACCTCGAATGGGGCCATACCCAGACTAGCTTGATAACTATTGTTGTAGGAGAACTCCACGAAGGGAAGATACTTCTCCCAACCCTTGCCAAAGGAGATTACACATGCCCTCAGCATGTCCTCCAAAACTTGGTTCACCCTTTCGGTCTGACCATCGGTTTGAGGATGGAAAGCGGTGCTAAAGTTGAGACGGGTTCCCATAGCTTGCTGGACTTACTTGGAGGTGAACAGACTTCCACGATCAGAGATAATCTTCTTGGGAATGCCGTGAAGTACAACGATCCTGCTGGCATACAGGTCTGCCAACTTAGCAGCTGTGATGTCAACACGAACAGGGAGGAAGTGAGCAACCTTCGACAGTCGATCAATGACTACCCAGATGGCATCGTTTCCCTTTGGAGACTTCAGCAGACCGGTAATGAAGTCCATACCAATTTCATCCCATTTCCACTCCGGGACTACAATAGGGCGAAGATTGCCGGCAGGCCTTTGATGTTCAGCCTTTACCCGACGACAGGTGTCGCATTCAGCAACATACCTGGCGATTTCTCGTTTCATTCAAGTCCACCAAAATTGAGGTCGAAGGTCTTGGTACATTTTGGTTCTGCCGGATGAATAGAGAGAGGAGATTCATGGGCTTCTTGGAGTATCAGCTCCCTCAATTTTCGTTTCTTAGGCACTACTAGACGATCACCAAAATAAACTACTCCAGAGTCATCGATGGAGAAACATTTGGCCTTCCCGCTAGCAATGTTCTCCTTGATTTTCAGGATACCCTCATCACGTTTCTGCACCAGAACAGTGAAAGGGCCTATGTAATGAGGGGCCAATTTCCCTTGATTCCGAAGCGGCGAACGCCTCGAAGGGGAGAGACACGGAGGTAAACTTTATCACCAATTTCATAGTGAACCTCCTGATGATGCTTGTCATAGTAACTCTTCTGCCGTGACTGGGCAATCTTTAGATTCTCTCGTATGATTCTAACCTTCTCCTCGGCTTCATTGATAATATCCGGACCAAAGAGTGCCCTCTCTCCAGTCTCGGACCAATTCAGCGGAGTGCGGCACTTTCTTCCATACAGAACCTCAAATGGGGCCATACCTAGACTAGCTTGATAGCTATTGTTATAGGAGAACTCCCCGAAGGGGACATACTTCTCCCAACCCTTGCCAAAGGAGATTACACATGCCCTGAGCATGTCCTCCAAAACTTGGTTTACCCTTTCCGTCTGTCCATCTGTCTGGGGATGGTAGGCGGTACTGAAATTGAGACGGGTTCCCATAGCAGTTTGTAAACTCTGCCAGAATTTGGATACGAAGATACTTCCACTGTCCGATATGATCCTCAGAGGGACCCCATGCAATGGAACAATACGGGCCATGTATAAGTCGGGCAGTTGACTTGCACGTATCTCGTCGCGGACGGGTAGGAAGTGAGCGACCTTGGACAGTCGATCAATGATTACCCAGATAGCATTGTTGCCCTTAGGGAACCTGGGAAAACCGGTGATGAAGTCCATACCAATTTCATCCCATTTCCACTCCGGGACTACAATAGGGCGGAGAGTGCCAGCAGGCCTTTGATGTTCAGCCTTCACCCGTCGACAGGTGTCGCATTCAGCAACATACTTGGCGATTTCTCGTTTCATACGAGTCCACCAGAATTGGGTCGAAGGTCTTGGTACATTTTGGTACTACCGGGATGAATAGAGAGAGGAGATTCATGGGCTTCTTGGAGGATCAGCTCCCTCAATTTTCGTTTCTTTGGCACTACTAGACGGTCACCAAAATAAACTACCCCCAGAGTCATCGATGGAGAAACATTTGGCCTTCCCGCTAGCAATGTTCTCCTTGATTTTCAGAATACCCTTATCACGTGTTTGAGCTTCCTTTATCTGGTCTTCAAGAGTAGACTTGATCTCCAGATTTGCTAGATAGCCAGAGGGAACAATTTCCAGGTTCAACCGAGCGCACTCTTTACAAAGAGCAGGTTGAGCCTCTGCAACCATCAGGTTGGTGCAATACGACTTCTGACTCAGTGCGTCAGCCACGACGTTTGCTTTGCCGGGTTGATAGTTCAGACTCACATCATAGTCCTTTATTAACTCCAACCAATGCCTCTGCCTGAGATTTAAATCTGGCTGTGTGAAGAGGTACTTCAGACTCATATGATCCGAGAAGATCTCACAACGGTTACCAAACAGGTATGGTCTCCACTGCTTCAGAGCATAAACAACCGCGGCAAGTTCTAGATCATGAGTTGGGTAGTTGTGTTTATGCGGCTTCAGTTGGCGGGAAGCATACGCCACCACATGGCCCTCTTGCATTAGTACACAGCCCAAGCCTTGCAGGGAGGCGTCACAGAAGACGACAAAATCCTTGCTGGTGTCCGGCAGGACGAGCACCGGAGCAGACGTGAGTTTGGCTTTCAGTGCTTTGAAGCTCTCTTCAGCTTTATCCATCCATGCAAACTTTTTATCCTTCTTGAGAAGGTCAGTCATGGGCTTGGCTATCTTGGAGAAACCTTCGATGAATCAGCGGTAGTAACCCGCCAATCCGAGAAAACTACGAATGTCCTTGACTGATTTTGGAGTTTTCCAATCTAGAATAGATTGTATCTTATCGGGAATGACTACCACACCACTAGCAGATATCACGTGACCAAGGAAGACAAGATTATCCAACCAGAACTCATACTTGGAGAACTTAGCATAAGGCGATGTTCTCGAAGTCTTGTCAGAACCAACCGAAGATGCTCAGCATGTTCTTCGTCGGTTTTACAATAGATGAGGATGTCATCGATGTAGATGACGACAAACTTGTCAAGATAATCCATGAAGATGGAGTTCATGAGCCTCATGAAGGTAGCTGGAGCATTTGTGAGACCAAAGGACATGACGGTATACTCATATATTCCATAGCGAGTAATGAATGCCGTCTTTGGGATATCCTCCTTTCTGATCTTGATCTGATGGTATCCCGACCTCAGATCCATCTTGGAGAATACTGTTGCACCAGCTAACTGATCTAATATATCATTGATCCGGGGAATAGGATACTTGTTCTTGATTGTCACCGCATTCAACGGCCTATAATCAGAAACCAAACGAGGAACGGTAGAATCCCTCTTCTTGACGAAGAGTACCGGACAACCCCAAGGTGAGCTGCTAGGCTGAATAAAATCCTTCGCTAACAGCTCATCGATTTGCTCCTTGAACAGAGCCAACTCTTCCACCGGCATTCGGTAGGGTTTCTTGGAAATCGGAGCAGTACCTGGCATCAAGTCTATGACAAACTCCACACTTCGATCAGGTGGCATGCTAGGCAATTCTTCCGGGAAAACATCCGGGAAGTCACACACCACGTGTATATCATGTATTTCAGGAGGGGATTCGCCTTCCATAAAGCATAAGCTGATCTCCGGTGAGAGGGGAATGTTTGAGGATGGAGGTCTTGATAAAGCGGACCAATACTCTATAGTTTCACTGGAAGAAGTGGTCACGGTAATGTTCTTGGCAGCACAATCGAGATTAGCCCGGTAATTTGCTAACCAGTTCATGCCTAGTATGACATCAATGCCGCTTGACTTCAAAGCTACCAGCGCAAACGGGAAGGACCAGTGACCTATAGTAATCTGGACCTCCGGGGTAACCCCATCGGTTTGCCATTTGGAGCCAGGCGTGGAGATCACTAAGGGACGTCTCATCTTCTCGAACGGTATGTGGTGGTCTTTTGCAAATGCGATGGAAATAAATGAATGCAATGCTCCAGAGTCAAATAAAACTGTAGCTGGGTTGTCGTTGATTCGTAACTCACCCATGAGGATGTCGGGGTCCTCTTAAGCTTCTTCAGCAGTGAGGTTGTTCAGGCGACCACGCACGATGGGACCAGCCTTGCCAGTTGGAGTGGCGAGGGCTCGTGCAGGTGTTACCGAGACAGGTGCTTTCTGGGGGCACTCCCTGGAGTAGTGACCAGTCTGGCCACAGCTGAAGCAAGTGTTTCCAGTTGGGGCAGGTAGCTGGGGACGATACCCACTTCCTCGGCATGAATGGAGCACGCGGCACAGTGCTATAGGGAATGAAGATCCTACGCTTCGAGCTCTCAGGAACCGAGGAACTCGGGTGGTCCCCTTGTGCTGGCCTCTTGGAAGCCTCCAGTTCCTTCCTTCCCTGCTCAAGAGTGAGAGCCTGGTTGAACAGCTCCAGGTAGTTCTGGAACTTGAAGGGCAGCAGCTCATAGCGGAGCCTCGGCGCAAGCCCCTTGCGGAACAACTCTTGCTTGTCGGCATCATTGGTCACGTCCCGAGGGGCGTAACGAGAGAGATGATTGAATTCATGACCATAAGCTCGGATGTCCATGTGGCCCTGGTGCAGATCCAGGAACTCTCTCCTCTTCAAGTCCAATATTGGCTGGGGTATGTAAGCCGCACGAAAGGCGGTGCGGAAATCCTCCCAAGTGAAAGCATGGCCTGCTGGGAATAGCGCCACATGACTCTCCCACCAACAGCGTGCCGCACCAGTCAAGAGATAGGTGGCGAAGTTGACTTGCTCGGCTGCTGGGACATGCAGCGCGGAGAACTTGCGCTCCAAAGCACGAAGCCAATCATCAGCTTCCAGTGGCTCCTTAGCATCCGCGAAGGTGGGTGGCTGAGAGCGCAGGAACTCAGTGAGAGTGTTGCACTCATTGTTCCTCCGTGCATTCTGCTACACCAACTGCTCGAGCAGCCGCTCATTGCGCCCGTGGTTCTCCTCGATGGCCATCAAAACCTGCGCCACTGAGGGTGGTGGCGGCGGTTCCTCATCATTGTTGTTGTTACCGCGGCCTCCTCGAGCCATTCTGGAGAATTGACAAGGACACCGTTAGTATCTATCTCCGAATGGTTAAGACAAAAGCATTAGCGTCTACTCAAGTACACGGACTAGGGACGATAGTACTTCGGGTAACAACGGATAAGGGACCAACTAGATGGAACTTGGGTCAAGGATCAGAATCATGTACTACTAGAGTGAGATCTAAATGGTTAAGAAACCACGTGATTCAACACACTTTAGCTGGCACAATCCGGGACATTCCGTTCAAGTCCTTGGGTTAAAACCCAGAGGAGGAATAAATGATTAGACTCAGTAGGAAGAAAGATGTTCACAGACAACTGTGTTTACTTCGGATTGTGGTGCAGCGGGAGCAACCGGACACATAACACTAAAGGTAGAACCCAACCCCGTGATCCTAAAGTTTTGAGGCAACAGAGGAGAAGTAAAACTTTTAACTCAAATCAAGGTAAGATTGCTCCGAGATTAGAATGCAACCAGATAAGGAGTAAAAGGAATCCTAAGATGGTTTTCATAACTCATTTTTAGGTTAAAATATTTTCACAAACACTAGACTCAACGTCGACCAGTAGAAGGGTTTCCTACAGGCGGTCCTGCTCTGATACCAACTTGTAGCGCCCCGACCGCTTAACTATACAAAGATGCTGTGTGTCATCGGTTAGGCGATACAACCGGAGTTACGGGTTTACCACTCCCCGGCCAAAACCTTTGGCAGGCGTTGCTCGGAATGGATCATCAGCAACGCAACACCCCGATTGATGCCCTAACGCAGGCACAACCCTCAATGTATAATAGAGAGATCAAGACTTGTGGAACAACTGGCACATCACAGACTCTACGACTCAAAGCATTATAATTTAACTCTTATAATAGAGAAAGAAAGCAAATATTACAACCAGAGGTCATAGACCCAACAGTAAATCATGCGGAAGCGAATTAAGTTGTTCTAAACAACAAGATCCAGATTATGGCCTAAGAGGCCTATAAATAACATTCCAGCGCCAGCTGTTCTGGGAGGTCCCAAGCTGCCACCTGGGAACCCCAGACTACTCGTCGACGTCCACATAGAACCCACCTTCCCTGTTGGTGAAGTCCTCCACTGAAAATCAACAAAGCAACGTTGAGTTCGACGAACTCTGCAAGATTACTAGAGCTACTAGCTCAATGATTGGCTTTCAAAGGTTTTATGGCTGTTCTGCATAAAGCTAGTTTTCTTTATAAAAGACACCTGGCATCGACTAATCAGAACATTTTCAAAAGGGATAAGAAGTAAACTCTTCTCTTTTGATCTCCTTCATCGACAACCACCATCAATCACTTCACCTGTCTACCAAGGCACCTCCCCGAATCACCCTCGAGGAAGTCAACCTTGCATTCTTGGTAGTACCTTTAGTACTCGGTGTTAATCATTCTGTTCAAGTTCTCTATGGTCTTATCGTCCATTCCCAAGTCGTCCATAACCGCGGACACGGCTTTTCAAAAAGATTTAACCCTGTAGGGGTGTACAATGTTTGCCACGTGTACCGTCCGGTTCATTGCCTAGCTTTTAGCTCTCTTCCGGGTCGAGCCGGCTGAGTGGGAGCGGTTACGACTTCTCCCTCGTTTGAGACTAACCCAGGATCATCAGTGAGGATGAGACAGGTTCAGTGCCTCCAACACCCTGCCCCGTGGCCACTCATTTTCCTAGACACCACCATCCTCATACCAGTCTTGGCCACCATCTTCACGCACACGCAAATGGAAGCCCAAACTAGAGGACCTTGGCTAGCCCCACCCGAGTTATTTAGTCGATGAGGGTTCCTGCTACTGCATAGGCCTCACGCATGGTTGCACGCTCGGTCTTGGTTCTAGAGGTAAAGAACTCGCACCTAGGCGGCGAGAACAAGACAAGGCACCACAACCACAGTGGCCTCTCATCCCCGCCTTTAAGCATGTTTATATATCGGTATCCCCATTTCTCCACCATCATCCGGACATTCCCTCAATAGTTCCAACAATGAAATATCCACCTGACGACTTAAGCATTTAACTAAGCATGGCTAAGCATATTCATAACATAGTTACGCAACTCAGGCCAACAATACGGTCCTATGGATATTAGGAGGGAAACAGGTAATGGTATCGGGAACATAATGCAACTAACAGGATACTCTAATCCAGCCAAATTGACATGTAGAATCGCATGCAATATTATAGTGGAGAAAATATTTGCGCGAAACATAGGAGGAGACATGCTCAGAGGGGGGATTACGCTTGGCTTGCTCAACGGGCTGGTAGTACGGTTCGTCGGGGTATTGCGGTGGGACCCCGACTGCTTGATCTATAGATGCATAAAACATCGAAAGGACACAATCAATAACCACACATGCATAACAAATGCAATGCACAAACACATGATGGCATGCCATTTTAATGCACCGAAATTACTATAATAAACCTAGCAATTTAAATGGGGCGCAAAATAATTATTTCGACAAGAGAGAAAATAAAGCCCCATATTTGACTTAAGGTTTTCCCTAATTCCTAAAAGTACAGTACTGTAATTGTGTTTAAATATGCATGCAAATGAGGTTACTGGACAGTTTATAATTTTCTGAGCATTTTGATATATTAAACACATTTTTCTGATAATCCAATAAAAAGTTATTGCATTTATCAAAAAGCATTTTAAAACTGCCCTTTTCTTAAATGATTTTAAACAGCAATAAAACTAATTATCTAGATTTGGAAAAGTGGTGAAACTTGAAGTATATTAAGTGCTGAACATTTTGATAGTTCAAACTTAATTATTGGATCATTATTTTTGAAGTTATGGATTTTACAAAATCATTTTCTTCTTTGCCATTTTCCTTGTTTTAATAAAGCATCAAATAAACTAATTTATTTGGATGTGTGAGTTATACCAAGAGACAGGCTTTACTTTTCTGAACATTTTGGTATCTTATTTGTAATTTTTGGACAAGGATTTGAAAAGTTATGGATTTTAGAAATTTAAACAATTTTCTGTCTTTTTATTATTTTTCTAGAAATTCCATCGAAGCGTTTTTTCCCCGAGACTGGACTAGCCACAGCCGCTGACAGGTGGGGCCCAGACCAGAGTGGCATCCACGTACGCGTGAGGGCCCACGGCGGGGTTTGACTCGGCGAGGCCGCGATCGGCGCGGCGCGCGCGGTGACCGCGGCGGCGACGCGCTCGGCTCCGGTGACGGACCAAGCGCGGGGAAGGACTAGTGAGCGCATCTGACTCGCACGGGTACAGGGAGACTGGGGCGGCGCTACGACCCAAATGGTCGCCGGAGACGGCGTCCACGGCGAGCTACGGCGGCGGCGTGCCACGGCTATGACGGTCACGAGGATCTACGGCGAACTGAAGACGATAAATATGTCCAGGAGAATCACACGCTCACCCTCGACGCATGCGTGTGCTCGGCTTGGACTGAGGAGGTCGGAGGCGACTGTGAGATCCTGGCTCAGGGCTTAACAGGATTGATAGAATACTCATATCAATAAGTTGCAATTTCTTTTCCGGAAGCTCATCTGGAAAGAACTCCGAGGTTAAGCGTGCTTGGCCCGGAGTAGTCCAAGGATGGGTGACCGACCGGGAACTCGTTCCCGGGTGTGCACGAGTGAGGACAAAGTGCGCAGAAAAGACTAGTGTTGATTTGTGGGGCCAGTCTAGAGATCCTAGCGAGCTGCCAGGGGTGACAGGCCTGGCCCGGGGGTGGCCGGGGTGTTACAATTTGGTATCAGAGCCGACCCTCGAGGCAACACGGGCGTGTGCGGGTCAGGGGCGCGGACATGTGGAGCATGTGCCGGCACTGGGCGCACAGACGTGTACCAAGAGGGGAAGTTCCTGGACTGGGGGCTGACCGACGAGGGCGTCGGTCTTCTAAGGGGGGAAGGATGTGAGATCCTGGCTCAGGGCTTAACAGGATTGATAGAATACTCATATCAATAAGTTGCAATTTCTTTTCCAGAAGCTCATCTGGAAAGAACTCCGAGGTTAAGCGTGCTTGGCCCGGAGTAGTCCAAGGATGGGTGACCGACCGGGAACTCGTTCCCGGGTGTGCACGAGTGAGGACAAAGTGCGCAGAAAAGACTAGTGTTGATTTGTGGGGCCAGTCTAGAGATCCTAGCGAGCTGCCAGGGTGACAGGCCCGGCCCGGGGTGGCCGGGGTGTTACAGCGACGGCGAGCTTGCTCGGAGCGAGGCGGCCGGAGTTGGAGAAGATGTGGACAACCAGCTCGATTCGTAGCGTCCGAGCTCGATTCCTTGGACATAGATGAAGTAGACGTCGCGTCGGAGACGATGGCCCTGCTCGATCTGCTCAAGGAGCCCTAGAACGGCGGCGATGCGGCGGTAGAGCTGCGACTAGGGTTCGGGTCGGAGGAAGAAACGAGAGAGAGAGGGAGCAGGGGAGCTGGCGAGTGAGGGAGGGGGAGCAGAGGAGCGCCTCGGGGGGCCTCCTTATCCTCGTCGAGCGGCAAGAGGGCGTGGGGGCCCTGGACGCGCGGCGCTCGGTGAGCTCACGACGGCGGCTCGCTGTAGCTACAGGAGGACAATGGCGAAATTATAGAAAACCCCCTGCCTGCTCTTTTCTTCTTTTTCTTTCATTTTCTTTTTAAAGACAGTAGTTTTAGGGATTTAATTGAGGCACTAAAACATTTCAGAAAAATTTGAAATTATTTGGGTAGGCTTCCCTTGTCATGTAGAACCTCCACAAAAATTGGGGTTTAAAAATAAAATGTTTTGAACCACTTTTGTCCATAGGGTTTTAATATGGCATTTTTGCAATTTCCAATTTGTTAATGTTATAGCCTTTTAAAGGTAAGTACAAAAATATTATTTTGAACTCCTGGAACTTGCTTGACAAATCTAAGATGCCAACGTATTTTTGTTTTGCAAGTTTGAACACTTTCCTTGATTTGATTTTAGTTAAGGCAATTTTGGCATTTGTTTTTAATTGGTGCCAAACCAATTGTCTTATTTGTTTAGCAAATCAAAATGGATGCCATGATGCAATTAAACACAAAAGTGGAAATTTTATTCACATTTTGAGGTTCTCAAACTTTGGGCTGTTACATTCCTCTATCGAGCATTTCTGCTAAGGACCAGGCGGTCGGCCTAGTGAGCCTCGCAAGGGATTTTCCCTCGCGAGGGCCGCGTCTATCCGGATACCGCTAAGTCCCGGCGCACGACTGCGCCTGCCTCGCGAGGCCTCCCTCGCGAGGCGTAAAGTGCTTCAAAGCCTTGGGAGGCCTCCAGCCCTCGCGGGGTTCCTTTCAGCGGAAGCAAGCTCTGCGCCCGCTGCAGAGCGCACATGGCCTCTGCGCCCGCCGTAGAGTGACGCGCGCACCTACGCGCGATGACGGCGACGCCGCAGTTGCTATTCTGGCGATAAGGGTGGTCAACAAAGCTGCATCGAGCAAAGCAAACTCCCAGTATTGCCACTTTGGTGATAAGGGGACCGTTGGCCGCTACGCCCCAAGGCGGACGTCACCGTGGGACAGCCCACGGGCCTCTGCGGCGCCAGCTATCGTCCTGGATGGACGGTGGCTTTTCCACTTTGGTGACACTGCTCTCTGCCATGGACCGTGTCCATGGACGACCCCGACGTCGTGCGCTGGGCTCCAATTTGACCGCCATGTGGAATCTCTTCCCGCCGTGCTTTCGGGGAAGAGGACCGGGGCAGGTATAAAAGGGAGCAGCGTACGGCCGAGAGGGGGAGGGAACTTCCAATCGGCCATTCGCAACTAGCCAGCTGAAGCTCACCTCCACCAGAGCGAAGGAGAACGCAGCTCCCACCATAGTTCCTCCTTAGCAAACCTTGAGCTTCGGCGACCTCTTTGTACTGTAACCTCCACAGGCAGTGCAATACCACAAAGCAGGAGTTGGGCCTTTAGACCACACGGTGGGCCTGAACCTGGGTAGCGGCTCGTGTTCACTCTCTGCCATGACGTCCCTCACCGAGCTCGACGAGCATCGTCGCCGAGGTCGTTGAGGATTGTTTGACTGCGAGTTTCAACCCCTTACTCGATTCCTGGCATTAGTGAGACACCCCTAGTTCCTGGGAACCAGTCTCCGACAGATTTCGGTTATAAGACTTTTGCTTCCTATAGGCCTTGAAGTCCTTGGCTTGTTTGTCGGCAGCGAAACAGTTCATTCTCTTTAAAACATCCAAGATGCCAAGCTTCTTCTTGGGGCCTCAACATGAGCTTCTCCTCAACATGAGTTTGGGGAGTAACGGATCTAGCACGCCTCTCTTGAGATGGAAAGACCGCACCCGGGGGGCGAGATGGCAAAGCATGCAGTGTAGGCGAATACAAGTCATGAATATAGGCATTGAGCGAGGTCTGAGCCAACTTGAGTTCAAAGAGCTTCTGAAGATACGGACCATAAATGGGAACCCGGGACTCAAGAACCACAGCTTGCATCTCTTCCCACATGTAGTCAAGAACATCGATTTTCTTCTTCTTCTCCTTGAGGGAGACAATGTGGTGAAGAAGATTGACCAGATACATGCGAGCCATACCCTTCTCCCCAAACTTGATGGCAATAGTGTTCCGGAGGATGAGGTAAGTTGCTTTCCAAAAAGGGGACATATGAGATACCTTGGGAATCTTTCCAAGAGAGCCCGGCTCGGAGGGATAGCAATGATGGATCCCGGGGGAGGCTTTCATGAGAGTTTGCATGTGAATCCGAACATAAGCCATGGGGCGCAAAGGTAGCTCTTTGATGCCAAAGAGAGCACCAAATTCAGCAAGGATGGCTTTGCATTTGATACCGGCACTCATCCAAGTCATGGTCCTCTGTCCTTCCCTGGAGAAATACACTGTGGCGAAGAATTCTTGAAGCAATTCGGGAGCATAAGGTGCATTCACCGGCATGAGTTTAGAAATATCATGAAAGTCCATAACCTCCATCACCTCCGGCCATAGTTCCCTTGCACTCTCCACGTTGAAGAAAAAGGTTGGAACATGAGAGTTCTTCTTCGGACAAATGAGTTGCTCAAACACTTGGTGATGCACATTGCAATAAAACCGGC
The DNA here is from genome assembly GCA_947311845.1 of Poa pratensis. Classification (NCBI taxonomy): domain Eukaryota; kingdom Viridiplantae; phylum Streptophyta; class Magnoliopsida; order Poales; family Poaceae; genus Poa; species Poa pratensis. The sequence continues at coordinate 132,949,689 of CAMZMU010000041.1, read as the reverse complement.
TATCACTAGTGCAAGTGGGGTTGCCAAACGCATATCGATTGAACAACAAGCGGTCTTGCTCAAACTCATGACTAGGTATTTTGACCCAAGTTGACCGTACCGGTTCCGCTGGATTGACAAGAGGAGTCCCTTTCTTTTTCTTGGAGATTACCTTGAGTTTCTTGGCCTTGGGGTTGGAGGAGGAGGATTCCCTAACATTGCTCTCGCCCTTGAACCTTGAGAGAGAGGATTCAACCTCGAGGTCTTCAAGATCATCAAATGTCCAATCCCCATCCATCTTGCTTGAGAATGACCGAGAGAAAAGCCAATCTTGAGAATCACCAACAATGGAGGAGAACTCCCCAAAACTTCCACCAAAAGAGAAACCACTTGGATGAGAAGGTGGATCTAGGAGGGGGCTTGCATATCTGATGGAGGAGGAGATGTGGTGGCGGCTCAAAAGGAGGGGGGAAGGGAGTGGAGCTCGGGAGGGGCAACAAAGGAGTTTGGGGAGAGGAGGAAGAACAGATGGAACTGCTGGATCGACCCCCCTCCCCTCAAAACAATATGACCCGAGTGGCCGGCCTGGAGGCCGGGCTGCAGCCCGAGGCAGCCGGCCTGGGCGCCGGCCTAGGCCGGGCAGCCACCCGATGGAGCCAGCCCCTGGCCCGGCCTGGCCGGCCTGCAGGCCGGCCAAACTGGCTTTTTCCACCCCCCCCTTTTTTCTGAAATCTTCTCCCTCTTTTTTTCTTCTTGAAACCTTTTCCGAAAGCTTGCGGACTTCTTCGCTGAGAACTATCTTCAAGAGTGATCATGGAGCAATATGAGTGACACAGGGAGATGCAAGCATGAAGATTTCTTCACACTTCCAATGGAGATAACACCAAGAAAACCCAAATAACAACATTGGAAGTGATTCGAAAGCGGGAAGAAACAACAAATATGCAATAAAATCTCCAAAAAGACCCAACTCTTCAAACGAAGAGGTCAGTGGTCTAGGCCACCAGGTATGTGTGTGTGGTGTGACACCGCGAAGATATATCTTGGGTTCACGGCCACAACTCGTCATTTAAGCTCATATTTCATGAATTGAAAATAGAAAAACAAATAAAATCTTACTATCGGCATAATGGGGGAGGGATAGTCCAATGAATTAGGACCGCACTCCCCCTATGTCCATGCCTACACCTAAACACAATAGATAGTCAAGACATAGGTGTGTATGCAAATAGTCAAGCCAAGCTCCTTGAATCCACGATATTTAGCTCATTCCTCAAATAGTGAATCTTGCTTCATCAAGAGGCTTCGTGAAAATATCGGCAAGTTGGTCTCTTGTGGGAACATGGCTTAGCTCAATATCACCTCGGGCAACATGATCTCGAATGAAATGATGACGAATCTCAATATGCTTGGTTCTTGAATGTTGCACCGGGTTGTGGGCATCTGATAGCACTTGTATTGTCACATAAAAGAGGCACTTTGTCACAATTGACACCGTATTCCTTTAAAGTTTGCCTCATCCATAACAATTGGGTGCATGCACTTGCGGCCGCCACATACTCGGCTTCGGCGGTGGAGAGAGATATACAATTTTGCTTCTTGGAAGACCAACTCACCAAGGAACCACCAAGAAATTGGCAAGCCCCGGAAGTTGACTTCCTATCATCATGATCACCGGCCCAATCCGAGTCCGTGTACCCACAAAGAGAGAAAACCTTGTCCTTAGGGTACCACAAACCAAACTTTGGGGTATGAATCAAATATCGTAGGATTCTTTTGACCGCCACCATGTGGCTTTCTTTAGGAGCGGCTTGGTACCTTGCACACACCCCTACACTCAACACAATATCGGGTCTAGATGCACAAAGATAGAGCAAAGAACCAATCATGGAACGGTATACCTTTTGATCGACATCTATACCCTTTGGGTTAAGTTGTAGATGAACCTTTGTGTCCATTGGTGTGCGCTTCTCCTTGACACCAATCATATCAAACTTCTTGAGCATGTCTTGGATATATTTAGTTTGAGAGATGAAAGTCCCTCCCCTCAATTGCTTGATCTCAAAACCAAGGAAGAACTTCAACTCTCCCATCATGGACATCTCAAACCTATCGGTCATAAGCTTTGAAAATTCATCATTGAAAGCTTTGTTAGTTGAGCCAAAGATAATATCGTCCACATAGACTTGGCATATGAAAAGCTCCCCTTTTACTCTCTTGGTAAAGAGAGTGGGATCGATTTGCCCAACCTCAAATCCACGGTCTACTAGAAGCTCTCTAAGGTGCTCATACCACGCACGTGGGCTTGTTTAAGTCCATAGAGCGCCTTATCGAGCTTGTAGACATGGTTAGGGAGTTTGGGATCCTCAAACCCGGTGGTTGCTTAACATATACTAATTCTTTAAGTGGACCATTTAGAAAAGCACTTTTCACATCCATTTGTTGCAAGATAAAATTATGATGAGAAGCATATGCAAGGAGGATACGGATGGACTCAAGGCGAGCCACGGGAGCATAGGTCTCTCCAAAATCAATGCCTTCAACTTGAGAGTACCCTTGAGCCACCAATCTTGCCTTGTTCCTCACCACCATGCCATGTTCATCTTGCTTGTTCTTGAATATCCATTTAGTGCCTATAACATTGCGGCACTCCTTTGGCTTCTCAACTAGCTTCCACACCTTGTTGCGCTTGAAGTTATTGAGCTCTTCATGCATTGCATCAACCAATCCGGATCTTCAATAGCTTCAAAGACTTTCTTTGGTTCCACCATGGATATGTGCGCTTGATGTTCACTAAAGTTTGCACATTGCTTCTAGTCACAACCTTGCTCTTCAAATCACCAATAATTTCCAACAAGTGTTGTCTTCTCCATGGTCTTGACATTTCTTGCATGACGACGGGTGTCGATCCTCACGAGAGCTTGGAGGAATCTCTTGATCATCTTGATCATTTGTGTCCCCGTCTTGACCGGAATGATGACCTTGGTCTTCAATATGCACACCTTCATCACTAGAAGGGAGATGGACCTTGGTCTTGATCATGGCTAGCATCAATAATTGGAGAACTTGGTTCTTGCGTAGCAACTTGATCAACTTGAGGAGGGTCTTGAACTTGTTGTTGGCTTGGTGCATCATTTGCTCCATCGGATGGTGCGGTTCCACTTGTGATGATGAATGCTCCACATGGGTGGAGCTTGGTCCTTCTTGAGGCGCCTCATGATGATCTCGATTGGGCGAAAGAATCCCACGCCCATTCGCCTTATTGCATCTTGAGGTTCCTCATCATCTACATCACGAACATGAAATTGCGCCACTTGGGAGCCGTCATTCTCATCGAACTCCACACTACAAGATTCTACAAAGTCCCGAAGGACTTGTCGTAGATTCTATAAGTGTGGGATTCGGCACCGTAACCAACAAAAGTACCCTCTAAAGCCTTAGACTCAAATTTAGATAAGCGATAACCTTTGATCTTATAGAAACACTTACAACCGAACACCCGGTAGTAGGAAATATTGGGCTTGTTGCCGGTAAGCATTTCATATGGAGTGAACTTCTTGCCCGTGCGGAAGTAGAGGCGGTTTGATGAATGACATGCCGTGGAGATGGCCTCGGCCCACAAGAAAAGTGGGGTCTTGAACTCCGCCAACATAGACCTTGCCATATCCATAAGGGTCCGGTTCTTCCTCTCGGCTACACCATTTTGTTGAGGGGTATACGCAGCGGAATATTGATGACGAATTCCCTCTTCACTAAGAAACTCATTTAGGGTGTAGTTCTTGAACTCGGAGCCATTGTCACTTCTAATGGCCAATATAGGAACATTGTGTTGACGTTGCACTTCATTGGAGAAGTCAATGACGGCTTGTTGGGTCTCACTCTTCGACTTGAAGAAATAAACCCATGTAAATCTTGAATAGTCATCGACAATCACCAAGCAATACTTCTTCCCACCAAGACTTGGTTGAGGCACGGCACCAAAAGATCAACATGAAGAAGTTCCAATATCCTTGTTGATGAAATGATGGTCTTGTGGGGTGGGGAGAATCATGCATCTTTCCTTCAACACAAGCCCTACAAAGACGATCTCTAGAAAAAGAAACATTCTCTTTTAGTCCAAGATGTGGCCACCCTTGTGAAGACTTTGCAAAGTTCTCATATTGACATGGGATAAGCGGCGATGCCACAACCACCCCACGTCGGCCTTTCCGAATAAGCACATCGCTTGAGAGTTGGTTGACTCCGAAAAGTCTACCACAAACAACTCATTTTCGACATACCCAACGTAAGCGACCTTTAGAGTCTTGCTCCACATGAGTACCACAATATCAAGATCAAAATGACGGCAAAACCCATCTTATTAACGGCACGAACGGAAATTAAATTATAACCAAGGGACTCAACAAGCATGACATTTACAAGGGTGATATCCCTTGCAACTACCACCTTGCCGAGACCCGATACCTTTTTAGAGTTATCTCCATAAGTGACGGTTGATTGATTTGTATTTGGTCTCAACTCCGTCATGATCTCCTTGCTTCCGGTCATATGACTAGTGCATCCACTATCAATCACCCATTTCGACCCACCGGAAGCATAGTCCTACAAGAAATCATTGCTTGGTTTTAGGTACCCATCTTGCAATGGGTCCTCTTTTGTTAGCAACAAGGGTCTTAGGAACCCAAATAGAGTAAGCAATGAAACCATCATAAGGACCAACATATTTAGCATAACATCCCCATAATAATCAACATAAAGAATATAGTTGGGGTTAGCATGTCCCGCAAAGTCACTACGAGGAGTGTTGCCCCTTGTGGCATCACCACTCGCAATGGTAGTCTTCTTTGCTTGTGCGGGCTTGGCCTTCTTCTTGTTCTTCTTCTTCTTCTTGGCAACATAACCAAGACCCTCTTTCCCAATGTGTGGCTTTTGCAATTGCAAAAGATCATCAAGGCTTACTTTGGGAACTAGAGGCCTTGGCAAGTTCGACCTTCAACCTAGCATTTTCCTCAATGACATTTGCATGATCACAAGAAGAAGTAGAGGAACTAGGAACATTTGTTTTAGATGATTGAATTTGAAGTTGTTCAAAAGACTTGGTGAGAGTAGAGTGTTCACTCTCCAAGGCCTTGTGAGCCTTGGTGAGCTTCTCTAGCTCCTCGGTTAGTCTATCATGACCAACACCAAATTCAACCTTTTTTTCTTAAAGCTTATATTTTGCAATTGCATGGTCACGTTCTTTAATGATTTGAGAAAAGATTGCATTTTGTGACTCATCAAGATTTTCAAGTTTCTCTTCAAGAGAAACACAAGCTCATGCTCTTCCTCAAGAGCCACGGTGAGAGAAGCAATATCATTAGCATACTCTCTTTCAAGTCTCTCCTTCTCATCAAGCTCCTCTTGAATCCGCCCATAATCGCTCATGAGAGCTTCAAAGCGTTCTTGGCTTCACCTTGCAAGTTAGTCATGAAACGATCCAAAGCAACATTTTCTTCCTTTACTCTAAGACTCATAAGATCATCCATTTCATTTTAGTCTTGGAGAGGGAAGGAGATGATACCTCGGTGGCCTTGGCCATGAGACACTTGGCGGATTGGATTGGGACATTCTCATTGAGATTCGAAGAGGGATGATGGTGTTGATGAAGTAATGGCAATAGCGGCCACTTCACTTGTGGTTTCTTCTTCATCACTCTCACCCCCGGACATGTACTCTCTCTGTCACCAATACCATTCTTGAAGGAGGCTTCTTGTTGGGAAGGTTCTTCTTGAAGAAAGGTTTCTTGCTAGGGGACGTTGAGGCTTCTTGAGAACAAGCCTTCCTCCATGATCTTCACGGTTCTCATAGGGCACATGGCAACATAGTGAATCTATCTTGGCAATTGAAGCAAGTCTTCATCTTTGGGTTGCCCTCCTTGAAGCCACTAGATTTGAACTTTTCTTCCACTTGAGCTTTAGCTTTGGATGGGTTCTTCCAAAAGGTCCTTGCCGCAAGAGCCACATAGTCCCTATGAGCAATCTTGAGTTCTTCGGGGTCCATGGAGGACACATCTTCACAATCTTGATCTTCATTGTGTTCAACCACCTTGGCCTTCAAAGCAAGTGAAGCTCCTTGTTGCATTCCAATAGCTCGGGCACGAGAGTCTTGTGCAATTTTGGCTTGGACTTTGAAAGATTGCATCTCTTGCATGACTTCATTGGAGGTCATTTGGATAGTTGTGCCTTCCTTGGAGACTCTTCAAGTCGGCCGTTCAAAGGGCAAGAGAGCATTCACATACTTCTCTTGATCCAAGCATCATTCACATGAGTCCCACCGAGCTTTATAGGCATTGGCAAGGGACTTGAGTCTTCGATACATTTGCTCATGGTCTTCTCCATCTTCCATGAAGAACCCTTCGGCCTTGTTGCTCATTTCCTCAAACCGGTTTCTCTTCATGCTTTCATTTCCAACGAACACCTCAACAAGACAAGCCCAAGCTTCTTTGGCGGTGGTGCAATGCTCGATGTGAGACATATTATCATCTCCCACGGCATCTCGGATCAAGTCAAGAGCGGTGGCATTTAGTTGACAATCAACTATTTCTCTTCTTGTCTTGTTGGATTCATCCACGGCTTGATATCCTTGCTCAATGATCCTCCAAAGCTCGATAGATGCACTGTTCACATAAGATCTCATAGAAGATTGCCATTTAGTAAACAAAGATGCATTTAGCTTAGGTGGGTTTCCCCTTAGGTGTATAGGAGGATGAGGGATAGAGGTCGGGAGAGTATGGAAAAGGAACGACACCATATACTCCCGAACCATTAGGTTGTTTGTGGGGGGTCAATTTTATCTTGGTCAACCCCCTTCTTCTTCCCACCATCCTCTTCTTCTCGGGTTTGTCAACCTCCGAAGAAAGAGAGGTGGGTGGAGGTGAGATATCCTTAGCTTCCATGAGTTTCAAGATCATCTCTTGCAACTTGTCCATTTTAGTTTCCATAGAGGACTTCAAGGTATTGAAGTCCTCCACGGAAACCGAAGTGGACTCGGAGGGAGGGTATCTCAACTCCATGCTCATCGATGGCATACTTCTCTTAGGCGGTTAAGCCCGAATAAAGAGCCGAGGCTCTGATACCAATTGAAAGGATCGGTATGGCCACCTAGAGGGGGGGGGGTGAATAGGTGCTACTCAATTTTTAGCTCTTTTTCGAATTTAGGCTTGACACAAAGGTAAATTCTCTAGATATGCAACTACGGTGAATTTACCTATATGACAAGTTAACACTAGACTAAGCATGATACAAGTAAGAGCTAGCGAGTAAGGAGTAACCGAACGGGAAGCACGCGGAGACAAGGATGTATTCCCGAGTTCCTCCTTTTTAGGGGAGTACGTCTCGTTGGAGGGGTGTGAGTTTCAAACTCAAACGCCACAAATGGCCTCACCCTATTCTCTGATGGACCTTGCCCAAAAGCTTGGTTCACCTTCCACTATCGGAATACTTCAAGGCGGAATCCGGAGCCCTTACAACAACTTGAGGCTCAACCCACAAAAGGATTGGGGCTCCCAAGCACCACAACACCTGCTACACAAAAGTAACAAGCAAGTAAGTACAACAAGATGCCTAGGTTTTCCTAGAGAAACCCTAGGCTCGAATCCCTCAAGTGAATGAGGGGGAAATGAAGAACGCTTTGGTGAAGTAGTATATCCGAGCCTTCTCCTTCAATCCTCCAAAGATCAACGAGTTTGGGTGGAGGGATTGGAAGATCTAGATGTTTCTTGAGCTTGCATTAATGGTGTCTTCAATTCTGGACGAGCTGCTTGTCCAAAGGTAGGTGATGGAGCATTTATAGCTCCTCCAAAAATATGGCCGTTGAAGACACTGGGAGGCCGGCCTGGCCGGCCTGCAAGCCGGCTTCACGTTCTGCATTGAGTTACCCAGGGAAGCCAGCCTGGGAGCCGGCCTGGCCAGCCTGGGGGCCGGCTACCTAGCCGAGACCGTTGGCCTGCAGCCCGGCCTGGGACGGCCTGGGGGCCGGCTACCCAGCTGAGCCAGCCGGCCTGCAGCCCGGCCTGGCTGGCCTGGGGGCCGGTTTCCCGGGGTTTCATCACGCGGCGATTTCGGACATTTTCTTTCTTCTTTTTGTGATCTTATAAATCTTGGTATTTCCTGAAAGCACTTAGCATCATATTAAAATATCACCGGTGTTGTTATCTAACACACAAAACTCATAGGGGTAAATAAATGTCCTTTCAAGCGGTGCGCAGCATACCGGCGAAATCAGCAGTGCAGTTCATCAGAGGCCTGGCCTATTGCTTCGGTGTGCCCAATCACATCATCACCGACAACGGCTCACAATTCACCAGTGGCATCTTCAGGGCCTACTGCGAAAGCCTCGGCACCCGGCTCTGCTTCGCCTCGGTGGCCCACCCACGAAGCAATGGGCAGGCCGAGCGAGCAAACGCCGAAGTGCTCAAGGGACTCAAGATGAAAAGCTTCAACCGCCTCAAGGGCCACGGCAAGAACTGGATTGAAGAACTTCCATCTGTACTCTGGTACATCCGCACAACTGCCACAAAGCCCACTGGAGAGACGCCGTTCGCCCTCGTCTATGGCACTGAAGAAGTCCTCCCCACCGAGATCAAGCATGTGTCCCCACGGGTCCTTGCTTTTAACGAGGACGACCAAGAAGAGCTCCACAACGACGACCTGCTGCTGCTCGATGGACTACGTCGACGTGCTGCCCTCCAGGCGGCAAAGTACCAGCAAGATCTGCGCCGCTACCACAGCCGCCACATACGCTCGCGCACCCTCGAGACAGGCGACCTTGTCCTGAGGAGGATACTCTCCAGGGAAGGCCTCCACAAGCTCTCACCCATGTGGGAAGGCCCCTATAGGGTCGCGCACATCGCCAAGCACGTCGCGGTACGCCTCGAGATGGAAGACGGCATCCCGGTCCAAAACCCGTGGAACATCGAGCACCTACGCAAGTTTTACCCGTGATCACATCGCGGCAGGCATTTTTGTCTCAAGAGGGAAGCATGCATCTTCACCTCCCAGCTTCACAAAAGCTTTTCCCTCCACGAGGGCCATCTCCACTGAGCTCTCTCTACAAACGCGTCGCCACGGGCCGAGAGAAGCCTCAGCCACTCCGTGTGGAACCCCATGCCCAGTCATGGCGGACTTTATCTTGGCCACGCCAAGTGTAATGAACAATTTCGGTTCAACATGAACCTTTGCACTTTCGCGCCGTCATGTAATATTGACATGGTAAGCTCTTACGTCCATTCGCGCTCACATTTTTTCCCATGCGCACCTCGCGAGCGGGGGCTGAGCACGGTGTCTGTGCCTCGGGAACATCCCAGCAGCACCGCAAAACCCAAAGGATCCAAGCTCTAACTCGTGGTTTGTCCGCCCACGACCGTTACCTCACCAAAGAGCTCTGACTCATGGGGATGCTCCCATGCACGTCACCTCACCAAGGACCTTGGTGCTTACTCTCCTCGTGAGGCACACATGAGGAAACCTATGAGCGCGCATGGGTTGTACAATCGTGCATTGCTTGTGGGTATGTCTCTCTGTCCAACGCAGGGAACGCGACACCCTACAAGGCTGCGGAACTCCAGACTAGCCTCACGCAGCCTCGAGAGGGAAAACGCCTCACCCGGGAACACGCAGCCTCGAGAGGGAAAACTCCTCACCAGGGAACACGACGCCCTCTACGAGCCAAACGTCTCGCAAAGCTAAGTCCAGAGCTTACGCATCATGAGTTTCTCTCGCTGGTTTTGCTGCCCCTCGAGCCTCCTTTTCTCTCCTACGCCCCATGGGCTGCTTGCACGTCAAAGGGGGGCTCCCGAGCATCGCGCCTCGAGAGCCCTTACCTCTCTAAGCCTTAATAACCCCCCGGCGTTGTCGAGCCCTGACTCCGGCATACCGAAGCGGCGGTGCTATTGCGCTGAAAGTAGGGTCCTAACGACGTAGAGCGAAAAAGACATGAGGAAGAGATAAAAGGCCTCCCGAGGGGCGCTCACACTTGCATTTCAATAAAAGTGTTACTTACAAACTATTACAAAGATCAAATAGCAAACACTAAGGTAACTGGTGCTCCAGGCACATCTTGCCGCAGGGATTGCTTAAGCAGCAGTGCTGTCGCTGTCCTCGCCGTCGACAGCATCGTCACCTTCCTCAGCGCCTGCATCGCCGTCGCCTTCCTGGGTCGGATCTTACTCGACCTCTACCCTCTTGAAGCGTTGGATGTACTTGTCCACCTCCTCCCACACCGAGCCGGTCATCGCCGCGGCGTGCCACTCCTCCAGGGGCTCCGTCACGGTCGAGAAGTCAAAGTTTGGCTGGAGATTCGCGAGGTTGGAGAAGATGCGACCAACTGCGACGCCGAGGAGCTCGCGGCTCTCCGTGTCCACCAGGTCGTCGAGGCTTGTCACGACCTCTTCAAAGCTGGTGAGGAGCTGCTTGAAGAAGCCGAGGTACGTGGCGGCGTTGTTCCATTCAACAGAGAGCACGGGGGCCTTGGCTCCTAGGCGGTCCGCGACAGTCCGCGCGCGGGCTACCAGAGAGTGGAACATGCGCTCCCACTAGCGAGTCAAGACCCGTGCAGCTTGCGCGCTGTCCCTGGCCTCCTCCACAAGCTCCACCACGGACTCCACCTGCTGCTGCATCTCCGACATGTCCTGCGTCAGAGAAGCAAGGTCCTGCTCTGCGTGGGCCTGGGCATCCTTGGCAGCCTGGAGGCGGGAGGCGAACCGCTTGCTCTCCCGCTCGAGCTCCCTGATGCGAGCGTTGAGCTCGTCGCGCTTCTTTGTGAAGCGCTCCTCCTGCATCTTGGCCTTCCGCGAGAATTCCTTGGAGCAGTTGTCGCGGAAGAGTTTCTCCCTCGTCGCCGACTCCTCCTTCATCTTCTCCTCCTTCGTGCGGAGGCCCTCGTTGGTCTTCAGGAGGCGCTTCTGGAAGAAGGCCTCGTCCTGGGCCACCTTGCCCTCACGAGCCTCCAGGCTCTCCTGCCGGGTAGACTGGTCCCTCTTGACCTGGTCCACCTGCTCCTCGCGCTTGCGCACCTCCGCCTCGTGGAGAGAGAGTTCTTCCCCGCGCTGCCCTAGCAGCTGGTCGCGGATGTTCAGCTCCTGGCAGAACTTATCCAGGCCCTGCCTCAAGACCTCGGAGTCCGCGACGATCTTTGCCTCGCGGGCCACGAGCTCCTGCTGCTTGGCAGTGATCGCCGCCTCGCGGGCCGCGAGCTCCTGGTGCTTGGCCGCGGTCTCCGCCTCGAGGGCCTCGCGCTTGGCTCGCAGCTCTGCAAGAGTCTCTTCTGCCTCGCGGACGACACTGGCGCGCGAAACGAATCAGCGAAGCGCTGCGCCTCTTAGCGCCGTGCCTGGGCTGCCTTGTCCTCCCGACAGCAGCGCTCCACAGTCTCGTGGAGGTGAGTCCAAGCTCGCGCCAGGTCAGCGCGCTCCTCTGCCACGGCTAGCTCCTCCTTGGTGTGCTGGGTCTCGAGCTCATCGAGCGCCTCCCTCGCCAAGCGGAAAGCGGAGTTGCGGCGTACTCCGCCTCCACGTTGGCCACACAGAACCAGGGCCTGGTCGTCGCCACGGGGCCCGGAGGTTTTGGTGCTTGTCGAAGACCCTGGAACATGGCGTTGCGGGCTCGGGACAGGCTCGGGTCGCGCCTGGGGGCTCTGGTGAGAGCTCTCTCCTTGTTCCGCGCCAGGGGCCTCTCGAGGGCTCGCGGTGTCCCCGACAAGGGCCTCGGCGCCCTTCTGCCGTGGAGCATGTCCTCCTGCTCGCCAGGAGCAGGATCTGCTTGTTCCGCCATGGTCTCTCCTGTGCGGCCTCGGGGGCTGCTGTTGTCGCCTCAGGGCCCGCAGCAGGCGGAGGCGGCTGCGCGGCGGACCCCTCCGTCTCAGCGTCGGCGTGCTCCTCTGCCAACGTCGTGGCCTTCGTCGCGGCCTCTTCCACCGCCTTCTTCGGCGTAGGTGCTGTGGCCACCTCCGCCGTCTCTTCCGCTGCCTTCTCCTACCGTGCAGGGGAGGTGGCAGGCCGCGCAGGCGACGATTCTGTCGTCTCCGTTTCCCCCTCCTCGCGGCGTCCACCCGCAGGGGGAGGAGAAGATGTGGCCTCATGGAGTGGCTCCTCGACGGTGGGCGCTGCAGACGCCGCTGCAGCGCTGGAGCCCTCTCCGATCTTCCGGAGTGTCCGCCGTTTCTTTACTACAAGAGTCCTGGTGAAGAAAACAGTCAGGAAATCCCTCGAGAGGGTCGTACAAGAATACACCCTAGAGAAAGGAACTGTAAGACTTACTCGGCGGTGTCGATCCACCTCTTCTTCCGCGCAGGCGGAGCACTGGGCTCCGCACGCTTCTGAGCCTCGGCGGGCTTGTCCTAGCCCGCCTTAGCACCGGCCTCCGCCTCCTCCTGAGCACCGGCGTTCCTGTCGTGGATCACCTTGGAGCAGGCCTCGCAATGGCCTGACGAGGTCTTCTCGTCGTCGCTCCCCTACTCCCTCACGGTGCGTCGCGAGGGGATGACTCGGTACCGATCGCCGCTGCTGGAGGAGATCTCGTGGACCTCAGCTTCAGGCGGTGCGTCCCTCGAGGAGCCCGAATTCCCTGCCGAGGAATTAGGGCCTCCCGAGGCACGGGCAGCGCCTACATCAGGCTCCGCATGCGTCTCCGTCGTCTCCTCCTCGTCGTCGACTGGCGCCGTCTGCGACGCCAGCTCCAGGTTCTCGCGGGGCCCAACTTGTCCCTCAGGCACCAGGCCCCACTGGTCGAACTTGGGCATTGTCTCCACAAAGGAAACGCGAGGCCCAAGCTCGTACCTGTGGAGCGGCTGTGCGTCGTCAGCGGTCTTGGGGATGGATGGAGAGGTGAAGAGGATCTCCATGATGGCGTTGCACTCCTCCGTCTTGAAGTCGGTAGGATGCAGGCGCATCTTGTCCTTCGGGCCTATGTGCAGCCACATCGGGTCCGCGTGCTTCTGAAGCGGAGCAATGCGGCACCTCACGAAGTCCTGAGCCACCATCTGCCCCGTGAGGCCGGCCCCGCGGAGATCATACATATGATTAACCATGGGGCCGAGCGTTGGGCCCTCGAGAGACGCGCGTGACCAGTACTACCTTCTCGTCGGGGCGCATCAGGCATCTCGAAGAAGGGACTCCGGCATCCGAAGTCCACCTGGAGCCACCGCGTGCGGAAGTCCTCCACCTTCTTCATCACGTTGGTCACAGGGTTCTCGCCGGCCCACGCGATGGGGATGTAGATGCCGGCCATGCCGTCGGTGATGCGAAAGGAGACGCACCCCGTCCGCTCGTTGTTTGCCGTGAAGCGGAGGGCATAGAAGCTCCGGAAGAGGGCCACCGAGGGACTAATCCCAATGTACGCCTCACAGAGTAGGCGAAGATGGAGAGGATGAGTATGGAGTTGGGGTGGAGGTGGAGAATCTGGATCTGGTAGTGCTTCAGCACAGCCAGGAAGAAGTCGGAGAAGGGGGAACGAGCCCGGTGAAGAGGGTGTGCAGGAAGACGGGATAAAGGCTACCGGAGGGGTTGTTCGCCGGATTGAGCACCGTGGCGCCGTGCTCGTTGCTCGCGGAGGCCACCATGTGGCGAACCTTGTCCAGCTGCGCCTCCGTGGTGATGCGGAACCCGGACAAAGCCGGCTTGAGATCGCCGTGTTGCCGCATCGCGGCAGGCTCGCTCGCCTGCACCACCTCCTTGCTCTTCCTGGAGCCAGCGGCCTTCTTGGGCGCAATTGCAACGGGACTGCTAGGGAGAAGCTCGGGGTTCTGCTCCGGGAAGATGGAAGCGAAAGGCGAATGAATGGAGCGACAGCAGCTCTGCGCCGAGCACTCCGCTTTTATCAGCTCGTCGAGCCATTACCAAGACGTGGTGGGGCCCGCCACGACACCCGTTACCGCCGAGGAGATCGTGGCTTCGTGGGCAGCCGCAGCTCTCCACGTGTCTCGGGCCCGGCAGGCTTCTTTGGGCCCACGACGATTCGCCTGCGTTCACGAAACTCCAGCGTGCCCATCGCGGGCCCGGGGCTACTGTCGGTCCAGTGGAAACCAGGGTACCATGGGCCGGCCTTCCACAGCCCTCGACACTCTACCGAGCATTTCTGCTAAGGACCAGGCGCCTAGCCTGGCGAGCCTCGCGAGGGACTTTCCCTTGCGAGGGCTTCCTCCGTCGAGCTTTTCTGCTAAGGACCAGGCGCCCAGCCTGGTGAGCCTCGCGAGGGAAAATCCCTCGTGAGGGTCTTGTTTATCCGGAATACCACCAAGTCCCGGCGAGCGACTGCGTCTCCCTCATGAGGCCTTCCTCGCGAGGCGTCAAGTACTTCAGAGCCTCGGAGGCATTCAGTCCTCGCGGGGTTCCTTCAAGTGGAAGCAAGCTCTGTGTAACATCCCAAGTTTTTCAAAATTTTGAAAATCTGAAAAATCAAAAACTTTTGAAAACTATATATACTTTGAAGTGAAAAGTAGAAATCATGCATGCATTCATCTTTTCATCTTGTCTTGTTTGCATTTGAATGTTCAAAAGTTGGAACTTTAATTCCACTTGAAAACTATTTGAGAAAATTTTAAGAAGGGCATATTATGCTCCATATAATATTTCTATTTTGCTATGTCTTTATTTGTTCTATTTTGAATCTTGGTTAAGTTTGGATTATATTTATATGAAAACTAAAAATAAATATTTTCCAAAAATTACATTTGTGGTAATTGATTTGATTTTAATAAACCACAAAATTTTTTATTTAAAATCCTATTTATATAATGATGAACATAAAGGTTTAAATAATCCTTTATGCAATATTTGAATTTTCAAATATGAAATATTTTGAAAAAGAGTGTTTGAAAGTTTCACAAGAAAGGTTTTGATTTTAAAAAAATTTAGAAATTTGTTTGAGTTGATTTGGACTTTTAAAACAAAAGATATTAAATAATTAAGAAAAACCAGAAAATAGAAGAAGAAAAATTGATGACGTCATCGATGACGTCATCGTCTTTAATCTCCAGAACGCAGAAACCACTCCCGTGTCCATTGATTTTTGCCGTTTCTTCTCGATTTATTTCTCGACGTTTTACTCCACCAAATCACGAGCAGTTTCTTCCTATAGCAATCCCACGACCTCCTCTCTCCGGTGCCACCAAAAGCCCCCTCCAAAAACCCCTAGGTGTCCCTAATTTTGGCCGCCATTGCCGCACGTACACCTCCGTTTCCTAAAACGGCCGAATTGATTGCGCTCTTAAATTCGCACGATTTACTCCACCGTTTCCTTTCACGTTTGCTCCTACATAATCCCCACGTCTCCCTATCTCTTTTTCCCCAAATCCCACAACCCGAGAGCCCCCAGGCTGCTCTCAATCGATCTCGAAGCACCGCGACGGCCGCCGGCGAATTTCTCCATTTCCGGTGGACGTCGACCACCCCAAGCTCTCTCTCCTTTCCCATCTCCTTTGTTACATCCTTAAGCACCCGTTTGATTTTTCTGTGAATATTTTGCACGCCAGATCAACGGATGACGTTGCCGGAGTTTCACCGGAGAACCACCTCGGGAAGTTAACGCCGCCGTCGTTCGAAGCTTCGGAAGCTGTCGCCGAGGACGCCATCGAGTTAGCAGTGATCAACTCCGCCATTTGCAGCCGTCTACGAGCCCGGGGAGCAGCAGAACGTCGCCGCCGTCCGCATCCGAGCTGGCACCATCGTCCTCTTCTCCGATTCACGTTCACGGTGAGAGCACCAATGTTCCCAGCACCTTTTTCGTGTCAACCATTAGATCTTGATCCAACGTATCAGATTAGATCACTTGATGAAGGGGTACCAGCCAGTAGAATCTCGCCATGTGTCACCTATTTATCAATTTTCGCATTTCTGTCTAGTTTAGACATAAAACTTCCAAAATTCATATCTTTTTAACCGTTTGGCCAAATTTAACAAACTTTATATCCACGGATTCAAAAAAATGAGGAGAATTTATTGAACCAATAAAATTGACGTTTTGATTCGTGCAGAATCATTTTTTTAGAATCATTTAAACCTTATTTTGAGTATAAAATATGTTCAGTTAATTATTTTTGAGGCAATAAATTTCCAGTAGCGTGTATTTGAAACCATCTGTCCAGAGGATCCAAAGATGTAATTTTTAAATGCTTTAATGACATAAATTTGTGTTTGTTGTGTAAAGCCTTTTTAGGTGTTTTAAAAATGTTTAAAGTCATTTAATTGCAATAGTTTTATTTAGATGCTCTCTGTCCAGGGAGACCCTCCCATATTTTTGTATATTATTTTGTTTAACAGTAGTATATATTTTGTGTTTATTCCCTTTTTGGGAATTGTTTTGTTTAGTGGTTTTATTAAAAATTGTTTTAATTGCATTTTGACTTCATGCATGTTTTCATAAACCAGAAAAGTTAGTGTATTAATTTTCTTGTGATGTTAATTGCATTTCATGCATAGCATATTTTATTGTATTGCTATTTTTGTTGTATGTTTATGTGTGGCTTGTTTTATTTGTTAGACCTCTCGGAGAGACCCGGAAATTTTATCAACTGTTGATCCTACTCCTCCTACTGCTAAGGCAGGTGGCACACCTCATAAATTTCCTAAGTATTTTGGCTATGCATGAGTATAATATTTTTCTTAAGCATGTGTAGGACTTAGTAGAATTGCTATGCTAAAACTGTTTAGAATAGCTCCCCTTTACTAGATGGTCTAGCATCCAATTTTAACTTAGTGGATTATTGAAGTGCAATGCAAAAGATGTTTTTATGAAAAGCTAAATTCTACTAAGTTAAAATGAAACACCTGGGTGGAGTTGGTTTTGATAAGAGGATGTTTGAGTTGAGTGTTGTCCCCAGGGGTTTTACCTGAGGGATATTCACTTGTGGATGGCCACCCAGGAACAAAGGGATCTGAAGAACTCCAAGTGAAGATTGCTTCCAGTGCAGTTATTGGTCATATGGGCTCTGTCTTGATCGAATAAGTTCCGTGGACTCACCCCGTCTTGACAGGTGGTGGTAGAGGATTATAGGTGGAGCGCGTCAGGCCGGTATGGGGTGGGAAAATGCTTCTGAATGATCTCGTCTTAACCTTCTTCTTTTCCCCTATCACTATTGGAGTGTGGGGATAGTTTGGGTTGGTTAAGTCTAATGGTGAACGTGCACAACCTCTCGAGAGTGTAAAACTAAGTATACTTAGCCGTGTCCCCGGTTATGGACAATTCTGAGCAGCTGATCAAGGACGTCAACGTAGGATCCCAACATTCCAACTTCTCAAGTAAAATATGATGGGTGAACAAGGGTAGTTGAGACAGTGGTTTTCATGCCATGGATGTCTCGATTAGAAGAAAATTGTTTTCAAAAGTGTTAGGAAAAATTTAGCTTTCTGCAAAATGGCTTTGAACTCCACCAGCCAAATATGCATATAGGTTATTAGAGTTTTTTTCCACTAAGTGTCCACAGAGTGTCACTTGCCAGTTCCATTTTATATGGTTCTGACCCACCTTGTTGCAACATTTTTCCTGTTGCAGGATGCTCAGACGATGAGTGAGGTTTCGTATAAGGTTTCGAGTTTACAACCAACATGTTTTCGCCTGTGGCACATGAAGATGATGGAGACTCACTGCTACTTTTATTCCGCTGTGCTGAACTTTGTAAAATGCTAGCCTTGAGCTATGCAATTTGTAATGAAAATTGTAAGTCTGGATCATGCGATGTAATAAAATTTGACGCATTTGCATGATATTCATCTTAGACTGTGTGTGCAAATGAATCGATCCAGGGGTTTGCACTATACACAGGGATCTTGCCAATTTTTAAGTGCAGGTCCGCTATACTCTGCGCCCGCCGCAGAGCGCACATGGCCTCCGCGCCCGCCGCAGAGTGACGCGCGCGCCTTCGCGCGATGACGACGACGCCACAGTTGCCGTTCCGGTGATAAGGGTGGTCAACAAAGCTGCATCAAGCAAAGCGAACTCCCAGTATTGCCACTTTGGTGATAAGGGGACCGTCGGCCACTACGCTCCAAGGCGGACGTCACCGTGGGACACCCCACGGGCCTCGGCGACGCCAGCTTATCGTCCTGGATGGACGGTGGCTTTTCCAGCTTTGGTGACGCTGCTCTCTGCCATGGACCGTGTCCATGAACGACCCCGACGCCGTGCGCTGTGCTCCACCTTGGCCGTCGTGTGGTATCCCTTCCCGCCTTGTGGTTTCGGGGAAGAGGCCGAGGCAAGTATAAAAGGAGGCAACGTACGACCAAGGAAGGAGATCCAACTTTCAATCGGCCATTCGCCACTGCCTAGCTGAGGCTCACCTCCACCAGAGCGAAGGAGAACGAAGCTTCCACCGTAGTTCCTCCTTAGCGAACCTTGAGCTTCAGCGACCACATTGCACTGTAACCTCCACAAGCAGTGCAATACAACAAAGCAGGAGTAGGGCCTTTACACCACACGTGGGCCTGAACCTGGGTAGCGGCTCGTGTTCACTCTCTGCCATGACGTCCCTCATCGAGCTCGACGAGCACCGTCGCCGAGGTCGTTGAGGATTGTTTGACTGCGTGATTCAGCCCCTTACTCGATTCCTGGCATCAGAGAGACACCCCTAGTTCCTGGGAACCAGTCTCCGACAGTAACCATATATCGATTGCGCATCTCCGCTATTGACTGGTTCTTGGACCAATCCTGCAGCCCAATGTCAAAGAATCAAGGTCCCCATCGCCGCCGTCCGCCACACCGTTCATCGTCCATGTCGAAGCTCAGTTTCCAAGCCTCCTCATCAACTCCTTCATCCACACCATCATCCAGGGCATGAAGGTGAAGCTCTAGGGTCATTTTTTGTTTAGAGAATAGGTGTTCCTGCTTTATTGCAAAGCATCATCCTAAAATCTGACCCTTAAATTCTAAACCCTAAACCCTTTAACCCTCATGCCATAATACAAATTGGTCACCCTCCAATGGCATGCTCAAGCCCGCCAATGCTCAACTCTGGTGTCGTCCATTGTTCTTGTGGGGTTTGAGGCGTCATTCATGTCAGCATCGGTGTTGATGAGTCTCTACTTTTGAGTTCCTACTGCTAGGGTCAAGAGCGTACGTAGAGAAAAAGGGGCAGATACTCACTGGATGTCAGCATTGGTGAAAATCAGCACCACACGATGAGTGGCAACAGGCTGTGCAGGGGTGGATATCGAGCCAGCTCGACTCAACTCGGCTCAACTTGTAATTACTCGTTGCCAACTCAACTCAACTCGTTAACTAAACGAGCACCAGACCCCAACTTGGCTCGACTCAATAAAAACTCGAGCTGGCTCAATAAACTCATTAAGCTTGGTAATAAATGTCAACAACATAAACATGTATGGCGGGAGTAGTCCATAATATAATGTGAACTTAAACTTTTAAACACTGCTTAACAAATCATTGCCCATACCATAGAAATTGATAGCATGATAGAACATAACAACTAGATATGCCCTACATGGCTCTACTGGCTATGCTCCTGCATAGATATGGCCTAAATAATGTGGGCATTATAGATCTGAACTTTGTATTGCATGTTGATGAACAAAAACATTTAATGGAATAGCCCACCAATTAATGGTCTTAGGCATATTAGAAGCTACACGAGTTCAACGAGTACTCGTAACTCGACTCATTAAATTTGTTTTCTTAATGAGCTAGAAATGTCAGATTGGCTCAACTCATTAGTATCCGAGTTCGAGTGAAGTTGAGCCGAGTTTTCGAGTACTCATTAAGCTCACAAGTTTCCAGTTTTATTTCCACCCAGCGCACCGGGTGAGCACCCGAATGAAATGTCGGACATTTTCCCCTTTTTGTAGCTCTTGCGACTTAAATCGGGACAAATATTGAGAACATCCATTGATTGATTACGGCACCGATCGAAGTGCCTTGTCGATTTCTAAGAAGACGGAGTCAGCCACATGAAGTTGGTCGGACCGCAGTTGTCCACCACAAGTGGATGAAAGCACTGAGAGTTTGATTTGAGCCCGAGAAACAGCGGGCAGATTTGGGCTAGTTGTTAGATTCGGTCACATCATGTTGGTCAGGCCGCATTTGTCCACCTCAGGGCAGAAGAAAGTGTAGGACAAAGGCGGCCAGAGTCAGGACCAAGGAAATATTTGGCCCATCATGTAAATGTAGTATTAGTCGGTTTTTCCACTTCTCCCATGTTCCTCAAATCCATGATTTGTCGGTTCTTGCAGCCAGATCCGCTTGCTTGGTGACCGGATCCACGTGATGAGTGGCCGGATCCAAATGCTAGGTGGTTTGATCCATGTACCCAGGTATTCTCGGAGTACCATATGGAGCCATTCAGGTTTTTTTCATCTTCTATTTATAATACGTACTTCGACATCCAAGTGACCTTATGAATTTCTTTTGTCCAGGATTCGATTGATTTTGGCATTAGGAACATAAATCCAACCATGGCAGGGTCATTACCATCTGGAAGTTCATCTGGAATTTGTTTTAGGAAAATATATAAGTATGTTGCTTCAAGTTTAACAAAGCTCTGTGGCTTTGTCCAATTCTACAGAACTACACTTGAACGGAATTGGAAGGATCAATGGTGCGATGGACCAGAGTTAGACATGATTTGGTTTAAATTAAATTGTTGGATGCAGCCCTTTTTATGCACTTGGCAACTTTAATGTAGTAGCTGATAAAAACCAGGGTACTGATGAGACAGGAGACCATCCATCAATTCTCTTTCTCTACATCTCAAGTTGCAATATTTTTGTGCTGTGTTGAATATTGTAATGGATGTTTTCTCAGTGCTATTGTGTTGCTAAATCACTGATCTTCGCTCTCTTTATGATCCACTGTTCCACTAACTAGTGTTGTCCCTTAGAGCTTCTTCTTTAATCTGTTTGTAAAGTTTCACCGAATATTCAGTGCACATGTCAGCCACATGGACAGGGTTTACACCTATAATCTTTCAGAACCAAGCAATCTTTATTCATTAATACTGCAGAACTACATATACATGATAAGATGTGAGGACTACAAAGAACACTTACGCAGAACTAAACTTCCCGTAAACTGATCACAGGAATACATTATCTCACATTGTGTACGATCCATAGGTGCAAACAACAATATTTGCTAATTTTCCTATTGCTTCATGTTTCCTCCACTGAATATTATCTCTCAGGTTTCTTGGCAATCTCCATCAGACAAGGATCACTAGCAAGCCTATCATCCAGAAGATGTACACCCGTTTCCTCTTTGTTGCTTCTGAATATGCACTAGGGATAAGGGACCTATTTCCTCTCTGTTACGTTTCTTGGGAGGAACAATGTAGTTAGGCTCTCGTAATTCTGCAGTCAAAACATGTGGAGACAAGCTTGCATAGAGATCAAGCAAACTAATTTGACACACTGTGATTTTTTTTGCAAGGAAAAGTTGAGAAACAAAGCCGATTGTACTCCTGGCAACCAGCAGTAACAAAAGTTACATGAATACAGAGCTGTCGATTGTGACTCCTGCCGAAGAGGGGTAGGTCGCCGAGTCGCTGCAGCCGAGTGGTAAGTCGCCGCTCTATCGAGATCGCCGTGAAACTGCAGATTAGGGGGAGCTAGCCGCGGACAAGCGCCAGGTCGCCGCGCTGCCACGGACGACGTGTAGGTCGCCGTGGCGCCCCGATCTAGGGGAGAGAATGGGACGAGAGAGAGGAGAATAATGACGGTGGGGTAATTGAGAAGAATTATCTAAATATACTTTCACATTAGATTAAAAAAACCCTTTCACATTAGATTAAAAAAAGAATATTAGTGTTTCGGGTATACTTTCAGGTACTTACAATCTGTTACTTTCTCGTAACTCCTATTTTATGGCCGGTTGATTACAGCTGATGGACGGTTGTTAAAAATACAAACTACCATAAAACTTGTGTTTGTTTTAAGTATGAAGGAAAGTAAGTGAAGGATTGTGATGACTTGTAAGCATTATATCCTAGATTATTCTCCATTGATTGATCACAAACTTAGCTTGATTTGGGCGTCGACCTAGCTTGTCTCCAACAATGACTCTATATATTTCATTTACAATACATTTCTTGGAGAAAAACAATCATGAAACGAGAATATCAGTTTGACTATGCTATTCCACGCAAAAAAAAATTTGACTATGCCATTGGCAATCCGCTTTGCCGACGGGCCAAGTAAGTTTTGCACGCCTGTTGGAGCTGGACGCAAGAGTGCGCCTCTGCAAGCTCCATGATGCTCTCCACCATGCCATCTTGGATGAAACGGCATAGCCTGTTAGCGCACATCATCTTCAGCCTCTCCAGCAGGTCCTCTTGGTCGTTGGAGGTTCGGTGGGTTGTGGAGCCGGTAAATCAGCTGCAGTTGAGTCAGTGGGACCTGGAATAAGAATTTCCGGGTTATCAGTAGAAGAGCCCCCGGGAGCGGCCTCGCTATTAATCAATTCATTGAAGAGCCGGCTTGTGGAGTCGATCTCACCTTCCTCGTCATCTTCATCTTCAACAATTTCAATATCTTCACCATCTGGAGATGAGACGGGGGTGTGATACGTCCATTTTGCATCAATATTTTATATCATAATTTACTGCTATTCATTGATATATTTCACATTTAGATGATATACTTATGTTATTTTATCTTGTTTTGCATGTTTGATGATTATTGGAGAATTAACTGCCGGAGTCAGGATTCAGCTGGAAAAAGCATCGTCAAGACACCTATTTCTGAAGATCAACAATTCACGGAAAATATACAGATGTTCCTATTTTGTCAGATGCCGGAGCCAGCCAAAAGGGGAGGCTGAGATGGGCCACGAGGGGCCCACACCACCCCACGGCGCGGGCCCCCCTCTGCCGCCCGGGCATGGTGTGGCCGCCCTGGCCCACCTCTGGCGCTCCCCCTTCGCGTACTTCATCCCCAGAAACCCTAAGACGGAGAGTCATCGAGGAAATATTCCGCCGCCTCCACGAGGCGGAAACCACAGAGAGAAAAAGCTCTCCGGCAGGCAGAAATCTGCCGGGGAAATTCCTTCCCGGAGGGGGGAAATCATCGCCATCGTCATCGTCATCACGCCGGACTTCATCGGGATCATCATCATCATCTCCATCGCTGTCACCATCATCTCCACCGCTCCACTTCGTTCGCTGTAACATCTAGGGTTATACTTTGTGTAGTTCATAGGGGAAACTTTCCCGGTGTTGATTACTACTTGTGGTTGATGCTATTAAGTTTTATCGGTGAATTGAAGTATATGTCCAGATTGTTATTCATCATTATATCACCTCTGATCATGATCCATATGATGTCTTGTGAGTAGTTCGTTTAGTTCTTGAGGACATGGGAGAAGTCATGCTGTTAGTAGTGGAACTATGTTGAGTAATATTTAATGGTTTGATATTTAAGTTGTGGTGTTATTCTTCTAGTGGTGTCGTGTGAACGTCGACTACATGACACTTCACCTTTATGGGCCTAGAGGAATGCATTGTGTTTGGCTACTAATTGTGGGGTTGCCGGAGTGACAGAAACCTAAACCCCCGTTAGTAAACCGGTGCATGAGGGAGTGTAGGATCTCAGAGTTTAAGGCTGTGGTTAGATTTATCTTAATTACTTCCTTGTAACGCGGATGCTTGCAAGGGGTTTAATCACAAGTATGTATTAGTCCAAGTTAGGGCAGTGCATTAGCATAGGTTCACCCACACAACACTTATCAAAACAATAAAGATTAATCAGCTGTAGGAAGCGAAAGCACTTGACGAAATTCCCGTGTGTCCTCAAGAACATTTTGCCATCATAAGTAAACCAACCGGCTTATCCTTTGCTCTAAAAAGGATTGGGCCACTTGCTGCAATTATTATTACTGTCTTTTATTTACACGTATTTTATTTATCTGCAATATCAAAAACCCCTAAAAACTTGTCTGCTAGTATTTACAGTGATTCCTTGATCAAAACTACTTGTCAACACCTTCTGCTCCTCGTTGGGTTCGACACTCTTATTTATCGAAAGTACTACGATACACCCCCTATACTTGTGGGTCATCAAGACTATTTTCTGGCGCCGTTGCCGGGGAGTGAAGTGCTATTGGTAAGTGGAATTGGTAAGGGAAACCTTTACTGTAAGTGCTGTTTTTATTTCTGCTTGTGCTTTATTTTATTATGGAGAGATCTCCATTCGAATCCCTATTTGGGAATACTACTGCCACTGCTAAGGTAGTAGATGAACCGCCGCCTGCTGAATTAGATCCATTTAAAATACCTATGAAAATTGTTGAACGTGTTATGGATAACCGCTATGTTGGAGATGGAACCATCCATCCTGGTGATCATTTACTATTTATACATGAATTATGCGAGTTGTTCAAGTGTGCAGGTATTTCAATGGAAAAAGTCAAGAGGAAGTTATTCTCTATATCATTGAAGGGCCGAGCTGCGGAATGGTATAAGATGCTGAAGAATGGCCGATCTATTGGCTGGGAGGAAATTGTACCTCTCTTTTATTCTAAATTCTATCCTCCTAGTGAGATTCATCAAGATCGAAATCGCATATATAATTTTTGGCCTCATGATGGAGAGAGTATTGCCCAAGCGTGGGGGAGATTGAAGTCACTAATGCTCAAATGTCCCATTCATGAGCTCCCAAGTAATATTGTTATCAATAATTTTTATGCAAGGCTTTCTCTTCATGATAAGGATTTATTGGATGCCTCTTGTTCTGGATCATTTACACGTACTGAAGAAGAAGTTAAATGGGACCTTCTTGACCGTATTCAGGAAAATACTGAAGGATGGGAGAACGACAAAGGTAGAAAGTCAGGTATAAATTATGATTATGAATGCATTAAATCTTTTATGGAGACTGATGATTTCCGTAATGTTAGTGCTGTTTACTGTCTTGATTCTCAAGTTGTTGCAAATTATTACAAAGCTTTTGCCTCTTATCTTGATGTGCCTAAGAAGGATTTGAATAAATATCATGAACCTTATAAAGATAAAACCAATTCGGCCATTGGCAAAGTATTGAAGTTCATACTGTTGATCACATTTTGCCAGAACCTTATATTGAAAAAATACCTTTTCCTGTTAAAGTCAAGCAACATTCTCTGATAGCTAGTGTGGTTAATAAAAGTGCCAAGAAACCTTTAGAGCCTGATGAACAAATAACTGTTGAACCTGAAGTAGCAATTATAAAGGATTTGGTAACTGAAAATGTAGATGGAGAACATATTATCTTTTGTGAAGATGCTTCTAATATTGTTTCGCATCCTGGTAAATTAGGAAAACAAGTGTTCCTGTGCTTTCAGTGAAGATAGGAGAACATTGCTATTATGGTTTATGTGATATTGGTGCAAGTTCTAGTGCTATTCCTTTTGAACTTTATAAAGAAATTATGCATGAAATTAGTCCCTGTGAACTTGAGGATATTGATGTGGTTATTCAACTTGCCAATAGGGAAACTATCTCTCCATTGGTATTGTGAGAGATGTTGAGGTTTTATGCGGTAAAACTAAATATCCTACTGATTTTCTAGTACTTGGTTCTAAAGCTAGTAAAACTTGTCCTATTATTTTCGGTAGACCTTTCTTGAATACATGTGGTGCTATTATAGATTGTAAGAAAGAGAAAATTTACACTAAATTTAATGGAGAATCTTATGAGTTTAATTTCTCTAAGTTTGGTAAGAAACTTTATGAAACTGATTTGCCTAATGAGGACCGAAAATTGAACAACTTGCTGCTATTGCTATTGCTCCTAACAATGCCTTGCAGCAATTTATGGAGGAACACGAAAGTGAGGTCTTTATGGAGGAAAGGAATGAAATTGACAATATCTTTCTTCATCAACCACCATTACTTAAGCATAATTTGCCGGTGGAAGATTTGGGTACCCCTGCACCTCCTAAAGAAGATCCTGTTTTTGATTTAAAACCTTTGCCTGATAACCTTAAATATGCTCACATTGATGATAAGAAAACATATCCTGTTATTATTAGTTCTAAACTTTCAGGTACTGAAGAGGCAAGGTTATTGGAAGTGTTGAGGAAACACCGAGGGGCTATCGGATATACTTTGGATGATTTAAAAGGGATTTCTCCTGCTATATGTCAACACGCCATCAACATGGAAGATGATGCAAAACCTGTTGTGGAGCACCAGCGTCGTCTAATCCCTAAAATGAAGGAAGTGGTAAGAAATGAGGTATTAAAACTCCTCGATGCTGGTATAATTTATCCTATTGCTGATAGTAAATGGGTAAGTCCTGTGCATTGTGTTCCTAAGAAAGGAGGAGTTACTGTTGTGCCAAATGAAAATGATGAACTTATTCCTCAAAGAGTAGTTGTTGGATATAGGATGTGCATTGATTTTCGAAAGGTTAATAAAGTTACTAAGAAAGATCACTATCCTTTACCTTTTATTGATCAAATGTTAGAAAGGTTGTCTAAGAAAACTCATTTTTGCTTTCTTGATGGTTATTCTGGATTTTCACAAATTGCTGTTAGAGCGAGATCAAGAGAAAACTACTTTTACTTGTCCTTATGGAACTTATGCTTATAGGCGTATGCCTTTTGGTTTGTGTAATGCTCCTGCTACATTTCAAAGATGCATGTCTGCTATTTTTCATGGTTTTTGTGAAAAAATTGTG
Organism: Poa pratensis; assembly: GCA_947311845.1. NCBI lineage: Eukaryota > Viridiplantae > Streptophyta > Magnoliopsida > Poales > Poaceae > Poa > Poa pratensis. The sequence goes on along the minus strand of CAMZMU010000041.1, from coordinate 132,923,079 downwards.
GAAGTATTCATGGACGATTTTTCCGTCTATGGAACTTCTTTTGATAACTGCTTGCAAAACCTTGATAAAGTTTTGCAGAGATGTGAGGAAACTAATCTTGTTCTTAATTGGGAGAAATGTCACTTTATGGTTAATGAAGGGATTGTTCTTGGACATAAAATTTCTGAAAGAGGTATTGAAGTGGACAGAGCTAAAGTTGAAGCAATTGAGAAAATGCCCTGTCCCAGGGATGTTAAAGGTATTCGTAGTATTCTCGGTCATGCCGGTTTCTATAGAAGGTTTATTAAAGATTTCTCTAAAATTTCAAAACCTCTTACTAATCTTCTCCAAAAAGATGTACCTTTTTTTTTGATGATGATTGTAAAGAAGCTTTTGAGTCTCTAAAAAAGGCTTTAACCACTGCTCCTGTTGTTCAACCTCCTGATTGGACTTTACCTTTCGAAATTATGTGTGATGCTAGTGATTTTGCTGTAGGTGCTGTTCTTGGACAGCGAGTAGATAAGAAGTTGAATGTTATTCATTATGCTAGTAAGACTCTTGATGCTGCTCAAAAGAATTATGCCACTACTGAAAAAGAGTTTTTAGCAGTAGTTTTTGCTTGTGATAAGTTTAGACCCTATATTGTTGATTCGAAAGTTATTATCCATACCGATCATGCTGCTATTAGATACCTTATGGAAAAGAAAGATGCTAAGCCTAGACTTATAAGATGGGTGCTTTTATTACAAGAGTTTGATTTGCATATTGTAGATAGGAAAGGTGCTGAAAATCCTGTCGCTGATAATTTGTCTAGATTGGAAAACATTTCTTATGATCCTGTTCCTGTTAACGATAGTTTTCCAAATGAACAATTGGCTGTGATAAAGGTAAGCTCGCGAGAAAGTCCTTGGTATGCTGACTATGCTAACTTTATTGTTGCCAAGTATTTGCCTCCAACCTTTACAGCTCAGCAAAGAAGGAAATTCTTTTATGACTTGAGGCATTATTTTTGGGATGACCCACACTTATATAAAGAAGGAGTGGATGGTATAATGCGAAGATGTGTTCCAGAATTTGAGCAAAAAGAAATATTGAGAAATGCCATGGAAGTGCTTATGGAGGACATCATGCTGGAGATAGAACTGCACAAAAGGTTTTACAATCAGGTTTTTATTGGCCTACTCTTTTTAAAGATGCAAGAAAATTTATTTTATCATGCGATGAATGTCAAAGAGTTGGTAATATAACTAGACGCAATGAAATGCCTATGAATTATTCTCTTGTTATTGAACCTTTTGACTGTTGGGGATTTGACTTTATGGGTCCTTTTCCTCCTTCTGATGGTTATACTCATATACTTGTTGCTGTTGATTATGTTACTAAATGGGTAGAAGCTATACCAACATCTAGTGCTGATGGTGAGACATCATTAAAAATGCTTAAAGATATTATTTTTCCAAGGTTTGGTGTGCCTAGATATCTCATGACTGATGGTGGTTCTCATTTTATCCATGGTGCTTTTAGAAAAACCCTTGCTAAATATGATGTTAATCATAGAATTTCTTCACCTTATCATCCTCAAACAAGTGGTCAAGTAGAATTATCAAATAGAGAGATTAAATCTATTTTGCAGAAGACTGTTAATAAATCTAGAAAGAATTGGGCTAGGAAGCTTAATGATGCTTTGTGGGCTTATAGAACTGCTTATAAAAATCCTATGGGTATGTCTCCTTATAAAATGGTTTACGGAAAAGCTTGTCATTTACCTCTAGAATTAGAACATAAAGCTTATTGGGCCGTAAAAGAACTTAATAGAGATTTTAAACTTGCCGGTAAAAAGAGGTTACTTGACTTGAGTTCCTTAGATGAATGGAGAAGTGAAGCTTATGAAAATGCTAGACTTTTTAAAGAGAAAGTGAAACAATGGCATGATAGGAGAATCCTAAAGAGAGAGTTTAATGTTGGTGAGAAAGTTCTATTGTATAGGTCTCGTCTCAGATTTTTTGCAGGTAAATTACTTTCGAAATGGGAAGGACCTTATGTTGTTTCAGAGGTTTACCGTTCAGGTGCAATCAAAATTACTTCGCTTGATGGTGACAATCTCAAGTGGTTAATGGTCAAAGACTCAAGCATTATATTTCTGGGGATTCTTATAACGAAGACGTTGATATTATTCAAGTAGTGACTCCGGAAGATTTTATTAAAAGTCAAATTCAGAAAACTGCAGAGTCTGTTTTCGAATAGGTAACAGTTTTGGTAAGAAAAAGTTCGCGTTTAACTTCCCAACTTATATTTTTTTTTTTTATTAAATATGGAAAATTACGAGCCGAAAACGGGGAGGAAACGGTGCCCGAGGGCACCACACCACCCCACGGCGCGGGCCCACCCTTGGCCGCGCCGTGGCATGGTGTGGGCGCCTCGGAGCCCGTCTCCAGCCCGGTTTCGACCTGGACTTTCCTTTTGTTATGAAACTTTTTGCTATATAATCCCCGGATCCCCGAGGTCCGTATATCGTTTTCTCGTCGTGTTTTCGTTTCGGGTTGTTTCTGTTCAGATGTCGTCCCAGGGTTCATCTCAGAGAAGTACGTGCTGCGACGTCGACGTGAGCTCCTCCGTGACCTCGATCAGGGGACTTTCGTAGGATGGTCAGAAGAAGAAAGGATCACAGCTAGGCGCAAGGATATGGATCAGAGCGTCAAGGAGGAAGTAAAGGAGATGTCGTCAAACAAAGAGGGACAGATTGCTGCAAGATCAAGGACAAGCAAACCTACTTTTGTGGGATCAATTAATACTCAACGTGCCTTTTCTCATAATATGCAGGGAGCGACACCTGTTCCAGATTTTAGCTCTTTTCCTGCAGTAACTGAGGCTCTTCGAGTCACTGATGAGTTTTGTGATCAATATCGAGTTCTGAGGATGGAGGTGGAGATACTCCAAGAGGAGAACGATAGGCTTCGCCGCATGCTAGAGCGGTTCCTGTCCCCAATCAAGATCGTCCCACCATCACCACCGAAGGAGTAATTCATCATTGGTATTGGCATCCCCTCAGCTTGTTCCAAGCTTGGGGGGAGTGCCGCGGTATCATCACCATTATCTTTTACCTTTTACTTTTCAGTCGAGTCATATCATGAGTAGAGAAGTTATCATATAGGATGGTTTGCAGTGTGGAAGTATCTCTCCTTAGTTGGTTATCTATGTATCCCTTGGTGTGAGTTGCCGTTATTGGAATATTAATGAGAAGTTTTATCATTTACTTTCTGCACACTTTATTTTACTTTGCAAATTTCTGTCATATGAATGATCTTGTTGTTAGTGTTGGCATCACTTTGGGAGCATCAAGTAAATCTATTTGGTTTTGGCAAACTTAGCATTGGTCAGTAGCAACAATACTTTGAGGCTTAAGTAGAAAAGAGGGGATTGCATGTAGATACATTATCTCATTATCTTTCTTTCTTGTTGGCTCATGAGCTTAGTATTCTCAAGTTAAAATTATTTGTGTTTACAAGGAAGATTGCATGATTGTTTCTATTACATTTATATTTGTTTGTATCCCTCCACTCTTATGCTTGCTACCCAGCCTTGCTAGCCAAAAACCTGTACTGAGAGGGAATGCTTCTCGTGCATCCAAACCTTGAGCCAAAACCCATGCCATTTGTGTCCACCATAACTACCTATATGTGGTATTTCCTTGCCACTCCAAGTAAATACTTCATGTGCTACCTTTAAACTATTCAAAAGTTACTACTCCTTATTTGTGTCACTGTTTACTAGCTCATGAGGACGGGGTGGATGTCTTTATGTCAACTGTCAAACAGACTTTACCACCGGACTAGCGGCATATACATCCGCTTATCCATTAATTTTGCAAAAAGAGCTGGCAAATGGGGTGCCCAGTCCCAATTAATTACAACTTTAACCGCTTAATTCTCTTCACATTTTTGCCCTGATTTATCAGTCAAGCAATGACAAACAGTGAAATATCTGCATGTGTAAACAAAAGAGAAAGAGGGATGATCTGCCTTGCTGGTAGAAATAACGTCCTTCATGGGAGCCGCTCTTAAAAGTCTGGTTGGCAGGGGTCATATTGTACTTTCCATTTTCTGATTCGTTGACAATTCTCATACACCACTCAAAACTTATATTTTTATTCTCTATATGATTTCAAAAACTTAAAAAGCTCTAGCACATGATTTAATCCCTGCTTCCCTCTGCGAAGGGCCTTTCTTTTACTTTTATGTTGAGTCAGTAAACCTATTCCTTCTTTCTTAAGCAAGCATTTGAGTTGTTGTGATTCAACCATCTATATATTAATATTATCAATCATGTTTGTTATCCTTCCTTGTTTTGCACAAGTCTTTTATCTGAAGGAATATAACTTTGAAAGTTATCAATGACTGTAAAGAAATTGTGATAATTGAGCATGTAAGTTCTGCAATATAGCTCCGATATAAGGACTCTACTCGAAAGATAAGTACAATCTGTTAATTGTTCTCTGACCAAGAACGAAGTTTGCCATCACCAAACTATGATTTTCTTTATGCACCTTTATTGTGATTTCCATTACTCGTTCAAGATAAGTTATATGAGGGGAAGTTGCTGTCTAAAATGATTTGTGTGTTAGTACATGTTGATGCTTCTTGTCCGTATTCTTTATTATCGACGCTTCACTCCATAAACCTGTGGTCTTGTTTACTGAGTTCAGCTTTCGCTTGGGGACAAGCGAGGTCTAAGCTTGGGGGGAGTTGATACGTCCATTTTGCATCACTATTTTATATCATAATTTACTGCTATTCATTGATATATTTCACATTTGGATGATATACTTATGTTATTTTATCTTGTTTTGCATGTTTGATGATTATTGGAGAATTAACTGCCGGAGTCAGGATTCAGCTGGAAAAAGCATCGTCAAGACACCCTATTTCTGAAGATCAACAATTCACGGAAAATATACAGATGTTCCTATTTTGTCAGATGCCGGAGCCAGCCAAAAGGGGAGGCTGAGATGGGCCACGAGGGGCCCACACCACCCCACGGCCGGGCCCCCTTCTGCCGCGCGGGGCATGGTGTGGCCGCCCTGGCCCACCTCTGGCGCTCCCCCTTCGCGTACTTCATCCCCCAGAAACCCTAAGACGCGGGAGTCATCGAGGAAATATTCCGCCGCCTCCACGAGGCGGAAACCACAGAGAGAGAAAAAGCTCTCCGGCAGGCAGAAATCTGCCGGGGAAATTCCTTCCCGGAGGGGGGAAATCATCGCCATCGTCATCGTCATCACGCCGGACTTCATCGGGATCATCATCATCATCTCTCATCACTGTCACCATCATCTCCACCGCTCCACTTCGTTTCGCTGTAACATCTAGGGTTATACTTTGTGTAGTTCATAGGGGAAACTTTCCCGGTGTTGATTACTACTTGTGGTTGATGCTATTAAGTTTTATCGGTGAATTGAAGTATATGTCCAGATTGTTATTCATCATTACATCACCTCTGATCATGATCCATATGATGTCTTGTGAGTAGTTCGTTTAGTTCTTGAGGACATGGGAGAAGTCATGCTGTTAGTAGTGGAACTATGTTGAGTAATATTTAATGGTTTGATATTTAAGTTGTGGTGTTATTCTTCTAGTGGTGTCGTGTGAACGTCGACTACATGACACTTCACCTTTATGGGCCTAGAGGAATGCATTGTGTATTGGCTACTAATTGTGGGGTTGCCGGAGTGACAGAAACCTAAACCCCCGTTAGTAAACCGGTGCATGAGGGAGTGTAGGATCTCAGAGTTTAAGGCTGTGGTTAGATTTATCTTAATTACTTCCTTGTAACGCGGATGCTTGCAAGGGGTTTAATCACAAGTATGTATTAGTCCAAGTTAGGGCAGTGCATTAGCATAGGTTCACCCACACAACACTTATCAAAACAATAAAGATTAATCAGCTGTAGGAAGCGAAAGCACTTGACGAAATTCCCGTGTGTCCTCAAGAACATTTTGCCATCATAAGTAAACCAACCGGCTTATCCTTTGCTCTAAAAAGGATTGGGCCACGCTGCAATTATTATTACTGTCTTTTATTTACACGCATTTTATTTATCTGCAATATCAAAAACCCCTAAAAACTTGTCTGCTAGTATTTACAGTGATTCCTTGTTCAAAACTACTTGTCAACACCTTCTGCTCCTCGTTGGGTTCGACACTCTTATTTATCGAAAGTACTACGATACACCCCCTATACTTGTGGGTCATCAGGGTGTAGTCCACTTTCCACCAAGCCGCGTCCTGATAAGACAAAAGAGCATAACCCAGTAATTAGGATACGCCGGGTCAAGAGTTAAAAGAAACAGAGATATATCAAAAACTTTACCGTGGGGGCCTTGTTCTTGGCGCTGAAAGGGACAAGCCCGGTCAGAGCAATTGTTGTCTTATTCTCGCCAAGTAGTTTCTTGGCATTCTTGATAAGTTGATCATTAGTGAGTGAAACCTCTGAGTAACGCATGTTATCAGTGGTTTCACCGGTATACTCATGGAGGAGCCAAGTCCTGATGCTCAGTGGCTAGATAAACCACCCGATCCAACACTTGACAAGATCTGTGCCTCTAAGGCCATGAGCAAGCAGAGATCTGGCTCGGCGACGGAGGTCTTTAACTAGGATCCGGCTGGCATCGTCCGCATAACTATTTATCTTGGAATCGTAGGTCAAAGGTGAATTCCGGAACGCCGGGTAACGAGCCTCATCAGATTCAGGGGAGGTGTCTTGGCAGTAAAAATATGAGTTTTGCCATCCCTTGGGATGGCTGGCAAGAAGCAGAGCCGGGAAATCACAGTCCTTCCGGCGTTGAATAGCTACTCCACCATATGGACCTAATGGTTGATCTTTGCGAGATGGGTTACAATAAAAGATCTCTAGAAACAATTCTAGACTGGGAGCCATCTGAAGATAGTCTTCACAAAAGACTACGTAGTTGCTTATATTCAGGATGGAATTGGGAGCTACGTCTAATGGATGAAGACCGTAGTATTTAAACACTTTGCGGAAAAAGAGTGAGCCTAGAGGTCGGAATCCCCGCATCACATGATCCAAAAGAACAAAAATTTCACCTGGTTGAGGACTGGGACGGATCTCTTCTCCAGGAATGCGCCAGTGAATTTCATCTTGCTTCGGGAGCTTGCCTCGATCAACGAACTCCTTCAGCATTAGCTCCGTCACCGCTGACTGGCCCCCTTCTTCGCGGCCTTGGGGCCCTTAGTCTTCACCTTGTCCTTCGTCATCGCCGCCGAGCTCGGATAATGACCAATGGCGGATCTAACTAGATCGTGGATTGGTGGCTACGATGCAGAGAGGATGTAGAGCTGTGGCGGAGGCGATTCGAGCGGGAATCGAAAGATTGGTGGCGCTAGATGGATGGGGGGTGGCTACGGCGGCGTTGATGTTTTCTTTGGAGCTTGATTTGAGATTGGATCGGCGGCGGCTGCGAGAGGTTGAAGACGAAGAGGCCAAGGGAATGGGGAAAGTGATCCCCATTTACCCTAGCTCTTTATTTATAGCCCGCGGTGAAAACCCTAGGGGTACCGTGGTAAAAAATAAAGGATAAGATGAGCATCTTTGACTGACGATCAACGACAAAGAGATAAGACAAAAGGAATATTCTTAGATAGAGTTTGATTGATGTTTTTTCGCTAAGTGTTGAATATAGAACCGGAGGTGTACAAACCCGGTGAAGAGTGGCCGGGTTATGATAAGGACCGCCAAGAAGAGCCGGCCCCACTGAAAGGAAAAAGCAATGTAACCCGGTCTTTTATATTTTGTGTACATATTTCTTATTTTTCAGGTTAACCCGGACAGCAAGGATGGCGGCTTCTCCTGAGACAAAACTTGAAGATAAGAAGTGAAGTATGCCAACCAAGTGTCCAAGTTACCCTGGGGGCTACTGTTGGGGGAAAGATAACCTGGTAGGCCCATAAAGAGGGAAGCATGACCCGCCAGGCAGGAGGCCGGGCGAGGCCAGCTAACCATCGCCATGGGCCGGGTTACACTGATGGGCCGGAGAGCTTATCGGTAACCCGGCCTACACAAGGAAGGTTCTGGAAGACCCGGAGGGGGTACGCGTCACGGAGTCTGAAGACTTGGAGGCCACGAAGAACAAGAGGAGATAGAGTAGGACTCCGAGTCTGGGGGAGGCCCGGCCTTACCTTGTATGCGACCAGGGGACCCGGTGGCCTTTATAAACCGGCTCCTAGGTCATAGATCGATAAGCAATACAGAATCCCCAAGGAGTAGAGAGGGATATCGATACACCCTTGTAATCCTAGTCTTGCAACCCGGTGACTTGTGTTCCCCGGGTTACGAGATCCACATATCAATACAAGCAAGCAGGAAGTAGGTCTATCTCCTATGGAGAGGCTGAACCTGGGTAAATCGTGTGTTTCCGTGGAGCGAGACAATTTTCTGTACACCAGAGCTGCTATGACGCCAAACCTAACTTACCCCCTGGTAACATCTGCTGTGACAATCCCACGACATGCCTCGTACTGCGCGTCTATCACAGGGTGCTAGTGCGGTGCTGAGATGGAGCAGAAGGGGTCGACGCGCTGCGTCCACAGTAGGTCGCTCGACCGATGCATGATGAAGTCGAGGCGGGCCTTCCCGCTGAGCCGTGGCGCCACCGGCACCTTGGCGACGTTCAGCGCCCACCCCTCCGGTAGCTCAACGCCATCTGGCACTGGTATGTTGTGGCGGGGGTGGTCCTCCGATCTCCTCAACCGATAGCGTCGGAGGAGGCACCACGCGGGAGGAGCTGGCCGCGCCGGCGGCAAAGCCATGCGACGTAAGAGGGTATGCGTCCGTAGGCGGTGGCTCTCAGGACGAGCTGCCCTGCTCGGGGGCGGCGCACGAGGAAGGCCTACTCCTCGTGTCGCATCTTGTCCAGGAGGAGGCATTGCTTGTTGACCGCATTCCACTCCTCCTTGCGCTACGCATCTTAAGGCTCCACGCCTCGCCCATCTCCGCTCCTCGTTCAGGAGGCAGCGCTGCTCCTCATGCTCGTTGCGGCGCTCGGGGGTCATGGCTCGTTCGTACCGAGCATGACGGTTTGCGGTCAATAGATGGCGGCTGGCAAGCTCCTCTTCAGTCATCGGTGGTCGCGTCTTGTGGTCGCCAGACATGCTAGTTAGGGTTTGGTTGGAGATGATAGGAGAGGTTTCTGTGGAGATGAGGCGCACCGGACACCGCATTAACGTCGACATCGGCTCGTCTGCCACGCGCATTGACGCCGACGACGCGTGTGAGCCATCGCCTGCGATTCTAGTGATGTGCTCAACGCGTCGCGTCGTCTGCGCCCGCCTTTAGTACCGGTTGTTAATAGCAACCGGTACTAAAGAGTTGGAGGCCACGCGGCCACATGCGGCCACGGTTGGTGGCCCCACGGCGAGGCCTTTAGTACCGGTTGCTATTAAAAACCGGTACTAAAGGTTTCGGGCACTATAACCCTTCTTCCACCCCGAGCCAGAAGCAACTCGGCCCAACTCCATTTTTCCTCTCTCCCAAGCTCTAGTTCACCGCTTTTTTCTCCAACATTTGTCAAGATTGGTGGAACCCTATACAAGGGTTAGCAACTTATTCATCTCCTCTTCCGGCATTTCAAGTTTAGCTCATTTTCGTGCAAGTTTAGCAAGTTTGATTTTGGTGGTACTTGCAAGGTGTTTGATGAAATGCCTAAGTTAGGGATTTCATTTGTTTTATATGCATTTTGAGCTCAAATTAAAGTATAATTTGTGGTTTTATATAGTGTCCGCTTCCTCACCGCCGTCGATCGCCCGCGCCGCTCCGTCACCGATACCACCTCGGTGAGCCTCTTTTTTATCTTTTATTTTAAAAATTGTTAGTTATATGATTTAAATGCATAATTATTTCTTGTATAATTTTCTTATTTTTTTTATATATGTATAGTGTCATGGTTTTGATATCCGTCCCCTTCGGCCCTCGTCCGGTCTATCATTCGGATGTGGTATATCTTTTTAACTATTTATTTTGTTTCGTGTTTATAACAATCATGCCGACCAACTTGACGTAGATATATTTTTATTTAGGAGGTAGTTGAACCGGAAATTCCGGCCGACCCTATTGTCGAGTATTTTAAAAAAGAAAACGACGATTTGAGAGCAAAATTGAAGATAAGTGAAGATCTTCGTCTCCAATGCCTAGAAGAGAAGATGGAATTGGACTTGAAGATTGCCGACATCGTTGATACTCACGGGGTCGAGCTTGCCGACGTCGTCGCTGCTCACGAGAGGAAGATGGATGCAATGCGCGCCAAGCTTAAAAAGATTAGAAAATATGCCATTAGTCAAGAGGCTTGGTATCATTATGCTGTTGGTTCAATAGTTACCTTGGTTGCGATTCTGATCGCATTTGTTGTTGGATTTAAATTCTTTAGATAGTTGTATGTTAGTTTCGGTTGATGTATGTTTCGTGAGAATTATGTATTACATTTGGGCACTACTCTACTTTGATTTTAATGTGATGAACTTGTATAAATTAATTTGGTCGCGTATCTCTATTCATTATTTAGCTGGTGTAATGGTTTTTGATGTATTTATGTAATGCAGATGAGCCGAGAATGGATGTACGGTGATCGACGCTGTCCCGAGTTCATTGATGGCATGCATCGTTTTCTCGATGTGGTTAAGTTAAACAAGCTGAAGAATGGTTTTATGATTTGTCCATGTGATGAATGTCGGAATAACAGGATTTACCCTAGCGTAAGAACCATACACTCCCACTTGTTGCGACAAGGCTTCATGCCCAATTATTTTTGTTGGACCAAGCACGGAGAAAGAGGGGTTATAATGGAAAACCCTGAAGAAGAGGATGATGACAACTATCCGTGTTCTCTGAACACGGTGATACTACAATGGGGGAAGACGAAGTAGTTGAGCTCGAGGTCATTGTTGATCAGTCCGACGATGATGATCTTCGTCAGGTCATTCGTGATGAACAGATGAACTGCGTAACTGAAAACGAGTGGTCGAAGCTGGAGCGCATGTTAGAGGATCACAAAAAATTGTTGTACCCAAATTGTGAAGATGGCCAGAAAAAGCTGGGTACCACCCTGGAATTGCTGCAGTGGAAGGCAAAGAATGGAATATCTGACAAGACATTTCAGGAGTTGCTACAAATATTTAAGAAGAGTCTTCCAAGGAATAATTAATTGCCGCACAATACATACGAAGCAAAGAAGATTGTCTGCCCTCTAGGATTAGAGGTGCAGAAGATACATGCATGCATCAATGACTGCATCCTCTACCGCGGTGAGAAGTACGAGAATTTGAATGCATGCCCGATATGCGGTGCATTGCGGTATAAGATCGGGCGAGATGACCCAGGTAATGTTGAGGGCGAGCCGAGCCCCAGGAAGAGGGTTCCCGCGAAGGTGATGTGGTATGCTCCTATAATACCACGGTTGAAACGTTTGTTCCGAAACAAAGAGCATGCCAAGTTGTTGCGATGGCACAAAGAAGACCGTAAGGAAGACGAGATGATGAGACACCCCGCTGATGGGTCTCAGTGGAGAAACATCGACAGTGCGTTTCGGGAATTTGCAGCTGATGCAAGGAACTTAAGGTTTGGTCTAAGTACAGATGGCTTGAATCCGTTTGGGGAGCAGAGCAGCAGTCATAGCACCTGGCCCGTGACTCTATGTATCTATAACCTTCCCCTTGGTTGTGCATGAAGCAAAAGTATATTATGATGCCAGTGCTTATCCAAGGCCCGAAGCAACCCGGCAACGACATTGATGTGTATCTGAGGCCATTAGTTGACGAACTTTTACAGTTGTGGTCTGACGAAGGCGTACGTGTGTGGGATGAGTACAAACAGGAGGAATTTGGCCTACGAGCGTTGCTGTTTGTAACCATCAATGATTGGCCTGCTCTTAGTAACATTTCAGGACAGTCAAACAAGGGATACAATGCATGCACGCACTGTTTAGATAAGACTGACAGTATATATTTAGGTAACAAGAATGTGTACCTTGGTCATCGTCGATTTCTTCCAAACAGGCATCCCGTAAAAAATCCAGGCAAGCATTTCAAAGGTGAGGCAGATAACCGAACGAAGCCTACACGCCCTGATGGTGATGTTATATATGGCATGGTCAAGGATTTGGAAGTAATATTTGGAAAGGGTCCTGGCAGTCTAAATGTTCCAAAAGACGCTAACAAGCGCGTACCCTTGTGGAAAAAGAAATCTATATTTTGGGATTTACCCTATTGGAAAATCCTAGAGGTTCGCTCTGCAATCGACGTGATGCACGTGACGAAAAATCTTTGCGTGAACCTGCTAAACTTCTTAGGCGTGTATGGGAAGACGAAAGATACATCGGATGCACGGCAGGACCAGCAAAGTACGCACGAACGAGACAACCTGAATCCAGAGAAGTACCAAGGTACTGCCAGCTACGCTCTTACCAAAGAAGAGAAGGAGATCTTTTTTCAAGTCCTGAGCAGTATCAAGGTCCCGTCTGGCTACTCGTCGAATATAAAGGGAATAATAAACATGGCAGAGAAAAAGTTCCAAAACCTGAAGTCTCATGACTGCCACGTGATTATGACACAATTACTTCCGGTTGCATTGAGGGGGCTTCTACCGGAAAACGTTCGAGTACCCATTATGAAGCTATGTGCATTCCTGAATGCAATTTCTCAGAAGGTAATCGATCCAGCAACTCTACCAAGTTTACAGACTGGTGTGGTCCAATGTCTTGTCAGTTTCGAGTTGGTGTTTCCACCGTCCTTCTTCAATATTATGACGCACCTCATAGTTCACCTCGTCGAAGAGATTTCCATTCTCGGTCCTGTATTTCTACAACATGTTCCCCTTTGAGAGGTTCATGGGAGTCTTAAAGAAATACGTTCATAACCGTGCTAGGCCAGAAGGAAGCATGTCCAAGGGCTATGGAACAGAGGAGGTCATTGAGTTTTGTGTTGACTTTATTCCTGATCTTAAGCCGATCGGTGTTCCTCAATCGCGCCATGAGGGGAGACTGCGTGGAAAAGGCACGCTAGGAAAGAAAGCAACAACATGTATGGACGGGCATTCTTTCACTCAAGCACACTACACAGTTCTACAAAATTCCAGATTGGTGGCTCCGTATATCGTGAAACACATGGATATTTTACGCTCCCAATACCCGGAGGAGACTAACTTCTGGATTAAAGGGAAACACGTGGATACTTTCGGCAGTTGGTTGCGTACACATCTCATTAATAACACACTGTTGGACAAGAGCTATACTTGTTGGCCAAGTCACCATCTTCGACTATATTGACTTTCCAAGGGTACGAGATAAATGGGAATACATTTTACACGGAAACCCAAGACAAAAAGAGCACTAACCAAAACAGTGGTGTCCGCTTTGATGCAACAAATGACGATGGGACAAAGGACACATATTATGGTTGCATACAGCAGATATGGGAACTTGACTATGGACCTTCTTTTAAGATCCCTTTGTTTCAGTGCAAATGGGTCAACCTGTCAAGCGGGGTAGAGATAGACCGGCGGTACGGAATGACTACAGTGGATCTCAAGAATCTTGCGTACCGCACCGAGCCATTCGTCCTAGCCAATGATGTGGCTCAGGTTTTCTATGTGAAGGACATGTCTTCCAGACCGAAAAAAAGAAAAGATAAGCAAGCCGGTACATCATACGATGAGCCAAAGCGCCACATAGTTCTTTCAGGAAAAAGAAACATCGTGGGAGTGGAGGACAAGACAGACATGTCAGAAGATTACAATAAGTTTGATGAAATTCCGCCCTTCAAAGTGAAAACTGACCCAAGCATCGTGTTAAATGATGAAGAATGTCCATGGCTACGGCGCAATCAGAAAAAGGGACACACAAGAAGAAAAAGTGAACACTAGATAGGGATGTTGTTACTGATGTGTAATAATGTATTAAACCTTTTATGTAACTATGTCCTGAAAACTCAAAAGAGAGATCTAAACACTATGTCAATCAACTGCAGTTTTACCAACACAATGTTTTGTGTTTGAGCACAAGGTAGAATATATGAGTGAGTAACCTAGGAAACAAAACACACGGTTTCTCCTAGCTACAGCCCGACACTGATTCACGGTCGAATGTCGTTGCATTCAGTGTCGGGCATAGCTAGGAAACCCGAATGTTTTGTGTTTGAGCGCCACTTCGATCCAAGCAGCGGTAAGACGTCTCTGATGATCTACAACCGTCCGGCAAGGAACGGTTGTAGATCATCAGAGACGTCTTGCCGCTGGTTGCCCAAAGATGCCTCTCCGAGTGACGCTGGAATGTTTTGTGTGAGTGAGTGAGTGACGCTGGAATTCCGGGAGGGGGGCTATATATAGGGTACGTGTGCTTCTTTAGTCCCGGTTGGTAACACAAACCGGGTCATGTGGCTCACGAATTGGTCGTGATACTGCTGATCCAACAGCTTACAATCCCTCAAAAGAAACACACCCTGATCCAACGTCTCACAAGCGCTTGAAAGAAACACACGATCCGTGTGCTTCTTTAGTCCCGGTTTGTAACACCAACCGGGACTAAAGTCGGGCTCACCCCTGATCCAACGTCTCACAAACTCTTGAAAGAAACACACGATCCGTGTGCTTCTTTAGTCCCGGTTGGTAACACCAACCGGGACTAAAGTCGGGCTTTGCGGAGCCACGTGTCCTCCCCCAGCGCTGCCCTAGCCACGTGTCTTCCCCTAGCGCTGCCCTGAAGGTCTTTATATATTGTCGCCGATGGGGTAAACCCTAATCCACCATTCCTAGCCACGAACGCATCGTATCCACGAGATGGATCCGCCACGCCCGCCGCAGCGCCATCTGGACGAGGTCGAGCGTGCTCGGCAGAGCGCGCTTGGGCGCTACCGCGGGAGCCTATCATGCCGTATGCCCACGAGCCCGGCGTGGAGAGGAATGCCCTCCTACCGGCCTCCTGCTCCACCAGGTGCCGCCGCACCTCCACCTAGCGCCGCTGCAACCTCCACCAGGCGCCGCCGCTCCTCCCGCGGAGGAGGAGGAGGACGACGACTTCGACTGGAGCGACGACAGGGAAGAGGGTTGTGGGTTGCAGATACAGGAGGCCATGGAAGCCTCCTTCCAGTCTGTCCGCGACTACCCTGTCCAGCGAGCCAAGACTGCCTACCAGCTCAAAGCGAAGGAGGCTTCCGAGCTGGATTGGGCGCTGAAAGACTCATCCTCCATGGATCTTGCCCTCCGCCGCAAACGTGCGCGCGAGAACCGGGCGGCCGCCCACGGGGCTGGCTCCTCCCGCCGTTCCCCCTAATCCTACGGCCTTCGAGCCAGCAAGTCCGTTTATGTAGAATAATGTTGGTGATGTTGGATCCTAGGGCTCCTCCCGCCGTTCCTCCTAATCCTTTTATGTAACTGTGTGGTCCGTTTATGTAGTAATGTAACTGTTAGTGATGTGTAATAATGTATCCTTTTATGTAACTGTTAGTGATGTGTAATAATATATCCTTTTATGTAACTGTGTGGTCCGTTTTTGTCAGATTCAAAAGTATGCACAAGTTATTCAAATTCATATTCAAACATCTTTATTTAATCCAGTTACATAGCTCGGCTCCATTTTTATAGAAAACAAATAGATTGATAATTGACGTCGTTGGTGTTAAATAGATATAAAATATAGGAAACATAAGAAAGAAAATAGATATAGAGAATTGACGTAGCTCGGGTCCATTCTAAATAGATATAAAAAATAGGAAATATAAGAAAGAAAAAAGAAACTAGAGAATTGACGTCGTTGGTGTTAACGATGTTTCTAAAATAAATAGATAATTATTAAATATTTTAAGACAATTAAATTACATAGATATAAAATAAAAAGAAACTAGAGAAAAAAATAAAATAGAAACCAAATAGAAAAAACAAAACAGAAACCAAATAGAAAAAACAAAACAGAAACCAAATAGAAAAAACAGAAAATAAAAAACAAATAAAAGGCCCATTAGTACCGGTTGTATAATACAACCGGTACTAAAGGGTTGGGCTTCGCGCGCGAATTTTTGCGCGGCCCAAAATTGACCTTTAGTACCGGTTGTGTTATACAACCGGTACTAAAGCCCTTTAGTACCGGTTGTATAACACAACCGGTACTAAAGGTCAATTTTGGGCAGTTTAAACATAGCCACGGCGATTCGTTCCCACATCGTCGTCTTCTCCGCGCTCCTCTGCTCCGGCCAGCCGTGCCCGTCGCCTCCCTCCGCCGCGGACGCCCTCCACCGAGCCCCTCCACGCCGTCAACAGCTCCGCCGCACTCCACCACGCGGCCCGGCCCCCGCGCGCCCAGCCCCGACGCCGCCCTCCGCCGCGCCCTGTAACCACGCCGCCATCCACGCCGTCGACCGCACCGCCACGCGCGGCGTCTCCTCCTCGACGCGACCCTGCTCCGGCCGGCGGCTGCGCCACCTCGCCGCGTCAACCTCCGCCGCCCCTGCTCCGGCGTGGCATCCACCCTGCTCCGGCCGGCCTCCAAGGTTAGTTTTTTTTCATTTTTTTTTCAGTACTATTCTTTAGATTAATTAGTAGTGTTAATTTTTTTTGTTTTTAGTACTGTTATTTAGTAGTGATGTTTAGGTTGAGTAAATTTAAGTTGAGTTAGAAATGTATCAAAGTTAGAAAATTTTAGTAGTAGTGTTCATTTTAGTAGTAGTGTTCATTTTTTTTGAATTTTAGTTGACATGTTAATATTAGTTGAGTTAGAAATTTAGTGTAGTTTTAGTGTAGCAAAGTTAGAAAATTTGAAATATTAGAAAACTGTTAATATTTGAAAGTTTTAGTGTAGCAAAGTTAATATATTTTTGCAAAGTTAGAAAATTTGAAAATGTAGCAAAGTTATAATTTTTTTAGTGTAGTTTTACTTATTAGAAAACTCCGGCCTTTTTAGTGTAGTTTTAATTTTTAGTGTAGTATTACTTATTAGAAAACTCCGGCTTTTTTAGTGTAGTTTTACTTATTAGAAAACTCCGGCTAGTTTTACTTATTAGAAATTTTTTGAAAATATTGCTAAGTCATTTAGATAAGTTCGAAATATTGCTAAGTTTGAAATATTGCTAACTTAGAAAATTTTAGTACCAAAGTTTGAAATTTTAGCTAAGTTTGAAAATTTTGCTAAGTCATTTTAGCTAAGTTTGAATTACAAATTTGCAGTGACATTGAGCTATGGAGGACGATGCCCCCATCATCGACGCCCCGGACTTCATCCGAGACTTGGAGAAAGAAGAACGCTTTCAAGCACTTATATTTGATAAGACCCTTGGACCCAATTCCGATGGAGAAGAGTCCGACGAAGAAGACGGCGAAGATTTCAGCGCGAAATGCTTGAACGACTCCGGTGAGGGACTTGAGTTACAAAACTTCAGAGACGACGACGAAGAAGAAGTGCCGTTAGAAAACTCCGTAGAGAACTCCGGCAAGGTATATATTAAGTCTTGTTGATCACTAGCTAGATGCATTAATTGGTTTATATGCGCACTTATTAACGAAACATTTTTCTTTCAGCCCTCTGGATCTACGTCGACAATCCGTAAACGAGGCCCAGCCCAAGGGTTAAAGCTGCCGGATGGTGCAAAGTTGTCGATCGACGAAGTTAGCATAAAAGGCAAACCGGAGAAACCCGATGGAATCTCCACTAAATACATAGCTCAATGCGGATTTCTTGTAAGGGACATGGTCCCGATCACCGTTGCAGAATGGAATGAGCCGAAGAAAAAAAACATTGGCGCAAAATATGTCGAGGACACAATTAAAGAAACCCTTTGGGAGTCGATATTGGGTTATTTCAGCCTACCGGCAAATCTCCCACAGAGGAGGAAGGATAAAGTCAAGGAGTGGACTCTTAGCAAGATGCGGCGGCTCAGGCTAGCGGCGCGCTTCTTTCCGCAGGGCGCCACCTCCGGCTCGGCCTTAACCTTGGCTGGGCCAAAATCACGGATGGTCACCCTGCATCCGCCTGTCCTTCGCGGCAGCACTGACCAAGGCGCCTCCGTCTTGATCTTCACGGGAGGTGGCGGCCTGCGCTAGGAGCCGGCCTCCGGCTTGGGGACGAGGAGCGTTGGTGTCGACGTCATCATCGAGCGCACTGGAGGAGCCGCACTAGGAGGTGTGCGCCGGAATCGGCGTCGGCGTCACCCAGGGCACCTGCTGCTTGGGCGGCGGGTGTACCCGTACTGGGCCATCATGTCATAGAGCGCACGGTCGACCCACCAGCGGCGGGGCGACTCCCTGTTTAACTACGCCGGCCTTGTACCCTCATGGCTTCGTCGTTGTGCGCCATCGCTGCTCGCAGGTGGTGGACTGGAGAGTAAGGGGAGAGAAGAGAAAATGAGCGCCGGTGGAGGCCACGGGGAGTGCCGTGCGCGCTTATAAGGACGTCGGGGAGGTGAAGCGCGGGAACGCGAGGGGTGTCCATTAACGTCGGTGCCGGTTCCCGAGGCACAGTAACTCCGGCGATGCGCGTCGGGAAGAGGAGGCGCGACGCGTCCCCGCGTTAGAGGAAACCGCTCACCGTCGCAATAAATTACGCTGACCATCATTGTGTCGCTGGCGTATCAGGCCCGCCCTTCTATCTGACGTGGCAGTGTTGCCATGAATTGCCGGCGCTCCCGGTTAACTCCCTATAAACATAGGGCGAAGTGGGGTTGCCGGACGCAGTATTGGGTCCGTCCGACAACTTTTGAGATATTGGAAGCGTCGGTGAGTGAGCATTTCGTGCCATCGCGTGCAATAGCCTATTGGGAGCGCCCGTGAAGATGCTCTGATGCGCTTATGGTGACTTTCTATGTCTCTCTTCTCATAACATTAGTACTTTGTTATTATGTCATCAGACTTGTCTACGTGGCATCTTATTTACTGAAAATGAAATTGCTATCCGAGGCATTCCACGCTGCAGTGCTACACGCTCAAGGTAAGCATAGTTTCTCCTGCATCTTCTTTTCACAAAGAACTAGCTGGGTGACCCGCACAATTGCGCGGCTAGCACCATTATTTTGGATCTTAATATTAAGTGTATGTTTTCTTGTTCATATTGCCTTTGGTATAAGCTAAAACCATATAACCACCCAAGATGAAGATTCTAAATCATATTGGTTAGTTCATGCATCTTTAAATATTAATCTGTACATGGTGGAGCCCAAATGAATTTTTGTTTTAGGCTAGTAACTTGGTCAAAATTGATTTAGCTAACAGTATGTGACTATTAGCAACCGGACAAAACTATTGTCAACTGTCATATCTGATTGTCATCCTGCTCGTCCCCTCCAAATTCCTCACTTCAGATCTTACAATAGTCAATGGTCGTCCCATGATCTCTCCAAATGCCCCCAACGTCTCTCCGTAAGACCCCCTTAAGATCAAGGTTTTTACTTGCTCGGTATTGGTTGATAGGTTAAATAATCGTTACATGATGTCGCATAGAAACTGGCACCTTGGCTTAGGGTATAATGCGTGTTTTTTCTGTCTTGGAAAATTGCTCTCACTTATTTACTTTGAGTGCTCTTTTTGTCCATAATGCTGGGAAGCAGTTGACATCGGCACCGTGGATCTCGGCTTTTTTTAAAGAGCAAAATGGTTATATATTTTAGCTTACAGATCCTATCTTTGCTACATGATAAATCTTTTTTGTTAAAGAAATGGAGACGGTTCTTATTTCTCACACTGTCAAGGTTGCATACAGATCAATGCGTTTGGCTTGTATATAATTGCTATTGTAGTTTTTGTTTAGCGATCTTGCCCTTGTACATGTCTCAATATTTTCTCCCTGTGATCCTTTACGGATTACGGACGACAAACATCTATATAATTTCTTAACTAAAGATGGACGAACAACATATATTGTTTTGAGCAAACAGAAAAAGGCAAGAAGCAAAAGTTACCTGACATCCTCCAATGAAGATTTGGCTGAAGTTATATCGTGATGTATTCCACAACCCATTACCCGAAAATATCTTACACCTGATAAAATATATAAACACAGGCTGAGCTGAGGATTCAAGCAGAAGCATCTGCAATTTTATGATCATTCAGAAATCTGCGAGCAAGGATTTTTTTTGTGTAACATATATACCAAGGAAAAAAAATTGTTAGTAAATCAAATGGCATCATTAGTTGACCGATTGTACAATAACAGAATATACAAAATATAATCTAACAACCCATCAAGTTACACGTAGAATTCCTGCAGCTGGTCAAGTCTTTGTTGGCTGCAACCTACTCTAAAAGCCTTTTATCTAAAAAAACGTTCGCCTCAAAGTAGAATTCATCTATATGTATGTCGACTCCAAATCATCAGGTACTAACTGCAGAACAGCTGAGTCCATAATTGGCGTTCGGAGTTCGTACTCCAACTTCACCTTAGATGGCAGCCAGGAGCAAGCAGAATGTGATAATGTTCGCGATGGACAGGCAATGCAAGTGAACCAATTACTTGAATTTAAGATTCATTCTCCGGGAGGAGAAATTCTGGAGAGCCATGTATACCATCAAGGGAGGCCAGAACGGCACCAAATTCGCTTTCCTTGCTAGCTAAGCTCAGGCTGGTGGAGTTCTTCGCGGATGGCGGTCAGCTAAAGAAATACTTACACAAATAGGTCATGAGCTTCGGCAGCTCAACTATGCACTGCCAGTCTGTCCCTAAATCATCTTATGAAGCCCATCAAATCTAATCCAAACAATTAGGCATGTAAAGCTGAATATCAAATTGACTTTCAACCGGATTGTACATCTTCACTTAGCAAGCTTATGTCATGATTTATATCTTCATATAATCAGATCTGCACCAAAAAATCGGGAACATGAAGAGAAATCCGAAGTAGATCACACCATGTATCAATTCTAAGTAAGCTCATAGCAGGTACCCTTGTTAGCAGAAAAAATGCTCCTGCATGCTAGCTTTAGCATCAGAGAATATGGGTCTAGCAGTGAGAGTAAGTTTCTCCTTCAGGGATACATATATTGACATATATCTATAGCTCCGTAATATCTTCTAAACATGAGAATATTGGAGGTGACTTCACTTACTTGTCTGGCTAGCAACGTAGTGGAGTTGCATCGTTAGCAGCATTTGACTTTGAACTACGTACCAGGCTAGCTAGCTTTGTAATAGGTAGCTTTAAAGAGCCATACTCGACAGCAGCAAATCGGCAAATATCTCTTGCAAAATCGACCACCTCATCTGACCAAAACTGCACCAAACAATTGGCAATCCTAAGCTGAAATCAAATCTCTCTACTTAGAACTTTACATCTGCGATTACATGGCCATAAGAAGACCACCGTTTCTCATCTAATGCGAGAGACATGCAAAGGTTTAGGGTTCTAGAGTGGATAAACCTACAGCTTGCCGTGGGTCATGAGATGGCAGCTCGGCTAGCAAATCCCCCAAATCATATATCTTTCACTGCGCTGCCAAATCCGCCGAGTTCTTCGCGGACGGCAGTCAGCTCGCTGTATGGGGAAGCTTTCTTTCATTTATTAGCGGACATGCGCCATGGAATCTCCTGCTCCGCGGCACCGCCATTAGAGCTATTGCGCCGTGTATCTAGTCACCATGCCTCCAACATCTTATTCCATCTTGCAAAGGTGATTGAAGACGTGAGGAACGTAATACCTCGATCAATTTCGAGAACTGTCCACCACATCACCAGACATCATATCATTGATTTCTTCCCGTCCTTAGCTAAGTGCCGGATTTTGCCGTGCGAGGACGCCGAGGTAGGCAGTAGCACCTCCTCCTGTTATGCGCCATATAGAGGTACCCGACGACCAGGCTTCGATCTGACTCTACTTGTGTGCGTGCTAGATATCCTTCCGTCAGGTGGAGATCGTCGTCCGGAAGATAGCAGTTCCTCCTCGAGCTGCCTACTGCCCATAAAGATGTATCCTAGATGTCGTCGAAGCAGTTCATCATCGAGCAGGGTCCTGCCATGAAGAAGTTGTTGAAGTGTATAAGTGAATTGGCTGGCCATTTCCATCAGATCGGTCTTTTGGAATAGTGGTCAGCGCATGAAGCTTGACATGGTGTCAGAGCCAAGGTCTCGAGTTCGAGTCCTAGTTTGCGCAATTTGTTCTAAAATTGTTGCTGCCCCTCTTTGTCCACGTATAGGCCTCTTGAGCCATACCTCTGAGACTCGCGCGCCGTCGCTCTCTTCCGGTTGCACGTGTTGGCCTTCCCTCTCCGAGTCACACGTGAGAGGGGGTGTTGAAGTGTATAAGTGAATTGTCTGGCCCTTTCCATCAGATCGGTATTTTGGAATAGTGGTCAGCGCATGAAGCTTGACAGAAGTATCCTAGATGTCCTCCGCATCCACGATGTACATAGCTCTTGTGGTATTGCCGCAAAAATTGGCCGGTCGCCGGCCGCCGCCGGTGAGTTGTAGCATGTATATCATATCTCGTGAAAGACGGGTTCGGTATTGCAGCAACAATTGGCCGGCCGCCGGCCGCCGGGCGAGTTGTATCATGTATAATATCTCGTGAAAGAGGAGTTCGCTTAGGTTACGTTTTCTCTTCGCGAAACCTTTCTTAGGCGGAACCAAATCATTAAATCTTAACCATACGTTTACTTCTGCAAAATCTTAGCTGTACAATGTTTGTTGTTTTAATTATATAACTAGCTGGGTGACCCGCGCAATTGCGCGGCTAGCACCATTATTTTGGATCTTAATATTAAGTGTATGTTTTCTTGTTCATATTGCCTTTGGTATAAGCTAAAACCATATAACCACCCAAGATGAAGATTCTAAATCCTATTGGTTAGTTCATGCATCTTTAAATATTAATCTGTACATGGTGGAGCCCATATGAATTTTTGTTTTAGGCTACAAACTTGGTCAAAATTGATTTAGCTAACAGTATGTGACTATTAGCAACCGGACAAAACTATTGTCAACTGTCATATCTGATTGTCATCCTGCTCGTCCCCTCCAAATTCCTCACTTCAGATCTTACAATAGTCAATGGTCGTCCCATGATCTCTCCAAATGCCCCCAACGTCTCTCCATAAGACCCCCCTAAGATCAAGGTTTTTACTTGCTCGGTATTGGTTGATAGGTTAAATAATCGTTACATGATGTCGCATAGAAACTGGCACCTTGGCTTAGGGTATAATGCGTGTTTTTTCTGTCCTGGAAAATTGCTCTCACTTATTTACTTTGAGTGCTCTTTTTGTCCATAATGCTGGGAAGCAGTTGACATCGGCACCATGGATCTCGGCTTTTTTTTAAAGAGCAAAATGGCTATATATTTTAGCTTACAGATCCTATCTTTGCTACATGATGTCTTTTTTGTTAAAGAAATGGAGACGGTTCTTATTTCTCACACTGTCAAGGTTGCATACAGATCAATGCGTTTGGCTTGTATATAATTGCTATTGTAATTTTTGTTTAGCGATCTTTCCCTTGTACATGTCTCAATATTTTCTCCCTCTGATCCTTTACGGATTACGGACGACAAACATCTATATAATTTCTTAACTAAAGATGGACGAACAACTCATATATTGTTTTGAGCAAACAGAAAAAAGGCAAGAAGCAAAAGTTACCTGACATCCTCCAATGAAGATTTGGCTGAAGTTATATCGTGATGTATTCCACAACCCATTATCCGAAAATATCTTACACCTGATAAAATATATAAACACAGACTGAGCTGAGGATTCAAGCAGAAGCATCTGCAATTTTATGATCATTCAGAAATCTGCGAGCAAGGATTTTTTTTGTGTAACATATATACCAAGGAAAAAAATTGTTAGTAAATCAAAAGGCATCATTAGTTGATCGATTGTACAATAACAGAATATACAGAATATAATCTAACAACCCATCAACTTACACGTAGAATTCCTGCAGCTGGTCAAGTCTTTGTTGGCTGCAACCTACTCCAAAAGCCTTTTATCTAAAAAAACGTTCGCCTCAAAGTAGAATTCATCTATATGTATGTCGACTCCAAATCATCAGGTACTAACTGCAGAACAGCCGAGTCCATAATTGGTGTTCGGAGTTCGTACTCCAACTTCACCTTAGATGGCAGCCAGGAGCAAGCAGAATGTGATAATGTTCGCGATGGACAGCCATTGCAAGTGAACCAATTACATGAATTTAAGATTCATTCTCCGGGAGGAGAAATTCTGGAGAGCCATGTATACCATCAAGGGAGGCCAGAACGGCACCAAATTCGCTTTCCTTGCTAAGCTCAGGCTGGTGGAGTTCTTCGCGGACGGCGGTCAGCTAAACAAATACTTACACAAATAGGTCATGAGCTTCGGCAGCTCAACTATGCACTGCCAGTCTGTCCCTAAATCATCTTATGAAGCCCATCAAATCTAATCCAAACAATTAGGCATGTAAAACTGAATATCAAATTGACTTTCAACCGGATTGTACATCTTCACTTAGCAAGCTTATGTCATGATTTATCTCCTCGTATAATCAGATCTGCACCAAAAAATCGGGAACATGAAGAGAAATCCGAAGTAGATCACCATGCAACAATTCTAAGTAAGCTCATAGCAGGTACCCTTGTTAGCAGAAAAAATGCTCCTGCATGCTAGCTTTAGCATCAGAGAATATGGGTCTAGCAGTGAGAGTAAGTTTCTCCTTCAGGGATACATATATTGACATATATCTATAGCTCCGTAATATCTTCTAAACATTAGAATATTGGAGGTGACTTCACTTACTTGTCTGGCTAGCAACGTAGTGGAGTTGCATCGTTAGCAGCATTTGACTTTGAACTACGTACCAGGCTAGCTAGCTTTGTAATAGGTAGCTTTAAAGAGCCGTACTCGACAGGAGCAAATCGGCAAATATCTCTTGCAAAATCGACCGCCTCATCTGACCAAAACTGCACCAAACAATTGGCAATCCTAAGCTGAAATCAAATCTCTCTACTTAGAACTTTACATCTGCGATTACATGGCCATAAGAAGACCACTGTTTCTCATCTAATGCGAGAGACATGTAAAGGTTTAGGGTTCTAGAGTGGATGAACCTACAGCTTGCCGTGGGTCATGAGATGGCAGCTCGGCTAGCAAATCCCCCAAATCGTAAATCTTTCACTGCGCTGCCAAATCCGCCGAGTTCTTCGCGGACGGCAGTCAGCTCGGTGTATGGGGAAGCTTTCTTTCATCCATTAGCGGACATGCGCCATGGAATCTCCTGCTCCGCAGCACCGCCATTAGAGCTGTTGCGCCGTGTATCTAGTCACCATGCCTCCAACATCTTATTCCATCTTGCAAAGGTGATTGAAGACGTGAGGAACGTAATACCTCGATCAATTTCGAGAACCGTCCACCACATCACCAGACATCATATCAATGATTTCTTCCCATCCTTAGCTAAGTGCCGGATTTTTCCGTGCGAGGACGCCGAGGTAGGCAGTAGCACCTCCTCCTGTTATGCGCCATATGGAGGTACCCCGACGACCAGGCTTCGATCTGACTCTACATCTTGTGTGCGTGCCAGATATCCTTCCGTCAGGTGGAGATCGTCGTCCGGAAGATAGCAGTTCCTCCTCGAGCTGCCTACTGCCCATAAAGATGTATCCTAGATGTCGTCGAATCAGTTCATCCTCGAGCAGGGTCCTGCCGTGAAGAAGTATCCTAGATGTCCTCCGCATCCACGATGTCCATAGCTCTTGTGGTATTGCCGCAACAATTGGCCGTCGCCGGCCGCCGGCGAGTTGTAGCATGTATATCGTCATATCTCGTGAAAGACGGGTTCGGTATTGCAGCAACAATTGGCCGGCCGCCGGCCGCCGGGCGAGTTGTATCATGTATAATATCTCGTGAAAGAGGAGTTCGCTTAGGTTACGTTTTCTCTTCGCGAAACCTTTCTTAGGCGGAACCAAATCATTAAAGCTTAACCATACGTTTACTTCTGCAAAATCTTAGCCGTACAATGTTTGTTGTTTTAATTATATAAGTAGATAGATAGATGTCTTTGCTGTGCGCTGGAAGGATAAGTTCACAGGTGATTCTTGCTGCTAACGCACGTAACTCTTCAGGTTGTGCAAATGCTGAAGGACCACAAGAACCAGATAAAGCATGGTGGCCAAAGCAAAAACATTTAGCATTTCGTTGCTGTGTGCACAACTGCACCATAAGAATTCAAGGTATTTATTCTGGACATGCATGTCATTAGCTAAAGCACAGGTTCTCCTGCTTCCTCCTTTCGCAAAGAACCACAGTGTTTTTTTGTGTGGCGCAAGCAGAAGGCTAGCAACGAATGTTTCAAGCAGCTGGCAAAAGAGGGCTACAGGACCAAAAAAGCCAATCTACAGAAGACTGATTGCATGGAGGCTAAAACAAAGAACATATTCTCAAAGGTGTGCAAGTCACCGTAAGGGCAACTCCAACGCGGAGACGCACTGAATCTGGGCGCGTCCATTTGCGTCGTGATCGACCAAAAACATGTCCCAACGCGGCGACGTAAATGTGTCCCGTATCTGTTTTCTGCCCGCCGCGCGTCCGCCAGAACTCAATCCTGGCTCACACTTGGGCCAGGTTTGCGTCTCCACGGACAGAGACGGAGCGTCCGCGCATCCGCTCGGTGCCCGCCCTGGGCCCACCTGGCAGCGACCCAACCGCCCGTCGCTCTCGCCTGCACGTCCTTTTTAATGCAGGGGCTTATGCAGATAGGGACACTCACCGTCCCCAATCTGCTCCCCCGCTGCCAACCAAACCCTAGCCACCGTCCTAGCCACCGCCGGCTGTCGCCATGAGGCCGTTCAAGTGGAACGAGAAGGGCAAGCACGACAAGGAGGCGAGCTCCTCGTCGGGGCAGCGCCGCGCTGCACCAGCGGAAGCACGGGCACCACCAGTGGCTGGCCCGTTCCAGGTGCCGCCGGAGGGCGACCAGCGCATGCAGCAGCGGCCCTACCTCAACAAGAGGAAGTGTTGGTGGTACTAGGACAACGCCATCCTGGTGTCGTGGTCGGACATGCACCTCCCCGACCACTGGCACTTGAATCCCGAGACGATTCCGGTACCTCCAGTGCCGGCGGGTGGCACGGCTCATACGTGGGAGATTCAGGAGCGCAGAGCCTAGCTCCCCGCCGACCTCGCCAACCACCCGGCGTTCACCGAGGGCAGACCCCATTGGGACACTTTGTTCAACAACAAGCACGACCTGCGCTGCTGCTCGTATTTCGGCGCCCGCGCCGCTTGCAGCGAGCCACGTTCTCCTTCTCCGCCTCCCCCGCACGTTCGTCGTGCTTCTGCTCGCGGCCCTGCTCCACCGGCACCCACGGTGAAGGAGGAGGTGAAGCAGGAGGAAGACGACGGCCCCAACTACAAGGCCGCGCTGGAGGCCTCCCTCCTAACCGTCGACACCGATGGGCTGGCCCGCTGGCATGGGCACGGTGCTCCACCAGTCACCGCGGCGGCGGAGGCACAGCGGTAGCTATCGTGGGTTTGTCACGTCAGGTGTCATAGATGACTTCGTAGGTGTGGGATTATGCGAGTCAAGCATCTCCGAGCTTGGGATCGCAGGAACAAAGATCAACACAGATTTACCCAGGTTCGGCCCCCTCAATGTGAGGTAAAAGACCTACTTCCTGCCTACCCTAGATTGGTATTGATATGATAATCGAGGTGTTACAATGGAGGCGATCCGATCTGGTACTCGCCGTATGAGCTAGGGTTTGGGGCTTGATAGCTTGACCCGCTCTAAGTCCTGCGAGTCCTCTTTATATACACAGAGGCTCGCTAGGTTACAAAAGGAAACTTCCCCATAAGGAATACATCCACAGAGGCCTACTCGGAGACTACTTGGTCTTCACGTCCTCCGGGATGTCTTCTAGATCTTTCCCTTATGGCGGTTCAATATTGGGCTTGTTCCCAAGTGGGCCTTCGTCCGTGCGAGTAAGTTAAGTCGCACTGGGCCGCGGGTTAATCCAGAAAGTATTCCCCCGACATTAGCCCCCAAGCATGGCCTGAACTTCATAGTACTTCTTGATCTTGAATGCTTAGGCCGTGCTTTTCCTTGTTTCCAATCTGCGGCTTATAACTCTTCTTGGGCTCAAGAACGCGACTTATCCTGTCTTGACGGTTGATTTTCAGATCTAAACGTCTTCCGCGTCTGGGTTATTTATCTTGACTCATCGTTTTCCCCAGCGTTCTGCATCAAGTCCTGTATTACGCATCCGCTACTCCTTTCCGCCGCCTCCAATCTCGCTTCTCGTACTCACAATCCTTCGGTGGATATCTCCATCGATCTGAGAAAAATGTCTCGCCGCAAGTGCAACTGGGAAGGCTCGTGGGTCGACGAAGATTTCCTGGAATCCCTATCTGCACGGGGCCTTCTTCCGCCAAAAGATCAATGCGAATGGCGGGCGGCTGGTGAGGAGGTAATCCCCAATCCTCAACCAGGAGAAATAGTGATTTTTGCGGAGCATGTTGAGCGCGGGTTCAAGCCCCCAGGCTCTCTCTTCTTCCGCTCCTTGATGCAGCGGTTAGGTCTCCGCTTCCATGATATTGGCCCTAATTCGATGTTGCAAGTGAGCAACTTCCACGTCCTCTGCGAAGATTATCTGGGTATCCCGCCTTCAATAGATTTCTGGCTTGCTCTTTTCAATTGCAATAGTCAAAGGGAAACCACAGATGGTCCTTTTCTCCAATGCGGCGCCATTTCCTTCCAACGCCGTAGGGGTAGTATCTTCCCAAAACTAACTCTTGCCAAGAAAATCAAGGAGTGGCAAAGGACATTCTTCTATTGTAAAAACACTTCTCCTGAGGGTGAAATTCCTCTCCCTCTTTGGTCTCCTCTTCCCTTCGAGGCTACCGATGCTTTGTCTTCCAAACCTGATCCTTCTTCGTTACCCTTTGTCGAATCCCTTCTAGACAAGGTGAGAGCGCTGACACTCCATGGTCTCACTGGATTAGATCTCATATCTTGCTGGACTAAATGGCGAGTTCAGCCTGTGAGTCGCCGCTCGCGGCTTATGATGGATTTCACTTGTCATGCAAATGACGTCGATCGCACTTGCCCTGAAGATTGGGACAAAGGGGAGTGGATAAATTTCATTCGCCGAGTGACGGACGAGGATATTGACTCGTATGACAACGTCGGACTTGCTCCCTTCTGGGCTGAGCACAAGCCTTTTGTGGTAATGTTTACTTGTCACTTGTTTCCTCGAAAATTCCTTTCCCAAAAATTGATTATTTCTGACCTGAGCTCCTTTTCAGATCGATCCCTATTTCTGGGTTCTTCCTTCAGAGGACGTCGACTTGAACCAAGGACCGTGGCTGAGTCGTCAAGGCAAGCCGCAGCCTTTGACGAAGATACAGTTATGCACGAGGGTAGTGCTTCTGAAGAGGAACAACAAATGGCCGACGCTCTTTTGTCTTCGACTCCAAATACACCTTTCCTGGAACTTCCTGAGGTGCCTCGCAGGTCCTCGAAACGTATTTTATGCCAGAGCTCAGAAGACCCCACGCAGCCTGAGAAACGTCGCAAAGCCTTGGCATTACTGGCAGAAACAAGAGCTGCCAAATCTTTAAAACGCTGATCCCAACAAGGCTACTTTTTCTTCCGAACTGCTGCAGAGGATTGCTTCTCAATAAGCTCGGGTAATTGTTTGCGACTCTTCTCCTTCTCTTTTTGTTTTACGTTTTCTGGCAAGGAATTGCTGATCACTACTTCTTTTCATACTCTGTAGGTTCAGATTTGCAAGGTTTATCTTCTCCTTCTTCTGGTTGCCTGATGAAGAGTATCCGTGTCGCCTCTGGGTATGGTTCGCCTTCCTTTTAATGTTGCGGCTCTGCTAGGTCAGCTTATTAACCCATCAATGTTTTGCAGGGCTATGTCTGAAGAGGCTCCCAAGTCTAATTCCCATCCCACTTCTTCTCAGCAAGCTATGAGCGAGGATGATGCTGCTGATGAAAACGTGGGAAACAGTAATGGTGCGACTCAACCAAGGCCCTCCCTGGAGGAAGGTATTGCAGACGCGGCTCCTGCCGCGACTCCAGCCGCAGCTCCATCCACAACTCCTGCTGCTGGTAGGATATCTACTGAAAATAGAATTCCAGCTCCAGGAAATAGTTCTAAGTCAATCGCAGATGCCATAATTTCTGCTGGAGACAAGCATGCTGCTCTGCTGCGCGGCTTAGTTGAGCAATTTTCTTCAAGTCGCCAGGTACATATACCGTAGCCCCCAAGGATCAAAACCTTGTGTCATCGCACGGGGTGTTGATTCTTTTCCTGCTTCAAATCTCGAGCCCCCAAATTCCTGGATAATTTACCTATGCGTTTTGCTCTGTTTGTTTTCAGCGTGAACTGTCCTTGCTTGATGCTTCTGGCTCAATAAAGGGTAAAGGCATTTCCATAGACCATCCTGAAATGATGCAGTCTCGCCTGGAGCAGCATAATGAGGTCATTAGGGACCAAGATCAGGAAATAAAATCTCTCAAAGGTCAACTCGACTCCTGCGAAGAGCAATTTAAAGAACTTGAAGCTGATATGCAGCAGCGACTCATGGAGAAAGACGAGGTCATTAGATCTTTGCGAGAAGGACTGGCTCTTAAACTGAATTGATTGATCGCCTGAAGGGGACCACGCAAAGGAACTCGCCGCGCGAGATGAAAAATATAACTCGCTGCTCAAAGCCTTTGAGGGTTTTGGCTCCATGGTCAAATCAGCCGTCCTGCAGCTTGCTGGTTGGTCTTGTATTCCTTTAATCATACATATTTTGGGTAACCACTCGTTAGTCTCTGACTTGTTTCTTGCCTTTTCTTTCTTTGACATAGGACCTGAGGCCCCAGTGTCCCGCTCCAATTTGAAGGATCAACTGGTATATCTGTCTGACCTCAGCCAGCGCTTCTTAAAGGTTACCAAGGAAGTTATGACGGTAATCACTCCTGCGACTGATGGCCCAACATCTTGCGAGTATTGGATAAATAAACTGCTCAAGGCTCCACATTATGTCTCTGATTGGAAACGATCCTCTGCTCGCGCCGGAGCCGCGCATGTCTTGACATTGCTTCGAGCATATTATCCAGAGATAGATGTTGGCAAGGTTGCTCGCCACGGCCTGGCGATGAGCGCAGATGATACTGAACTGCCAATAAGCGAGTACTTCGATATCTGGAAAGGGATGCGCGGGTATGCCACAAATTTGTTGATAACTTAGACTTGGGCACTTATCTTGATAAATTCAATCTTGATGGGAGCAAGGTGTCAAGGAAAAGTCCTCAGGAGCTGAGTCATCTCGGGCTGCTCCAGCAACAGTATCTGGTGGCCCTTCTGCTTCGTCTGGCGGCGCCCTGATTATTAGGACACCTGCGACTGCAACTGCGAGACAAGCCGCGCCAATTCCCACTCCTGTTGCTCGGAAGAGGAAAAATAAATAATGTGGGACATGCCCGTTAGTCTGTAAGATATTCATGTATCATAAACAGTATTTTTGTGACCTATAAGCAGGTTCTTTTCTTGATAATTCCATTAAGTAGACGCTCGCGCGGCTCAGTATTTCCTAGGAACATGTGTGTTCAGGGTCGAGAGCGGCCATGATAGGCAATCAAGCTCGATTGACGCCACACCCCAGTACTTTGGTCGCATAATGCAAGACGCTTCTAGCTTAAGGATTGCCACTAGTTTGGCAAAATTTGAGGTGCGATTGGTACTCGCGATGCTCGTAAGGAGCCCTCAAGGGTCAGTGATATATGAAATTCAAAAGACTCAGCGACTCAATGATAGTTGAGGCGAAACGACAAACCCTTGAATGTCAAGGGTGCCGGCTTTATTTCATAATCACTCGATGTTTTACAGGGTGTTACATGATGATGCAGGCCCTTTAATGCGGGTTTTCTATTCCCCGCAGGCCATGCATACTTGATACTCATCGCACTTAGTTGCGAATTAATACTCCTAACGGAGTGGGTTGAACACCTGATTGGTTCAATTTTGAGTCGCTAAAAGCGACTCGGGTCGAGCATGATAGCTCCGATGTATATCTCATGTTGAAGCAGAGAGCAACTTTGTTAAGCGATTAGCCGCACTGAGCTGCGACTTATGTTGAGTTGAGTTTGCTTTGTAAGGTCTCACGATAACTGAGCCCCTTTGGCTGGGGTTGTTGATCGAGGCTGGGTTATGCACATGCGCCATTTCTTGTCTTCTTTTTGTATCAAGGCGACCTCTGGGGCATTATCTTGCTGATGCGCGACTTCTCGGTGGGTATTTACCATCCGGTGGCTGCATCCTGTTGGCCGCTTCCGCGGTACCTCCAACGCGACTCGTTTTGAGCTGCGATCACCGATCTGCGACTGATATCCATGTGAAGAGTTGGCGATACAAGCTTCTTCTGCGAGTACTGAGCCTGCGTTCTCGCATTCTAACGCTCTCTGTCTGTCTCCATATATTGTAATAACACCGTTTGGTCCTGGTATCTTTAACTGTAGGTAGACGTAGCAGGGGCGAGCGGTAAATTTGACATAGGCTTCTCTTCCAAAGATTGCATGATATGAGCTTTTGACTGCTACAACCTCAAAGTCTAGGAGCTCTGTGCGGAAGTTCCGCTCTGTTCCAAAGCTAACTTCAAGTGTTATCTTTCCGATTGGTCGCGTAACAGCTCCTGGGATTATTCCTTGAATTTCTTTCCTGGATGGTCGCAGCCTTGTCTCGGGTATATTCATTCTTCGGAGCGTGTCTTGATATAGGATGTTTACTCTTCCTCCTCCGTCCATTAGGACCTTACTTAACTTGTATCCCGCGACTTCTGGCGTGACCACCAGAGCTGGCTGTCCTGGATCTCTTACTTCTGGGGGGTGATCGCCGCGACTCCAAATAACCGATTGCTCTGTCCAGCGACGATACCTTTCTGGCGTTGAAATCTGACCGCTCTTCCGGCTTCCATCCGTCGTTTGTACTCCACTGTATGAAACTGTCCTATGTTTCTTCTAGGTAAAACGTCAGGCTCTTGACGAGAGCTAGATTTATTCTTGTGCTGCATCGATCTGCTGCGAGCTGTATCTGGCGTGTCGCCTTCTTTCCACCTCCGGTAATAATGACATTGCGCCTTTGTGTGACCCGCTGGCCTGCCATCTCTCCTGCGATGTAAGTCGCAAGGCACGTCGAAGATCCCCTTGCAGTTATTAGGGGTAAGGCCTTATCACTCCCTTGCTCCTGCATCTGGTGTGCGCGACGTTCTGTCTTCGCGACTGGCAGTTTCCCGTTGGGTTCTGTGATAAGCCGCCTGTCCCTCTATCTGTCTTTGCGTACTTGTCAGCCGTTGCCAAAAGCTGGTCGAAACTATCAATCTTGTGCTCAGCGCGACTTAATTTGTGCACCAGCGGCTCAAATCTACAGTTCTTTCTCATAGCTTGTATTGCAGCTTGTACTGTTAAGTTTTTGGCGGAGCCAAGGATCTCCGCGATTCTCTTGATCCAGTCGCCGCTTGATTCGTCCTCTTTTTGAATGCATTGTCTAAGGTTTTTCATATCTTCTGTTTGGAATCTGCGATGAACTTGTCCTTCAAGTCTTCCCATGTGCTTATTGATTTTGATGGCAGCCTTAACAGCCAATCCCTAGCTTCTCCCTGTATTGCCAAGTGGAAGTATTTCGCACGTATTTCTTGAGTCACATCAGCCCCTGTCATGCTTGCCTCGTAATCTTCTATCCATAAGGCAGGGTCTTGGTCACTGCGATAGGTGGTGACTCGCTGCGACTCGTCGAAGTTCGGGGGGAAACGAGTGAGCCGTATTTCCTCTCCAAAACATGCTGGTCCTTTCAATAATGAATAGGAGTTTACTGGCGCTGAATCTTCATCTGAATCAGTTTCAATCTGGGATGGCTGAGTCGCTCCGGACGTCCGCGACTCGCCTTCTATCTTCTTTTCTTTTTCCAATGATACCTGCAAACCTGCTAACTGGTTGACCACTTCTTCGACGCTGTACTTTCTCCTCCCCATGATACCTCGTTTTGCGGCTCATTGGGCGTGACTCCATACATATTTGCTTGTTGTAAAGCAGCAGTTTGCAGTAGGTCGATCGCATAGCGAGCTTCCTTATCAGCTCGCGTGTCTCCAACCGGTGCTATCTTTGACAATATCCCTATCGCGGCGTGCACGTTGCTCTCTGGGTCGCCGTGGAACTGTGATTTCATCTCTCCTCTGTCCATCTTGATCTGATGTTTTTGCTGCCAACGACGGAGTCGCCACTCTTCTTCTTGGAGTTTCTTGCGCTCAGATGTCCTTGGTTCGCACCGCCTGGTGCTTCGGCTGGCAGCGGCGGAGTCGTCGGCCTTCTTCTTGGAGTTTTTCGCGCTCAGCCGCGAGTCTTTGTGCCTCTTCACAGAGCTCCGTCCTGATAGCTTCAATCTCTTCAATCTTGAGGTCTCCTTCCTGATTTGGTAGAGATCCCCAAACAGGTCTTGATGGGACGGGGATGGGCAATCTTGCCGTAGCTTGTTGTAGCTCCTCCAACACGCGGACCCTGACCGGCCGCAGCTCCTTCACCGATTCGCTTCCTTGAGTCGCGTCCATAGATCTGCGACTGACGGATCCGACGAAAACTTTTACTGATCCGATGGGAACGATGTATCCGAACTCGATGCGATCTGCCTCGGGTCCCCACTCTGAGTCGTCGATGAAGGGGACCCCATTGATGTCTTCAACTTGGCCGATGGCGATGTCCTTGAAGCCTGATTTCGATCCTGCGCGGAACGTGACGCTTTTGACCGCAGGCCCCACGGTGGGCGCCAACTGTCGTGGGTTTGTCACGTCAGGTGTCATAGATGACTTCGTAGGTGTGGGATTATGCGAGTCAAGCATCTCCGAGCTTGGGATCGCAGGAACAAAGATCAACACAGATTTACCCAGGTTCGGCCCCCTCAATGTGAGGTAAAAGACCTACTTCCTGCCTACCCTAGATTGGTATTGATATGATAATCGAGGTGTTACAATGGAGGCGATCCGATCTGGTACTCGCCGTATGAGCTAGGGTTTGGGGCTTGATAGCTTGACCCGCTCTAAGTCCTGCGAGTCCTCTTTATATACACAGAGGCTCGCTAGGTTACAAAAGGAAACTTCCCCATAAGGAATACATCCACAGAGGCCTACTCGGAGACTACTTGGTCTTCACGTCCTCCGGGATATGTCTTCTAGATCTTTCCCTTATGGCGGTTCAATATTGGGCTTGTTCCCAAGTGGGCCTTCGTCCGTGCGAGTAAGTTAAGTCGCACTGGGCCGCGGGTTAATCCAGAAAGTATTCCCCCGACAGTAGCAGCAACTGCACCTGCAGCAGGAGCAGCAGCTGCCCGCCTGGTTCGCTCCGTTGCACGGGTGGTCCTGGTCGTGGACCTGCGAGCCCGATGCGCTGCTCCGCCCCGGAGTATGTCATCCTTGATCCGTTTGACGAGGAGGAGTAGGGCTCCATGATCAGCGACGACGAGGATAGTCTCCGGCAACCGGCCGTGGCTTTAGGTTTAGGGTTTTTACTTTTATTTTACTAGTTGACATGTACGTGCAACGCACGTGAAACAATTTACAAGTGTACCCGACGTTGGACTCCATGTCGGGTTATTGTCACCCAAGAAAACCAGACTTGCATTTGAAAGTGGTTAGTGTGAAAGACACCGTTCCCGTTAGAATCTAGTGGGCAGCGGCCGGAAATTCGTAGTTATTATGCTTGGTTTGGATGAAGTTCACAAACAAATCAGTCTATTAATTCCAGCCGTCCATATCTCCTTCTCTACTTTCTTGCACGAAACCATTGGAGGCCTAGAAAGCCTAGAAACACTAATTTAAACAAATATACATCCTCCAGATCAGCAAAGAAAATAAGAAATACTGATAATTAAGAGATTAGTGACCTAATCCTTTGGGTGAAAGACGAAATGAAACGGTAGATATTACACATGAAAAAAATATGAGCAGATTAATTAACATGCACTACCTAGTACTGGAGAATCGTAAAACACATTTAAATTCTAACAAGAATGATATATCTTTCTATTAAACAAAACATTAATGTATTTCAGCTGAAAGGGAAACAGACTAAGCGCAGCTTATAACCGATCGAGCCATCTGCTCTTACCAGCTCGTTTTCAGCTGGCAAAATCCACGAACAATATACCTCCAGGTCGAACAAACACTGAATTAGAGCAATGAGAGGCTCCAGGTCGAACAAAACTGAAGATTTGCCTCAACTATGGCTGGCCGTGGGAGTCTGGAATGATTATTCAGAGTACTAATTCTACCTCACATTTACCGTGCCACTCTCTATCTCTCACTCTCCCTAGGAATTTCTTTCGAATCCAAGGAAGCAGAAAAAAAACAGCAGCAGCTGTATCTTCTTCCTCCGTCAAGGCCTCCCAAAATAGTCATCAGCAGGGTAGTCCGTCCCCGTGACCTCCTCCACTCCTCTGTACACGGCGACCCGCGGAGCTTTGAATCAGCTTCTCATCGGTGCGACGGGTTGCAGAATAAATAATTAGGAAATCTCACGATCACAGAGAACACTTACGAATTGAGTATCCATGTCAACATGATGATCGACCGCTGAATATTATCAAACTCCAATCTCTCAGTTCTTCTGCTGTTCTGCATCTTGAGACAAACTAACAGACAGCACACAAATACTTCATACACCACAATAAGAACAGCCAAACCTGACAAGAAAATGAATAGAGATATGGGCCGATGCTGCTAGTCTCGAAACCGGTTCAGCTCCTCCTATCTGAATAACCAATGTTTTCAAAAACGATAAGAACAGCCAGATCTGAAAAAAAATTAAAAGAGAGATGAGCATGTACCAGCGGGGATTGGGATGCTTGCCAGTAATTTGTGCATATAGGAGGAGCATGTACCAGCGGGGACATTTGTGCATGGCCTGACTGACGAACTCGGGCTCGGCAGCGCGCTGGACCTGACAGAGGTGAGGGGCAGGAGGTCGGGGCCAGGCCAGGCAACGGCGGAGGAGGGGGGCCGGCTCGAGTTCCGGCGCGAAGCCCGACTCGACGTCCGTATGCTCTCCTCCCATGTGATGGTGTGCTCACATGCGGAGGCTAGGTCGCCGAAATTCGCAGCCGAGGGCGGCGGCGCCGGGAGCGTGTACAGGCTACGCGGTGCGGGCGTGCATAGCGGCGAAGCCGAGGGAGGTCGCCCTCGCCCACTGGATGCGCTTCAGGTCGGTCCTGCCCTGCTGCAGCCGGCGTCAAGGAGGACGGCGGAGGAGGCAGCAGCAACACCGCGGCGGCGTTCTGCAATCTTTTTTTTCTTTTGACGTGGGCGGCGTTCTGCAATCCATCGGGAAACATCGGGTTGGGGTTTGGGGACTCAAGCAAAAAAGAAAAATAACGTTTCGCTAACTCAACACGGACTAACTCAACACGGACCAAACAATCTCATCCGTTGATCAAAAATCGGACGCGTAATATTTAATGTATCCGGCGAAGTTTGCTCTTTTAATAGTAGTATAGATAATGTAAAAATCGGCCGTTTGTGCCTCCCCCTATCTATGAAAGAAAGACTAAAATGTGTGGCCGCATTGGGTGGACCCGCTGGCACGGTGGACACGCGCGGACAGGAGCTGTCTATTTGGTGACCGAAACGGACAAAACACGGACATATTTCGTGTATGTTTCGGTTGCCCTGTTGGAGTTACCCTAATCACTCAAGGTATTTTTCTCTTGGGAACGCTTATGTCAGCCATCCGGACACTGGTGTTGCCGTCTGTAGTGGTGGGCATTGGGCGTCTATCACTACTGACCCGGGGGTCAGTAGTCACGGAACCTAGTGATGGGCAGCCTGCATGTCTCAAAGAGCCTCAGTTGCATTTCAACATGCATATGGAGTGGGCAAGGAGTGCCAAGTTAACTCAAGCCGAAATTTAAATCACATCCATTAACTCAAATATGGACTAGTAATGAATTTGAATAAAAAAACTCTACTTGCCCTAACAAAAAATTATTAGGTTCCAGAGACCAGAAGAGAATTTAAGAGAAAATGACAAGATTTTAGGAAGTCCCTGAGGGCTACCAAAGTGTAGTCTTTCCAGAATTCATAATTCAAATTGAATTTGAATCTCTAGTCAAGAACATCACCATCACTTTGTGTTTGCCCAGCACAAAAATTGGCATATTTTGGTAGAGCCCTATAAATATTTATTTTCAATTAAAGAAAGGGAGAAGAGGGTAAAACATGAAATTATTCAACCTCTGTGGCAGCCTTCTCCTGCCTCCGGATTGGCCAACCAGGGTGGCGCCCGCCTTGTGGTCGCTGCCTATTGGCCAACGGCACTTTCGGACACGCAAAAAAAACCCTCCGCCAACGCCCCCCCCCCCCCCCCCCCCCAAACAACCCGTTATAATGGGTGTCGTTCGAGGTCATCGTCCTCAGCTTCGTTCTCCCTGCTGCCATTGCCAGCCGAGAAATCTCGAGCTCAATCAGCCCTCCACAACCCACGCATGCATGATGAAGCCGCTGCACCGGAGGCGGCGCACGGGAGTTAAGAAGCTCGTGTCAGGCTCCATTCTTCCCTTCCCGTCACCAGCCGCGAGATCAACGCTAGCTTTCCTGCACACGATCAATGTCGACTTGGCTGTGAATTACTCCCAATATGCTCAGCTATTGTCCGTCTTCTCACGTCTGTAACCATATCTCGATTGCGCATCTCCGCTATTGACTGGTTCTCGGACCAATCCTGCAGCTCAATGTCACAGAATCGAGGTCCCCATCGCCGCCGTCCGCCACACCGTTCATCGTCCATGTCGAAGCTCAGTTTCCAAGCCTCCTCATCAACTCCTTCATCCACACTGTCATCCAGGGCATGAAGGTGAAGCTCTAGGGTCATTTTTTGTTTAGAGAATAGGTGTTCCTGCTTTATTGCAAAGCATCATCCTAAAATCTGACCCTTAAATTCTAAACCCTAAACCCTTTAACCCTCATGCCAGAATACAAATTGGTCACCCTCCAATGGCATGCTCAAGCCCGCCAATGCTCAACTCTGGTGTCGTCCATTGTTCTTGTGGGGTTTGAGGCGTCATTCATGTCAGCATCGGTGTTGATGAGCCTCTTCTTTTGAGTTCCTACTGCTAGGGTCAAGAGCGTACGTAGAGAAAAAGGGGCAGATACTCACTGGATGTCAGCATTGGTGAAAATCAGCACCACACGATGACTGGCAGCAGGCTGTGCAGGGGTGGATATCGAACCAGCTCGACTCAACTCGGCTCAACTTGTAAATACTCGTTGCCAACTCAACTCAACTCGTTAACTAAACGAGCACCAGACCCCAACTTGGCTCGACTCAATAAAAACTCGAGCTGGCTCAATAAACTCATTAAGCTTGG
Organism: Poa pratensis; assembly: GCA_947311845.1. NCBI lineage: Eukaryota > Viridiplantae > Streptophyta > Magnoliopsida > Poales > Poaceae > Poa > Poa pratensis. The sequence continues at coordinate 132,883,764 of CAMZMU010000041.1, read as the reverse complement.
TAATAAATGTCAACAACATAAACATGTATGGCGGGAGTAGTCCATAATAATGTGAACTTAAACTTTTAAACACTGCTTAACAAATCATTGCCCATACCATAGAAATTGACAGCATGATAGAACATAACAACTAGATATTCCCTACATGGCTCTACTGGCTATGCTCCTGCATAGATATGGCCTAAATAATGTGGGCATTATAGATCTGAACTTTGTATTGCATGTTGATGAACAAAAACATTTAATGGAATAGCCCACCAATTAATGGTCTTAGGCATATTACAAGCGACACGAGTTCAACGAGTACTCGTAACTCGACTCATTAAATTCGTTTTCTTATTGAGCTAGAAATGTCAGATTGGCTCAACTCATTAGTATCCGAGTTCGAGTGAAGTTGAGCCGAGTTTTCGAGTACTCATTAAGCTCACGAGTTTCCAGTTTTATTTCCACCCAGCGCACCGGGTGAGCACCCGAATGAAATGTCGGACATTTTCCCCTTTTTGTAGCTCTTGCGACTTAAATCGGGACAAATATTGAGAACATCCATTGATTGATTACGGCACCGATCGAAGCGCCTTGTCGATTTCTATGAAGACGGAGTCAGCCACATGAAGTTGGTCGGACCGCAGTTGTCCACCACAAGTGGATGAAAGCACTGAGAGTTGGATTTGAGTGTAACAGCCCAAAGTTTGAGAACCTAAAAATGTGAATAAAATTTCCACTTTTTATGTTTCATTGCATCATGGCATCCATTTTATCTTGCTAAACAATAAAATAATTGGTTTGGCACCATTTCAAAACAAATGGCTAGAAATGCCAAAACTTAATCCCAAAGAGTTTGACAAAAAAATTGACAAATAAAATTAAGTTGGAGCTAATATATTTGTCAAGGAAGTGCCAAGAGTTAAAAATGTATTCCTCCTAAAGGAATTCAAAGTGTAGGGTTAAAGAAATTGTGGAAACTTCCAAAATGCCTACAAGCTTTTCCTATTTTATTTTCCAAGCAAATGACCTCCAAATGACTTCAAAAATTTATGAGTGCTTACATCTGATGTAAGGAGGATACCCCAAAAATTTCATAGATTTTGGAAATTGGTAAGGGCCTCAATTAATTCAAATACAGCTGCTGCAAGAATATTCCAGAACAAAAAAAAGGGACTTACTTGTAATGGGAAAAGAAAGTACAAGGGGTTTTTGGAAAAAGCTTCTTCTTCTTCCTATAGCGCCAGTGGCAGCGGCATGGCGCCAGTGCTCGCCATGCACCGCGCCACCGGGGCCCCTCCTGCCGCTCGAAGAGGATAAGGAGGCCACTGAGGCGCTCCTCTGCTCCCCCTCCCTCACTCGCCTGCTCACCCGCTCTTCTCTCTCCCTCTGCTTTCCTCTCCACGGCCGAACCCTAGCTAGCTCGCCGTCGCGCATCGCCGCCGTTCTAGGTCGCCTGGAGCAGATCGAAGCGTGCCATCGTCTCCGCCTCATCCTCCTCTTCTTCTCCCTGCAAGGAATCGACGCGGGGAGCTGTAAATCGACGGCAACAAATCTTCTTCTTCCTCTCCGGCCGACGCACTCCGAGCAAGCTCGCCGCCGTCCCCGTCCACCTCTGCACCAACGGATCGTACGCACGCGTCGAGGGTGAGATAACGCATCTCCTAGACATGTCCGTGCTTCCCTGTTCGTCGTAGAACGTTGAGTCGCCGTTAGGCCGTAGACCGCCGCCGCCTCCGGTGACCATTTGGTCTGTGGCGCCGCCAGTAGATAGCCCGTAGCCGTGCGCGTTGAATGCAGCCCTTAGATCGTCCCAGCGCGTGCTCCTCTGACGGGGCCGAGCGCGTTGCCGCCACGGTCACCGCCGTGCGCTCGCGCCGGTCATGGCCTCGGCGCAGTCAACGCCGCCGTGGCCTCGGGCCCACAGGTCAGTGGCACAAGCTAGCCCAGCCTTGGGTATAAAACTTTTCGTGAGATTTTCTGGAGAAATAAAAGAAAAGGCAGGAAATTGTTTAAACTTCTAAATTCCATAACTAATTGAATACTTGTCCAAAAATTGCAAATAATATACCAAATTGTTCAGAAAAAGAAGGTCTGTATGTTGGTATAACTCACACATCCAAATAAATTAGTTTATTTGATGCTTTATTAAAATAAGGACAATGGCAGAAAAGAAAATGATTTTGGGAAATTCATAACTTTAAAAATAATGATCCAAAAATTAAGTTTGAACTATCAAAATGTTCAGCACTTAATATACTTCATGTTTCACCTTGTTCCCAAACATGGATAATTAGTTTTAGGGCTGTTTAAAATAATTTAAGAAAATGACAGATTTAAAAGTGGATTTTATAAATTCAATAACTTTTTAATGGTTCAACAGAAAGTTGTGTTTGATATGTCAAAATGCTCATAAAAATATGAACTAACCAGTAACATCATTTGAATGCATATTGGAACCAAATTGTAGTACTGTACATTTTAGAAGTTAGAGAAATCATTAAGTTAAATATGGGGCTTTATTTTTCTCTTGTCGAAATAATTATTTTGTACCCCATTTAAATTGGAAGATGTTGTTATGCTAATTTCAGTGCACCAAGACTGTCATGCCATCATGTGTTTGTTCATTGCATATGTTATGCTTGCGTGGTTATTGATTGTGTCTCTCCGTTGTTTTCATGCATCTATAGAGCAAGCAGTCGGGGTTCCACCATAATACCCCGACGAACCGTACTACCAGCCCGTTGAGCAAGGCAAGCGTAATCCCCCCTCTGAGCATGTCTCCTCCTATGTTTCCCGCGAATATTTTCTCCACTATAATATTGCATGCGGTTCCAAATGTCAATTTGGTGGGATTAGAGTATCCTAGTAGTTGCATTATGTTTCCGATACCCTTACTTGTTTCCCTCCTAATATCCATAGGACTGTATTGTTGGCCTGAGTTACTTAAGTACGTTATGAATATGCTTAGCCCTGCTTAGTTAAATGTTTAAGTCGTCCGGTGGATATTTCATTTGTTGGAACTATTGATGGAATGTCCGGATGATGGTGGAGAAATGGGGATACCGCTGAAAAAACATGCTTAAAGGCGGGGATGAGAGGTCACTGTGGTTGTGGTGTTTGTCTCGTTCTCGCCGTATAGGTGCGAGTTCTTTACCTCTTGAACCAAGACCGAGCGTGCAACCATGCGTGAGGCCTATGCAGTAGCAGGAACCCTCATCGACTAAATAACTCGTGCGGGGCTAGCCAGGGTCCTCTAGTTTGAGTTTCCATTTGCGCGTGCGTGAAGATGGTGGCAAGGACTGGGATGAGGATGGTGGTGTTTAGGAAAATGAGTGGCCACGGGGCAGGGTGTTGGAGGCACTGAACCTGTCCCGTCCTCACTGATGATCATGGGTTAGTCTCAAGCGAGGGAGAAGTCGTAACCGCTCCCACTCAGCCGGCTCTCCCCGGAAGAGAGCTAAAATCTAGGCAATGAGCCGGACGTTACGCGCGGCAAACATTGTGCACCCCTGCAGGGTTAAATCTTTTCAAAAAGCCGTGTCCGCGGTTATGGGCGACTTGGGTACGGACGAGAAGACCATAGAGAACATGAACCGAATGATTAAAACTTGACTTCAAGAATGCAAGGTTCACTTCCTCGAGGGTGATTCGGGGAGGAGCCTCTGTAGAAAGATACAGTGGTTGATGGTGGTTGTTGATGAAGATGATCGAGAGAAAAGAGTTTACTTCTTACCCCCTTTGAAAATATTGTGATTAGTCGATGCCAGATGTCTTTTATAAAGAAAACCAGCTTTATGCAAAATAGCCATAAAACCTTTGAAAGCCAATCATCGAGCTAATAGCTCTAGTAATCTTGCAGAGTTCGTCGAACTCAACGTTGCTTTGTTGATTTTCAGTGGAGGACTTCGCCGACACTGAAGGTGGGTTCTATGTGGACGTCGACGAGTAGTCTGGGGTTCCCAGGTGGCAGCTTGGGACATCCCGGAACAACTGGCGCTGGAATGTTATTTATAGGCCTCTTAGGCCATAACTTGGATCTTGTTCTTTAGAACAACCTACTTCACTTCCGCATGATGTACTGTTGGGTCTATGACCTCTAGTTGAAATATCTGCTATCTTTCTCTACTATAAGAGTTGAACTATAATTCTTTGAGTCGTAGAGTCTGTGATGTGCCAGTTGTTCCACAAGTCTTGATCTCTCTATTATACATTGATAGTTGTGCCTGCGTTATGGCATCAATCGGGTTGTTGCGTTGCCGATGATCCATTCCGAGCAACGCCTGCCAAAGGTTTTGGCCGGGGAGTGGTAAACCCATAACCTCCGGTTGTATCGCATAACCAGTGACACACAGCATCACTGTATAGTTCTGCGGTCGGGCACCACAAGTTGGTATCAGAGCAGGACTGCCTGTAGGAAACCCTTCTACTGGTCGACGTTGAGTCTAGTGTTTGTCGAAATATTTTAACCTAAAAATGAGTTGTGAAAACCATTTTAGGATTCTTTTTACTCCTTATCTGGTTACCCTCTAATCTCGGAGCCATCTTACCTCGATTTGAGTTAAAAGTTTTACTTCTCATCTGTTACCTCAAAACTTTAGGATCACGGGGTTGGGTTCTACCTTAGTGTTATGTGTCCGGTTGCTCCCGCTGCGCCACAATCCGAAGTAAACACAGTTGTCTGTGAACATCTTTCTTCCTACTGAGTCTAATCATTTATTCCTTCTCTGGGTTTTAAACCAAGGACTTGAACAGAAGGTCCCGGATTGTGCCGGAAAGTGTGTGTTGAATCACGTGGTTTCCTAACCATTTGAATCTCACGCTGGTAGTACATGATGCTAATCTCTGACCCAAGTTCCATTTTGTTGGTCCCCTGTTCGTTGTTACACAAAGTATTATCGTCCCTAGTATGTGTACTTGAGTAGACGGTAATGCTCTTGTCTCAACCATTCGGAGATAGATACCAACGGTGTCCTTGTCAATTCTCCAGAATGGCTCGAGGAGGCCGCGGTAACAACAACAATGAGGAGGAACCGCCGCCACCCCCTTCAATGGCGCAAGTTTTGATGGCCATCGAGGAGAACCGCGGGCATAATGATCGGCTGCTCGAACAGTTGGTGCAGCAGAATGCACGGAGGAACAATGACTGCAACACTCTCACTGAGTTCCTGTGCTCGCAGCCACCCACCTTCGCTGATGCTAAGGAGCCACTGGAAGCTGATGACTGGCTTCGCGCTCTGGAGCGCAAGTTCTCCGCGCTGCATGTTCCCGTGGCCGAGCAAGTCAACTTCGCCACCAACCTCCTGACTGGTGCGGCTGGCTGTTGGTGGGAGAGTCATGTGGCGCTATTCGCGCCAGGGCATGCCTTCACTTGGGCGGAATTCCGCACTGCCTTTCGTGCGGCCTACATCCCTCAGCCAATTTTGGACTTGAAGAGGAGGGAGTTCCTGGATCTGCACCAGGGCCGCATGGACATCCGAGCTTATGGTCGTGAATTCAATCATCTCTCTCGTTACGCCCCTCGGGACGTGACCAATGATGCTGACAAGCAAGAATTGTTCCGCAAGGGGCTTGCGCCGAGGCTCCGCTATGAGCTGCCGCCCTTTAAGTTCCAGAACTACCAGGAGCTGTTCAACCAGGCTCTCACTCTTGAGCAGGGCAGAAAGGAACTTGAGCCTTCCAAGAGGCCAGCACAAGGGGACCACCCGAGTTCCTCGGTTCCTGAGAGCAAGAAGCGCTGGATCTTCGTTCCCTACAGCGCTGTGCCGCGTGCTCCATTCATGCCGAGGGCCGCGGGATACAGGCCACCACCGCCGCGCCCCACTACTTCGACACCTGGGGCGAGCGGGAGTGGGTATCGTCCTCAGCTACCTGCCCTACCTGTACTCACTTGCTACAGCTGTGGCCAGACTGGCCACTACTCCAGGGAGTGCCCCCAGAAGGCACCTATTTCGGGAACACCTGCACGAGCCCCCGCCACTCTAGCTGGCAAGGCTGGTCCTATCGTGCGTGGGCGCCTGAACCACGTCTCTGCTGAAGAAGCTGAGGAGGACCCCGGCGTACTCATGGGTGAGTTACGAATCAACCCAGCTACAGTTTTGTTTGACTCTGGAGCATTGCATTCATTCATTTCCATAGCATTTGCAAAAGACCACCACATACCGTTCGAGAAGATGAGACGTCCCTTAGTGATCTCCACGCCTGGCTCCAAATGGCAAACCGATGAGGTTACTCCGGAGGTCCAGATTATTATAGGTCACTGGTCCTTCCCTTTCGCGCTGGTAGCTTTGAAGTCAAGCGGCATTGATGTCATACTGGGCATGAACTGGTTAGTAAAATACCTGGCTAATCTCGACTGTGCTGCCAAGAAAATTACCGTGACCACTTCTTCCGGTGACACTATAGAGTATTGGTCCGCTCTATCAAGACCTCCATCCTCAATCATTCCCTATCACCGGAGATCAGCCTATGCTTTATGGAAGGTGAATCCCCCCCCCCCTGAAATACATGAAATACACGTGATGTGTGACTTCCCGGATGTTTTCCCGGAAGAATTGCCTGGCATGCCACCTGATCGAAAAGTGGAGTTTGTCATAGACTTGATGCCAGGTACTGCTCCGATTTCCAAGAAACCCTACCGTATGCCGCTGGAAGAGTTGGCTCTGTTGAAGGAGCAAATCGATGAGCTGTTAGCGAAGGATTTTATTCAGCCTAGCAGTTCACCTTGGGGTTGTCCGGTACTCTTTGTCAAAAAGAGGGATTCTACCGTTCCTCGTTTGGTTTCTGATTATAGGCCGTTGAATGCGGTGACCATCAAGAATAAATATCCTATTTCCCGGATCAATGATCTTATAGATCAGTTAGCTGGTGCAACAGTATTCTCCAAAATGGATCTGAGGTCAGGATACCATCAGATCAAGATCAGAAAGGAGGATATCCCAAAGACGACAGTCATTACTCGCTATGTCCTTTGGTCTCACCAATGCTCCAGCTACCTTCATGAGGCTCATGAACTCCATCTTCATGGATTATCTTGACAAGTTTGTCGTCATCTACATCGATGACATCCTCGTCTATTCCAAAACCGACGAAGAGCATGATGAACATCTTCGGTTGGTTCTGACACGACTTTGAGAACACCGTCTCTATGCCAAGTTCTCCAAGTGTGAGTTCTTGTTGGATAAACTTGTCTTCCTTGGACATGTGATATCCGCAAATGGTGTGTCAGTCATTCCCGACAAGATCCAATCCATTTTGGATTGGAAAACTCCAAAGTCAGTCAAGGACATTCGTAGCTTTCTCGGATTGGCGGGTTACTACCGCCGATTCATCAAGGTTTCTCCAAAATAGCTAAGCCCATGACTGACCTTCTCAAGAAGGATAAAAAGTTTGCATGGATGGACAAAGCTGAAGAGAGCTTCAAAGCACTGAAAGCCAAACTCACGTCTGCTCCTGTGCTCGTCCTGCCAGACACCAGCAAGGATTTCGTCGTCTTCTGTGACGCCTCCCTGCAAGGCTTGGGCTGTGTACTCATGCAAGAGGGCCATGTGGTGGCGTATGCTTCTCGCCAACTGAAGCCACATGAGCACAATTACCCTACTCATGATCTAGAACTTGCCGCTGTTGTTTATGCTCTGAAGCAGTGGAGACCATACCTATTTGGTAACCGTTGCGAGATTTTCTCAGATCATAAGAGTCTGAAGTACCTCTTCACCCAGCCTGATTTAAATCTTAGGCAGAGGCGTTGGTTGGAGTTAATAAAGGACTATGATGTGAGTCTGAACTATCAACCCGACAAAGCCAATGTCGTGGCTGACGCGCTAAGTCGGAAGTCCTATTGCAACAATCTGAGGGTTGTAGAGGCTCAACCTGCTCTCCATGAAGAGTTCTCCCGACTGAACCTGGAAATAGTTCCCTCTGGCTATCTAGCAAATCTGGATATCAAGTCTACTCTTGAAGACCAGATTAAGGATGCTCAAAAGTGGGATGAGGGTATCCTTCATATCAAGAAGAACATCGCTAGCGGGAAGGCTAAATGCTTCTCAGAAGATGAATCCAGAACCGTTTACTTTGGTGACCGTCTGGTAGTGCCAAAGAACCGAAAATTGAGGGAGCTGATCCTCCAAGAAGCTCATGAATCACCTCTCTCTATTCATCCCAATAGTACCAAAATGTACCAAGACCTTCGACAACAATTCTGGTGGACTCGGATGAAACGAGAAATCGCCAAGTATGTTGCTGAATGCGACACCTGTCGTAGGGTAAAGGCTGAACATCAAAGGCTTGCTGGCACTCTCCGCCCTATTGTAGTTCCGGAGTGGAAATGGGACGAAATTGGTATGGACTTCATCACCGGTTTTCCCAGGTCTCCTAAGGGCAACAATGCTATCTAGGTAATCATTGATCGACTGTCCAAAGTGGCTCACTTCCTACCCGTCCCCGACGAGATACGTGCGAGTCAACTGGCCGACTTATATATGGCTCGTATTGTTCCATTGCATGGGGTCCCTCTGAGGATCATATCGGACCGTGGAAGTATCTTCGTATCCAAATTCTGGCAGAGTTTCCAAACTGCTATGGGAACCCGTCTCAATTTCAGTACAGCCTACCATCCCCAGACAGATGGTCAGACCGAAAGGGTGAATCAGGTTTTGGAGGACATGCTCAGGGCATGTGTAATCTCCTTTGGCAAGGGTTGGGAGAAGTATCTTCCCTTCGCGGAGTTTTCCTACAACAATAGCTATCAAGCTAGTCTGGGTATGGCCCCATTCGAGGCTCTGTATGGAAGAAAATGCCGAACTCCGCTAAATTGGTCCGAGACCGGAGAGAGGGCACTCTTTGGTCCGGATGTTATCAATGAAGCCGAGGAGAAGGTTAGAATCATACGAGAGAATCTGAAGATTGCCCAGTCACGGCAGAAGAGTTACTATGACAAGCATCATCAGGAGGTTCACTATGAAATTGGTGATAAAGCTTACCTCCGTGTCTCTCCCTTCGAGGCGTTCGCCGCTTCGGGATCAAGGGAAAATTGGCCCCTCGCTACATTGGCCCTTTTACTGTTCTGGCCAAGCGAGGATATCTTTCTTATCAATTGGAGTTACCGGCCAACTTCCCAGATGTTCATGATGTGTTTCATGTATCCCAACTTCGCCGTTGTTTCAAAGATACTATCCATGGAGTCAATCATGAAGAGCTGGATATCCAGGAAGATCTCACTTATCGCGAGCATCCTATCCGCGCTCTGGATGAGGCAGAAAGGAAGACTCGTAACAAGTCACCAAGTTCCTCAAAATTCAGTGGTCTCACCATTCCGAAGAGGAAGCAACCTGGGAAAGGGAGTCTAATCTCCGTGAGGAGTATCCCGACTTCTTCTCGCAATCTTAGAATCTCGGGGCGAGATTCTTGTAAGGGGGTAGAATTGTAATAGCCCAAAGTTTGACAACCTAAAAATGTGAATAAAATTTCCACTTTTTATGTTTCATTGCATCATTGCATCCATTTTATCTTGCTAAATAATAAAATAATTGGTTTGGCACCATTTCAAAACAAATGGCTAGAAATGCCAAAACTTAATCCCAAAGAGTTTGACAAAAAAAATTGACAAATAAAAATTAGTTGGAGCTAATATATTTGTCAAGGAAGTGCCAAGAGTTAAAAATGTATTCCTCCTAAAGTAATTCAAAGTGTAGGGTTAAAGAAATTGTGGAAACTTCAAAAATGCCTATAAGCTTTTCCTATTTTATTTTCCAAGCAAATGACCTCCAAATGACTTCAAAAATTTATGAGTGCTTACCTCTGATGTAAGGAGGATACCCCAAAAAATTCATAGATTTTTGAAATTGGTAAGGGCCTCAATTAATTCAAATACAGCTGCTGCAAGAATATTCCAGAACAAAAAAAAAGGATTTACTTGTAATGGGAAAAGAAAGTACAAGGGGTTTTCGGAAAAAGCTTTTTCTTCTTCTTCCTGTAGCGCCAGTGGCAGCGGCATGGCACCAGTGCTCGCCGTGCACCACGCCACCGGGGCCCCTTCTGCCGCTCGAAGAGGATAAGGAGGCCACCGAGGCGCTCCTCTGCTGCCCCTCCCTCACTCAACTGCTCACCCGCTCTTCTCTCTCCCTCTGCTTTTCTCTGCACGGCCGAACCCTAGCTAGCTCGCCGTCACGCATCGCCGCCGTTCTAGGTCACCTGGAGCAGATCGAAGCGCACCATCGTCTCCGCCTCGTCCTCCTCTTCTTCTCCGTGCAAGGAATCGACGCGGGGAGCTGTAAATCGACGGCAACAAATCTTCTTCTTCCTCTCCGGCCGACGCACTCCGAGCAAGCTCGCCGCCGTCTCCGTCCACCTATGCACCAACGGATCATACGCACGCGTCGAGGGTGAGATAACGCATCTCCTAGACATGTTCGTGCTTCCCTGTTCGTCGTAGAACATTGAGTCACCGTTAGGCCGTAGACCGCCGCCGCCGGAGCTCACCATCGTCGCCGCCTCCGGTGACCATTTGGTCTATGGCGCCGCCAGTATATAGCCCGTAGCCGTGCGCGTCGAATGCAGCCCTTAGATCGTCCCAGCGCGTGCTCCTCTGACGGGGCCGAGCGCGTCGCCGCCGCGGTCACCGCCGTGCGCTCGTGCCGGTCGTGGCCTCGGCGCAGTCAACGAGCCATGGGCCTCGGCGTCGACGTGGCTGCCGCCATGGCCTCGGGCCCACAGGTCAGTGGCACAGGCTAGCCCAGCCCTGGGTATAAAACGTTTCGTGAGATTTTCTGGAGAAATAAAAGAAAAGGCAGGAAATTGTTTAAACTTCTAAATTCCATAACTAATTGAATACTTGTCCAAAAATTGCAAATAATATACCAAATTGTTCAGAAAAAGAAGGTCTGTATGTTGGTATAACTCATTTATCCAAATAAATTAGTTTATTTGATGTTTTATTAAAATAAGGACAATGGCAGAAAAGAAAATGATTTTGGGAAATTCATAACTTTAAAAATAATGATCCAAAAATTAAGTTTGAACTATCAAAATGTTCAGCACTTAATATACTTCATGTTTCACCTTGTTCCCAAACATGGATAATTAGTTTTAGGGCTGTTTAAAATAATTTAAGAAAATGACAGATTTAAAAGGGGATTTTATAAATTCAATAACTTTTTAATGGTTCAACAGAAAATTGTGTTTGATATGTCAAAATGCTCATAAAAATATGAACTAACCAGTAACATCATTTGCATGCATATTGGAACCAAATTGTAGTACTGTACTTTTTAGAAGTTAGAGAAATCATTAAGTTAAATATGGGGCTTTATTTTTCTCTTGTCGAAATAATTATTTTGTACCCCATTTAAATTGGTAGATGTTGTTATGGTAATTTCAGTGTATCAAGACTATCATGCCATCATGTGTTTGTGCATTGCATATGTTATGCTTGCGTGGTTATTGATTGTGTCTCTCCGGTGTTTTCATGCATCTATAGAGCAAGCAGTCGGAGTTCCACCACAATACCCCGACGAACCGTACTACCAGCCCGTTGAGCAAGGCAAGCGTAATCCCCCCCCCCCCCTCTCTGAGCATTTTCTCCTCCTATGTTTCCCGCAAATATTTTCTCCACTATAATATTGCATGCGGTTCCAAATGTCAATTTGGTGGGATTAGAGTATCCTAGTAGTTGCATTATGTTTCCGATACCCTTACCTGTTTCCCTCCTAATATCCATAGGACTGTATTGTTGGCCTGAGTTACTTAACTATGTTATGAATATGCTTAGCCCTGCTTAGTTAAATGCCTAAGTCGTCCGGTGGATATTTCATTTGTTGGAACTGTTGATGGAATGTCCGGATGATGGTGGAGAAATGGGGATACCGCTGAATAAACATGCTTAAAGGCGGGGATGAGAGGCCACTGTGGTTGTGGTGCTTTGTCTCGTTCTCGCCGCCTAGGTGCGAGTTCTTTACCTCTTGAACCAAGACCGAGCGTGCAACCATGCGTGAGGCCTATACAGTAGCAGGAACCCTCATCGACTAAATAACTCGTGCGGGGCTAGCCAGGGTCCTCTAGTTTGAGTTTCCATTTGCGCGTGCGTGAAGATGGTGGCAAGGACTGGGATGAGGATGGTGGTGTTTAGGAAAATGAGTGGCCACGGGACAGGGTGTTGGAGGCACTGAACCTGTCCCATCTTCACTGATGATCCTAGGTTAGTCTCAAGCGAGGGAGAAGTCGTAACCGCTCCCACTCAGCCGGCTCTCCCCGGAAGAGAGCTAAAAGCTCGGCAATGAGCCGGACGGTACGCGTGGCAAACATTGTACACCCCTGCAGGGTTAAATCTTTTCGAAAAGCCGTGTCCGCGGTTATGGACGACTTGGGAACGGACGAGAAGTCCATAGAGAACATGAACCGAATGATTAAAACTTGACTTCAAGAATGCAAGGTTCACTTCCTCGAGGGTGATTCGGGGAGGAGCCTTTGTAGAAAGATACAGTGGTTGATGGTGGTTGTTGATGAAGATGATCGAGAGAAAAGAGTTTACTTCTTACCCCCTTTGAAAATATTCTGATTAGTCGATGCCAGATGTCTTTTATAAAGAAAACCAGCTTTATGCAAAATAGCCATAAAACCTTTAAAAGCCAATCATCGAGCTAGTAGCTCTAGTAATCTTGCAGAGTTCGTCGAACTCAACGTTGCTTTGTTGATTTTCAGTGGAGGACTTCGCCGACACTGAAGGTGGGTTCTATGTGGACGTCGACGAGTAGTCTGGGGTTCCCAGGTGGCAGCTTGGGACATCCCGGAACAGCTGGCGCTGGAATGTTATTTATAGGCCTCTTAGGCCATAATTTGGATCTTGTTGTTTAGAACAACCTACCGCTTCCGCATGATGTACTGTTGGGTTTGTGACCTCTGGTTGTAATATCTGCTATCTTTCTCTACTATAAGAGTTGAACTATAATGCTTTGAGTCGTAGAGTCTGTGATGTGCCAGTTGTTCAACAAGTCTTGATCTCTCTATTATACATTGATAGTTGTGCCTGCGTTATGGCATCAATCGGGGTGTTGCGTTGCCGATGATCCATTCTGAGCAACGTCTGCCAAAAGTTTTGGCCGGGGAGTGGTAAACCCGTATCCTCCGGTTGTATCGCATAACCGGTGACACACAGCATCACTGTATAGTTCTGCAGTCGGGGCGCCACATTAAGCCCGAGAAACAGCGGGCGGATTTGGGCTAGTTGTTAGATTCGGTCACATCATGTTGGTCAGGCCGCATTTGTCCACCTCAGGGCAGAAGAAAGTGTAGGACAAAAGCGGCCAGAGTCAGGACCGAGGAAAGATTTGGCCCATCATGTAAATGTAGTATTAGTCGGTTTTTCCACTTCTCCCATGTTCCTCAAATCCATGATTTGTCGGTTCTTGCAGCCAGATCCGCTCGCTTGGTGACCGGATCCACGTGATGAGTGGCCGGATCCAAATGCTAGGTGGTTTGATCCGTGTACCCAGGTATTCTCGGAGTACCATATGGAGCCATTCAGGTTTTTTTTCATCTTCTATTTATAATACGTACTTCGACATCTAAGTGACCTTATGAATTTCTTTTGTCCAGGATTCGATTGATTTTGGCATTAGGAACATAAATCCAACCATGGCAGGGTCATTACCATCTGGAAGTTCATCTGGAATTTGTTTTAGGAAAATATATAAGTATGTTGCTTCAAGTTCAACAAAGCTCTGTGGCTTTGTCCAATTCTACAGAACTACACTTGAACGGAATTGGAAGGATCAATTGTGCGATGGACCAGAGTTAGACATGATTTGGTTTAAATTAAATTGTTGGATGCAGCCCTTTTTATGCACTTGGCTAAAAACCAGGGTACTGATGAGACAGGAGACCATCCATCAATTTCTCTTTCTCTACATCTCAAGTTGCAATATTTTTTTACTGTGTTGAATATTGTAATGGATGTTTTCTCAGTGCTATTGTGTTGCTAAATCACTGATCTTCGCTCTCTTTATGATCCACTGTTCCACTAACTAGTGTTGTCCCTTAGAGCTTCTTCTTTAATCTGTTTGTAAAGTTTCACCGAATATTCAGTGCACATGTCAGCCACATGGACAGGGTTTACACCTATAATCTTTCAGAACCAAGCCATCTTTATTCATTAATACTGCAGAAGTACATATACATGATAAGATGTCAGGACTACAAAGAACACTTACGCAGAAATAAACTTCCCGTAAACTGATCACAGGAATACATTATCTCACATTGTGTACGATCCATAGGTGCAAACAACAATATTTGCTAATTTTCCTATAGCTTCATGTTTCCTCCACCGAATATTATCTCTCAGGTTTCTTGGCAATCTCCATCGGACAAGGATCACTAGCAAGCCTATCATCCAGAAGATGTACACCCGTTTCCTCTTTGTTGCTTCTGAATATGCACTAGGGATAAGGGACCTATTTCCTCTCTGTGACGTTTCTTGGGAGGAACAATGTAGTTAGGCTCTCGTAATTCTGCATTCAAAACATGTGGAGACAAGCTTGCATAGAGATCAAGCAAACTAATTGGACACACTGTGATTTTTTTTGCAAGGAAAAGTTGAGAAACAAAGCCAATTGTACTCCTGGCAACGAGCAGTAACAAAAGTTACAAGAATACAGAGCTGTCGATTGTGACTCCTGCCAAAGAGGGGTAGGTCGCCGAGTCGCTGCAGCCGAGTGGTAAGTCGCCGCTCTATGGAGATCACCGTGAAACTGCAGATTAGGGGGAGCTCGCCGCGTCGCCGCGGACAAGCGCCAGGTCGCCGCGCTGCCGCGGACGACGTGTAGGTCGCCGTGGCGCCCCGATCTAGGGGAGAGAATGGGATGAGAGAGAGGAGAATAATGACGGTGGGGTAATTGAGAAGAATTATCTAAATATACTTTCACATTAGATTAAAAAACCCTTTCACATTAGATTAAAAAAAGAATATTGGTGTTTCAGGTATACTTTCAGGTACTTACAATCTGTTACTTTCTCGTAACTCCTATTTTATGGCCGTTTGATTACAGTTGATGGACGGTTGTTAAAAATACAAACTACCATAAAACTTGTGTTTGTTTTAAGTATGAAGGAAAGTAAGTGAAGGATTGTGATGACTTGTAAGCATTATATCCTAGATTATTCTCCATTGATTGATCACAAACTTAGCTTGATTTGGGCGTCGACCTAGCTTGTCTCCAACAATGACACTATATATTTCATTTACAATACGTTTCTGGGAGAAAAAAATCATGAAACGAGAATATCAGTTTGACTATGATATTCCACGCAAAAAAAAAGTTTTTGACTATGCTATTGACAATCCGCTATGCCGACGGGCCGAGTAAGTTTTGCACGCCTGTTGGAGCTGCCTCTGCGAGCTCGATGATGCTCTCCACCGTGCCATCTTGGATGAAACGGCATAGCCTGTTGGCGCACATCATCTTCAGCCTCTCCAACAGGTACACATCGGCGGCCACGAAGAGCTGCCGCGTCGCCGCCTCGTCCGCGGTCGCCCCGTCCGGCGCCAGCCGGTCGTTGTAGATGTAGTGGAGGACAGCCTTGAACACCTCGGGGCTGGTGCCTCTGATCTCTACTTAGGCGTGTGCCGCTCGTCTCGCTCCAGTGGCCGTAGAGCAGCCTGTCGAACCATGGCGACTGGCTCGCGAGCACCAGCCTGTGCGCCTCCAGGACCACGCCGTCCACGCTGAATTTCACATCGAACGTAACGGGGCCCTCCCGCTGGCGAGGAACCTCGCGGCGTTCTCTGTGAAACAGGACGGCGGCACCGGCACCTCGACGGGGCCCGGCAGACCGCGGGGTTCTTCTAGCTTTAGGACGCTGATGGAGTCGTCGTGGAGGGCTGCCCCCTCGAGACGCTTCCGTGAGATGAACCGGCGCATGCCCCAGCTGTAGCTGTAAAAGTCGAACTTGGCCACGGCGGAGTTTACACCGTAGACGACTTCGCCGCCGTTGCGGGGGTTGATGAGCTGGAACTTGACGGCGGCTTGCACGTCCCTGAGCGGCCTGCTGGCCGTCTGCACGAACCAGGCGGGGTCGAGCCAGTCGAAGATGTTGAATATAAATATTGTGTAGTCCCTTTTCATCAGTTGGAACTTTTGATCTAGATGGCTAGTTCAGCAATTCTATATGGTATCAGAACCAAAAGGTCTTGAGTTCGGGATTAAAAAAAGGAAAAAAAAGATACTACGGCCTGCTCATATCCCACGCTAGGGCCTAAAATAGTCTAGACATGACGGGGAGTATAGAATATAAATATTGACTAATCCCTTTCCATCAGTTCAGACTTTTGGTCTAGATGGCTAGTGCAGCAATTCAACAAAACTACAAACCAGTCGTCGCTGCCGCCACAAAACGCTCCTCTCTACAACCGCGCACACGATTCTGGCAAAGCCGTTGTGTGCTCGGTGGGTTACCACCAGTCTTGGCAAAACTGGTGGACTCACTTATGGCCGCGTCCTCTGACGCCTACGCAATTTTTTGCGCCTTCGGCATTGCGGCTACAACAACTACGACGAGTACTACATCGACCACGGCTACATCATGATCGACTACCTTGCCATCGACATCAAGGGCAACATCTACAACACCTCCAGTCAACACCGTCCGCGTCGTCACTTGCGTCCACGCCACTCCGCTGTGACTGCGGGAGGGAAGAGAGGAGAGAACATCAGAGACGCGTTTGGTGTCGACAGGAACGCGAGCCTTCAAATCCAGTCGCAATCGTTCGCTTCACTCCCGCTACGACTGAGAGGGAATATAGGATACGTATAAGATAGATAGACTAGGATCTTCTTGTATCCCAAGTCATTAGGCATCTTGGCCACCAAGTCATGTACTTCTATATATACCCATGAGGGTCACCGTAATAAACAAAAAAACATTAGGGTTTCATATTTTCTACTGAAGAAGATGTGGCCGTCGGGATAGAATCGGATATTCCACTCGAGGCCGTCGACAGTGAAGTTGGCGGAGACAGATGGGTTGGCCGATGCCGATGTGGCCTTTGGTCCGGCTGTAGTTGCGGATGGTGAACTCATGCGTAGCCGACACTCTGGTCGCGTCGGAGTTGGAGTGGACCGATCGCGTCATCTCCTCGCTGCACCCCATGGCAGAAGCTTCCCTGTAATAAACTTGGCAACAACTTGTCGAGGGGTAAATTGCTCCTGTGCGACGTCTTTTCACGGCAATGGACGGAGAGCGACGTCGTTGGGCGGAATAGCTATAGTGCGACGCTTCTGTGAGCGCAAATAGCCCAGGCCCGACATGGTCTTTAAACACAACTGATTGTTACTGTTAGGATTTGAACCCACAACTTATCCACGTCAGCGTGGGACCCACCTCAAATCCACCTCACCGTAGTTAGAACAGACCCCGTTGTTAGAATACATACACGTATTAGACTAGGGATTAGAAATTTAGGATTAGGGTACATCTTGTATTCCAAGTCTTAAGCTTCTTGCCTCCCAAGTTTGTACCACTATATATACGCCACGAGGATCCAAGCAATACAACAACAAAGATTAGGGTTCAATATTTTTACATGGTATCATGACGTCGATCTTAGTGTTCTAAACACTTTCGCAGCGCGCCGCCCCGGGGAGATGAATCTCTTCTCCTCGGGGGCGCGGCACCCGGTTTCGATCAAAGATCGGATCGGTTCTTTAGATTAGATTTTAGATAATTTTCAAAATTTCCAATTTCGTAGATTAGATCCACTTTAACCAAATAAATCCCTAAATCTATTAGATCCACCCATCTTCTAGTGAAAATTAGTGCAGAATTAGGGCTTCGGCAAGATCCGATCTGCAGCGTTTCGGCTCCGACGACATCGTGCACTTCGGCTGCGCCTTCCGCTGGGAGCATCACGCGCACGGGTAGCGACTGGCCGGCGACATCTCCATCAGGCCTGAAGACAGCACATGCACAAGATCAACGCTCGCGCACTAGCTACGCATCACTACGAGACAAGATGCGCAGGACGGCAGGACATGCATCCTCGTCCGGCGAAAATTGGTGCAAATCGTTGGCCACGGCGGCGGCATACGGCTTGACCCACGACACACACGTCTCCAGGAGCCGCCGCAGAAGCGCACGCGTCGGAGGCGGCCACGCGCACGAGTCATCAGAATTGCATGCACGAAGCAGCTAGGCCTGCCTGGCTATGATCTGGTACGTACATTGCATAAAAAAATATATACGGCATCAACTCTGCTATGACTTAGCAACGTCCTCCCGCGCGCCGTCTACATTGAGCCGACCTATCTGCACTGCATCGAGCCGGGCTACAACAAGCCGAACCACGACATCAATCTGTACAACTACATCAAGCTACGAGCCAAAATCTTCGTCGAGCACATCCTCGAGGAGAGATGTCAACCACACGCAGGCAGGTGTGGATCGTCATCGACTTCTCTGATGGGCATCTACATCATCATCGCCCTGAGGGATGCCTCCGAGCGACATACCAACTCACGCCTGCCGCTCCATCGCCGACACATCATCGACAAGGTCTACATCAACGTGATCTTCATCGACAACCTCGTCAACTCATCGCCGCCGCCGCTACATCGTTCACAAGGATGGACACGCGCCCTCTGACAGTACTACTGCAAGGCGCCACACACTAGTACGGAAAAGCTAATAGATGCAAGCCGGTCACTGACGGGCAAAACATCCGTGCGTCAGTGCTATATAGCACTGACGCGCGAAATACATGCGCGTCAGCAGTGTGCAGATAGCACTGACGCATGGCCTAAGTGGCCCGTCAGTGGTAAGTGGGGCCCGCAGTGGTAGCCGGGGGAGGCGTACCGCTGACACGCGGAATTAGCGTGCGTCAGTTGTGTGAGGTGTACCACTGACGCACAGCATAATCCGCCCGTCAGCGGTATGCCTCCCCCGGCTACCACTGCGGGCACCACTTATCACTGACGTGCGCGGCTTACGTGCGTCAGTGTTGTGATTCGTAGCACTGGCGCACGTTATGTTCCGCACGTCAGTGGTAACCGGAGAGGACCAAAGATGGGCCAAAAGAAAGAGGCGAACTGATATATCTGGAAATCAGGGAAGAGCTTCAGGGGGATGCCCGAATAATGGGGGTGACCAGTCGGATGAGGAAACGGGCGGTCAAAAGGCCAAAAGGGTTAAGAGGAATGACTATTACTGCCCCCTCCTGCTTCACTCTCAGTCCGAACGAGATCGAACAATTGATCAGGTGCCTTCTAGGAGTCAAAGTGCCTTTGGGTTACTCGGGGCTTATAAGCAGATATCTAGACCCGAAGAAAAAAAGATTCAGCGGGATGAAGTCTCAGACTGTCACGTGATGATGACGCAGATATTTCCGGTAGCGATCAGAGGGATAATGGACAAGCACGTACGTGAAACCCTTTTTGGCATCTGCAACTTCTTCGACGTGATCTCTCGAAAGTCGATCACCATGAAGCAACTCTCAAGGCTGCAGGAAGAGATCGTTGTGATACTGTGCGAGCTTGAGATTTACTTCCCGCCCGCGTTCTTTGACGTTTGTGTGCATCTGTTGGTCCATATCGTGGATGACATCAAGCATCTCGGGCCGCTATTCTTGGACAACATGCTGGCATTTGAAAGGATGAATGGGGTCATTAAAGGTTTTGTTCGTAACAGGGCCCGTCCGGATGGAAGCATCGTTCAGGGCTTTCTCACCGAGGAGTGCATCTCTTTCTGCACAAACTATATGGACGTCGAGCACCCTATTGGCTTGCCCAGGAACAAGCACCTTGTCAGGCTCGAGGGAGTAGGTCACAAATCTGGCCGGAAGGAATTGCATGTGGACTATGACAATCGACGCGTTGACTTTAACAGGGCAAACTTGATAGCTCTACAACACCTTGAAATGGTCGATCCTTGGTTGGAAAAGCACAAAAACATCATTAGGAAGAAGTACACTGACAAGGGCAAGCAGAGGACCGACAGGGAAATAATCCGAGAGCACAACTCCTCTTTCTTGTGTTGGTTCAAAGATGAGCTTGTCGCTAATCCCCTGCCAATGGATAGCACGAACGGTAAACTCTTATACGCCTTGGCACATGGCCCCGCGCCCAACCTCGCGACGTTTCAATCATATGATATGAACGGGTTCACATTCTACACTGAGGAGAAGGACAAGAAATCAGATTATCAAAACTCAGGGGTAACGATGGAATCCTACACCGGTAACGTGAAGTTAAGATACTACGGAAGGATCGAGGAGATCTGGGAGCTTAACTACTCTAGAGAGAAGGTGCCGATGTTCCGTGTCAGATGGGCTAGGAGATCGAGTATTGAAGAAGACCGATACTTCACCACCATGGTTATGCCCGAAGCCGGCACTTCAACAAGCGTGAACATCACCGTACAAAATGAGCCATGTGTATTGGCTAAGCACGTGTCCCAATGCTTCTTCATAACCAACCCGTCACGGCCGAACCGTGTTGTCGTGAGGAGAGGCAAAAGGAACATTGTCGGAATGGATGGAGTCGCCAACAAGGAAGACTTCGACATGTACGGTGAACCAAATATAGAAGATGAAGATGTCGACGAGTCAACAAGATACACCACGAGAAGAAGCAGAACCACACTACCGAGGTCAGGTCGTCCGTTCAAAAGAAGAAGTCATGATGTGGGGCTAAACTATTCAATGGCAAAAAAAAAGGCAAAAAGTTTATTAAACGCTGAGAAACTATATGCATGTATCTCTCTTTTGTATAATTATGTGGAGTTGTATCGATCAACACATGTTTTTGGATAATTATGTGCTTGTTTGTACCGATCAACTAATATTCGATGTGTGCGGCGAGACTATGCATGTATCTTCTCTCTTTTGTACAATTACACGCAACTTGTATCGATCGAATATTCAATGTGCATTCGGCGAAACTATGCATGTATATATCCCTCTTTTGTACAAATACGGACTTGAATCGATCAAATAATACTCGATAACACACTTATTATATGTATCTTTCAATTTAAGAATCGATGACGCACTTATTGTATGCAAAACAACAAAAGAATAAGGAAAACAAATTAAAACAAGAAAAAGAAAAAAAAATACCACTGACGGACGCCGTTATAATGCTGACGCGCGCTTTCGGAAGGCCGTCAGTGGTGAACAACGTACCATTGATGCGCTCCTCTAATCGCCCGTCAGTAGTAAGTGGGGTACCCACTTACCCTGGCCTCGCGCGCGTGGAAAACAAAATTTCCCAAATTCCACCCCACCCGCGCGAGCGCACCCCAGGCCACCGCCGTCGCGAGCACTGCCGCCACGCCGCGCCCACCCCCGAATCGCCACCGGCCGACGCACGCCCTCACCGCCGGCCGCCGCACGCAGGACTGCCCCCACGGAGCCGCGCCTTCTTCCTCTCCCGAGCACCTCCTCCTCCTCTCCGAGCCTGCCGCCGCCGCGCTCCCCTCCTCCTCCTCCTCCTCTCCGAGCACGTCCGCACGCCGTCGAGCAGGTAATCTCCCGCCGCCGCGCTCCCTCCTCCTCCCTCTCCTTTCCTGCCGTCGTGGTAGCTAGGGTTAGGGTTAGTTATTTTTTGGTAGTTTCAATTAGGATTCTGTAGTTTCAATTAGGTTAGTTTAGTTTAGGGTTTGTATGATTTAGTGTTCTATAATCAAATTGTTATGATCCAGTTTCAGGTGAGATTTGTCGATGATGTTGTGGTGGTGGTGATAATGTTGTGGTGGTGGTGATGATGCCGGCTGGGCCGGGTTTTGAATTTTTGAAATCAATTTGTGGTTTGTGGTTTGTGTGGATGATGTGGTGTGGTGCTGGAATGAGTCCCATGCATGCATTTGTGGATGTTGGTGTGATTTGTGTATGTCTGCAGGTACCCATGAGGCCCTTGAGATTGCCGGAATGTCGATTAACTTCCGTTCCAGCAAATTTCGGGTACTCCATATATCATATTTTTAGCAAAGGTCATGCCGAAATTTTTCGTGTATTTCGGCATGACTTGCAAAAAAAAAGATATATGGAGTACCTGAGATTTGCCGGAATGAAAGTTAAATAACATTCTGGCAATCTCAAGTGCCTCGTTGATATTAAATACTTAGTGAATTTTAAATGCTTTTGTGGTTTTTGAAATGCTTAAGTGGTTCGTAAGGGAACAGTATGAGGGAGGCCTACTACGCCATAATGCACATGAGGGAGTGGTTCGTAAGGGACGAGGACACACTTGGTCACATCCAGCGCATGTCGGAGTACACTGATCAGGAACTCATGCATGAGTTTGGTCGCATCCAGCGCATGATCACGCGAATCATCCACATGGATATCTCCAGTAGCGATGGGCTATTCTACCACGGCTTACCAACACCACCTAACCGCGGGATAGAAAGCCGCTTGGAAGCGCAAGGTGAAGACAGACCTTTCAACTTGTTAGAGGGCTTCCGCCCCTTCCCGCCGAAGCCGAAGCCGAAACCGAGCAACAAGCAGTGATCGACGGTTGATCCCTTAGCAAATTTCGTAAACTTGGTGTTGTTGTTTTTACTTTCTGCGAACATGCTATCTAGGCACAAATCCAACCATTTCTTGTTTTGTTTTGTCTTTTTCGTTAATTAGAACTCTTGCTTTCTTTTTGCCTAATATTTCTATCCGTGTGTCTTGTGTGCAGAGAGATCAAAAAGTTAGGGCTACAGGACTAGACCGGAGGCGAACCACCGGCTAGAGAGGAAGAAACGGATGAAGTCCAACTTCATCGTCATCCCCTCCTTGCTCATCGTCATTGCCACTCTTTTGTACTGTAGTTTAGATGACAGTAGACTTGCTTTTGAAACCTTTGCGACGAGCTTAAACTATCGATATGTATTTGTGTATGATACAATATTTGATCACTCTTTGTGGTATATATATTTGTCGGTTTGTAATGCATGCGTGATTTATACTTGTCGATTTGTACTACTTCATTATTCATACTGTGAATTTATACTGTATTTGCCAACTGTATACGCGTATATATACGCTGGGCAGAAAAATAATAAATTTACAAAATTATAGCACTGACGCACGGCTCAGAGTAATGCTGACGGGCGGCGTATATTCGGACGGAAAACGGCTGACATGCGACTCTCGGCTACCTCTGACGGGCGAGGCGCGTATCAGTGGTAGCAAAGATACCACTGTCGTGCGGCTCACACGCACGTCAGTGGTACCGGAGCTACCGCTGACGCGCGGGGCGCCCGTCAGTGGTACGAGTTACCATTGACGAAATAGCGCTAACGGGCGCCCGCCCGTCAGCAGTAGGCAAAAGCCGTGCGTTAGGGGTAGGCTTTTCCCTACTAGTGACATGACACCGACGACGGCATCGACCGCGTCCGACGGCTAAGACTGCATACAAAAACCCGGCATCACGATTGTGAAAGCCCTACGATACAACCGCGCGCACGGTTCTAGCAAAACCGTTGTGTGTTCGGTGGGATCCCCCAGTCCTGGCAAAACTGGTGGACTCACTTATGACCGCGTCCTCTGACATCTGCAAGACGCCCCCGATGGTACCTCTTAAGGTGTGAAACGTCGGCCCCGACGGTACCTCTCAAGGTGCAAAACGTCATGAAAAACCACAACTGCAGCTCCGTCATATACATCGCGCAATTTTTTGCGCCTCCGGCATTGCGGCTACAATGACCACGACGAGTACTACATCGACCACAACACCTCGACCACGGCTACATCACGATCGGCTACCTCGACATCGACATCAAGGGCATCGTCTACAGCATCACATCGGCAACAACTCTAGTCAACAGCGTCCGCATCGTCACTTGCATCCACGACACTCCCGCTGTGACTGTGGGAGAGAAGATAGGAGAGACCGTCAGAGACACAGTTGATGATGATGGAGGGGAGAAGACGACGAAAGCGCAAGACTTCAAATCCAGTCGCAATCGTTCGTTTCACTCCCGCTAGGACTGAGGGGGAATGTTTTAATACATACACGTATTGTGGGGCCCCCAGACAAGCAGTCCAGGAAAACCTGTATGCATACATTCACGATCTCATGATCAGTCAGTCGTGAACAACATACTCGAGTTGGCATTGGAGATTACAACATCCATTACACGAATTTAATTAAGTCTTACATAGACGGTCACATGACCAAGTCTCACATAGCTGCCACGCAGGGCAGGAATAACACAGCACAGCGGAAGTCTTTAGCAAAACGCAATAGAGCCCATGTCAACGTCTTAAAACCTACAGGCTGCTGACCGGGAGACGTCCTAGTTCGAATAGTCGTCGATGAAGCCTTCTTTTTTGCAATCTCCTCCTAAAGCTCCTCAGGGTAGTAGTCTGGCTAGGACAATAGTCAGGGACGAAACCAATATGAGTACGTTTGAATGTACTCGCAAGCTCTATCCAAAAACAAGCTAGTAGATGCAAGAATGCTTTTGAGTCTATGGTAGGTAGGCTATAGTTAGGGTTCACTACCCATGCTGGATGGAAGATTCACCATGGTTGCTTAACATCTCTATATCTTTATTGAAAAAGATAATTCAAAAGATATATAGTAGTTTATCTCTCGTACATAACAAATATCATTGAGGTTTAAAAAAAAAACTCTTCCAGAAAAGGTTTTCTTTGCAGAACTTCTTGGGACTAAGGCCCCTCCGAAGTTCGTCTGCTTTAAAACACTGTACCTCCAAGGTACTGTCATTCCTGGGCCACGCAGTACTTCTAAGTACTCTCTTTCTTTCCAACACACTCCAGTTTTTGAAAACATCTGACACAATGCTAGCTACATTCGAATAGTTTTGACTCTACAGAGTTTGTACACTTTCACCACAAGATTAGGCACATCCGCCGTGAATCAACCACAGACTGTCCTGGACAGCATGCAACCATCAGATGACCAATCCTAATGTCCACTGCGTCTATGCTAGTATATGACTACCTCTTCAGTGAGTTTGTTCTCCCCGACACCAAGTGAGTTGGCCGTATCGATCCGGTTATCCCCGAACATCACACCGCCATGGCAGGAGACCCAACTGTTGCCACCGGGGGGTAAACTTAATCCCCCTCTTTGTATGTCCCGTTTCACTCTCCTGGCGATATTTCGTTTTGAGGGACTCTAACCCTTAAAGCTAATTGAGGTATAATCACTTACCAACACAAACAAGTTTTAATTAAGCCCCGTGCCCTTTTTGGGGTAATGTGGTTGTACGGTAAGGCTGTCCAGTGAAGACTAGGTTATGTGTCGTTTTTAGAAAAACACCTTTTCAATATTCCTCCATGTCCATACCACCACATGGGCAAGGTCCCACCTTCCCAATGGTATCTCAAATCAACTTGTTTTTCCAAAAACAACACAAGGGTGCCCATCCTATAATTCGCATCTCTCTTAAGCTAGTAGATAGGTGTGTGGTAGGGTATCCTATAATTTTTGCTACGGGTCTGGAATATATATCCAGAATATTTGGATATTTATAAGCAGGTATATAATACATATAGCAGTAGGTAAAACAAAATAGGTAAATAAGTTGCAAGCTTTTGAGATGGCTTGCCTTGCTCAGTGGTTTGTGCCTGGTTCTGATGATCAATACAATCTCCACAAAAACACTCAGCTGATAATTCCTCCTCATGGTTTTCTAGCGTCGCAAAAATGAAAAGAACACAATCAACATACAGCAAGGCACACAAAAAGGAATTATCAAGCAAAACTAACAAGCAACAAACAAGATACAAGGCTAATATTATCACACAAGTTTGATCATCACAACACTATTCATTTTTATCCAATTAGGGGTGAAAGTAGTGATTAAGCCACTTTTAGGGTTCACTACTAACATGCAAGGCCAATCACTATAAACAAACCTAAACAACCAGTAGCTAAATCTTAGCTAAAAAGATTATTTAGCTTATCTTAGTTATCAAGCAGCACAAGCATGGTTAATTAATTAATTGGAATTTTCTAACAACACTTAACCACACTTGCTAACCTCAAATCAAGCTTAACACAAGTCACTAACAGTACTAACATATTCTAACATGCTATTAAACAACAACAACAACATGCAAGCAACAGTACAAAAACAATCATTAACAAGCATAAAACACAATTTAGTAAACAAGGCAATTAAATTCTTTTCTTTTTATTAGAGGCAGAAACATCACTTTTACTAATTATCACACCTAGTGAGTTCTGTTAATCAAACAATCATACAAACTTAGATTTATGTTCTATGTTACTATTAGAAACTACTCCAATTGCGTTTGGTCCAAAATTTTATTCACAGAAATTATTAAAAATGCACAAATTGCTTACTGGCATAATCTAGACATGCAAGTATCTTTTGTTCTAGGCATCCAAATCACATGAAACAAAATTCTAGTGAAAGCTACTGCCAAGAGATTTCCAAAACATTTGGATTCACAATTTTTACATCACTAAAGCTTGTGTTATGCACAAAACACTGATTCTGACCAATGACAGAACAACATTTTGCAAGGACACACAAATTAATATTTTTCAGATCTGCAAGTTGGAAATGGTTCTAAACTCATTGGTTTACCACTGTGATTTTTGGTTTGCACAAATTGTAAGTTTAACCATTTTATTTAGATTTAAACTAACAGACCAGAAACTGCTATTTACAGAAATGAATAAATCTACAGAAAAACAAACAGGATTTGGGCCAGATCCAGCACTGTGCTAGGCCCAGCAACCAGATTCGGCCCGCTCGGCCTGGCCTATTAAGTGAAGCGGTATGCCGCCGTTAGATGCGAGATGGACGGCTCAGATGAGCCGCGCATCGTCGACCAGCTCGAGCTCGGGCAAAACCCTAGCATTGGCGGGTTTCGAGCACAGGGAGATGGCAGAGCCGTAGTAGCTCACCTAGGGGCGACGAAACAAGGCGGAGAGGGTCGGAAAGAGGTGCGGAGAGGTGTCGAGGCCGAGAGGTGAAGCAGTGCTTGTCGACGTGGCCAGGTTCATTGAGGTGGCCGTGCTCGCGCTGCTCGGGGCCCGGGCGGCGTCGTCGACCTGAGAGCACAAGAGCATGAATGGGGATGTCAGAGAGGTGCGCCTCGATCTAGGCTCGCGCCAGATCCAACAATGGCAGAGAAGAAGAGAGAGTGGCGACAGCAACCTTCTCTACAACCTGGCGGTGGCCGACGGCGAGAGCATGCCGTTCCTGGCGCACAGAGAGCAGGAGAAGTGGAGCAAGCGAGAGGGGGTGGTGAGGGGAGTGAGAGGGGGTGGAATGGCAAGCTGGGACGCGCTGTGGTGGGCTTTATCCCGGGTTTGCAACCGGAGGGAGGTGGCGGTGCAGACCGAGTGGCAATGCCGCTCTCCCGTTGGCCAGGGAGGGCGGTACCGAGGCCAGAGCGTGTCCTGCAGCTCTGCAGCAAGGAGTGAAGGCGGGGGTGGTGCAACCGAGGGAGAGAGAGTCGGCAGAAGGACATCATCGCGCTGCTCGCCTGCCGATAGGCCACGGTGGATTTTTGCTCGATTTCTTCTCTCCCGCGTGCCCAGGTTTTCGGGGATGGACGCAGGGGTGGTGTGGTGCGTGTGTGACATGGTGAACATGAACGAGGCAGTGTGTGTGTGTAGAGTGTGGGGTGCTCACGGTGGACGTCGACACGACACGGCCATGCACGTCTCCCTGGCATGCCACAAGTGCACACACTTAACTAGTGTGACTAGGGCACACAAAGGTAGGTCTAGGAGAGGGTTTTGAATGAGTTTGAAACACAAATTCGAACCAATTTTAAATCGGCCGAAAATGCAGTTTCAGAAAAGTTCAGGTTTCAAACTTAGTGAAATTTCTAAGTCACAATTTCCTGTTAACAATTAGCCATGTAAACCAGATGGAAACATGGCCTTGGGGAAATCCAATTTTGGTGAAATCGTTTTTATAAATCGGTACTCACCACAAACATGGATGGCAAACAAGAAATTCATCCAGAAAAGAATCCTAGAAAGGAGAATTAATTTGAGAGAAATGGTATGTTAATACAGTTTTTCTGTCCTGATATTTCATAGAAACTTGGGAGCATGATATAAATATCATAGGCAATCCCATCATGAAAAATCTTGGCGTTACTGTGAGGTACAAGCATAATACTTCAACACCATTGAAAAAGTCAGAATTAAAGAACATCATTGGTCCATTAATTTAGACTCCAGAAACAGTATTCGAAGAGAGGGGTTTTTTTAGGGGTTTTAGGCTAGGGTTTTGAATTTTGAGAATTTTTGGTTAAGGGTTGGGTTCAATTTTATTTTGTTTCACACTTTCAAACAAGCAACAAGTCACACCTATACCACTATTAACAAAGTCACAAGATCAAACAAGAAATAAAACACAAAAACAAACAAAGCACCAATTTTAGGAAAAGTTTTTATTGGTTCCAAATTTTGGTTATTTAGGAGATTGTTTAAGAAAGACTTACCAAATTTTGGGCTGTGACAGTCCTCCCCCACTAAGAAGAATCTCATCCCGAGATTCGGGGTGACGTGGTGTTAACACATCAAATCCCATGGTTCGGTACCTAGAGTTGAGATTGAGGGGGAGAGACGTGGTAGCGTTGGTAGTATCGTCGGCTGACAAGCAAGATTTACCCAGGTTCAGGCCCCCGGAGGGTAATACCCTACTTCCTGCTTGTCTGATTATTGATATATGAGGTGTACAATGGTGTCCCGGTGAGATGGCAATCTCGCTAGGGTTTGGTGGTTTGAGTATTGCGTGCCCTAGATCGGCGGCCCTCCCGGCCTTTATATAGGAGGCTGGGTCTCGAGGATTCGCAACCGACTAGGTTTACAGGTAAGGTATACTTCTACCGACTTAGGTTTTACTAATCTTGCGGCGTACGCCATCTTCTTGGGCCCCCTTCGTGGGCCTTGATCGTGGACTCCTGACGGGCTTATCCGTGGGCCTTAGCTTGTACGTGCACCAGGTACACCAATAGTAGGGGACCCGAAGGGTATGCCCACGTCAGTAGCCTCCGAGTGTCTGGTCGATTTGAAGAATCGGGCAGAGACTCATAACAGCATGTCGAGTAGGCATAGTCGATGCGTCGGGTACGTTGATGACCATGAGATGACTGTATTAACCATGACTTGAGAGTTGAATTATTTATGAGAAATCCAGTGCAGGTGTAAGAAATCTGATACTAATAAATCCGGTGTGGGTTAAAGAGAACCCGAGTTTAATATATCCTGTGCGGGCTATAGAGAAACCCGACTTTGAGAAATCCGGTGCGGCATATAAAGAAACCGTCTTTGAGAAATCCGTTGCGGGCTATAGAGAACCCGACTTTGAGAATTACGTTTCGGGCTATAGAGAACCCGACTTTGAGAATTATGTTGTGGGCTATAGAGAACCCGACTTTGAGAATTATGTTGCACTCGAGTCGGTGGCGAGTGCACTCCCGATGGGAGTAGTCAATGAAATTTGAGCTGTCCAAGGAGGTGCTCAACTTGGGCTAGATCTTTTGACTCGGTAGTTCATCGGGTGCGCGCCCAGCGCACCCGATGGGAGTGGCCCCCGAGTGTCTGGTCGATTCGAAGAATCGGGCAGAGACTCATAGTCGAGGTTTTATCGGGTGCAATTTGCTGGAGGACGATGTTAGTCAGAAGTGTGTCGACTGATATTTTGCTTATGTTTTGTCGTGAATCTTCCAGGCCGATAATGCATCGTCTTGTTTTTTTCACTTTGCTATGTATTTTTGAGTCGAGATTGTCTCGATTGTGTTTGCCGAGTCGGTAATACGTCAACTGATGTTTTGCATGAATTTTGTTATGTATTTTTGAGTCGAGATTGTCTCGAATGGGCATGCTGAGTCAGTAATACGTCGACTGATGCTTTGCATATTTTTGCCTAGGGATGATGACATAGTAGGCCTGGCATACTCGACGGATCGGGACCAGGTAACTGCACTTCTGGGCAAAACCTTACTAGCCTACCTCAAGTTCGAGTCCCGGACTCGAACCTGGAACAAGCTGGTCAGGTTCGACTCAGGCCGCGGAGGTCTTACTGAGCCGACCTGCAGCACTTTGCGGGTACCTAACGCGTCCGTCAGGATTTTCTTCATGTCTGTTGATACGGAAATTTCCGGGCAAACGCTGTAGGAACGGGACCCGGCCCAGCTCGACGGATCGGCGGGTCTTACCCTTTGCACCATGTGTGCATCATCCGAGATATATGCGGCGGACGCAACTCGGAGAATTATGATCGATATTTGCATAGGGCTAACTAGACAAGTCGAGTAAGCTTCGATCTGAGTCGAGTAAGTTTCGACTGTTTGTTTTGGGGCGACTTAATGTCTTTGACTGTAGTTTTATCGGGTGCGCGGCAGCGCTCCCGATGGGAGTAGCCCCCGAGGCTATGTGCAAATATTTGTAGTTGGGCATAGTCTCAATTTGCCTTTCTTTTGTTGATGTCGAGTATCTTGCGAGTGCGCCAGTCTTCGCGCCTGCTGGCATAGATATTTGTTGGGTGTGCGGCACTCGGGCCGGCGGCAAGTGCCCTCCGATGGGCGGATGAAGCGACGCAACGCGGGTGTGACCGAGGTAAATTGTGTAGCATGTATGGAGCAGCCCCCGAGTGTCGGGTGCGGAGTCACGCGACAGACCAAAGTCGACACGACGGAGTTGTGCGGCGGAGGGGTCGATGCGGCGGACCAGAGTCGACGCGACGGAGTTGTGCGGCGGAGGGGTCGACGCGGCGGACCGGAGTCGACGCAGCGGAGTTGTGCCGCGGCGGAGGGAGTCGACGCGGTGGACCGAAGTCGACGCGGTGGAGTTGTGCCGCGGCGGAGGGAGTCGACGCGGCGAACTAGAGTCGACGTGGCGGAGGGAGTCGACACATCGGAGTCGAAAAGTGCCAGCCCACGAGTGTTGTATGCAACCAAAGCAGGGTAGAATTGAAGAAATAAAATATGAAACTGACTTAGCTATTCATGCGGCGGACGGAGTCGACATCGCGGAGTTGTGCCGCGGCGGAGTTGTTGAAGGCTCCAGAGTCGCCTTATCGGGTGGAGCGACGAAGTTGTTGTTTGTTGTTGACGATGAAGCGCCAGCCCCCGAGCATCGGGTGCGCATGCATACGATGACCTTTTCCCGAGTCGACGGTCTCTCAGGTACACGCGGTCGAAACTGCTGTCGTTGTTGATGTCGAGTGTCAGCCCCCGAGGGTACGTAATACCCTTCAAGGGAGCGGGCTCTCTATGCCGATACCGCTGGCACCGATCGCCGCAGAAGATGCTGACTCGTGGATTGGGGACTCAAGTCCAGGAGACGGATGATACTCACCGAAGTAGACGCCTCACGAAGCAGGCGAGTCGAGGATCGCTGGGTTGGAACCAGTCGAAGACGGTCGCGGTAGTCGTCGAATTCAGAGACGATCGTAGTTTGTCGAGTCCTCCTGACCCGGCTGTCGGCTTGCTCCGCGTGCGTGCTGTGATTTGTTTCTTTTGGTTTTCCTCGTACATGCACGCATAGGTTTTTAGAGCAAGTACAATAAGCTTATGTAAGCAGGCTATAAGGATTAAAATAATATTTGTTGGATGACATGGAGGAGAGAGAAGAAGTGACAGAAGGGGAGTGGACTCTCATGAAAGAGCCAGCTCTAGCACGTGCTCCTAAGCACTTTGTGAGAGTGAGAGGTGGGGCACATCTTAATAAAGTAACACATTTTTATATCTCACTATTGTACATGTTGTCTATATGGCTGACTATATATGACATGGCAATCTCTTATAGCCAGCTGTTGGCTGTACTATTGCACTTGCTCTTAGAAGACAAAGCAATTATTAGCAGGGAATAAAACAAATTGATTAATAAATGAAGATAGGGAACCGTGCCCATGAGGCCATGAATATGTGTTGTGCAACAGACGACATTGCTACTCCTTCGCCATCACATGTATGAACAGGATCAGAACTTGTTGGCTCGTTGGCTTCTTTCTTCTCTTCTATTTCTTTTGTAGCCTTGAAAATCGTGCTGCACACGGATGATTCTTCAACAAGCAGCTAGCTAGCTTGCGTGCTAGCAATCCATCATTCAGCACGCGCGTACGGAAAATATGCATGGGATAGCAAGCATGCCGGGCCTGCCGGCGATTGCGCGGCTCTCGGCCTGCGGCCTCTGGCTTGCCTCGCATCCATCGAGTGCCCCTGGCCCTCGTCTCGTCGGCGTTGTATGTTTGCGTGTAGCCAAGGCAATTATTTGCGTCGTGCCGCACCCGCGTGACCGCCGGCTGATGGATGGCAGAAAACATGGCGCCGCCAGATTGGATCGCACGGAGCGCCGCCGGCAAATTTTTTGACCTCCGAAAAATCTGCACATACCGCAGCGGGAGCCACAAAGAAGAGTTTCTTCAAAAGAAATAATCTGTACGATTAAAAGGAAAAATAGCACCTGATATCTTGTTTGGTACTAGTGTAATTATTGGGAATCGTGAAGATTTCACGTGAAGAATCAAAGTAGTACACGATGCTTGTTGGTTTTACTTTGGAGCTGATCCAGTTGATTACTTATCATGCATGCACACTTCCCAAGATCTGGTATTTCCCTCGGCTACGTAGCAGCTGCTCGGCCTTTTCTACTTTGACCGTCTCGCACCAAAACCGAGCGACGTCCGACTCGACGACGCGGAGACTACCGCGGACGAGCCAAACGTCTCGGCGGAAAATCATGTTAGTCGCGTAGATTGGATCTTGCGATTAATGTAGAACGCTTCTGGCTTCGTGGCGGCAGGGTTGAAGTAGAGCCACGGGCGGCGATGCAGGAGTTGGCGTAGATGACGCATGCCGATAGACGCGCTCGCCAACGCGTGGGGAGTCGGCTGCCGCCTTGTTGATGTAGAAATCCATTGCTAGATGCGATCTGCTTGCCGTTGTCAAGACGAAGATGATGGAGACGCCGAATCCGCGATTCCAGCGCGCATTGTTCCCACAGACGGCGCCATTTGACGTGGTGTTAACACATCAAATCCCATGTTTCGGTACCTAGGGTTGAGATTGAGGGGGAGAGACGAGTTAGTGTTGGTAGTATCGTCGGCTGAGAAGCAAGATTTACCCAGGTTCAGGCCCCGGAGGGTAACACCCTACTTCCTGCTTGTCTGATTATTGATTTATGAGGTGTACAATGGTGTCCTGGCGAGATGGCAATCTCGCTAGGGTTTGGTGGTTTGATTATTGCGGACCCTAGATCGGCGTCCCTCCCAGTCTTTATATAGGAGGCTGGGTCTCGGAGATTCGCAACCGACTAGCTTTACAGGTAAGGTATACTTCTATCGAATTAGGTTTTACTAATCTTGGGGCGTACGCCATCTTCTCGGGCCCCCTTCATGGGCCTTGATCGTGGACTCCTGGCGGGCTTATCCGTGGGCCTTAGCTTGTACGTGCACCTGGTACACCAATAGTAGGGGACCCGAAGGGTATGCCCACGTCACGGGGGTTCCAGGAAGCATGAGTTCGGCAAATTCTCGCTTGAAATCATCTTCCTGTTCCCACGTGGCTTCTTCCTCAGAATGGTTACTCCACTGAACCTTGAAGAGCTTGATTTTGCGCTTCCTTGTGAGACGCACATCTTCCTCAAGGATGCGGATTGGTCTCTCACGGTAAGTCAGGTCTTGGTTTAGGTCAATGCTCTTGATATCAATTTCTTTGTAAGTGAGATCCTTTTCAGGCACTTGGAGACATTTCCGGAGTAAAGACACGTGGAAAACATCATGGAACTCAGAAAGTTCAGAAGCTAGTTCCAACTGATAAGACACTTCTCCACGGCGAGTTAGGACTTTGTATGGGCCAATATACCGGGGTGCTAGCTTTCCCTTGACATGAAAACGCTGCATCCCTTTGAGAGGCGTGACCCGAAGATACGCGAAATCACCCACTTGGAATGTGACTTCACGACGCTTGGAGTCCGCATAGCTCTTTTGTCTAGACTGCGCGGTCTTTAGACGATCACGAATGAGTTGGACTTGCTCTTCTGCCTCACGCAGTGAGTCCACTCCAAAGATCTTGCTATCTCCAGTCTCCGACCAGTTGAGAGGGGTTCGACACTTGCGTCCATACAATGCTTCAAAAGGGGCCATTTGCAGGCTCGATTGGAAACTGTTGTTGTAGGAGAATTCTGCAAAGGGCAGATAATCCTCCCACTTGGATCCATAAGACAACACGCAAGCACGAAACATATCCTCAAGAATTTGATTGACTCTCTCGGTTTGACCTCCAGTCTGGGGTGATAAGGATAGTTTGGTTCCCAGAGCTTCATGAAGTTTGCGCCAAAATTGAGAGGTGAATTGAGATCCCCGATCAGACACGATCTTGATCGGTACTCCGCGAAGACTGACTATTCTTGAGATATACAGGTCTGCAAGTTGGTCTCCACGATAAGTAGTCCGGACTGGAATAAAGTGGGCAACTTTGGTGAGTTTGTCCACAATAACCCATATTGATACATGTCCATGGTTTGACCTGGGAAGTCCCATGATAAAGTCAATTCTGACTTCATCCCGCTTCCACAAAGGTACTTTAAGAGGCTGAAGCACACCAGCGGGTCGTTGATGTTCTGCCTTCACACGTTGACAAACATCACATTTGGCAATGAACAGAGCAATCTCTTGCTTCATCCCATGCCACCAGAATTGTTCCTTAAGATCTTGGTACATCTTGGTACCTCCAGGGTGAATAGAATAAGGGGTGTCATGGGCTTCTTTCAGGATTAACTGCTTAAGCTGAGACTCACTGGGAACACAAAGGCAGCCGTTATAACGAAGGACTCCTTCAGAATCAACGGCAAAGCCGGGAACCTTCTCGCGTCCCATGCACGTTTTGATCCCCGCAATACTAGGGTGTCCCTTTTGGGCTTGCTTTATCTGATCAAACAGAGTAGGCCGGACCTCGAGAGAGGCCAACACACCATAGCTAACCACTTCAATTCCCAGCTGCTCCAATTCTTCCCACAACTTGGGTTGAGAGATCTTAATCATGGAGTTCAAAGAAACAGGCTCACGACTAAGGGCATCTGCCACAACGTTAGCCTTCGGGGTGGTAGTGGATCTCAAGGTCATAATCCTTAATAAGTTCGATCCACCTACGCTGCATCATGTTCAGCTCACGCTGGGTAAAAATGTACTTTAGGCTCTTATGGTCAGTGTAAATTTCACATCGATTCCCCATAAGAAAATGTCGCCATGCCTTGAGTGCATGAACAACTGCCGCAAGTTCCAAATCATGAGTAGGATAATTCAGCTTATGGGGTCGAAGTTGCCTGGAGATATAGGATACAACCTTTCCTCCTTGCATAAAAACACTTCCGAGACCGAGCTTGGAAGCATCGCAATAGACATCAAAAGGCTTGGTTACGTCGGGCATGGTGAGGATTGGTGCTGAGACCAAACGTCTCTTGAGTTCTAGAAAAGCTTCCTCACACTTGTCAGTCCACTCAAACTTCACGTTCTTCTTGAGCAATTGAGTGAGTGGTCTGGCGATACTGGAGAATCCTTCCACAAACTTGCGATAATAACCAGCCAAACCAATTAATGATCTCACTTCAGTCTGGTTGGTTGTAGCCTAACGTTTCGAGAAAGACTAGACTAGCACAGGATCAACAGAGATTCCACCAGCGGATACAACATGCCCAAGAAATCCAACTTATTTCAACCAGAATTGACATTTGCTGAACTTGGCTTAGAGTTGATGCTCCCTGAGAGTGCCAAGCACTAGCCTCAAATGCTCAGCATGCTCTTCTTCGGACTTGGAATAGATAAGGATGTCATCAATGAACACCACGACAAACTTGTCGAGATAATCCATGAATACCTTGTTAATGAGATTCATGAAGTAGGCCGGGGCATTGGTCAGACCAAAAGACATCACGGTGTATTCATATAATCCGTAACGAGTGATAAAAGCGGTCTTGGGAAAATCCGTCTCTCGCACTTTCAACTGATGATAGCCGGTGCGGAGATCAATCTTGGAAAAGACACGAGCCCCATTCATTTGGTCAAACAAATCCTCTATCTTAGGCAGCGGGTACTTATTCTTGATGGTGACATCATTAAGCTTCCGGTAATCCACACACAAGCGAGTGGTACCGTCCCTTTTATCCACAAAGATGACAGGTGATCCCCAGGGTGAAGCACTAGGGCAAATCAGACCCTTTCTCAACATGTCATCAAGCTGCTTTTTGAGCTCTTCTAATTCTTCGGGATTCATTCGATAAGGTTTTTGAGCAATGGGTCCTGTTCCAGGTACTAACTCGATGATGAACTCGATATCCCTGTCAGGAGGCATACCGGGTAACTCTTCTGGAAAAACATCCGGGTATTCACATACTACCGGAACTTGGTCAAGAGCGGGTTGAGCAATGCTCTCATGGCAGTGAACTTTTGATGAGGGCTTGGTGATGCATGTAAAATGCATACATGAACTTTGCATTATATTACTTATATTTCAATCATATTTGCATCATATAAGGGTTATATCATTGATTTATATTGATTTTGGGAATATTTCATTGTTTCCCTATTTTCTGGAATTAACCCTGCACAGGCAGAAAACCCTATTTTCTATATTTTGATGTTTCAGGGACCCCAAACGACGTCCAAATGACCTAATAATTTACGGGGATCAGTTTTTGGAAGGAACAAAGCGTGAGAGCAAAGGAAGCGAACAAACGGAGGCCCGAGGGCCAGAAGAGGGTGGCCCACGTGGCCAGATTCCCTGGCCGCGTGGGACCCATCATCTGGGGCCTCGGAGCTCCGTTGCCGTCGATCTTCGTCCCCGTGCCTCCGTCTTGACCTAAAAACGACTATAAAAATAGTCCCCCGAGGAGTTTCGCGAGGAGGCGGCGGAGAAACACAAAACCACGAAACAGAGAGTCAGAAGGCTGCCGCCGGAGAAGATCGGAGGGGGGAAACGCCGCCGGAATCACCTCCGGAGGGCTCCACCCCCCTCCGGCGTGTTCATCATCAACATCTACAGCAAGATCATCTCCATCTCTCCACTGTAAACTCCTGGCAAACATGATATATGATGCAATATACTATTCCCTTGATCTATTGTGTCTCCCCACATCTATGTTTGAGAAGTGATTTGTTCATGGCAATAGTGAAATAGTTCGTTGATTGGTTGCATACAAGTTTTGTTATCTTTTATGATTGTCTTTATGTACAATATATGAGTGCACACATATGTTGGGGAATGCATGTAAGGTGATCACCGGTAATGTAATGGAGTGAGGGAGACTTGGGAGGACATGTAAACCTGAGACCGAGTCATGAAGTTACTTTATTGGGGGATATATATAAGGGAACTTAGAACTTAAGGCTATGGTGGGACTTTTATGTCTTAATAATTCTTGTGTGCTCATTTACTTGGCCATGAGATCCATCATAAGGGGTTTTAGTTCATTTACTTGGCTACACCTATTTATGGCTCCTTCCTAGAAGAAACAATTAAGACTGAAACGTGTGCTTCACTAATTATGACAACCACACGAATGAAATAACAATTGCTAGAACATTTGCTCCCTTGATATATTTGCTACTTGAGATATTTGCTACTTGCTACTTTGAGAAACTTGCTCTAAGAAACTTGCGTTTGAAACTTGATTGAGAAACTTGTTACTAGATAAACCCATTCCACATCACTTGCTTTCATTAGTTAGTTCCTTTCATATTTAAACTTATTGCTTTGCACAAACGGCCATATAAGAGGGTTGTAGGGCTTTAGAGAATAGATAGTTTACCTTCAGCTCCTCGTGGGTTCGACACTCAAATACTTATCGAATTGTGCTACAGTGATTCCCTGCTCTTGGGGATTATCACTTGGTCGCAGTGTACTGAACCTCCACTCCATCATCACTAACGATGGAAATGGACTTCTTGGTACAATCTATGAGTCCCTTGTATTTGGTCATCCAGTTCATACCAAGAACCACTTCCATGCCTTGAGACCCCAAGACTATAAGATCCGCATGGAAAGTTTTCCTTCTATGTCTATAGGCACATCGTTGCAGGTTTGGTTGGTTTTAGAGGTGCTACCAGGTATTTGTACTAGCATAGGATTAGGCATACGACAGCTCTCCAAACAACTTTTATCAACAAAAGGCTTGGTGACAAAGGAATGAGATGCACTGGAATCAAACAAAACTGATGCTGGTACTGAGTTGACAGGAAACGTACCAATCACCATGTCTGGAGCTTCCTGGGCTTCCTCGGCGCTAATATGATTCAGATGTCCTTTGACCAGATTCCCTTGCTTCTTCTGAGCTGGCCCCTGGTTCATCTTGGTCGCATTGGGGCGAGCTGGAGTTGGGTTCTTGCTGGGACACTCACGAGAGAAATGTCCACTCTTCCCGCATGAGAAGCAAGTAGTATCAGATCTTGGAGCAGGAGCGGGACCACGGTTGGGGAAGCTGTTACCGGGAACATTCCCTCCAGGACGCGGTCCATTGAAGGTGCGGTTGGGGTAGCTTGGCCTGGGTCTAGTTGGAGTGTTGGGGCGGGGTGCATAGCTTGGCGCCCTCAGAGGTGGTAGTGGTGGTCTTGCCGGTGGTGCAGAGCGAGCCCTTGGGAAACTAGAGCATCCCTACTGTTGCATCATCTTCCTCTTGCGGTTTTCAAGGGCATTCTGACGCTTATGTTCCATCATAATGGCAGCATCAGCCAGAGATTCCAGGTCTTGGAAAGGCATAACCACTAGAACACACTGCAGCTCATCATGCAGCCCATTCAGAAACCTTTCCTTCTTCTTGTCCTCAGTGTCGACGTCATTGGGAGCATACCGTGCTAGAGTGGTGAACTCCTCGAAGTATTTTCCCACGGTCATGCCTCCCTGCTTGAGCTTCAGAAATTTATCCCGCATGATGCTCACTACACCAGTGGGTATGTGGCGCTTTCTGAACTTGGTCACAAATTCATCCCAAGTGACGATATGATCAGCAGGGGTGACAGCCTTTATAGACTCCCACCAAGTCCTTGCTGGACCAGAGAGAAATTGGTGGCATAAAGGACCTTGTCCTCCTCGCCAACAGCGGCAACTTCCAGATTGTTCTCAATGGTGCGGAGCCAGTCATCCACATCAAGAGGTTCAGTGATCTTGGAGAACACAGGAGGGTTCGTGTTTTGGAAGTCCTTTAGCTTGGAACGACCATCATTGTTGCCATTGCCCCCTTGGTTATTTGTGCCAAGATGGGCTAGGTGTTGAAGGGTCGCAACGGTGGCCGTGCGCTCAACACGAGCGTCTTCACGGTCTTCCATCACCAAGGCAAGGAGTTGAGCCAAGGTTGGATCGGGTGGTGGGGGTGGAGCCATGCTGAAGGAAAAAGGATATGAGACAGGGACAAAAGAAATGGCTTGTGAAGTGGGAATTAAGCAGAAAATAAAGACTAGAAGTAAGACAAGAATTTTTTTGAGGCAAACACCAAACACAAGCATAAATCATCACATAAAATCAACATGGCATCATGTCTCACAATCATACAGAGTAGCATAACACCATACAAGATCCTCATACTACAAACATGGTTTCGAACGAACCATACAAGCAAAACAAGCGACTCGCGGGGACACCGCATCCTACTAACATCTGATCATCATAAGCGCCCTAAGGTAAAGAGATCTAGTCCTCATCCTCGAAGATGATCTCCTCGGGGTCCTCCTCCTCGTCTCCTGTGAGGTCGTCATCCTCCTGGTCACTCTGCTCACTCATGTACATTCCATCGGACGGGATGTCGTCGTCGGGAAGAAGGTTGTCGTTCTCCTTGCGGAGCTCGGCGTTCTCCTCCTCTAACACCTCGATCCTCGAGTCACTCGCAGCCAACTCCTCCCTAACCTTCTT
Source organism: Poa pratensis (assembly GCA_947311845.1). Taxonomy (NCBI): domain Eukaryota; kingdom Viridiplantae; phylum Streptophyta; class Magnoliopsida; order Poales; family Poaceae; genus Poa; species Poa pratensis. Next base: position 132,843,944 of record CAMZMU010000041.1, on the reverse strand, counting down.
CAGTCGGCTATGGAGGGTGGTGTTGGCGGACTGAAGCCCCTCCTTCTTTGCACATAGGCGGGTGTGGGCAAGCCTAAACGCCCGCAGCTATCTCTCCAAGGTGCGGTTCTTCGCGGTCTGGGTGTCGTACTCCACACGCAGTGTGGTGAGGCTGTGCTAAGTACGGTGCAGAAGGTACTCCAAGTCGTCGAGGTGAAAGCCCAAGCTGTTCTGGGGATACGGGTAAGGAATAGGTACTCCATCCTCACCGTGCCTCCCGTACAGCTCAAACCGAGTGCCAACAAACCGGTAGTCGCACAGGTAGGCCAGACACACTATTGTCTACTGGATGATACGAACAGCCCCGTTGTTCCAGGAGCAGTCGATCACCCGGAAAGTGTAGGTAGGAGCAGTCGGTGTCGTCAGTGGCGGACAGATAGTGCACTCCACTAGCCAAGATAAGTCTCGACTAGCGCCGTCAACCAGTCCTCCCCTCAACTCAGGAAGCGGCCGACCAAGTAACTTGGTCATCTCGACCAGCTCACTCTCGAAACGGAAAGACGACTCGGTCTCAAGCCCCAACTGCTGAGACTCGGTGAAGACGAGAGCCATCTACACAAGTTTTAAGTATAGTTTAAGTTAGTGAACAGTGCGCAAAATTTTAAAGTATGCGAAACATAACTTAATGCAAGTAAAGTTCTAAATAGAAATAGGGAGAGGACATAAGCAGTATTTTAGTACTTAGTCATCTCCGAGTTTTGTTTTTAGAAAATAGCTTTTTGGCTTATATCTAACGCCCATGCTAACTAAGGTCTCCTATGGTCAGGATGGCTCTGATACCAACTCTGTGGGGCCCCCAGACTAGCAGTCCAGGAACACCAGTATGCATACATTCACGATCCCATGATCAGTCAGTCATGAACAACATACTCGAGTTGGCATTGCAGATTACAACATCCATTACACGAATTTAATTAAGTCTTACATAGACGGTCACATGACCAAGTCTCACATAGCTGCCACGCAGGGCAGGAATAACACAACACAGTGGAAGTCTTTAGCAAAACGCGATAGAGCCCATGTCAACGCCTTAAAACCTACAGGCTACTGACCGGGAGACGTCCTAGTTCGAATAGTCATCGATGAAGCCTTCTTCTTCTGCAATCTCCTCCTGAAGCTCCTCAGGGTAGTAGTCTGGCTAGGACAATAGCCAGGGACGAAACCAATATGAGTACGTTTGAATGTACTCGCAAGCTCTATCGAAAAACAAGCTAGTAGATGCAAGAATACTTTTGAGGCTGTGGTAGGTAGGCTATAGTTAGGGTTCACTACCCATGGTAGATGGAAGATTCACCATGGTTGCTTAACATCTCTATATCTTTATTGAAAAAGATACTTCAAAAGATATATAGTAGTTTATCTCTCGTAGATAACAAATATCATCGAGGTTTTAGAAAAAAAACTCTTCCAGAAATGGTTTTCTTTGCATAACTTCTTGGGACTAAGGCCCCTCCGAAGTTTGTCTCCTTTAAAACACTGTACCTCCAAGTTACTGTCATTCCCGGGACACACAGTACATCCAAGTACTCTCTTTCTTTCCAACACACTCCAGTTTTTGAAAACATCCGACACAATGCTAGCTATATGGCCTTTCAACTGTCCATAACCGTGGACGCGGCTATTCGAATAGTTTTGACTCTGCAGAGTTTGTACACTTTCACCATAAGATTAGGCACATCCACCGTGAATCAACCACGGACTGTCCTGGACAGCATGCAACCATCAGATGACCAATCCTAACGTCCACTATGTCTATGCTAGTATATGACTACCTCTTCAGTGGGTTTGTTCTCCCCGGCACCGAGTGAGTTGGCCGTATCGATCCGATTATCCCCGAACATCACACCGCCATGGCAGGAGACCCAACTGTTGCCACCGGGGGGTAAACTTAATACCCCTCTTTGTATGTCCCGTTTCACTCTCCTGGCGACATTTCGTTTTGAGGGACTCTAACCCTTAAAGCTAATTGAGGTATAATCACATACTGACACAAACAAGCTTCAATTAAGCCTCGTGCCCTTTTTGGGGTAATGTGGTTGTACGGTAAGGCTGTCCAGCGAAGACTAGGTTATGTGTCGTTTTTAGAAAAACACCTTTTCAATATTCCTCCATGTCCATACCACCACTTAGGCAAGGTCCCACCTTCCCAATGGTATCTAAAATCAACTTGTTTTTCCAAAAACAACACAAGGGTGCCCATCCTAGAATTCACATCTCTCTTAAGCTAGTAGATAGGTGTGTGGTAGGGTATCCTATAATTTTTGCTACGGGTCTGGAATATATATCCAGAATATTTGGGTATTTATAAGCAGGTATATAATGTAATAAAATACATATAGCAGTAGGTAAAACAAAATAGGTAAATAAATTGCAAGCTTTTGAGATGGCTTGCCTTGCTCAGTGGTTTGTGCCCATCCAGAATATTTGGTTCTGATGTTCTAGGCATCCAAATCACATGAAACAAAATTCTAGTGAAAGCTACTGCCAAGAGATTTCCAAAACATTTGGATTCACAATTTTTAGATCACTCAAGCTTGAGTTATGCACAAAACACTGATTCTGACCAGTGACAGAACAACATTTTTCAAGGACACACAAATTAATATTTTTCGGATCTGCAAGTTAGATATGGTTCTAAACTCATTGCTTAACCACTGTGATTTTTGGTTTGAACAAATTTCAAGTTTAACCATTTTACTTTGATTTAAACTAACATACCAGAAACTGCTATTTACATAAATGAATAAGTCTAGAGAAAAAACAGGATTTGGGCCAGATCCAGCACTGTGCTAGGCCCATCAACCAGATTTGGCCCGCTCGGCCTGGCCTCTTAAGTGAAGCGGTACGCCGACGTTAGATGCGAGATGGACGGCTCAGATGAGCCGCGCATCGTCGACCAGCTCGAGCTCGGGCAAAACCCTAGCAATGGCAGGTTTCGAGCACAGGGAGATGGCACACTACACCACGGTAGTCACTTGCCGACAGAATCATCTGTCGGCATAGGTACCTTTTGCCGATAGAAAAGGTGTCGTTAAGAGTCTTGCCGACAGAAGATAAAGAGTCGGGGCAAAAGCAGTCGGCGAAAGTTTTGCCGACAGATGATACACTTGCCGACACATTATCTGTGGGCATGTACCTACCTACGCCGACAGTTAGCCTGTCTGTGTACACCCTACCTTTGCTGACAGTTATCGATACACCCCACCTTTGCCGACAGTTATCCTGTCTGGACATACCCTACCTCTGCCGACAATAATGTTGTGACACTATTGTGTTGGTAAGTAATATACATCCAAACAAACAATTATATATAAAATTATGCTCCATACCAACATCAGTAGTTTATAAATTCCATATTAAACTAACAGTTTATAAATTCTATATCAACATACATTGCACATTAACAAGCATACATCCATATACATCAACAATATATTGATCACAATTCACAAGTACAGGCATTCAGTTCTTTACATAGCTAGGCCAACTAATCATATATATACAGCAATTGTTTTTGGTAAATACAACAAAAAATTGCGGCTTATCACAGATCTAAAAACACTTCATACACCGAACGGTCCAAGGCACTTCAAAGGCATCACATCCATCTGCACAAGTGGCTCAATCCCTGGAAAATTTTCACAAAAATTTGTCAAGCTTAAACAAGAGAATTTTAAGACACAATGGCGTATAGACTACCAACTAGACAACACTAATGTAAATTATGACAAATGTTTTTATGATTGCTAACTTATCCTAACCATTCATTGAGAACTCACGAGTGGCATAAAATTTAAGTGTTCGTCTTTCGAAATTGTTCAACACATCGTTTGGTGAATGGCAATACAAATTAATATAGATGTACATAAACATAAAAAAGACAGACAAGGAACCATCAAAATATCACAGGAATCAACATGGATAATACTCTTTACAAGGAAAATTGCTACCAGGTCATTTTTAAATTATTTGTTAATTAATGCATATCTGCAGGCTACCCTTTGAGACCATACTTTAGTCTGAAACGTGAACATTTGCTGGACATACTTCATGTCCTACCAAGGATCATCATGACTGACTATTCTAACTACCTTATTCAGGTGACAAAATGCATATTTAACTCTTCAGTTTATCAGCATAAACAGTAAAGAAACCAGACTAACCATAGAACAATATAAGGAACTTAGGCTTTGTATGGTGTCAAGGTTTGATTAAAAAAAAAGTAAGTCTTGGCACATCAAAAAAAAAAAATAGTACTTGAAATCTAGAGAGACAAGCATATGCAGGTATGCACCACACGCAATCTACATGATGTGAGAGAAGCAGTCTAGTTCCATGCATGATAGAACCAATGCAATAATAAAGACGGAAGGCTGATTGAAGGTGAAAATCATACGTACTAGCATATTTATTTAATCAGATAATAAGAAAAAAATTCCTTGCATAGCTGAATCCCCACTTTCACACATATAGTATGGGAATTCCAGTTAACATAAGCCTTGTTCTTTATATCACAAAGCGGACATACAGTGTGACGCAATACCATGAACATAAACAGAAATAATCACCTTAATTAAGCATCCATATCATGATTCATGCACCTGATAGCAGCCTAGCTAGTAGCAAAGAACTAACCTAGCTAAAGCCGCAAGCTGCGTCCTGAGGAAGATAGCTGGAATGCTGGACACCACATAATGTCACCTATCAGGATAACTGAAACAAATAAAGTCATGTAGACTTATCAATTTTGAGCGGGATTCTCATGGAAAAAACTTTAAACATAGCATGCTTTGTTAACTTAAAACCGTGACATAAAGGGAAGATACACTTAAGAAAAGAATTGGTGTAAAGAACAACAATTGGGTTCATTTGCTGTACATAATCTACAGAATGATCAACGATGATCCTCAAGTAATAAGGTTGATTTGATGTACATATTATTAACTGGGTGACCTTTACAACTAGTGCATATTTAGTGAAAAAACTGGAGGCATACTACAAGGCTTATGGCTAAGATGTTGCACTGGTGCAAATATGGAATTCTTGTAATAGGTAATAAGACAAATTGTTAAAGGGATTGGTTATTAATCTGCACCAAATAATGATATAAACAGTATGACACCTAATTAGGTGTGGCAGAATAGGACTTCACTCCACAGATCCTACAGTCAAACTATCTTACTAATTGCTGAATGACCAAGATACACAAGTTTATAGACAAAAGACTTAGTAAATGTGCCAACACCTCTGCACTACAGTTCCATGGAGCATCACAAACGAGATCCTTCCATAACTAATCTGCAAGAGCATCCGAAATGGCGAAAAACAAAACACATACCTTAGTGTTCCCTTCCATTCAGCACAACCAAAACAAAACAGGTCTGCAAATATAGAAGAAAACGTAGGTTAGTTTAACACGCCAGCATAGAACAGTACAAGCTGAGAAGCCAACCCCTTGCTTCTTGCCCAACGTAGTGCATCTGCATCACTGTTGTGCGCCAGCAGGCTGCCGTTCCCACGAATTGGGTGATGCTTCACAAAATGTCACGGGAGGAGGAGGCACACTCTACAGCCGTCCTCCTTTAGATGCAGGGACTCGTCCCCCTCCGCCTGGCCATATCAGATCGAGATGGGGAGAGGTTAGAGAGAGAGGAGAAAGCTACCATCCACCAGAGTCAGGGCCTTGCCGGCCTCCACCGGCCACCATTCAGCAGATCAAGGGTGAGATCGGAGAGAGGTGAGTTAGACAGAGGGAGAAGGGCGAGTTTCGATCGGATGAGTGGGGAGGGAATGGAGGATGGTGGATATGGGGGTGGAGGCGAGGGGCCGCCGCGGAGCGGTGGATCGCCGGAGGTCAGCGGCGGAGAGTGGGCTGGCCTGAGGTCGGCCGGAGGGGAGCGGAATCCATCCCTGCATCGGCACGGGGAAGTCACAAGGCAGATGGGGACGTGGCTGGTGAATGGAGCCTCGGCGGTGGCATTGTCCGGTGAGGGAGCACGATGGCGGCGGCGGCGGCGGAGTAGATAGGAGGTGGTGGACGCTAGGGTTGTGCGGTCCGGGTTCGATTTGGGGATATTCAGATAAGCGGAGGGAAGTGCCGCGCGACCAAATGAAATTATGCCTCGTGCCCAAGTCTCGCGGGCATTTTTTCGCGGCGTCTGCTAGCTTGACACGTGTATACATACGCCGACACATAGGGTGTGTGCATAGACCTCTGCCGACAGATTATCTGTGTCCAAGTGATTGCCAACAGAGTCTTTGTCGCCAAGTGAACGCCGACAGATAAGATGTGGCACTTGGCTTACCTTTGCCGACACATAAGGTGACAACAAATGTGTGGAGCTATGCCGACAGATGATGTGTTGGCCATAGTGGACCTTTGCCTACACTAGTGTGTCGCCAAGTCTCTATCGTGGTGTAGTGGCAGAGTCGTGGTAGCTCACCTAGGGGCGACGAAACAAGGCAGAGAGGGTCGAAAGGAGGTGCGGAGAGGTGTCGAGGCCGAGAGGTGAAGCAGTGCTTGTCGACGTGGTCAGGTTCGTCGAGGTGGCCGTGCTCGCGCTGCTCGGGTCCCGGACGGCGTCATCGACCTGAGAGCACAAGAGCATGAACGGGGATGTCAGAGAGGTGCGCCTCGATCTAGGCTCACGCCAGAGCCAACAATGGCGGAGAAGAAGAGAGAGAGGCGACGGCAACCTTCTCTGCAACCTGGCGGTGGCCGACGGCGAGAGCACGCTGTTCCTGGCGTACAGAGAGCAGGAGAAGTGGAGCAAGCGAGAGGGGGTGGAGAGGGGAGTGAGAGGGGGTGGAATGGCAAGCTGGGACGCGCTGGGGTGGGCTTTATCCTGGGTTTGCAAAGGGAGAGAGGTGGCGGTGTAGACCGAGTGGCAATGCCGCTCTCCCGTTGGCCAGGGAGCGCGGTATCGAGGCCAGAGCGTGTCCTGCAGCTCTGCAGCGAGGAGTGAAGGTGGGGGTGGTGCAACTGAGGGAGAGAGAGAGGCGGCAGAAGGATATCATCGCGCTGCTCACCTGCTGATAGGCCACGGTGGATTTTTGCTCCATTTCTTCTCTCCCCCGTGCCCAGGTTTTCGGGGATGGACGCAGGGGTGGTGTGGTGCGTGTGTGACAAGGTGAACGCGAACGAGGCAGTGTGTGTGTGTGTGTGTGTGTGTGTGTGTGTGTGTGTGTGTGTGTGTAGAGTGTGGGGTGCTCACGGTGGACGTCGACACGACACGGCCATGCACGTCTCCCTGGCATGCCACAAGTGCACACACTGCACTAGTGTGACTAGGTCACACAAAGGTAGGTCTAGGAGAGTGTTTTTGATGAGTTTGAAACACAAATTCGAACCAATTTTAAATCGGCCGAAAATGCAGTTTCAGAAAAGTTTAGGTTTCAGACAGTGAAAGTCACAATTTCCTGTTAACAATTAGCCATGTAAACCAGATGGGAACAAGGCCTTAGGGAAATCCAATTTAGGTGAAATGATTTTTATAAATCAGTACTCACCACAAACATGGATGGCAAACAAGAAATTCATCCAGAAAAGAATTCTAGAAAGGAGAATTAATTTGAGAGAAATGGTATGTTAATACTTTTTTTCTGTTCTGATATTTCATAGCAACTTGGGAGCATGATATAAATATCATAGGCAATCCCAACATGAAAAATCTTGGCTTTACTGTGAAGTACAAACATAATACTTCAACACCACGGAAAAAGTTAGAATTACAAAACATCATTGGTCCATTAATTTAGACTCCAGAAACAGTATTCAAAGAGAGGGGTTTTTTTTTAGGGGTTTTAGGCTAGGGTTTTGAATTTTGAGAATTTTTGGTTAAGGGTTGGGTTCAATTTTATTTTGTTCCACACTTTCAAACAAGCAAACAAGTCACACCTATACCACTATTAACAAAGTCACAAGATCAAACAAGAAATAAAACACAAAAACAAACAAAGCACCAATTTTAGGAAAAGTTTTTGTTGGTTCCAAATTTTGGTTATTTAGGAGATTGTTTAAGAAAGACTTACCAAATTTTGGGCTGTGACACGTATTATACTAGGGATTTGGATTAGAGTACATCTTGTATTCCAAGTCTTAGGCTTCTTGCCTCGCAAGTTTGTACCACTATATATACCCCACGAGGGTCCAAGCAATACAACAACAAAACAATAGGGTTCAATATTTCTACACCCGCCCGTGCCTGCCCGCCCGCCGCCGCCTCATTGCTTCCCCTTTCCCCAATCTTTCTCTTCTCCGGCGAGGAAGCGCAGATGTCTACCTCCTCCGCCCCGCAATCAAAATGGGAACGGTATGGTGCAGTGCCGCTCACAAGGTGCCCTGACTGCCCACGCCCAGAGCTTCTTAAGCGATGGGTCACTAGGACCGATGAGAATGGCAATCTTGGGCGCGAGTTTGTGAGATGCTTCAACAAGACACCGGCAAGAAGGGATGGCAAGGTTAGATCTCAGTTTTGTTTGCCCTTAATTCTCCAAATTTCGTTTTTTGTCATCGAATTTAGGATCTAGGGTTCATGTTGCTGTTTTCAGATCATGAAGAAATGTAACCATTTCGAGTGGATGGATGAGTATATTGAGAGGCTTCAGTTTGGAGGCTACATTGATGCGAGCGGAGCCGCAACCTGTGAGCTCAATTTGGGGTTGCCGCCCATTGATGTGGAGACTATGGGGAGCTCGGACAGAGGGGCGGACAGAGTCGTGCCGACGAGGAATGCGCGCAATGCCGAACTAAACGAGGAACTGGAGATGAACGAGGAACAGAAGAAGATCAAGAAACATCTAAAGCAGATGATATATTTGCAAAAGCAAGCAAATATCATGGCAGGGGTATTTTGTGGTTGTATCATTGCTCTGTTTTTCTGTTACTTGTTCATCCGTCGTTAGAATGGGCAGTTTGGCCTGTCAGGGCAGAGGACACGATCTGTGCGCCATGTGGCATGGGCCTACCCTTCGGGTACTCCACAATGAGGACACCTGGTGCACGTACAAGCTAGGGCCCAGTAGCAGGCCTGCCGGCAAGCCACAAACAAGGCCCACGAAGGGGGCCCAGGAGGACAGCGTACGCTCCAAGTTTGGCAAAACCTGAGTCTGTAGAAATCTACCATACCTGTAAACCTAGTCGGTTGTGAATCCCCGAGACCCAGCCTCCTATATAAAGGCTGGGAGGGCCGCCGATCTAGGTCACGCAATACTCATACCACCAAAGCCCTAGCGAGATCGCATCTCGCCAGGACGCCATTGTAGCTCCTTTGTACACCTCATACATCAATAACCAGGCAAGCAGGAAGTAGGGTGTTACCCTCCGGGGGCCTGAACCTGGGTAAACCTTGCTTGTCAGCCGACGATACTACCATCGCTAGCACGTCTCTCCCCCTTAATCTCAACCCTAGGTATCGAACCATGGGATTTGATGTGTTAACACCACGTCACCATGCCAAGTTCATCTAACTGAATCGAAGCAGCAATTTGGAAAGTTGTTCAGTTCTTCATATAGTGTTTGTTCTTCAGTTAATGTTCCTGACTATCGTCAGATGTATATCCTAGTGAAAATCAGTTTATTTAAGTCAGTTTATTTAAGTTATATCAAGGATGGTTAAATTAGCAGTCAGCTGCTCAGTGCGCAGCCGCATATGCATCCTATACTGGTATGGATCCACACGTAAGAACACCAATAAGTTCAACAGAGCAGTTTGTCATACAGATCTAGTCACCAGTAGAACAGTGTTCAGCAAGTATGGGTGATCAATAGATTGCCATTTCTTGTTGAGGTTAGCATGCTTCTTTACAAAATACAACAGCATCATAATGAGTGTTGTTTTCCACGTTAATTTTTTAATGGTCGGGCTTTCTGTATATCCTATGCAGCAGATCTTAAAGCCCTCTGAAGAAAGAATAGAAATATCTTTTCAAGTGGCTTACAAACATATCTGCCCATTTGTCGAGAATTTGAATACCATGATAGTTCATTTAGCAAAACACTTAGGCTAATTCCAGAAAGATGCAAACAAAGAAAAGGATTCCCATGGCATTTTCCAAGATGCATTTTTTTTTACTTTGGTCTGATGATAAATTAGCAACAAATTCATCATGCAGTCTAATTTTAAAGTATGTAGTATGTTTCACATTCACTTGTAGTATAAAATTCCGTTGTACTTGCACATATTTATCCTTCAAATTCGTATTTAGCCGTTTGTCTTCATTTGAATGATGCTTTCCATCCAATCAGGTTGGAAACCATGTCCCAGTGATCTCCTTTCAGTTCAAAAATCAATCAGGTCGTGGAATTACCAGATAATATACGAAGCATCTTGAAAGGAATCTTCATCCAAAACTCAAAGGACCTATATCAAAATTGCAGCGGAGGAGCACAAAACTGAACTTTCAAAACCATGTCTTTTGGAGACCTGGTTTGATTTGGGTCCTTAGACTGCAGTCACAACCTGCAAACATGCACTTGTGTTATCATTATCAAAGCCATTCTATTTGGGACTTTGATGGAAGGGTATATTTTGATTCTTGTTAATTTTATAGCCACTCTTTTGTCTTTATGGAACTTTAGCATCTGGTACTTTTGACATTCATATCGGAAATTGAATATATTTCTTATGTTGACTTTTCACTAAGGTATTAAACTGGAGTGGGAACAAGGATAACCCCAACTAGGTGTTTCAGCAATAATAGAACATACTGAACAATGAACTAATGATACAACAGGTATAGCTCTGGTGTTTGATACACCAAGTGATGGTTCTGATCTTTGGTAAGCCAAGTGATAGTGTGATGTATCATAAAAACTACATCATGTCAGTGATGCCGCTAGAATGAACCAGAAAGCAGCTACGATGTGGCTTCTTTCTCAGAAGTAGTTTCCAGATTAATGATCGGCCACGATGAAACATACACTTACATGTCATCATTGATGATACATTTGCTTGATTACCTGATCAGTCTTTTTCAGTTATAACCCATGTCATGAGTGGTACTAATATGAATTTAAAATTCAGGAGAAGAAAAGAAAAACATTGATTGTGTTCATTGTCTGAAGCTAGATCCAATATTGATTAAACAGCTTAGTTTTGGGTCCAAAGTTACTCTGGATGGGAGAATTTTCAACAAGGAACAAATGAGTGAAATGACAACTGATATTAAGTTATCCTTGGTTAAAGTAATTTCAAACAAATTATAGAGCATCTTTACTGCTCACTGATAAAAAGAAACAGAGTGCAAAGATTTTACTACCAAGTTCAAAAGAAAAGGATATCCGAAATGTGAAATCAACTAACATGCCTATATAACATATGGCTATGTGCAATTGTGCATACCAAAACGTGACACCTATTCTCCAATACAGTTCATGTAGATTCACAAGGTGAACCTTTGACAAAACAGGGTATTCCTATATCATAATATTATATATATATTTCTTTACATGTGAAAAACTATGCAATAAATTTGGTGATCCGTTATTTTCATAATAGTTACACAGTTAATTTCCAAAAAATGAGCTGGTACTGGGGCTCAACACCATTGTATGTCTGCTGTTCTGCATCAAACACATATGACTTTAATAGTCTGCAGAGATGCAGAAAAAGGATGCTGATTGCTCCATTATTTTCATTGTTCCAGAAATTTGTTAAATATAGTAGATGATCCAATTAATGTAACAGTCAAATCTCACACTATTTAAGGACATGCTAATAGTTGCATGAGTACTATTGTATTGGTCAGAAATGCAAGCTCTTGCTTATAACGAGTGCCTCAATCAACAGCTGTATTTCAAGTTTCGGCAACGCAAATTTATTGTTGAACAAAAAAATTATCCTTCTACATTCCATGTTCGAATAAGGCTTTAGGTTGGAATAAGCAACAAGCCAGCAACGCTGCACTACAACTAAATCATCAGGCATTGAACACAGCGAACAATTGCCAGCACAAACTGCTAGGTTAGTGAGACATCCAAATATAGCTTAATGGGGCAGAGTGGCTAAGAAACTGGGTAGTAGTGCATATAGAGCAATATACGGATTTGCTACATCATTATGAAAATATCAACAGAAAAATATCACACATGAACCCACTACCGACATAATAAAACATGCTGCCTAAATTAATCAGAATATAAACTTGTCATCAAAATTTATACAGATACTTACTGCTCTTTCTGGTACACCAGGTGGGCCATCAAGTATTTTTATGCGAGCTTTAGACTCCTCGCACATCCTTTTGATAAATTCCCCTTTGCGGCCAATGATAGCACCTACCTTCTGGGCTGGGACCAGTATACGGAAAACACTATCTCCTGGCCAACCTGGCCATCTCTTATCACTAGCCTCTACCTGCAAGTTGTCCTGATTCTTCACTACCCCATTATATGCATTCTCTTCCTGGTAAGGGTTTGCTGGTTCATCATTGTACTGATTCTCTGGTTCTTCACTGAGCAAATTTGCTTGCACCTCAACGTATGTATTCCCAGGTCCTTCATCGTATTGGTTTCCAGGCTCTTCATTGTACGAGTCACCAGGCTCTTCGTTATACTGTGCCACCACCTTGTAAGGATTCAGCTGTTCTTCATTGTACAGATTTTGAGGCGGTTCACCCACATTGTGTCCCGCGAAATTCTCTTCTGGTAGATCCATTTTTCTAGTGACCCAAAATAAGAAGGATTCGGTGAGAAACCACAGCCACCATTGAAGTTTAAACCAAACATATAGAATTGAAAATCAGCATCAGGAACGCGCCCTGTTTCATACCCAGGACTCATGATGCACCCTAGTATGTTCTAGTAAATGGCAACTGGCGAGCACGCGCCCTTTCAAACACTTACAGACTCCTTGAACGCTTTAGCATGTGCATATGGGAGCATCCTTAATTTATAACAGTTATTATGTAACAACAGGAAAGCAAGAACAACTCGGTTCCAATCGAGCTTAAGAACCCATTCAGATGTCCCCATACCTTGCCATGATCCCATGTAAAACCTAAACCGCGTTCCCCATATCAGCGCAGGGCACATGGGGCACCCTACATCGAACCCCACGATCCCAAACCTCACCCCGCTGTCGCCGCCACACCCGAACCCTTTGGCTAAAATCAAATCTAGGTCTCAATTCTCGAACCCCGAGGAGCGGAGCTCGGAATTGGTGAAACCTCCGCCTTACCACGTCAGCGAGAATTAAAAAACTGGTTCCAATTCTCAAACCCCGGGGCGAGGGGCTGGGAATTGGTGAAAGCCGAGCACAAGAGCACGTCAGCGAGAGAGCACGGCGGGGGAGGGGAGATTTCGTTACCTGAAAGAGGGGGGAGGAGAAGGAGGCGGCAGCGACTACGGCGACGGAGCCACGGCAGCCGCCGACGAGGGGCGGGATGGGGCGGAAGGGGAGGAGAAGGCGACAGCTGCGGAATTTGGGAGAGGGAGGGGGAAGCTCGTGCCGGCGTTGGAGCGCTTTATCGCGACCAGTCGAACAGAACACTCAAAAGGAGTGTCGTCGAAACATACTGTCAGATTCAGATGACAAATCATTTTTCCTTTTCTTCGAGTAATCTTTTGCGCGGAGCCCATGCAAACGAGAAAATGAGCTTAATGTATATCCTCTGTCTCAACAAAAAAAAAACTTAATGTGTAGCCTCTGGTTTAAGAATTCTTTACAAAAATTTATATAGAGTTGGATATTTGTAAGACCAAAAACCATACACATATTTTATGGACTATTGTGTACTGACAAAGAATTTTTTACCATTAGGTTTTACCTTCAAGATTTGTTTTTGAAAATTGCGCATATGTGTTCTAAAATTTTGTAGGGTTCAACATAGCATGAGATTTATTTTTTACATTTTAAATTGTTGTGTTTGTCATTTAGGTGGATTATGATAAGCCGACTCTTTCAGCCAGTTTTTTCTCCATTTGGGAAACAAACCTTTGTCTGTTTTCATTACTATTTTCTCATAACTAAATCTCAGCAATTCTCAAGCTGAGCTTGTGTTGCGTTGTGCGTATTTTTATAATCTATTATGAATAATTAGCCATAAATAGACAAAATTGAATCAAACAACTACTATAACGGATAAAAGCGTGTTAAAACAGTATTTTGACAATCCACCGCTCATGGCAAGGTTTTCGGTGGAGAGAGGTCGAAGGGAGAGTAGAGCCATCTACACTCTATGTATTTCCGATAGTGGATCCAATGTTTTATATGATAATATCGAAACATGTGATGTTATTTTACTCTAATTTATTTGTAGATGCATTTATTACTTCGTTCTTGGTGCTAAACATTGCCAACTGGTGTGGGTAGAATAATAGTGGGAATGGTTTGTCTTAGATTTGACTGAATTGTGATTAGACTAGTGACAGAAAAGGTAAAGTCACTTGTGTTGGTTGGTACTTCCTCAAATTACATCAATAAGGGTAAAAGGGAAGTTTTCCATTGCTTTATTGTTAAGAGGATTATATTAATTCACAACTTCATATCATCTTTCATTACTGAAATGCTTCATTTTTTATGCTCAATATCAAGGGTATAACAGGGTATTTGGGAGGAGTGTTAGATGTAGCTTCCTATAAATTTAGGTGTATGGATTTATGGACGTGAGTCCTATGGATGAATCGTATTTATATTTGTGTTTATTATTTTGTGCCACCGTGACTGGGTGAGATTTGATAAATAAACCATGAACCATGTTCTTATTTCCTCCATAAGAAATCCTCCATGAGGGGGCACACAAAGTCCATGAGCCGGATTCGACAAGAAACAACGACGTTGGTGGCACCGGGACAGCGCGATGCCAAACCAACGGGGAGAGAGAGGGGGAGAGAGAGAGAGAGAGAGAGAGAGAGAGAGAGAGAATAGGAGAGAGGAGTGTGTGTTGGATAGGATTGTTTGGCTGACCGTGGGCTAGGGGTGGACAAAAATCTCATGTGGCGTTAATAGTGTAAAATTTAGTAGCTCCTAAATTCTTCCACAAATTTTTATACAAGAAAGTGGACAATGTTAGAGGAAGACAAAGGTGGTGAAAGTGTATCTAGTTTCCTCCTACCGGGTTTTGGATGATTAATGAGAAATAACTAAGAGACTAATGTTATATTGAGTATATACAGGTGACTCCCAAAATGTTGGTTTAATTAACCATAAGGATGTCGACCCTTCAAAATGAAGTAACAAGTAGAGTCAATGGAATGAAGACGTGAAGCGTTCACGAAGACTCGGGAGAGGAAAGTGGAGATGACGTAGGTAGTTTTTCAGTTCCTCGGAGTCGTGGGAAAAGCCGTACTATAAAGAGGGGTGTGATTTTGAAAGGAAGAAAGTGAAACCTTAATTGCTTTGCTCATTCGGGCTCATACTTCGTGTAGCAATCTATTTGGAAATCCGTAAAGAATTAGCACGCAAAAAAATATATGAACAACTAGGTTGAGCACATGGTATAACTTCAAAAGAACCAGTGTTGAGCCTATTGCTCTAGTGTATGTAAAACTGCTTTCCCAAAAAACTAGAGCTTCATGTCTTTTCGTGAAGGTCTACGTGGTTGTTGGTTCAGCGCGCATCACTTTGTGAAGCACTAGGTAGTGATCAATGTAATGCTTAGACTAAAGAGCATATTCCTGCGTGCGCCTATAAATAGGACCCTCCCGATAGGCTTGATGACTTGACCTGAATTGTAGATCTGAGACCTACTATTTACCTTGCAAGTTTTACTCTATGTATGTGTTCTGGAGCAGTTCTTTAAGAGATAAAGTTTTACCTTAGTTGAGCATTGAGCAAGAGCACATTCTGGCCTTCAGAGATCCTCGAGATTCGGTATCTCCTAACCGGTTAGGCGTCATTGTTGAGCTTCTAGTCTATCAATTGACCACTACAAGTTTGTACGGGTTTTAGTGATCCCCTGAAGAATAACCAAAAGAGATTGGGCTTGAGTTCCAATAAACTTGAGCTAACGGAGAAG
The DNA here is from genome assembly GCA_947311845.1 of Poa pratensis. Lineage (NCBI taxonomy): Eukaryota > Viridiplantae > Streptophyta > Magnoliopsida > Poales > Poaceae > Poa > Poa pratensis. Next base: position 132,827,948 of record CAMZMU010000041.1, on the reverse strand, counting down.
AAGACTAAGTCTGAGGACTTGGGTACATGCTTGTATATCCTCTGCAAACGGAGACGTAGATCCAGCCAGCAGGTTGAACTTCGGGAATTATATCCCTCTATCAGTCTCCTTGAATGTGTAGTTCATACTTTTTTGGTTACTTATGCTTTTACTCTTTGTTCATAGTTTCATGTTGTGAAGCATTATATTTTACTTAACCGTCTCCTGTTTTACATCCATTGCTTCGTTATATGCTATCTTATGCTAAGTTTCATTCTAGCTCTTCAGTAGATTTTCTGAAGCTTTTGTTTTCTTGGCTTAACAGTATTTTTTTTATAACCCATATTCACCTCCCTCTATTCATATATCTTGGTCTTTTAGGAGAAAAAATAGGGGATACCATTAGGTGGGCCACCTTTTCTCAAGTAGACAACCTAGAAAGATTTGAGAAGACCCCTCGATATGCATTGTATCTTGTGTATTTACAAATTTTCATCCAAACATATGACAGTATGTGGCATGCACAAAAAAAACAAATGATGTGTGAATACCATGCGGTACTATTCACTGAGGTCTTTTTCTTTTTTTGCATAGGCCGCATATGGTCATATTTTTTAAACCATTTTGTCGATTTAAAAGATACAACATATTCCATGTCCATGATTTATTTCATATATTTTTTAAACATATAAGTGTGATGTCCGATAATAGAGTGTGGGGGCAACTAGTTGCGAAATATTCACATTCTAAGCTTTGGTAAACTATAATTTGTCACTATTTGCGCCCGCATCCCATTGTCAAATGTCACACTTATGAGTTTAAAAATATGAAATAAATCATGGGCACGGGATATGTTGTATCTTTGTCTATCTACATATTTTCATCTAAACATATGATAATGTATGGCCTGCACACATGCGGTGACCCTGCACACCACTGCATGTTGTAGTGTACAAGTCGTTGATGTAACACGCACGGAAGGACCTCTCCGCAAATATTACATCCCTCGGAGTAGTACAACAGAAACATAGCTGGTTCAAGGTAACACTATAGGATTACAACACTATTCAATACAAAATCTCGAGAATCTCCTTTTCAAAAAGAAGTAGGTCTCTTGCAAATGAAACTCCAGAAAGATCCAAGTCGTAGTACTAAGCTGGATATCAGCTCTAACTCTAATTCCTGATCCACTACTGCTGTTGTCACAGCCCTACTCTATTCCATCTAGAATAACTTTATCCAGACTTCTACTCCTCCTTCCAATAGATGTTGTCTCCTCCTTTAGCAATATGGTCGTTGTGTACACCAGTGCACTGCTGTGATCGTTGCTCCATTGGCACGGTTGTCGTTGTTGCTCCACGGCTAAGTAGTCGTTGACTCCTTCAAGCTCCACCGGTAGACTTGTCAACTTGTTGAATACTTCCTCAATGTCTTGATGGATAACTGTCAACTCCTTTGTTGGCTCCAAAAATCTAAGCAGGGGGTCAACGGGGAAAGCGTGAGCAACACGAGCGTTACTCAGCAAATTCATATTATAGGCGATAAGGTGTTTTATGCACTAGCTACTGCCATGACCAATGGTCATTGACATAATTCAAGTTTTGGAAAAGATTTCTTCAAAAGGTCAGGTTTTATTTCAGAAAACTATGCTCACAGTCTCCACGGGTTCATAGTCATCACTTGGGATGCCTTTCCCGCTGCGGTCTGTAGTTCCTTCCGGGAACACGGATGTGACAGCCACAATTTCTGGTTGTTGACTCTGGAGAGCTGCGTAACTTTACCCATGAGAGAAACCCAGCCTTGTTGCCTTGTCGGGCGATCTTTCCCGTCCATACTTCCATGGTATGAGGCCAGGTGGGAGTCCAAAGCCAATCACTGCCCCTCTTCGCACAACACATATCCACCCCTTATGACCCAGCCGGTACAAAGACCAATGGCTCGTCACCACTCCCGAGCTCCTATTCCAAATCACCCCGTCGGGTGGGGAAGGTATGCGCTCCCACGCTGTTGGCCGCCACAACGGACTCAACCAGGTAATAGTCTGCCGAGGATATATGAACGAGAGAAGATAGCAGCTGACTTTACCGTCCATAGCAGATCTCATGGTAAACGCTTCAATACGGCGCTAGGATCACTGTGACATTGGTAATTAATCCTAGGTATATACTTTCCCGTACAATGGAACCTCCACCACAACATCATACCATGGTTCCATTGCCAGCCAAACAATATATATAGCAATTCACATCATTCGAAAATAGTTTTTGTTTTTCAATGCAATGATAATAATATGGTTTTGAAAAATAGTTTTTATAAAATAGTTCAGTAAGGACATGCAAGAATGAACTTGCCTGTGATAGAAATGGCCGTTCAACCCTTTGAGGTTCTATGATTTGCGGTAAAACCCTGAGTTCTGAAAATAGCAAAGTAATCCCGATAAGGACTACTGAAAACTCTATCAGCATGCTATTGTGCATAGTCATGAGATGCATCGTCACCCCAAAATACTCAAGTTATGATTTTTAATACCTTTTTAAGTATTTGAGGGTTTTTAATTAATTAGGGAGTTTGACAACGATTTACATGAGGAATCAACATATGAAGTAGTCAAATTTGAGATAGTTCAACTTTAATTGAACTCAACAATTTATTTTTCCATCTCATTATTCTTTGGAAAAATAGTTATGAAAAATATTTTCAAGTCATGTCCACTTAAGGTCCTTGAATTTTTCATCCACTCAAAACTTGTCAAAATTCAGTAATAAAACTTACAGATAAATTCCTCATAATATATAAAGTGTGTTGATTATTTTTAGCTGATTTTTGTTCCATTGGTTTGGGAGTAAAAATTAATTTAAATTGTATAATTTTATTTGGTGAATTACCAAAGTACCCTTGGGTCCAATGTGTTGGACCTAACCCGGTCAAAGTCTGGCTCGGTCGGTTTGATCGACCGGCCCACTCCATCCTCACCTCTCTCTCTCGATCCCCTCTCTCTCTCTCTCGTGGCGATGCGTCGCCGTCGCCACCGTCTGCTCCGGCCGTTGCCGGCCGGCTTCAGCGCCGCCTCCGCTCGGCGCTGCTTGATGCATGTAAAATGCATACATGAACTTTGCATTATATTACTTATATTTCAATCATATTTGCATCATATAAGGGTTATATCATTGATTTATATTGATTTTGGGAATATTTCATTGTTTCCCTATTTTTCTGGAATTAACCCTGCACAGGCAGAAAACCATATTTTCTATATTTTGATGTTTCAGGGACCCAAACGACGCCCAAATGACTTAAAAATTTACGAGCATCCGTTTTTGGAAGGAACGAAGCATGGGAGCGAAGGAAGCGAACAAACGGAGGCCCGAGGGCCAGAAGAGGGTGGCCCACGCGGCCAAGGAATCTGGCCACGTGGGACCCACCATCTGGGCCCTCGTGGCTCAGTTGTCGTCGATCTTTTTTCCCGAGCCTCCGTCTTGACCTAAAAACGACTATAAAAATAGTCCCCGACGCCCTTCGGAAAGGAGCGCCGCAGAAACACAGAAACCACGAAACAGAGACCTGGAGTTGCAGATTGGAGGGGGGAAACTCCGGCGGGGCGCTGCCGGCGTGGTCTCCATCTTCTCCAACGACTTCTCCACCGTCTCCATGATGAAGAGGGAGTAGTCCACCCCTGGACTATGGGTTTGTGGAAGTAACTTATGTATCTCTCCTCTCTTGAGCTTCACTAATTAGTACCGTATGAGCTGCTGAACATGATTACGGTCATCTATGTAATACCTTTGTGGTGGATCTTTTTATGAGTTAATATATGTTTGAGATTGCAATAGTTTTGTTTCAGTTATGAAAGTAGATGCATATTATGTACCCCGTTCTTGTGTACTTGTTATGATCAAGCATGTGTATGAGAGCATGTGAGGGGGAACGTGTGCATTAGTTGGAGTAACGGGGGGTGGCTAGTGCGGTGAACGTGAGATAAAGTTCCGCGATCCACTTGGGTGTTTTACCTTACTTTGTTGCCTCACTAGGGATAAAGAAAAATACCTTGCTATCGGAGATGTGGGTGTGACCATTGCCACTACTCCATGACTAGATCTAGCATGTTCTTATTTTAACTTCATGTCATGATACTTAATGCTATGCTCTGATTTATCTTAATTACTAAGGTGTTATGATTTAGTTCACATCTTGGTGGAGTATAAGAGAGATTAATAAACAAAAGATCTCTATGTTAGGACGTGAAGCCCATATAATTAGTAACTTGTCATGAAACCTTTATATTGCAATCTCATATGTCAATTCTGGTGTTCCATTATCTACCACTTTATTAAAGAGAGAGTGCATTTGTGAAACCATGAACCCCGGTCCATTTTTAATCATAAGAAACACCTTTCCAACAACTTTTATCCACTTTACATTTTCTGCCATTTAAAAATCCGAAAATACAAAAACACTTTTGCATCTTGCATTCACAATGCAAAACCCAAAAATATCATCCATCATTGTTTCCACCATCCTTGCATATTTATTTATCATCATTGCATATTTATTTACTGTTTTCCATTCATTTTATTTTGATATCATTCTCACACCTTGTGCTTGACAACCACTTGGTGAGGTTGAGGGCCAAAACAATTTACTTTGTTTTGTAGGTTTTCAAGAGAAGGATAAGAAGATAAATCTTTCACTACTGATTCCCCGAGAGTTCGATATTAAACCCTAGAGTCACCCCTCGTGGGGAAAACCATCTTTCCTATACTACACACTCTGCACTTGGAGTCTCAACCTAACCCATATTCTTTTTAACACAGGTAACTACATCAAGGGCCATCACTGCTCCGCAACGGTTGATACGTCTCAAACGTATCTATAATTTTTGATGTTCCATGCTTGTTTTATACCAATTGCTACATGTTTTGCATCTACTTTATATCACTTTTATACATTTTTTGGGACTAACCTATTAACAAGATGCCGAAGTGGCAGTTCCTGTTTTCTGATGTTTTTGTATTCCAGAAAAGCTAGTCTGGAAATATTCTCAGAATTGGACGAAACTTCACGGAGGTCCCTATTTTATCAGAACACACCTGAAGAACCAAAGGAGCAACGGAGAGGAGCCAGGAGGGCCCCACACACGGGCAGGGCGCGGGCCCCCCTCCAGGCGCGCCGAGGCCACGTGTGGGCCCCTCGGGGCTCTCCAGCCGCCGCCCTTTCGCCTACTTATTCACCCCGATGCGAAAACCCTAAGTACCCGAGCAAAAATCCACGAAAAGTTCCAGAGACGCCGCCGTCATCAACCCTAGCTCGGGAGGGTTCAGAACCTCTTCCCGGCACCCTGCCGGAGAGGGGAATCGTCACCGGAGGCTTCTACATCGCCATGCCTTCCTCCGGAGTGATGCGTGAGTAGTTCATCCTTGGACTACGGGTCCATAGCAATAGCTAGATGGTTGTCTCTCCACATTGTGCCATCATGTTTAGATCTTGTGAGCTGCCCTACATGATCAAGATCATATTATTGTAATGCTACATGTTGTGTTTGCTGGCATCCGATGGATATTGAATACTATGTCAAGTTGATTATCAATTTATCTTATATGTTATTTAAGATCTTGCATGCTTTCCGTTACTCGTAGATGCTTTGGCCAAGTAGATGCTTGTAACTCCAAGAGGGAGTATTTATGCTAGATAGTGGGTTCATGCCTCCATTTAACCTGGGACAGTGACAGAAAGTTCTAAGGTTGCGGATGTGCTGTTGCCACTAGGGATAACCTAACGATGCTATGTCCACGGGCATATGTGTTTGTTTACATTACGCGCTTTACTTAATGCAATTATCCGTTGCTTGCAACTTAATACCAATGGGGGACTCGGATGACGAACCCGGCGGTGGATTATTAGTCATAGATGTTGTTGGATAACGGTCTATGTATCATGTCATAATGCCCAATTAAATATCATAGTAGTCAACATGTCATATATATGCATTGTCATGCGCTCACTATTCGTCAATTGCCCAGCTGTAATTTGTTCACCCAACATGTTAGTTATCTTTTATGGAGAGACACCACTAGTGAACTGTGGACCCCGGTCCATTCTTTTACACTGATTAAACCACCACAAACTACAAACTGTTCCTTTTTCATTCTCTGCAATTTAATACTCATTTTCCACACAAGACGTTGTAACGTACCTGCACTTAGAAATTGGCTAGGTACCTGTGTATAGTGCAAACCCTGGATCGATTCATTTGCACACACAGTCTAAGATGAAATATCACAACATTGTATCAATTATTACACGTGGATCCAGTACTTAGGAAAATATCCTTTACAAATTGCATAGCACGAAGCTAGCTTCGAAAGAGTAAAGCAGCGGAAATAAATCTTCATGGAGTCCTCATCCTTTGCATGTGCCACAGGCGAAAACATGTTGGTTGCAGACTCGAAACCCTTAACGAAACTCACTCATCGTCAGAACAATCTGCAACAAATAAAATTTTGCAACAGAGTGGGTCAGATACCATTTAAAAATGGATCTGGCAAGTGACACTATGTGGACACTTAATGAAATAACTCTAATAACCTATATGCATATTTGGCTGGTGGATTTCAAGGCTAATTTGCATAAAGCCAATTTTTCCTATTTCTTTATAAAACACTTTTCTTTTGTCAAAACAGGTATGGCATGAAAACCACCCTCTTGTCTACCTTTGTCCAACCTTCAAAATTTTAACTTAAGAAATTGGTATGTTGGGAGCCTCCGTTGCCATCCTTGATCAGCTGCTTGAATTGTCCGTAACCGGGGACACGGCTAAGTATACTTAGTTTTTACACTCTCGAGAGGTTGTGCACTTTCACCACGAGACCCAACAAACCCAAACTATCCTCAAGCACTCAATTTGTGCTAAGGAAAAGGAGAGAGTTGAGACGAGACCTTTGGGAAACAGTCCCCTGTTCCTCTGGCAGACCCATACAAGACATTCATCTGCTGAGACCTGCCGGAATCTGCTTAGTCAAGGCAGAGCCATAATACCAAGTGGCTGCACTGGAAGCATCTTCACTTAGAGAAAACTTTGGTCCCTTTAATACCCTGGGTGGCAACCACAAGTGACCATCCCTTAGAGGTCACCCCTAAGAGATGACACTCAACCTTTCCATCATCTTTTCAATACCAAGTCCACCCAGGTGATAAATTACTTAGTAGAATTTAGCTTTTAAAGAAAACACATTTGCATAGCATCAAATAATCTACTAAGTTATCAGAGGGGTTCTAGACACAACTAGTATAAAGGTATGGTGGGTTTAGCACATAGCAATAACACTATCCAACACATGCATATAAGAAATACACTAAGTAATGCATAGAAAAATACTTAGGAAATTTATGGGGGTGTGCCACTTGCCTTGGCAAACATGAGTGTAGTAGTAGCAGTTGCAACCACCTTCGTCTCTCTCCGAAATTTCTAACACATCAAACAATACACAATAAATATGCAGCCAAACAATATTTAAGAAAATATGACATGCATGAGATGCAGAATGATACAAGGCATTATGATGTGAAAGACATACAAAACACAATAAGGAAAAGACATAAAACAACTTATTCCAAATGGCTAAGGCAAGGTCAAGGTTGAGCTTAAGTAAACTTAATAAAACAACAACTTGAAAAGTTGTAAGGCTAATCCAAGTCTTCACAAGTTTGGTCTTCAATTAATCTTCAACTCCTTTGTAGCTTCATTGATCTTTTATGGTCTTCAATTAGCACTCTAGGAACTTAGTCTTAAACACAAAGGACTTGGTCTATGTCCAAAGTGAGACAAAATAGAAAGTATAAAAGATAGAACTAAAGTGGTTGGTCTTCAGAATCTTCTCCTTGCTTCCTTGTAGCTTTCACCTTGATGTGTTGACTTCATTGAAAATTGTAGACTTGATGCTGTTGGCAGTCTCAAGGTTGATCTTGAATATAGCTTAGCCACCATGAAGTCTAAGAGAGGGAGAAGTAAAGAGAGAATGGGAAGAAAGACTTAGAAATTGCAGCTGGTTGGTCTTCATGAACTTCCTCTTGATGTCTTCTAAGTCCTTTCTTCTTGGAGATGCTTCTGGAGTCTTGTTTTCATGCTAAGTCCTTCTTTGATTTCCACTAATTTCTAACTTAGTGGTTTTTGACTAGGAGAGTCAAAAGAGCTAACATGCATCCTCCAAAACTTCTAAGGAGGAAAACCATGTAAGAAGTACAAAATACTACTAAGGACTTTAATATGCATGCCATGCTTATGAAAATGCTCTAAGGAATTGCAAGCAAGAAAGATGGTCAAAAGTATAGCTATGGACCAAGGGTCAACAACAAATCACTAAAAATATTCTAAGCAAAAGTTAACCCATAAGAGATGCTAAAATTTTCTAAGGAAAAGTGTTGAAAAAAAAATAGTTCTCAAATATTTTCTAAGGAAGAAAAATTACTTTGTTTGGAGAGGCAAAATATTTCTAAGTACTTTTTGTAACTAAAGTAATCAAAATATGACTAAGTCATTTGATAACTCGAATATAAAAAAGGAAATAATTTTTAATACATTTTATTTATTAAAATAACACCTAAAATCATTTAATCAATATTTACTCAAAAATCATTGAAAATAATTTTACAAAAATAATAGAGTATTCGTACGGCCAATACTTAGGCATACAAAACTATAGCAAAAGAATTTGCTCAAAAATCTATTTTTAAACTCAATTTATAGCCAAAATACTATTTAAACCACTTTTAAAAATTATCTAATTTAATTTCATCAAAAACCTCAAAATAAGTATACCAAAAGTTTCTACATATTATAAGCTTTCCAAAAATATATTTTTCATAAAATTTGGACAAACGAGTAAAAAATATTAATAGATTTAAAACGCAGGGACTAATCTGTGATGCGCAGGAGTTAAAACGTAAAGAAAACAAAAGAATCTTCAGCGCTGGAGTTCCTGGGCCACGTGGCGCTTCCTGATTGGTAAGCGTCTGCTTCGTGGGTTAGGCGGGCGCGGGCGGATGCGGCGCGGACGGACGGCTTCGCGGACAGACACGTGGTGTGCTCTAATTCACTGGTACCGATTCGCGATGGGATCTAATCCTGTCCGTCCAAACTAGATCGGACGGCCGAGAGAGAAGGGCCATACCGTGGCGGCGCGGGGCGGTCGGAGATGGCGGCGACGGCGGCGTTGACGCGTGCGGTGGACGGCGGTGATGCTGGAGTGGTCTCCCGAGCGCGGAGAGACGATGACGACGTGCGGCACGGCTCGGTGAGGACGATGGCGAGGTCGGCGTGCTCGATTGCGTCCTGGACCGTCGGGAGCGAGTGGCCGGTGATGGTCCGGGCGGCGGCGAGCTATGTCGAGCTTGTCCTGCTTGTTTCGCTGCGCAAAAGAAATCGGGGAAGGTTTAGGGACGTGCGTATGCGTGAGGGGAACCGGTGTAGACCACTAGGAGACGGCGTTGCCTGCTCAACTCACCGGAAACGAAGAAATCACGGCGGCGGAGCAGCTCTACTCCGGCGAGCTATTACTGCAGCCTGGCGGCGGGTTAGAGGCTAGGGTTTGGGGGAAATACTGCGGCGGACGTGCGGTTTATATGGGGCCAAACCCCCGGGAGAATCGCGAAGGAAATCGCAAGAAAATCGGGCGGATTTGGTTAGGGTTTGGTAGAAACTGTGATGAACACGATGATGACGTCAGCGATGACGTCATAAACTAAATAAATTTTAAAACCTTTTTAAAAAATTCATAACTTTTGATTTATGAGTCCAAATCGACTCAAACCAATTTTGAAAAATTTGTAAAATTCAGGCCTTTCCAATGAAACCTTCAAAACCCCTTTTCCAAGACATTTTATAAACAAATTTTTTGAAATGTGTTTAAGTGCATTTTGGACACATTAATGCCATTTAAAATCTATAGGGTTTTTATAAATTCCTTTTGAAATATAATTTAAACCCAAGCAAAATATGAGTAATATGATTAATATCACTCAATAAAATAATTTTGTATAAAACTCAAATAGTTAAAAAGGGGTTTGATAAATCAAAATGATTTCAAAACTCATTTTAAAATCCAAATAACTATTTTCTTTCAAAAGTAAAACTATAAAACTTGAAAATAGAGAATAGGTAAGTAATAGAATAATTCTCAATACCCATAAACTATTTACAACCAAACACACTTTTTTAAATAGAAATCATTTTGATTTCCAAACTAGGTTTTTAACAAATAATATGACACTTGATGTTAAAATTTAAAATAGGTTTTAGAACAAACAATTGTGGCTTAATTAGATCTTAAATACCACAAGATAAACATTTACAATATTTATATTGCAACAGATTCAAACAATTTCACAAGCAACTCTATCAGAACAAAACATTCATAAAAGTCAGAAGAAAACTTGGAGCATTCTTTGCTCTACTAATATATTTTCTTAAATATGTTTTCAAGTGGAATTATTATTCCTACTTTTGAAATATCCAAATGCAAACAATGCTATATGATGATGAATGTATGCATGAATTTTTCCTTTCAAAGCAAAATACATAATAGTTTTTAAAAGTTTTAAATTTTTCTGATTTTTCAACCTTTTGAAAAACTTGGGATGTTACATACTACCACCCTTAAAAGAAATCTCGTCCCGAGATTCGGGAAGGCTATTAAAAGGTTCTGACGAGGATGTCTAGGTGGCTACCACCCTTAAAAGATATCTGCATTGGTATAAAAATTCCAATGGCAAATATTACAACCTTATTACATTGACTCTGGTCCTACTTGGCTAAACGTCTCCTGAAGTTTCTCTGGGTGCCTTCATTCCTGGTTTTACATTGATATCTGATCCGCTTTTTATCTGGTGTGGTGAGCGTGACCACTTTGTTGGCTTGATCAATCTGACCATCATATTTGGACATCCAGTCCTTGCCTATGATTATATCAAAGCCTTGCAGGTCCAGCACAAACAACTCGCTTGGGAAATTATGTGTCTCAACTCCCAAGGTCATGTTTTGACATACAGTGTTTGCTGGCATTTTTCCTTCTATAGAGCTTACTCTGATGGGTCTTCTAAGTCCTCGATTGGGGATCTTATTATTACTCACAAAGTCTTTTGATATGAATGAATGCGTTGCTTCAATATCAAAGAGTACTAAGGCAGGATAAGAGTTGATCATCAATCCTTCAATAACTGGGCCTGGTTTCTTGAGAACTCTCTCTATGTTTATAGAAAACACATGCCCCTTTCGAAACTGAATTGGCTTGGTCCCATTACCAGTCTTCCTTTCTGGACAGCTGTGGGAGTAGTGTCCCATTTTCTTGCATTTGAAACACTCTACCCGACTGAGGTCCTTCTTATTGGGTTTTGGGTGGGGATTCTGACTACTGTTTTCTCCCATAAGGTGCTCATCTTCGAGGTCATAAACTTCTTCAGTATGAGCGGGGCTATGGTGACCATGGTTGAGGTGGTGGTCATCCTTTCCATGTAAGTCGTGTTCATTATTATTACGACAACGGTGGTTATGGTCTTCATGGTGGTTGAACTCAAAGTACCCGAGCAGGGCGCCGGCCCCCCTCCAGGCGTGCCGAGGTCACGTGTGGGCCCCTCGGGGCTCTCCAGCCGCCGCCCTTTCGCCTACTTATTCCCCCCGATGCGAAAACCCTAAGTACCCGAGCAAAAATCCATGAAAAGTTCCAGAGACGCCGCCGTCATCAACCCTAGCTCGGCAGGGTTCAGAACCTCTTCCCGGCACCCTGCCGGAGAGGGGAATCATCACCGGAGGCTTCTACATCGCCATGCCTGCCTCCGGAGTGATGCGTGAGTAGTTCATCCTTAGACTACGGGTCCATAGCAGTAGCTAGATGGTTGTCTCTCCACATTGTGCCATCATGTTTAGATCTTGTGAGCTGCCCTACATGATCAAGATCATATTATTGTAATGCTACATGTTGTGTTTGCTGGGATCCGATAGATATTGAATACTATGTCAAGTTGATTATCAATTTATCTTATATGTTATTTAAGATCTTGCATACTTTCCGTTACTCGTAGATGCTTTGGCCAAGTAGATGCTTGTAACTCCAAGAGGGAGTATTTATGCTAGATAGTGGGTTCATGCCTCCATTTAACCTGGGACAGTGACAGAAAGTTCTAAGGTTGCGGATGTGCTGTTGCCACTAGGGATAACCTAATGATGCTATGTCCACGGGCATATGTGTTTGTTTACATTACGCGCTTTAGTTAATGCAATTATCCGTTGCTTGCAACTTAATACCAACGGGGGACTCGGATGAGAACCCGGCGGTGGATTATTAGTCATAGATGCTGTTGGATAACGGTCTATGTATCATGTCAAAATGCCCAATTAAATATCATAGTAGTCAACATGTCATATATATGCATTGTCATGCGCTCACTATTCGTCAATTGCCCAGCTGTAATTTGTTCACCCAACATGTTAGTTATCTTTTATGGAGAGACACCACTAGTGAACTGTGGACCCCGGTCCATTCTTTTACACTGATTAAACCACTACAAACTGCAAACTGTTCCTTTTTCATTCTCTGCAATTTAATACTCATTTTCCACACGAGACGTTTAATCCTTTGTTTTCAGCAAGCCGGTGAGATTGACAACCTCACTGTTTCGTTGGGGCAAAGTACTTTGATTGTGTTGTGTGCAGATTCCACGTTGGTGATCGCATTGCGCCGTGCGAGCCACCAACAACCTTCTGAAGAGTTGCTGCTCCTACTGGTTCGATAACCTTGGTTTCTTTCTGAGGGAAAACTTGAAGCTTAACTGCATCATACCTTCCTCTTGGGGTCTCCCAACGAGCATGTGATTCACGCCATCAATGGTCTCGACCACCGATGCCTCGTTGCATCGCCTCCTTGCTCTTGCCCGCATACCCGCGGCTAACCCTAGCCGTGCTGCTCGCCTCCGGCTCGATCTCCTCCGCCGGCTTCCATCGCCTCCACCACCGCTGGCCCTCCCCGTCCCGCCTTCTCCAACACTACCACAAGCTACTGGACACCTCCCACGACACCCTCGAGCCCCTGCTCGGTCTCCTGCTCGATTCCCTGCGCGAGCACGTTGCCACGGCCTCCAATTGGACCGGAGCGTCGCTCGGCTTCCTCTCGAACCTATGCTTGATCTTCAGCTCAACCACGGTCTCCCTCTGCCGCTGACTAAATCATCCTCAACGCAGGCGGGATGGCTCTCAAACGGATGCAACCCCAGCGTCGATCTCCCCGGATGCAGTCGGGTTCCAGGTGGTGTGGTACGGTGAAGCTCTCTCCTTCTACCCTGGTGTTCCCATCGCAGTAGCGCATGCACTGCCCTGCCATGCTGCGGTGGTTGAAGTGCCAGGGCCTCCAAGGTATGGTTCCTCCAGCGACCGGCTGAAGAACTGTGGTGAGATAGGTGGTATGTGGTACAACTCCAGTTCATCAAGGTGATGAACTAATGCTTCGAATCGTGCTGGTTGTCTCTGGTTGGTCTTGGACAGTGGATTAAATGAAAAAATCTTCAGTTTGGTCACTTAGCACTTGTTGTTTCTGTCAGTTAATTTCAGAGAAGAAATTCAGAAGATTTACTCATCCAGATGAGTTTGTGGATGCTTTATTAATTCCTGGTTGCTGCTAGAAATCACCAGATGATGTGCATAGATGATTTAATAATGGTGTGATGATACTTGTGTGGTGCATAATGACTCTGTAGATTTGTTCACTGTGATTGTGCTATTGGGGGTGCAAAGTGTGGATATCCATCTTTCTGGACAGATTTATTAGAGGAACTGATAAGAATATATCCAAGGCTTGCTTTAGCCGATGATAGAAGTATTCCTGAGGCAATTTAACATGTAATGATAAGGACAGATAATTACCAAATGGATTTCGAAGCTCAGTGATGAACTTGTATCCACAACTGAGAGCAAATTAGCACTCTAAAAAAACTGAGTTTGTTTGCCAGATCTTGTATCTAGGGTGTGCACTCCTTGTAATCTGGTGTTTGTGTGATTTATAAATTTGTAGCTGGCTTGATTTACTTAGTCTAGATGAGCTTGCCAATTTACTAAATATAAGAATAGATGCTTTACTTGATTTTGTGGCTCTGCCAATGATGCAAAGGCTGAGGCATGAATTTTGATAAGAACATATTCTAGTGTGTGCTTTAATTCTCAGCGATGATTTAGCATAGCAACTCTAAGCCTGCTCCTCCTCGCTGCTTGACCTATTTCCTAGAGTATGTTTATCTAGCTGCAATTTGTTTCAGTGGATGTTCTTATGTTCTTGAGATGTTCTTGGATTTCTGGCTGATTTGGGAAAGATATTCGATAGCTGGATTAGCTGCTCGAACAGTTGAGCTGGTGTGAGAAAATAATGGTGCTAGATAGATAATTGGATGTTGTGTAGAACATGTGATGCGGCTGGTTGTTCTTGTGTTCATGCGTTCTTGCTAATAGGGAATATATTTGATTTGGTCCAAATTCGTTGGTCACATATTACCATGGTGTTTTTGTGTTCAATGGGCTGCCAAGGGTCTCTTTTATAAGGCCTTACTATCCCTCACAAGTTGACACCTCAAGTGGTGACTCTTGCTTTGTAGAGGTGAGTAAGGTGCTTTGTTGTCAAGCCCTCACACATAGGCATTTCTTGAGGTCCAAGTTTAGTTAGATATTTTAATTATGGATAACTCTCCTATTTGGCATGCTCATCCACTCAAGCTTTTCATTACTTGGGGTTCAAGTAAACTTAGATATTTGGCTTGTGGATAGAGATGAATGGTCATTGTGAAGGGGATCGTAGACAGAAAACAAAAAAATTCCTACCAACGATAACCGTAAACTAGCCAGGATCTATACTATGCAGATATATTAATACGGAGGAGATTAGAATACATCCCCATGTAGACCGGAAGCGGGATTACGTTCCCGCACAAACGTTGTCGATGGAGACGACGATGCCGACCTTAGGGTCGTGTAGTGGAAGAAGACGGCTCCCAACGCCAAACGATGGCGCCTCGTGGTTCCACACACGTACGGTGTGGATGACGACCTCCGGGCTCCTGATCTAGCAGAGCAGCGGAAGTGGAAGAGTGGATCTAGCAGCACGACGGTGTGCGTAGAGTAGAGAGACTTCCCTCCCCGTACGTAGCTCCAGAAACGGAACCACGCTCAAGGTAGGAGGGAAGAAGGGAGAAATTGGTGCAATTCAAAAGACATGGGGGGGGGGGGGTCCCTATTTAAAGGAGAAGGGGGGAGGCCATCTCCCTTGGCTAGGCCATGTGGGACCAAACCCCCATTCGGCCCACCTAGGGCGGCTGGCCCTTCTCTCTCCTTTTTTTTCTTTTTTTAGGCAATTTCCCCTAATGGGCCTCTAAGGCCCATTTAGGTTTTAATGCCTTTTAAATTCGAATTTAATTAAATAAAAAATATATTTAATCACTAATAACACTTATTAATATTAAATACATATTATTTAATTCATTCGGACTCCGAAACATCTTTCGTTGCCCTCCGATCTCCATCGGACATGCCCGGAACACTTCCGGAGTCTCCGGTTCCTTTTCTCTCTAAATCCAATCTAATCGTCACCCACCCTTAAGTGTGTTACCCTACGGTTCGGGATAACTCCAGACATGATCGAGACATCCTCTCTGAACAATGACTAACAGCGGGATCTGGATATCCATGATAGCCCCTGTGTGTCCACGAATATATTTCTATCGTTTGAACCTTTAGACGTCCAGTCTCATCCTTTTGCCTAGCGATACTTAGATTGTCCGAGCGTCGTTCTCCAGTATCACGATTACCGAGCATGACCTCGCCATTGACAAATCTATCTTTACTCGTCTCACTACTAGGAAAACCATTATAGGTAAGTTGTATTCTGTGGCGCACCCCTAATTGGTGTGCCACAGAAATATAATTCTGTGGCGCACCAGGCCTGGTGCGCCACAGAAAGTTATCCAGGGGGCAGGTAAAAAATTGAAAAAAAAAATTCTGTGGCGCACCAGGCAGGTGCGCCACAGAAAGTTGACATTCTGTGGCGCACCAGGCAGGTGCGCCACAGAAAGGTCACATTCTGTGGCGCACCAAGCTGGGTGCGCCACAGAATCTCATTTTTCAAATCCCACCCCCCCCCCCCCCCCCCGTGGATCGCCTCTTTTAGTCTTGCAGGAAATAAAAGAAAATGAAAAAAATTCAAAAATTAAAACCCTTTGACATGTGGCTAGGTATGAGTGTCTAGTACGTGTAGAATTTTTGAAATATGAATTTTGACCTTTTCTGCAACAAATGAAAAAGAAATCTTGTAACGGCCATAACTTTTGCATACGACGTCGAAATAACGCAAATAATATGTCAAAAAAATCGTGAGAAAAATGCGAGTTCGAATCCACCGGGGTTTACCCGGTCAGCAATTCACAGATTCCTCAAATTCCAAAACAAAAAAAAAGTTATTTCAAACAGACGATTTTTCGCAGCAAAATCAAAAAGTTTCAAAAAATTCAAAAAATTCAAAAATTCAAAAATTTCAAAAAAGACACATAAATGTATAACAAAGAAGATTGTTGACTTTTCTTGACTTTTTTTTATTTTTTTTGGATTTTTTAGATTTTTGAATTTTTTTTGATTTTTTTGGATTTTTTGAATTTTTTAAGTTTTTTGAATTTTTTTTGGATCTTTTGAAACTTTTGAATCTCCTTTTGAAAGTTTAGAAGTTTTTGAAAAACTTGAAATTTAAAAACACACGTTTATAACATATACATAACATATACACATACAAGATTTAAGAGGATTCATATGATATATATATTAATAAGAACTTGAGTAGCACAAGGGTAGGTGAAGTGGGTTGAACTTAGAAGTTAAGCGTGCTAGGGTTGGAGCAATTTGAGGATGGGTGACCTAGCGGGAAGTTATCAGTTCAAAAAATTCAAAAAATCTGAAAATAATTCCAATAATTATGATTTTTCATATTATTTCATATTTTGATTTTTGCAGTTTTTGAACTTTTTATTATTTTTTTGCAGTTTTTGAATTTTTTCAATTTTTCAGAATTGGTGCGCCACAGAAATGTGGATTTCTGTGGCGCACCAGGCCAGGTGCGTCACAGAAAGTCGATTTCTGTGGCGCACGCCCATGGTGCGCCACAGAAAAAAAATTAGTGGCGAGGATTCTGTGGCGCACCCAGCAATTCTGGGGGTGCGCCACAGAATGCTAATTTGGTGCGCCACTGATAACCCTTTTCCTAGTAGTGTCTGTGATATTACATCCCGTGACCTAGTCACATGCTTGCAAGCTCATTGATGTAATCTCACCGAGTGGGCCCAGAGTATCTATCCTGCTATCTGGATTGGCAATTCCGCTCTTGATCACTCGCTTCTACCGCTTCCTTCCGATACCCGAAAGTGTCACCTTTATTGTCACGCTATATAAGACATGCCGTTTGATGCAATCAGCCGTATCTTTCAGAAGCAGAGATTTGATGTGATCTCACAGTCGAAGGTATGAACACTACGTTTCTATATTTTGGGTATGTCCATCAAATCATTCACCTAATGATATGACTCCGTTGTTAATCGATGCTATTGTCCATGATCAGGAAACCTTGATCATCTGTTACCCAACGAACTAGTTAAATAGAGGCTACTAGGGACCTGGTTGTTTTCATACCACACGTGTATTAATGTTTCCGCGTAATACAGTTAAAGCATGGTATTAAACATATTATGAACAAAAAGAGATATGACAAATAAAATCACTTTATTAATTGCCTCTAGGGCGTATCTCCAACAGTCTCCCACTTGCACTAGAGTACAATTTAATCTAGTTTTCTACTTGGTAAAAGCTTGACACCTATAGCTTCTCGGTGTTCTTCATGCTTGTCTCGTGGAAGAGGTTTCGTCAGCGGATCTGCAACATTCAGATCCATGTGTATTTTACAAATCTTTACATCGCCTTCCTTGACGTACTGCCGTATGACATGGAAGCGTCGGAGAATATGTTTGGCGGTGGAGTGAGACCTTGGTTCCTTCACATTGGCAATAACACCTGTGTTGTCGCAGTAGATGTTCACAGGGTCTTGCGCACACGGGGACACTCCAAGCTCGATGACGAACTTCCTTAGCCAAACAGCTTCATTTGCAGCATCCGCAGCTGCAATATACTCCGATTCCATTGTAGATTGGGCTACTATGGGTTGCTTCCCACTTCTCCAGCTCACAGTGCCTCCGTTCACCTTAAACACATAACCTGTTTGCGATTTCGAGTCATCTGGATCAGTGCAGAAACTTGCATCAACGTAACCTGTTACGCCAAGTTCCTCTCTACAGCCTCCATAAACAAGAAACATGTCCTTGGTATACTTAAGATATTTCAATATGTTCTTAACAGCTGTCCAATGATCCTTGCCAGGATTACTTTGGAATCGACTCGTTAAACTTAGAGCCAATGCTACATCGGGTCGAGTACTTAACATGGCATACATAATCGAGCCTATAGCCGAAGCATATCGAGTGCCATCCACCTCGGCTCTTTCAAGGGCTATCTGTGGACACTGAGCCGTGCTCAATGTTTTTCCCTTGACAACCGGCACAAGACCCTTCTTTGCCAAATGCATATTGAACTTCTTCAATATCTTGTCAAGATAAGTACTTTGACATAATGCTAGTTGGCGCCTGGGTCTATCGCGATAGATCTTAAGGCCTAATACGTATGCAGCTTCTCCTAAGTCCTTCATCGAAAATTTACTGTTTAAATATTCCTTCACGCTTTTTAGAAGTTTCACATTATCCCCAATTAGTAATATGTCATCCACATATAGAACTAGGAATGCAACTGAGCTCCCACTCATTTTCTTATAAATGGAACGCTAAAGTTTGCATACCTTGCCAGCATTTTCTAGACTGACAAAACCTTCAGGTTGCACCATGTACAACTCTTCCTCAATGTTACCATTCAGGAACATTGTTTTGACATCCATCTGCCATATGTCATAATCATGATATGCAGCTATTGCTAGCAAAACCCGAATAGACTTTAGCATCGCTACTGGTGAAAAGGTTTCATCGTAGTCAATCCATGAACTTGTCGTAAACCCTTTGCGACAAGCCGAGCCTTATAGACGGTTACATTACCGTCAGCATCAGTCTTCTTCTTAAAGATCCATTTATTCTTGACGGCCTTGCGCCCTTCGGGAATCTCTACCAAGGTCCACACTTGGTTGTCATACATGGATCCTATTTCGGATTTCATGGCCTCAAGCCATTTCTTGGACTCGGGTCCTTCCGTTGCCTCTTTGTAATTCATAGGTTCGTCTTGTTCAATCAACATGATGGTACAAACAAGATTACCGCACCATTCAGAAGATGTACGAGTTCTTCCAGACCTACGAGGTATAATAGGTTCCTCGACATTTTTCCCACTCCATCTGTTAGGGATGACGGTTCAGGAACGTTTTCCGTTGCGCCACTCAGAATTTCGAGTTCAGGATCAACTATCTCGTCGAGGTCTATTTTCCTCCCACTTACTCCTTTAGCGAGAAACTCCTTCTCGAGAAAGGTGTTGTTTCTAGCGACAAACGTTTTGCCCTCGGCTTGGTGGTAGAAGGTGTATCCTATGGTTTCCTGCGGATACCCTACAAAGATGACCTTTCCGATTTCGGTTTGAGTTTGTCAGGCTGCAATTTCTTGACATAAGCCTCACAACCCCAAACTTTCAGGAACGACAGCTTAGGTATCTTACCATGCCATACCTCATACGGTGTCGTTTCCACGGATTTGGATGGAGCCCTATTTAAAATGAATGCGGCTGTTTCTAACGCATATCCCCAAAATGATACGGGCAAGTCGGTGAGAGACATCATAGACCGCACGCTATCTAATAAAGTACGATTACGTCGCTCGGACACACCGTTGCGTTGCGGTGTTCCGGCGGCGTAAGCTGTGGCACTATTCCACAGGCCTTCAGATGTGTGCCAAACTCAAAACTCAAATATTCGCCACCACGATCGGATCGAAGGTGCTTTATTTTCTTGTTAAGTTGATTTTCAACCTCACTTTGAAATTCTTTGAACTTTTCAAAAGTTTCTGACTTGTGTTTCATCAAGTAGATATACCCGTATCTACTCAAGTCATCAGTGAAGGTTACAAAGTAACGATAACCATTGCGCGTCGATACGCTCATTGGGCCGCACACATCTGTATGTATAACTCCCAATAATTCCGACGCACGTTCAACGAAACCATTGAACGGTGACCTAGTCATCTTGCCCATGAGGCATGGTTCGCAAGTGTCAAGAGATCCAAAGTCTAATGACTCCAAAAGTCCAGCTGAGTGGAGTTTCTTCATGCGCTTTATACCAATGTGACCAAGTCGGCAATGCCACATATACATGGCGGTATCATTACTAAATTTAATCCTTTTGGCATCTATGCTATGGATGTGTGTACTACGATCGAGATTCAACAAGAATAAACCATTATTCACAGGAGCATCAACATAAAAGATATCATTCATCGAAATAGCACAACCCTTGATACTGAATTGAACGAATATCCGTCTTGCAACAAGCAAGAACCACTTATAATGTTTACACTCAGAGATGGTACAAAATAACACTTATTCAAAACCAAAACTAATCCCGATGGTAGATGCAGAGGGAGCGTGCCGACGGCCACCACGTCAACTCTTGATCCATTGCCGACGCGCATCGTCACCTCGTCCTTTGCCAGGCGCCGACTATTCCGCAACTCCACCTGTGAGTTACAAATATGAGCAACAGAGCCGGTATCAAATACCCAGGTATTACTACGGGCGCATGTAAGGTACACATCAATAACATGTATATCACATATACCTTTCTCTCTTCCGACAATCTTGCCGGCCTTCTTGTCTTCTAGGTACTTGGGGCAGTTGCGCTTCCAGTGACCGTCTCCCTTGCAGTAGAAGCATTCCACGCCGGGCTTAGGACCAGGTTTGGTAGTTTTAGGCTTAGCAACCTGTTTGCCATCCTTCTTGAACTTCCAGGTCTTCTTACCCTTCCGCCAGACTTCTTGAAATCGACGGTATTGTTGACCATCAACAGCGTGTGCTCCTTTTTGATCTCCACCTCAGCGAACACCTCAGAGAGGGTCTTAGCCATGCCATGCATGTTGTAGTTCATGACGAATCCCTTAAAGCTAGGGGCAGCGACTGCAGCACCCTATCAATCGCCAGTTCATCTGGAATCTTGCATTCCAGAGCATTCAGGCGTTGAACGTAGCCAGACATCTTGACCACATGCTCAGAGACACTTCTGTGCTCTTCCATCTTGGCTGAGAAGAAGAGCTCGGAAGCTTCATACCTCTCAGCCTTGGCCTGCGGCGCAAAGACAGCCTTGAGATCGGAGATTATCTCAAAGGCACTCATCTTCTCAAAGCGCTTTTGCAGATCAGCTTCCATGGCGTAGAGCATGCCACTCTGGACGAAGGAGGAGTCTTCCACCTTAGTTTGATAAGCCTTCTTCTCACTTCGGTGGCGGTATCTGCAGGAGCGTCACCTACGGCGGCTTCGATCACGTAGCCGACCTTGTGGGGAGTGAGGAGGATCCTCAGGTTGCGGAACCAGGACATGAAGTTGGAGCCGTTGGTCTTAAGTTTCTCTTTCTCAAGGAACATGCCTAGGTTAAAGGTGGGGCGAGACATCTACAATGGCATTTGCAAAACATAAGACGTTTGTTCATAATAAAATATGGGTTCAAGTTTTAAAAATAAAACTACTAGAACTCCCACTCAAGACGAGTATCCCTCACATCGTCTTAGTGATTACACAACCCCCATCCATTTCACTACCCCCATCGATCAGGCAGATAGCATAACTTCAAAGGTAGACATCGTATATCAATCACATCACCGCATGTGACTCGTGCTTAACCTTTCGGTACTTGTGTTCCGAGGCCATGTCTGTACATGCTAGGCTCGCCATAACACCCTCTGCCGTATTTGCACGTGCAACGTGGCTTACACCCACCGTATGCGAACGAAGAGACGAGTGTAACCGCAAAGCGGCGTACCCCGTAACGTAGAACTTTATTGGTGGTGCACGACAGGGGAGAACACTATTATCGAAATTTTTGGAGGGATCATCTTGTATTACTACCGCCGTGTAACTAATATATAGACATATATATATACACAATATAAGATGCACATAATCTACATAACATCTAAATGAAATGTAATGCGACATGATATGGTCTCCTCCGCGCCGATGGTCTCCTTCGCGCCAACAGTTTTATAAACAATTTAATAAACCTACCTTGACCATATCATATTGCCCCTGCAAAATAAAGTTAGACGCTTTCTACTTTATCTTTTGCATATTTTACGTGGCTGCTAGGGCTTCCGCACAAGAACCGTTTCTTACCTACGAAAACAACCACAACAGCGATAAGACAATTGTCTCTATTACACCCCTTTCGGGGCCCTCCATTGTAAATGTAATATCAACTATTGTAGGAGATACAGACACCCGCCAGCCACATATACGGTACAAGCCGTATGTCATGCGTGGAACCAGTCTCGCGTAAGAGTACGCGTAAAGTCGGTCCGGGCCGCTTCATCCCACAATACCGCGATATAAATAAGTACACGCGAGAGGGTAACAAATGTAGAATCGATGCCCACATTCAACATGTGTTCTAACCGTACAGATATATCTACACATAGATCGGCTCTGATACCAATGAAGGGGATCGTAGACAGAAAACAAAAAAATTCCGACCGACGATAACCGTAAACTAGCCAGGATTTATACTATGCAGATATATTAATACGGAGGAGATCAGAATACATACCCTTATAGACCGAAAGCGGGATTACGTTCTCGACAAACGTTGTCGATGGAGACGATGATGCCGACCTCAGGGTCGTATAGTGGAAGAAGACGGCTCCCAGCGCCAAACGATGGCGCCTCGTGGTTCCACACACGTACGGTGTGGATGACGAACTCCGGGCTCCAGATCCAGCAGAGCAGCGGAAGTGGAAGAGTGGATCTAGCAGCACGACTGTGTGCGTAGAGTAGAGAGACTTCCCTCCCGTACGTAGCTCCAGAAATGGAACCACGCTCAAGGTAGGAGAGAAGAAGGGAGAAATTGATGCAATTCCAAAGGCATGGGGGGGGTCCCTATTTAAAGGAGAAGGGGGGAGGCCATCTCCCTTGGCTAGGCCATGTGGGACTAAACCCCACATGGCCACCGCCGGCCAAGGGAGGCAGTCGGCCACTAGGTGGGCCCCATTCGGCCCACCTAGGGCGGCTGGCCCTTCTCCCTCCTTTTTTCCCTTTTTCTTTTAGGGAATTCCCCTAATGGGCATCTAAGGCCCATTTAGGTTTTAATGCCTTTTAAATTCGAATTTAATTAAATAAAAAATATATTTAATCACCAATAACACTTATTAATATTAAATACATATTATTTAATTCATTCGGACTCCGAAACATCTTTCGTTGCCCTCCGATCTCCATCGGACATGCCCGAAACACTTTCGGAGTCTCCGGTTCCTTTTCTCTCTAAATCCAATCTAATCGTCACACACCCTTAAGTGTGTTACCCCACGGATCGGGATCACTCCAGACATGATCGAGACATCCTCTCCGAATAATGACTAATAGCGGGATCTAGATATCCATGATAGCCCCTATGTGTCAACGAATATCCTTCTATCTTTTGAACCTTTAGACGTCCAGTCTCATCCTCTTTCCTAGCGATACTTAGATTGTCCGAGCGTCGTTCTTCGGTATCATGATTACCGAGCATGACCTCGCCATTGAAAAATCTATCTTTACTCGTCTGTGATATTACATCCCGTGATCTAGTCACATGCTTGCAAGCTCATTTATGTAATCTCACCGAGTGGGCCCAGAGTATCTATCCTGCTATCTGGATTAGCAATTCCCGCTCTTGATCACTCGCTTCTACTGCTTCCTTCCGATACATGAAAGTGTCACCCTTATTTTCACGCTATATAAGACATGTCGTTTCATGCAATCAGCCGCATCTTCCAGAAGAAGAGATTTGATATGATCTCACAGTCGAAGATATGAACACTACGTTTCTATATTTTGGGTATGTCCATCAAATCATTCACCTAACGATATGACTCCGTTGTTAACCGACGCTATTGTCCATGATCAGGAAACCTTGATCATCTGTTACCCAACGAACTAGTTAAATAGCGGCTACTAGGGACCTGGTTGTTTTCATACCACACGTGTATTAATGTTTCCGCGTAATACAGTTATAGCATGGTATTAAACGTATTATGAACAAAAAGAGATATGACAAATAAAATCAATTTATTAATTGCCTCTAGGGCATATCTCAAACACATTGGTCTTATCTTCTTGTAAGATTTATTTTTGATCAAGACAAGTGGCAATTGTCACTAGATGGACTTGTGGGCTGATTCTCTTATGTGGGCTTTGTGCAATTATATAACCTTAAGAATAAATTCATGTGACTTCAATGAATTAGATAATGGGCTTTGGAAACATGAGTAGTGATGTTCGAATGGCTTTGCAAATTCAATTGTGGGGGCTTTTATTAATTGATTTGATCATCACAACATTCCTTTTAATTAACATGGATGAATTAGATGATATTCATTTGCTTTATGCTTAGAAAAATAATTTGTTAACAAGGTAGCTAATCTTGTTACCAAACTACTTTTACATAACACCAAGCTTTCGAATTTCACACAATTCGTTTGTAGCTAAGTTGGTATATTTGGCTTCCAAATTCTCAAAGCTGATCTTACGTATTACTTCTACACAAATCTGAGAGATATGCTTGTCCAAACTCCTCTTGTTGCATTGCTTGCTTTCTTGTACTCTTTGTCTTGCAGCAAAAGAAGAATAAGAAGATTGGGAAATGACATGATCAAGATAATGATGAGAAGATCAAGATTTTGTTTTAGAATTCTCTATTCATTTGTAATTTTCTTTTCATTTGAATGAGATATGTACTTATTCGATTAAAGATGTAATATTTATTTCTTCATTTAAATTCCACTTGTAAAGTTTGATCTTGTGTCCATTTATCGAAATAGACTTTGGACATTGATTTGAAGTTTGTATTTGAGATGAATGTAATATAAGTTGATAACATGATGTGTATAAGATGATAATTGAGATGATGTTGAATGAAATGATACTTGATTTATTTACTTTGGTCAATCATTGGTACTTCTATGTATGGAAAAGGATGTGATGAAATAATATAGGAAATGGTGGTGCATGAATTCTTATCATGTGTGAAATGAGATCTTGAATAAGTGTTTCCTTCTATGATCATGTATGTGTAGATGATAGGGATAAGATAAGAAAGTGAGATAAGGATTGAGATAATATGAGTTGTTTATGTTTTATATTATGTTTGAATTATAAACTTGTGATATTAGTAAATTGTGTTCAAATGTTTTTAAAATTATATAAAGGTCATGTCGAAGTTTATAGCACTCAACAGGATGATCTATAACCTAATTCATCAGAGTTGAGAGAAACATCGATCCCTTTATTCATTTTATTAATCGCACCAAATTTTCCCGCATTTTCAGATGCATGCTATGCAAATGCATAAATCGTATTTCTACCCTTTTGACTCTCTAAACCCTGGGGTGTTACATTCTCTCCCCCTTAAACTAAACTTTGTCCCGAAGTTTCGATTCTCTCGCGTAGAGTAAGGTAGAAATAACTTCTGCAGATACTGATTCTCTCAAATTCCTTGCTGACATGGACCTGGAATGAGATGCTCCCTTGTCCAGAATTCCTTCTGTGCATCCACCTTGATCCTTACTATCCATGTATCGACTCCTATGGATTTTGTGATGAATTCAACGATCTCCATAACTCTTTCATTCCTCTCGGGTTATCCAACTCAGACTCCTTGCATTACTCTGGCTTGATAGCCCTCTGTCGAAGATCCTCGTCTACCTGCTTATAAGATCTTCAGATAAGATCTTTTGTACACTTCCTTATAATCAGGAGACTACAAAGACTTTATTTCTGATGGTAAGCTCATCGTCTTTGTTTCAGAACCTATGAGATAACCATCCTTTACTGGTTATATAGAACATAATTCTTCCTTAGTGATTTGCTTCTTCTGAATGGATTAGACACCAATAGTCCATCCAACCATTAATACTGTATCTCACAGTATCAATGTCAATCTCCTTATATCCTAGTACTGATACGTTAGACTTTCTCATCCTTGAACTCTAGTTCCTTTTATTCCATCTCCTTTAGATCCTCTAATCATAGCTCCTGTGACCTTTGGGTTCCTTGTGACTTCTACCCTTTAAATCTCATCTACCTCTCTGACTTCAGAATCTGGTAAAGATTTCCGACAATGCTCATCTATTTTGAAGAACTTTTGGAGCACTGATAAACAATTCAGTTGTGTCTCGGTCAAAGTCTTCCTTTTGAATTTTCACGTCATCTTCTCCCAAGTACTGCCCAAAATTCCAAATACACGATCCACTCTCCCCTTTGAGTTTCCTAAGACTTCCTCTATTCCGACCTTACGTCAGTTGAGCTTCATTCAGTCATCTCCATTCAGTCGACTTCCTTCAGTTAAGCTTTGTCATCAAACTTCCGCTATATTGGACTCCTGGTCTCCCGAAGAACACGTGGTATATTCACCATGTTGTGAATCCCCAGTATCATCCTCCGGAAATAGATACTGACTATTACAAGGTTTCCAACAGTTTCCCGAAGAATATGTGGTATGTCCACCATATTGTGAACAACCAAAGTAATCCTCCGATAAATTGGATTCCTATTATAGCTAGAATTCCCGTTGGCTTATCTGATGGTCTCAAGAAAAGAATTGCACACATTAACTGGTGCATTGTATGCTATCTTAACTTCAAACTTGAATAGGATGTTGGTCATCAAAGTAAAGTTTAGCTGGCATATCATTTCCTTCCTTTCTGATACTTCAGACTGATTCCATATAATTACGACTGGTTTGACCATGTAACTCGCCTTGATGCGTCTTCCATCATCCAAGTGGGTAGTTCTAAGATGTCAATTCTCTTGGTAATTCATCTTTCTCCACAGTTGCTCTAGTATAAACTCTGACTTTGGTACTTCGACATCATATGTGGTGAGGTGCCTTCATCCAAGATGATCCACCCTTTTGGGGTTGTCGTCACTCCACGACAAAATTAAACTCTTCTCCCATGGTTCTGATGTTCTCTTGAATATTGGACTCCATATAGAGTTCCACTTCTTGACATAGTTGATATGTCATCTCTCGAATATCAATGTACTTCCATCCAAATACTTCCCTTCCGTCATCCCATACTAACTTACCATCATTTGTCCGATGACTTTCTCATCCACTCCTTTTAGTAATCTGTTTGTGTATCCGACACAAAGTTGTATCTTGCAAATATTTGATCTCCAATCACGAACTCCTGCTTGACGGTTATTTTATCTGCTTTCGTCTGTGGTAATGCCTCAGATTAGATGGTCAACTTGCCATTTATTCCTTATGAACTGAAAATATCCATGTTCATCTAGTCATCTTACTCCTTTATCTTCAACCTTATGATGCTCTTAGACACATAAGTGTTGGTAAACTTCTTCTCAAACTCGATCCAAGTATTATCAATATCTCTATATTACTCCAACAATAACCTCTTCCACCAAGTTATGACAACTCCATATGTATCCTCCATATTTTCCTTCTTCCTTTTTGATCTTGCACTTCCATGGAAAGACTTCATGACTCTATATACAAAAACTTCATAACCTTCCTTCTTGGTTATGTCTCCTTATGTAGCTTTTCTTATGTCATCTTCGGTAGATCCTTATCCCATTGTCGTCGAACTCTTGGTCGAACTCACTACGTTCCTCCTCCAGGTACTGGTGAAACATGTCTCCAGAATCCAAATATGGTGTGATACTCTCCACATTCCACATTAGTAGCTTTATAGACTTCTGTCTTCTTAACTTCCTTCTCTTCATGAGCTCTCATTGTTGTCTCAAACTTCTGAGAACACGTCTCTCCCTCACACGAATACTATCTACCTCTAGATCAGTAACATCAAGAAAAGAACTTAATGTGACAATCATGCCATTGTACATCAAATCCTAATTTCATGTACCAACCTAGTCAATCAAAAATCCATTAAGATCCAATAAATCCGAATGTAGTCATATAGCAAACATGCAACATAAGCCCGTAAAGTAAATAGTACTTTGAGTAAAAACATCTCAGAAGTACCCAGACTCAGATGCTATACACTACAAGATTGGTTTATATCACCTTATAGTCCTATTCAAAGAATTCTTTGACTCGGTATTTACCCCAATTGCCCATTTGCAAAGGAATAAACTAAGACAAAGTACACAGAGAGTAGTTGTGGTATGGCTTGGTTACGTACGAAAATAAACTCCACGTACATTGAATCCTCCGTTTGGCTTGAACGAACGTCTCTTGACATCTCTGAATCCTTTAGGTGGTTGCGGATTGTACACCATAAGTAGTATTGTAACTTCCTTCAATGATTGTGCCATCCCCTAATTTCTTAATGTTCTATACTATACTAAGGTGAATCCCCTTTGAACTAAATCATTAGGGTATTGGCATGCTTTCCGTAATGGATTGTTGATGATTCTTCACCATCATGAGACTTCTCATATCTTCCTGCCTTCACATATTTACGATAGGGTTCTACTTCATCATATCTCTTCACATATAAGATGGTGTTATCAATGATACCACATAAGTAACACTGACTTGGATATGACTCTATTGGAATACCAGCTGGTAGAAACTAATTTCACACTTGTCATACCAAGTTGAAAAGATATAGGATAAGTAAGTATTAAACTTATAAAAGAATAGATAAGAAGATTTACTCTAGTCGAGTAAGAAAAAGTCTATACAAGTATAACAGTAGTATTCTCAAGTGAATAACCATCATAGTTGTAGAAAAATATTGTTTAGGTAAGATAACTTCCTATAGTATTACCAACCTACAAGTCTCATAAAAGGGTTTTAATCCTAAGGTCGTTTTGCTCTGATACCATCTGCGGTGACCCTGCACACCACTGCATGTTGTAGTGTACAAGTCGTTGATATAACACGCACGGAAGGACCTCTCCGCAAATATTACATCCCTCAGAGTAGTACAACAAAAACATAGCTGGTCCAAGGTAACACTATAGGATTACAACACTATTCAATACAAAATCTCGAGAACCTCCTTTTTCAAACAGAAGTAGGTCTCGTGCAAATGAAACTCCAGAAAGATCCAAGTCGTAGTACTAAGCTGGATATTAGCTCTAACTCTAATTCCTGATCCACTACTACTGTTGTCACAGCCCTACTCTATTCCATCTGGAATAACTATATCCAGACTTGTACTCCTCCTTCCAATAGATGTTGTCTCCTCCTTTAGCAATATGGTCGTTGTGTACGCCATTGCACTACTGTGATCGTTGCTCCATTGGCACGGTTGTCGTTGTTGCTCCACGGCTAAGTAGTCGTTGACTCCTTCAAGCTCCACCGGTAGACTTGTCTCCTTGTTGAATACTTCCTCAACGTCTTGATGGATAACTGTCAACTCCTTTGTTGGCTCCAAAAATCTAAGCAGGGGGTCAACGGGGAAAGGGTGAGCAACACGAGCGTTACTCAGCAAGTTCATATTATAGGCGATAAGGTGTTTTATGCACTAGCTACTGCCATGACCAACGGTCATTGACATAATTCATGTTTTGGAAAAGAATTCTTCAAAAGGTCAGGTTTTATTTCAGAAAACTATGCTCGCAGTCTCCACGGGTTCATATTCATCACTTGGGATGCCTTTCCCGCTGCGGTCTGTAGTTCCTTCCGGGAACACGGATGTGACAACCACAATTTCTTGTTGTTGACTCTACAGAGCGGCGTAACTTTACCCATGAGAGAAACCCAGCCTTGTTGCCTTGCCGCGCGATCTTTCCCGTCCATACTTCCATGGTATGGGGCCAGGTAAGAGTCCAAAGCCAATCACTGCCCCTCTCCACGCAACACATATCCACCCCTTATGACCCAGCCGGTACAAAGACCAATGGCTCGTCACCACTCCCGAGCTCCTATTCCAAATCACACAGTCGGGTGGGGAAGGTATGCGCTCCCACGCTATTGGCCGCCGCAACGGACTCAACCAGGTGATAGTCTGTCGAGGATATGTGAACGAGAGAAGATAGCAGCTGACTTTACCGTCCATAGCATATCTCATGGTAAACTCTTCAATACGGCGCTAGGATCACTGTAACATTGGTAATTAATCCTAGGTATATACTTTCCCATACATTGGAACCTCCACCACAACATCATACCGTGGTTCCATTGCCAGCCAAACAATATATATAGCAATTCACATCATTCGAAAATAGTTTTTGTTTTTCAATGCAATGATACTAATATGGTTTTGGAAAATAGTTTTTATAAAATAGTTCAGCAAGGACATGCAAGAATGAACTTGCCTGTGATAGAAATGGCCGTTCAACCCTTTGAGGTTCTATGGTTTGCGGTAAAACCCAGAGTTCTGAAAATAGCAAAGTAATCCTGATAAGGACTACTGAAACTCTATCAGCATGCTATTGTGCATAGTCATGAGATGCATCGTCACCCCAAAATAATCGAGTTATGATTTTTAATACCTTTTTAAGTATTTGAGGGTTTTTAATTAATTAGGGAGTTTGACAACGATTTACATGAGGAATCAATTTATGAAGTAGTCAAATTTTAGATAGTTAAACTTTAATTGAACTCAACAATTTATTTTTCCATCTCATCATTCTTTGGAAAAATAGTTATGAAAAATATTTTCAAGTCATCTCCACTTAAGGATCCTTGAATTTTTCATCCACTCAAAACTTGTCAAAATTCAGTAATAAAACTTACAGATAAATTTCTCATAATATATAAAGTGTGTTGATTATTTTTAGCTGATTTTTGTTCCATTCGTTTGGGATTAAAAATTAATTTAAATTGTATAATTTTATTTGGTCAATTTCCAAAGTACCCTTGGGTCCAATGTGTTGGACCTAACCCGGTCAAAGTCTGGCTCGGTCGGTTTGACCGACCGGCCCACACCATCCTCACCTCTCTCTCTCTCGATCCCCTCTCTCTCTCTCTCGTGGCGATGCGCCGCCGTCGCCATCGTCTGCTCCGGCCGTTGCCGGCCGGCTTCTGCGCCGCCTCCGCTCGGCGCTGCTCCGCAATGGTCTCCACCACCGATGCCTCGCTGCATCGCCTCCTTGCTCTTGCCCGCATACCCGCGGCTAACCCTAGTCATGCTGCTCGCCTTCGGCTCGATCTCCTCCGCCGGCTTCCATCGCCGCCACCACCGCTGGCCCTCCCCGGCCCCGCCTTCTCCAACACTCCCACAAGCTACTGGCCGCCTCCCACGACACCCTCGAGCCCTGCTCGGTCTCCTGCTCGATTCCCTGCGCGAGCACATTGCCACGGCATCCAATTGGACCGCAGCGCCGCTCGACTTCCTCTCGAACCTCTGCTTGATCTTCAGCTTGACCATGGCCTCCCTCTGCTGCAGAGTAAATCATCCTCGACGCCGGCGGGATGGCTCTCAAACGGATGCAACCCCAGCGTCGATCTCCCCGGCTGCAGTCGGGTTTCAGGTGGTGTGGTACGGTGAAGCTCTCTCCTTCTGCCATGGTGTTCCCATCGCAGTAGCACATGCACTGTCGTGCCATGCTGCGGTGGTTGAAGTGCCAGGGCTTCCAAGGTATGGTTCCTCCTGCGACCGGCTGAAGAACTATGGTGAGATAGGTGGTCTGTGGTACAACTCCAGTTCATCAAGGTGATGAACTAATGCTTCGAATCGTGCTGGTTGTCTCTAGTTGGTCTTGGACAGTGGATTAAATGAAGAAAATCTTTAGTTTGGTCACTTAGCACTTGTTGTTTCTGTCAGTTAATTTTAGAGAAGAAATCCAGAGGATTTACTCATCCAGATGAGTTTGTGGATGCTTTATTAATTCCTGGTTACTGCTAGCAATCACCAGATGGTGTGCATAGATGATTTAATAATGGTGTGATGATACTTGTGTGGTGCATAATGACTCTGTAGATTTGTTCACCGTGATTGTGCTATTGGGGGTGCAAAGTGTGGATATCCATCTTTCTGGACAGATTTATTAGAGGAACTGATAAGAATATATCCAAGGCTTGCTTCAGCCAATGATAGAAGTATTCTTGAGGCAATTTAACATGTAATGATAAGGACAGATAATTACCAAATGGATTTCGAAGCTCAGTGATGAACTTGTATCCACAACTGCGAGCAAATTAGCACTCTAAACACAAAGAAAGTGGGTTTGTTTGCCAGATCTTGTATCTAGGGTGTGCACTCCTGGTAATCTGGTGTTTGTGTGTTTTATAAATTTGTAGCTGGCTTGATTTACTTAGTCCAGATGAGCTTGCCGATTTACTAAAGATAAGAACAGATGCTTTACTTGATTTCGTGGCTCTGCCAATGATGCAAAGGCTGAGGCATGAATTTTGGTAAGAACCGATTCTAGTGTGTGCTTTAATTCTCAGTGATGATTTAGCATAGCAACTCTATGCAGATCTGAGAGATACACTTCTTTCTATCCTGCTAGTTGAGATCTTGTTGAAGGGTAGTTGGAATGATTTAAAGATGTATTCTTGGATCGATTTTGATGTGCTGCACTACTCTCCTGTATTTCTAGCACGGTCCTGTCATTTACAGAACTTGCTAGCACCTCTCCTCTGCTTAACACACATAAAGAATTAACCTGCTATTGTTGAGCAGCTTGGTCTTCTGGAAAATGATGAAAACCTGTGTCTTGTGGCTAGCCTGCTCCTCCTCGTTGCTTGACCTATTTCCTAGAGTATATTTATCTAGCTGCAATTTTTTTCAGTGGATGTTCTTATGTTCTGGAGATGTTCTTGGATTTCTGGCTGATTTGGGAAAGATATTCGATAGCTGGATTAGCTCCTCGAATAGTTGAGCTGGTGCGAGAAAATAATGGTGCTAGATAGATAATTGGCTATTGTGTAGAACATGTGATGCGGCTGGCTGTTCTTGTGTTCATGCGTTCTTGCTAATAGGGAATATATTTGATTTGGTCCAAATTCGTTGGTCACATAGTACCATGGTGTTTTTGTGTTCAAAGGGCTGCTAAGGGTCTCTTTTATAAGGCCTTACTATCCCTCACAAGTTGACACCTCAAGTGGTGACTCTTGCTTTGTAGAGGTGAGTAAGGTGCTTGGTTGTCAAGCCCTCACACATAGGCATTTCTTGAGGTCCAAGTTTAGTTAGATATTTTACTTATGGATAACTCTCCTATGTGGCATGCTCATCCACTCAAGCTTTTCATTACTTGGGGTTCAAGTAAACTTAGATATTTGGCTTGCGGATAGAGATGAATGGTCATTGGTCTTATCTTCTTGTAAGATTTATTTTTGATCAAGATAAGTGGCAATTGTCACTAGATGGACTTGTGGGCTGATTCTCTTATGTGGGCTTTGTGCAATTATATAACCTTAAGAATAAATTCATGTGACTTCAATGATTTAGATAATGGGCTTTGGAAACATGAGTAGTGATGTTCGAATGGCTTTGCAAATTCAATTGTGGGGGCTTTTATTAATTGATTCGATCATCACAACATTCCTTTTAATTAACATGGATGAATTAGATGATATTCAATTGATTTATGCTTAGAAAAAGAATTTCTTAATAAGGTAGCTAATCTTGTTACCAAACTACTTTTACATAACACCAAGCTTTCGAATTTCACACAATTCGTTTGTAGCTAAGTTGGTATATTTGGCTTCCAAATTCTCAAAGCTGATCTTACGTATTACTTCTACACAAATCTGAGAGATATGCTTGTCCAAACTCCTCTTGTTGCATTGCTTGCTTTCTTGTACTCTTTGTCTTGCAGCAAAAGAAGAATAAGAAGATTGGGAAATGAGATGATCAAGATAATGATGAGAAGATCAAGATTTTGTTTTAGAATTCTCTATTCATATGTAATTTTCTTTTCTTTTGAATGAGATATGTACTTATTCGATTAAAGATGTAATATTTATTTCTTCATTTAAATTCCACTTGTAAAGTTTGATCTTGTGTCCATTTATCGAAATAGACTTTGGACATTGATTTGAAGTTTGTATTTGAGACGAATGTAATATAAGTTGATAAGATGATGTGTATAAGATGATAATTGAGATGATGTTGAATGAAATGATACTTGCTTTATTTACTTTGGTCAATCATTGGTACTTCTATGTATGGAAAAGGATGTGATGAAATGATATAGGAAATGGTGGTGCATGAATTCTTATCATGTGTGAAATGAGATCTTGAATAAGTGTTTCCTTCTATGATCATGTATGTGTAGATGATAGGGATAAGATAAGAAAGTGAGATAAGGATTGAGATAATATGAGTTGTTTGTGTTTTATATCTATTATATAATTAAAACACAGGATAAACGACGGTTAGGATGCATCCTTTTTAAGCCAGAGCAAATTAAAGGACGAGATTAAAAACGTGGATCTAACTTTCGGATGGAAAAAAACTAGCCTGGCCTCACGCCGTACGCCGTACGCCACCGCTACACCAGATCGATTAGGACACATAGATTATGCATGTGCAGTTTCTGTTAGACTTGGACTCTAAACTCTACCAAAATATACGAGGGTACACTTCCTTTTTTTCCTGCCCATATATAAAGCGGTGCTTCCCTAAGATCAGCACGACAGCAATTTCAATACGCAGGCGTGTAGGACGGACAAGTACATCGATGAGCTCGAAGCGAGATCGACGGCGCACCAAGGATGCTGACGAACACAGTAGGTACTCTGAATCTGCCTCAAGCTTTTCGACGAGTCTGTCCGGCGAATTGGCGATGTTAATCTGGTGTAAAGTCAGGATTGATGAAGGACATGAGGCACGTTTGGATGATGTTGATATAGGTGCCAAACACGGTTGAAACGCCCGACGGCAGTATAGGATTTGCTCATCTACCATGCGACTGCAGTTTGCCAGCTGAGCTAAATTATTTTCAGATCACGGATGTAGTCTCAAGCTGATTTGCTATGATAAAATACGGTCGCCTGGGATGCATGCCGATACGCCATTGTCCTCGCGGCCGGCCGCGGCTCTCCCGATAACCCAAAGCGCAAGCACATCTGTGTAGATCTCCACCTGATGGAAGATGCGTGGCATGCACAATTAATCAGACACTCGGTACTTCAAGGATCACAGATCGATTGGTTCGACGCACCGCCGGACAGAGAAATCATCAAAATAATAAGCAATCACCATGTACGCCGTGCGGTGGTACAACCAGGAGTGCACATGCGTCCGCAATGCTATTTGTCGACTCTGAACAGTGGATGCGCTCCTGTGATTCAACGCACTCGCGATTTGGGACAGTGTAAAAACAAGTACGATGTGATATGATCGAAAATTAGTCACCGTCGACAAGGCAGGGCAACTGGATCAGAGGCGTTTGGTGCGTCTAAAGGTCTATGTTGTGGCCTCCGGTGTTGCAAAAATTTTCGTCCGGCTTCTAGGTGAGCAGAAAGTTCGAAGGATGCCAATCCGTGTCATTAAGGATTGGATGGAATTCATTGTACGCCTCAACACGACATGAGAATATATGGTCAATGGATACCGAAGCTGGACCTGATGACCAAAGAGGTAATGACGAATTTGAATACTGAATTAATGTATTCTTTGTGATACTTATGCATGTAACTTTATGATTTATGTTATCACATATAGCTTAATATTTATTCTGCTAAGATTTAGCTGTAAGGAAGTCACGTCCTAGAGTATACTGAAAACTACGAGCAGATTAATCCACGTCCATATTAGTTCTTATGTAGTGGTGAATTAAATCTAATAACAGCTTATAAATCAGGTCGTTAATCGATACCCACAGAGTTCATATCCACCGCCGAAATCTAATCAAGAGCAAGGCAAGTGTTTATCGATAATCATGTCTTGCATGAAGGTGTGTTTGATGGCTTCACGCCGGCGGCGATGACAAGCAAAGTAGCAGCGAGACACCAATATTTTATTTGTCTTTGCGTCCGAGGCAGATATATGTAGTAAGATCACCTGGTGCCAATTCTTCATACCACCGCACATATACATCTCAAATGGAAGAATCACAACTCTGATCTGAGTGTCCGGCCGGAGCATCATCGTTTCTGGAGTACTATATTGCGACGCTGGAGGCTGGAGCAGATCACCCCGACATATTTCCGATGCTATAATGTAAGGTGTGTTAAATCTATGCATGTATATATCTTTTTTTATGGACACGTCGTGTCGGTTGGTACGAAGATATATCGCTGGGGTTCTATTATGTGATGGAATAAGAAATGCATATTTGCTTGAAACGTCACTTTGCTCAGTTTCATTTTTATTTTCTTTGCGATTTGATGTAGGTGTCAGCTCAAATAGTTTTAGAAGGAATATTACAGCTACACTGAAATTGATCTACAATCAAGTAATTCAGAATTAGTACGAAAGACAATAGTGGTGCTGCTTCAGTCCTAATGACTGTTGGAGATTCCTTGATTGCAGTCGCAACTCAGCCCCGTTTCGTATCCTCACCCTGTATATCTACACATCCAACGGCCGTCGTCTTTTGCGTACACAGCGGGTGTCCCGGCGGGTGGTTCTCCAGGGGGCAGGATGTCTCTATATACAAGAAGGAATGACTAAACGACCAGTCCTCATGCCCTTCTTCATCCTCTGCACAACGCAGGTAAGCCTGCTAACTACAAAAAAGTACATGAACTTTCTTTGGACCTGTTGTGTCAGTTCTTTTAGATTGAACATAATTTCTTAAGTTTGTCGGCCTAAAAATTTGTAAAGATTGTCTTTTCCTTTTCTGGGATTCAACCGCGGATGACCGTTGTGGAGTGCGAGCACCGCTTTCTCTTGCAGGTGAAACATTGATGGTTTCGTTATGCAATGGAGAAAATTTATCACTAAGCGAGGGAAAGACAAAAAACAAATCAAGAGATAGGTTAGTATCTCTGTTATCTGCATGCATATTTACTCCTTTTGTTTCAGGTTCTCGGTTTTGTTCGAGTTTGTACATCCAGTGTTGCACATATTTAACTTTACTTAAAATTTATTTTTACTCCACGTGCCATAAAAATTTGTCATTGGCACTGCTTCTCTACAAATCTTATTCAATTTTATATCACCGCTACATAGGCATTGATATATCATTCGAAGTTTATTTTGTTAAAAGTAAATGCCAAATATAAATGTTCTAAAAAAGTATTGAACTTTGATACAGCTCCTCCAAAGAAAATATTGTCATGCCGCAACAGAAGACCGAACTGACTTTTGCATGCATGATGCAAGTATGAATTCGTGGTAAGCTGCATCCAAGCAAGGACAAGATGGAGAGCCCAAGGAATACAAAATAACAACGTTTTGCATCTTAGTAGAGAAGATTTCTTACATGAAGGTGTAGTGGTGAGTAAAATCACTTAACTTCCATATGTATGTACTAAAACCATGTATATAGTTGTACATTTACACATCTAGCCGCGCAAATGCGCGGGCCACCCCGCTAGGTGAAACGTTAATTAAATTTAGTATATCTAAACCTTCTTATTTCACTCCTACGCAACTGGTGCTTTTTTGTATAATATACAGATTAAGTTTTGGCCTAATTTGTACAACCACAAATAAATAATTTTGCACTTCCATTACTTATAGTTTGTTTTTTCTTTTGCAATATTCAACAACACAATTTAGATGGAGGAATCTAAACCATTTTAGCGTCTAAACTATTGCTCAAGAACTTCCTAGAATATTTGAGGAGGTATATACCTTAAGAGTTACGTTGTATGCAAGTTGCTATCATAATTGTTGCGCATAGATGTAAGTTGCGGGATTCGACGAGCTCACGAAGCTATGGCCATCACGAGACATTACATTATTTATCAACACCATCCAAATACTTTCAAGATTAATGCAAATATCTTCAGAATTTACAGTGATCACAATAAAAAAAAGTACCTTTTATGAGCTGGTGTAGATGCGTGGTTCTACTACAAATATTTAGTATTCTGCATGTGCAGAACTCAGGTATGTCATGCGACATCTACTTCCCACAATATATATATGTTATAACTTGATTAGCATGTTTCAAAACTTAGTACACTGCCATGTAGTCTGAAAGCAGTACTTTCGGCTGCTCAATTGGTAAATGTTGATCTCTGTTACACAGATGAAAGACACTTTATTTTTTCAAATGGTGCAAAACCCCAGCCATGTGTCAAAGACGCTATCTTAGATAAATATATGATGCATCGGGTGCATAGGAATGTTATCTTAGCAGAGTGCATTTTTTGTACACACAGATTAGTCCCTTCTCAAAATCATCAGCCTCTGTCTACCAATTAGACTTAAATCAGGGTGGGCTAAAATCTTCTTATGGTTAGTTCGTTAACGCTTTTTTTCTGCATATATATGATATGACAGTTGTGTCAATGAGAAACTAATCATTGAATGTTGATTGCATTTGCTTACAGGGAAAAACATTTGACATAATCGTTGATTACATAGAAAAACTAATCTTTCTATGTTCATGCTGAAAGAAAGATTATGCCGGAAGCATACTGAACCAGCTCTTTTGTAAGAAATAACTCGAGGGAGAGACAGTGTTCATAAAGGATCATAGAAATATTTGCTCCAGAATATAGAGGGTGACGCAATAGTGGTAATAAACATAGCTCCGATCAGTTTTTAAATTCAAGTGATAGTCCAATTTGTGTTGAAAATACATTAATTGTTAACACATTGACATAATCGTTTATTATTCTCTTCCTGAACCGTGACTACAAAATGAATATGATACCCACAATGGTTCTTTATACCAAATATGTAAAATGTGTTGGTTTATAAATACATTAATACCCCCATAGAGTCTATTTATATGAGATGCAATAATTAGTGTTGATTTAAAATAGGACAATAGGTGAGCGAAGGTCATGAAGCTCGGAAATATTATTTTCCAAGCTAAAATTACGTTCATAACTCATCTAGCCGCGCAATTGCGCGGGCCACCCAGCTAGTTATGATTAAATTATAAACTTGTGATATTAGTAAATTGTGTTCAAATGTTTTAAAATTATGTAAAGGTCATGTCGAAGTTTATAGCACTCAACAGGATGATCTATAACCTAATTCATCAGAGTTGAGAGAAACATCGATCCCTTTATTCATTTTATTAATCGCGCCAAAATTTCCCGCATTTTCAGATGCATGCTATGCAAATGCATAAATCATATTTCTACCCTTTTGACTCTCTAAACCCTGGGGTGTTACAACACAAAAACAAAATGATGTGTGAATACCACGCGGTACTATTCACTTATATCTTTTTTATTTTTTACATAGGCCACATATGGTCACATTTTAGAACGGAAGTTTGTAGATGTAAAACATGCAACATAATCCTTGCCCATGATTTATTTCATATTTTTTAAACATATAAGTGTGACATCCTATAATTGGGTTCGGACACAACTAGCTGCAAAATATTCACATTCCAGTTTTTAGTGGACAAAATTTTCGCATCCCTAAGCTTCTTTGGTGCTCTAGCACTGGGCCTAAATTTTCCATATGATAGTAAAAGAAGCATGTAGTACATTGGATAAAATAATCGTTTAGCGCCTCACATACGATTTCCCCCCGGTTAATTTCAAGTTTCCTTGTCCGATAGCCCATCTTTGGAAAATAATTACGCAATAGGACCAAGCCACTTGAGCGGTACAGGGTTGCGTCACATTGAATACATTCCAAGTATCTTATCCTATAAATTATCTTTGGAAAAAATATTATGCAACAAGGACAATATTGCTTGTGCGGTCCAGGATGAATTGTGTAGCATTGCATCCATGCTTTATTGCGATTGATTTCATGTGTCCATATTTGAAAACCTATTTTTGACAAATAATTACAAAGCATTTGGAGATATGTTTTGATCTATGAAATAAGTGGCCACCTCCCTCTTTCATTCCATGACTCATCGCTCAAGATCAATATCTCGAGATAGATACTTCTAGGCACAAATAACTCTCCAGATCAAGTATGCCAAAGAAAGTGAGTAGGTCAGTTGTGAGGGATATCAAGGATTAGAATAAGAAGGCTAGCTACGCACAAAGGATGGAGCATTGCGTCATCCAGCTGATTCAGAGGCTTGGATGGCCATTGATTCTAAGTATGAACACATCGCATCAGACTCCCGGAACATTAGGTTTGCAATGGGAATTGATGGGTTTAATCCATTTGGGACGATGAGTTGGCCCGTGGTCTTAGTTCCCTATAATCTTCCTCCATGGTTATGCCTGAAAGCCTCCTCTCTTTTGCTTACTTTGATTATTCCTGGTTACCCTGGAAAGAACTTCCATGTATTCATGGAGCCAGTTTTGGAAGAGCTAGCTGAGTTGTTCGAAGTTGGAACATTAACATATGATGCATCTCGAAATGAGACGTTTCAACTTTATGCTGTTTTGTTGTATACCGTGAGTGACTACCCCGGCCTTGCAATTGCTTCAGGACATAGCACCAGTTCTGAGTCTGGTTGTTTCCCTTGTAGTGATGAAACTTGGTCTTTACGCTTGAAACATGGGGGCAAATTCTGTTTCATGGGACATCGCCGGTTTTTGCACCCAGATCATGAGTTCCGTTATGAATCTGACATATTTGATGGATTTGAGGAACATGGAATAGAGTCGACTCCTTATTCTAAAGCTAGAGTTAGAGTTTTAGATAAGATAAAATCAATCAAGGACTTTGATGATTCCAAAACATGGAAGTTTGTTAACGAGTTCTTCTCCTATTTGCCTTATTGGGACTTCAAGTTGCTCCGGCACAATCTAGATATCATGCACATTAAAAAAAATGTATTTGAAAATATATCTGGGACACTTCTAGGAATAGAGGGCAAGTCAAAGGATAATTTAAAGGCACGACAAGACCTGCAGGAAATGAAAATCAGACCAGAGTTACATCCTCAAAAAAAATCTAATGATAATTATTTTCTTCCTGCTGCTTCTTATACCATGTCAAAAAAACAGACGCAACAATTTTGCAAAGTACTTCACAATATAAAAGTTTTAGATGGGTTTTCGGGGAACATCTCTAGATGTGTAAATGTTCCTGAAGGGAGAATTTTGGGACTTAAAAGCCATGATTGTCATATTCTGATGCAACAACTAATGCCTATTGCATTGAGCGGTTTACTTCCAGATAATGTCACATACATCTTATTTGATCTATGTGCATATTTTAGAGAAGTTAGTGCTAAGGTTCTCCATGTGAAAGAGCTTGAGAAGTTAGAGCAAAGAATAAAGATAACATTATGCCGTATGGAGATGATATTTCCGCCCCGATTTTTTACTGTTATGGTGCATTTGGTTCTTCATCTAGCAACCGAGGCGAAAATAGGTGGTCATGTGGCCTACCGTTCAATGTGGTTTTTGGAAAGGTATGATTTGAAGAATGTGACTGCTACATTTTCTTATTATTGTAGTACTACATTCGTTAACAATTTTTGTGTTATTTTTCCTTTTTATTTCTGCAGGTACCTCTGTGTCCAGAAGTCATATGTGCGTAATAGAGCACACCCAGAAGGATCTATCGCAGAAGCATATCTTGCAGACGAGTGCATGATGTTTTGCTCAAGATATATTGATGGTTTTGCCACCAAGCATAACCAGCCTTCAAGGAATGACGATGACGATGAGGTGGTAGGAAAACCACTTGGAAAACCTGGCAATTATGTTCTTAGAGGGCTGGCTAAATTGCAAGCACATAGATATGTGCTGTTCAACCATTCAGATGTCAACCCATTCCTGCCGTAATATCTCAGTCCTCTAAACAATTACAATTAATCCTTTTCTCTTACTTCTTTTGACAACTCTTCCTATGACTTCAAAACTAATTAGTAAATTGCTTTGCAGAGCTCACGTTGATGAGATCACTAGCAAGCGTGATGTCTCCCCAGACACAATCGAGGCCATGCAACATGAGAAGTTCCACGACTGGTTCAAAGCTCATGTAAGTCGATATTTCATATCTTTTGTAGGTACACCTGAAGCCATTCACTAAACAACTTCTTAATCTCCAGATAATTAAATTGGAGAACGAAAATGGTATTGAAAGTATTAATGATGATATTCGATGGCTAGCACGTGGCCCGATCGATGCAGCAAAAAGGTACCACGCTTACAACTCCAGAGGATACCGGTTTAGGCCTAAACGTTTGGACAGGGTGACTCAAAATAGTGGAGTGGTGGTACGTGCCAAAACATCTACATATGCTGCATCAGGTGATGCGGCATCTGTATTAGATGATGTGACTTACTATGGCAGGATAATTGATATTATCCAATTGAACTACTCTGAACAATTTTCAGTGGATTTGTTTAAGTGTGAATGGGTTGATGTTTCTTCTAAAGGAATTAAAAAGGATAAATATGGCTACACACTTGTTAACTTCTCACATTTGATACACAAAGGAGACAAGATTGACCATGAGCCTTTTATTTTTCATAACCAAGATGATCAAGTGTTTTACGTTGAAGATGAACTGAACCCAGGTTGGTCAGTGGTGATGCAGAATAAACTACCTAGAGATATATGTGACACAGGAAGTGAAGAATGCACAGGAGGCATAGAAGCTGAGCCATTTCATGTTTCTCACCTTACGAATATGTTTAAAAAGAAAAGGAAAGATAAGCATTGGGTTAGATCCGACATTGAGGGAACAATGGTGGATGCTAATAATAATGCTTTGATCAATGAAGAATAGTGCAGGGAAATATTTGTAACAAGTTCTGTCTTCTATTGGTCATTTCTCTACTTGGAGATTGTTCATCTCACTCATGGTCTGTGTATATTTTCATGAAATTTCTTATAAAATTTTGTATTCGTGGCGTATCATTTACTTGGTTGAGAATACGAGACAGAAGTTTAGACGCAGCTAAAATAATTAGCTTTCAAATAGTTGTCAAGAGTCATAGCAGTACATCTGTGCGTGGTCTCCTGCATTTTACTTTTTTTTGTGAAGCTATCTGAGATGAGGTTCTACTATTCTCCTCCTCTAAATAAAGATATGTTTATTTCCTGTAGCTTCCTTTTCCTAGAGATGCATGTTCTATTCCTGGTATATTTCACTCTGTTGATGGATGATACTGACCCTCTTGTATTTCTGTCCACTTTGTTGGGTCAAGAGCATGTACTGAATCATACATGTTGTGTGTACCTAGAAAATATGAACTTAGTGCAAATTAGGAAATCTCATGTTCTAAATAAAGTGTACGTTAACAGTATATTACAAGTACAGTCCATATATGTATTTAATTTAACTTGACCGTTCTAATTGGCAATGAACTTCTGCTCAAAAGCTTCATTGAATCTTACTTTCAGGATTTTTGCGGGTTGAGATTAGAAGGATTGTTTTAAACTGAAGAAGGGAGCTATGTGTTCTATTCTGAACTTTTACATATTTGCGGGTTGAGATTAGAAGGATTGCTTTGAACTGAAGGAGGAAACTGAAGTGTGGAAAATTTCAGAAAATTGTACTACGTAAAGCTTGATGTATGTCAGTTTTTTGGTGGGGATATATAGACTATCTGTCAAAGAAATATCATTCAAAATTTACCAATTGCAATTTTTTTAACACTCCAATTGCAAACTGAAGTTACTCCTTTTTTAAATGGACGAGTTCTCATTTATTAGGATGTTTATTTGGTGTCAAAACCTGGACATATGATTCGAAATTCTCTTCTTTGTTCTTTTTTTTTTAGATAAAGAGTGTTTATTAATATCGAGAAGATACAACATGCACCCAGCCTCTGCAACAACGCAATAACCAAAACTACTACGGATGCACACAGCCAAAAGACAATAAGAAGAAGAAATAAAAAGAAAAGTCCCGCTACAGAGTTACAGTCCTTGCAGCAGCCACACAATCACCACCAAAACAACACCTGATGTCAAACTCTTCAAAAGCAACGTCTTCAAGAAGAACCGTGCCAGGCACAACCAATTAAGGTCAGACCTTGGGTTTTCACCCTGAAGATAATCCTCGCTCTCAAAACAATGTCTCCAACAAGACCACTGTCAGGCACAACCAATTAAGGCCAAACCTTGGATTTTCACCCTGAAAGGTAGAACTTTAGACTTCACGAATGTTGTCGCCCCCACTTACATGCCGC
Organism: Poa pratensis; assembly: GCA_947311845.1. Classification (NCBI taxonomy): domain Eukaryota; kingdom Viridiplantae; phylum Streptophyta; class Magnoliopsida; order Poales; family Poaceae; genus Poa; species Poa pratensis. Next base: position 132,783,657 of record CAMZMU010000041.1, on the reverse strand, counting down.
TGCTCCAAGTCATGAAACACCAAGCCAATTCCTCATCGCCAGAAAGATTCGAACCACCATTGCCAGTCCTCAGATCTCGCCTTCCATGTCATTCTCCGCCAGCACCATGGAACGAGAAAGCGTGCTCCATGATATTAACAGCCGGCAGAGCTTCGAATCGCTCCCTCTGAAACCAAACGGTCAGAGAAAAAACACGGGTGCGCACAATCGAATACCATCCGATCCAGCAATCTCCAGGCATGAGTCGCCCAGTGGAGTTCGCCGGCGGAGCCTTTCGAAACACGACCGTCCAGCCAGATCGATGGGGATAGTCATCCGGCCAATTGAATCCTTGAAGCGAGAAGAACCCTAGGACCGCCGCCGTTATTCGCAAGACTCGCAGGCCCCCACGCCGCCAGTCGACTCCAAGCAGGAACGGACGAAGAGGGGCAGCCCAGCGCATAACTGCCGTATCCATGGCGTGGAAACCCGGATCCCACGCAGCAGACACCCTGGCGGCCCTCATGCCCAGATCGGGGCGAAGCCCAGATTGGATCCAGGGAACCCGGCGACGCCCTGCAGCAGGCCAAGACGGCCGCGCCGGCGGCACACCGCCACCTCCTCGTCGCCACCTGCCGGAGTGCCTCAGGCGCCGGCCAAACGCCGCGCCGCCCTATGTCCTCAGTCGGCGCACCACCGCCTCCCATGACGCACCGCCGCGGACACCTCTCCTGCCCACCGTCATGGACGGGATGGGCACCGCCACCACCGCCGTCGACGGCAGCAGCGGCGGCCGGGAGCCGGAGATCGGGGGACTAGGGTTTGGTGGATTGGGGTCCTCGCGAGCCACCCGGAGAGGAGCGGCTCGGGAGGAAAACGTTTTGGAAAGTACGATGTATATTGACATATCCTCTTCTCTTCTTTGTTCTTGTGAACAAGGATGTGCTTGTTTGACTTCTGTCCCTTGCACTTGCAGCAGGACGCTGGTGTTGTTGCGTGTGTGATGCCTTGCACTGTGTTTCCCTATCATCTAGGCAATGTAATACAAAATAGTGTAGGTATATTTCCTCTTAGGCTGTACTGCAGTACTTGCACAATATCAGCGGGGTATATTGGCTCTTAGGTTGTTGGCACAATATCAGTCGGCTGCTAATTTGTTTGCTGCCGTTTCTTCCCAATGTATGTTGGAAGGGAATAGAAAATAACAAGGCCACCTGGGATTTTATATTGCTAGACAAACGATGCGTACAGACTAGATGCAGTGCTGCCGATGGCCTTAGTCTCGGGAGAGCTCGATCGGGCTAATGTATACGTGCACACGCTCATCACTCTACTGGGCTGCACGCTGATTTTATTATTAGAATCCCCTACGCGCTGATGGGCTTCAGATATCAGGCTGCGCACTAGATGGGCTTCAAATATCAAGCTGTACACCAAATACCTGCTCTCAGGATGCTAAAAAACAAACCTCTCGTGGGCTTATTTTTTGACCGGTGCTACAACCTACGTGATGACTCCACTAAAAAAGTAATGATGATGATATACGCATGCAACTGATTTTAGTTTTTCTATTTTTACGTAAATAGTGCCGTAACACTATAGATCAACACATGAGTAGGTGTTACACCCTCTGAAGTTTGTAACACATTCCCACCAACACATATTTATATGTTACTAGGTGAATATTTTAGTAACACCTTATCTATAACACATACTTATATGTTACTTGGTCGATATATCTGTAACACAATTTTGGGCCGTATAAAGTTTGTGTTACTGTCGACGGTTGCAACACAAATGATGTGTTACCAGAATTTTACTTGTAACATACTTTACTATGTGTTACATGATTGTGTTACCAAAGCTCTGTCCTGTTGTAGTGAGTGAATAAGTTTCCTTGGAAGTATGTATGAAATTTTAGAAAGGAAAGAATTTTTTAACGATGGGAGTTTTTCACGACTAAGTCGGATCGAGGCGATATTTCATATATATTTTAAAAAATATAAGTGTGACGTCCGATAATAGGGTGTGAGCGCAACTAGTTGCGAAATATTACATTCTAAGCTTCAGTTAACTACAGTTTTTCATCATTTGCGCCCGCATCCCATTGTAAAATGTCGCACAGGCCACTTATGGTTATATTTTTGAAAGAAATATTCTAGATGTAAAGATACAACATAATCGATGCCCATGATTTATTTCATATTTAATAAACTTATAAACGTGACATCCTATAATTTGGTACGGGCACACCTAGCTGTGAAATATTCACATTCCTTTTTTTTAGTGGACAAAATATTCGCATTCTTAATTTTCTGGTGCTCTAGAACAAGGCCTAAATTTGCCATATGGTAGTAAAAGACGCCTATTGTACATGGGAGAAAATACTCGTTTTAGCGCCGCACATATGATTTCCCCCATTTCATTTCAAGTTTCCTTGTCTGACAACCCATCTTTGAAAAATAATTACGCAATAGGGCCAAGACCACTTGAGCGGTACAGGGTTGCGTAACATTGAATACAATCTAAGTAACATTATCCGATAACTTATCTTATGTTAATATTATGCTACAAGGACAACATTGGTTGTGTGGTCCAGGATTTTTTTTTGTGTATAAAGAGCAATTTTCTCCTTGAAATTTAATTAATGCCAAAAAAAATAAACAATATCTTGGAGAGCCACATTTTTCTATTGCTCATCTCCAGTAATTTTTAAAACGAATCTTATAACTTTTTTTGCATCCCACATCATGCGGCAGTTTCAACATGTTTTTATTCAGCAACACATGGATCATCATGCGGTAGTTTCAACATATTTTTATTCGGCAACACATGGATCATCATGCGGTAGTTTCACATGTTTTGCAGAAACATTTGACTATAACTTGTCTTCCCCGGACTCAAAAACACGTCCCATCAATAAATCCCTCCTTATGGCAGGCCTCAACACATGGATCATCACGAAATTTCATAGCAGTACAGGTCCTTCCGGCCTCCTTGCAAGTCTTGGAATCTGAGCCAAGAGCCAAGAGGAGTAGCATGAGAAATAGCAAGCATAGCAGGGTTGGAACCTTGAGGACTCCCATGTCTCAACGATTATGAAGACACAATGAAATGTAAGTGACCACGAAATAGATGCTTGTGCGGTCTAGGATTAATTGTGTAACATGGCATCCACGCTTTATTACGATTAATTTCATGTGTCCTTATTTAACAGCCTTTATTTGGCAAATAATTACAATGCATTTGGAAATATGTTTCGATCTATAAAAGGAGTGGCCACCTCTCTCTTTCATTCCACGACTCATCGCTCAAGATCAATATGTCGAGATAGATACCCCTAGGCACAAATAACTCTCTAGATCAAGTATGCCAAAGAAAGTGAGTAGGTCGGTTGTGAGGGATATCAAGGATTAGAATAAGATGGCTAGGATCGCTTTTTGCAATCCAAGGTTGCCCAGTTGGAGAGAGAAGCGGGAATGGAAGAACAAATAGCAAAGCGCATCGTCCAACACTTCCAGGAGCTAGAGGAAGAGAGCTCGGGAACGGCATCCAGGTATCTATTCTGCAAGGAAGAGGATCTCAACCTTGAGGCGCTTCAGGGGTACAAGTTGGAAGGGAATAGAAAATAACAAGGCCACCTGGGATTTTATATTGCTAGACAAACGATGCGTACAGACTAGATGCAGTGCTGCCGATGGTCTTAGTCTCGGGAGAGCTCGATCGGGCTAATGTATACGTGCACACGCTCATCACTCTACTTGGCTGCACGCTGATTTTATTATTAGAATCCCCTACGCGCTGATGGGCTTCAGATATCAGGCTGCGCACTAGATGGGCTTCAGATATCAAGCTGTACACCAAATACCTGCTCTCAGGATGCTAAAAAACAAACCTCTCGTGGGCTTATTTTTTGACCGGTGCTACAACCTACGTGATGACTCCACTAAAAAAAGTAATGATGATGATATACACATGCAACTGATTTTAGTTTTTCTATTTTTACGTAAATAGTGCCGTAACACTATAGATCAACACATGAGTAGGTGTTACACCCTCTGAAGTTTGTAACACATTCCCACCAACACATATTGTTGGGGATATACCTACTAGGGGTATCACCAGCATGGATCAATCCGGCTAGTCCAGGGTGGCCCGCAGTGGTGGTGAAGGCTTTGCCTACCGGGCGGCCCAGATAGCTGACGACCAAGGAAGGATGCCGGCAAGGAGGAGGCCCAAGACTGAAGCCCATGAAGCCACCAAGACCAAGACGGAAGGCGGCATACTTGCCGGCTAGGTTTAGGACTCCGTATACTTGCTGGATACGTAATCACCTTGTAACCCTAGGTCCAGCCGCCTATATAAGCTGGACCTCGGGACGCCTTTAGGGCAACTCTCATACGATCACAACCAACTCATTGTAACCTGTTCACGGCGATATTGCCTTATAGTGAGTTATAGCAGCACGTAGGGCACCGCCACCGCCGTGGTGCCTGAAGCTGGGTAAACCGCCGTGTACAATCCCGACCTTGACGACGTCCACCTTCTTGCCCTACGTTCACCCTCGGCTAGCAGGACCCCGTCTCCTATCCAAGATGCCGATACGACGACAGTTGGCGCCCACCGTGGGGCCTAAGGCGTCAGGCGTCACGTTCCAGGCGGGAACTCTTGGCGGCATCGGCGAAACAATCGCCGTCGGCCGCGCTGTTCGCTACGGCGACAACCACTACATCAGCTGCGACGAGTCCTACATCCCCGCAGACGACTACATTGTCGGATGCGGAGTTGTGCCGTTTGGCGGCGTCGATGTGTTCATCGGCTACACTTCTGAGGCGTATGGGTTGCCGCGAATTTATTCGCCATCCCACCCCCCTACAATCAAGACGGATCTGAGTTTGCCTCCTCTGAGGAGTCCGCAGATTCAGATCTACACTTTGTCGGCATGACGGGACTGGGATCAGACTCCCAGCCCAACAGTCAAGATCCCGAATCTATTCTTCCTGCACTCCAGGATGATGCGATGTCGGATGCCGGATCCAGATCTACCGTTCACGTCAACGTAGATTCTGATTCCGAAGAAGATTCTGCCAGCATGTTTGAGCAACGGGTCAAGCAGTGTTTTGTTACACCTGATCCTCCGCCATCTGAGGCGGCTACGGGCTCTTCCGTCAACATGCAGCAGGTTTTTGTGGCGGATGTCACCGGGCAGCTCAGAGAAGGCGGCAACTGACGCCGCCAACCTGGGGACCCCGGCAACCGATCCACAGTTTCCAGAGCCTCCTGGGGCTCCAAAGAAGAAAATTCTGGAGAAGGGCGAGCCCAGCAAGATAGGAAGCATGGCGGCTCTGGCGGAAGTTCTTCACACGCCGGTAAACGACAAAACCAATCCGGCTGATTTGGAGAAACTTCGGAACACCTTGGTGGAGCAAACTGAGTACCTCAAAAGCAAGCAAGCAGAGGTCCAGAGCCTCCTCGACGAAGCCAAGGAGGAAAACGCCAAGATAACTGCCAAGTGCGACCCCAAGCGCAATCTTTTCACCACCACCCCATTGCCCAAGCCGGCAGGACAAGTGGCGGAGAAGAAGGTAGGAAAGGCAGGGATCATGACACCTTCAAATCCCCTGCCCAAAAGCTTGGTTTCGAGTGGGCTACAGCGCCGCAGCGTAAGGACAAGAACGGGGACGTCATCCTCGCAACCCTGTCCTCAACACTGCAGCCGCCTTGGACATCCTCAACAATGATGACTATGACAAGGACGAGAAGATCTACTACGCATCGATCCTTGCTCACAAAGCTCTAGAGCAGCAGGCCCGTGCTGATTCTCGCGCCGACATGGCGGACGCAAGGGGAGGAAAGTTGGAATCAAAATCCAACGCTTGCAAAGCTGCGGCCGGTGGCAACCCAGAAGATCCGTCCGGCTCCAGTAGCCACGGAAAAGGGAAGGACAAGGAGAAAGACCCACGCAAATCACCACCTCCAAAGGCAGCGTGATGAGGCATCCAGGACCGGCAACAGGCGCAAGGCCTCACCTCCACCGCCTAGGCGGGATGAAGGCGGAAGCAGGGGCAGCAAGCAGCCGCCAAGGAGTGGCGGCAACCGCGACGATGCCCCGCCGCCAAGAAGAAGCAGGGACCGCACACAGTCCCCACCACCAGTGCCCAGGCACGAAGGCGGAAGCCGGGGACACAACAATGAGCCTAGGCACAGCCGGGCAGCGCAGGACGAGCCCATGCTGATAGATCTGGCAAACAGCTCAGTCCGCAAGACGCGAGACATCGTCTCAATGACATCAAGGCTGGAAAGCAAGATGCCTATCTAGGACCTGAGTGCTTTGGCCCAGCCATCCGCAACGTTCAAGTACCCAGAGACATGACATCAGTGTCAAAAACTCATCAAAGGTACAATGGAGCGGACAAGCCAAACTCATGGTTGTCGGACTACGCGCTGGCAGTTGAAATTGCCGGAGGCAATGGCCTCGTCGCTGCACGCTTCCTTCCCCTCATGCTGGAGGGGACAGCCCGAAGCTGGATCGAAAACTTGCCGGAGAAAAGCATTCATAGCTGGCATGACATGGAAAAGGTGTTCACGCAGCACTTCCAAGGCACGTACAAGCGACCCAATACATACACAGATTTGGTTCGTTGCGTGCAAAAGCCAGATGAAACAGCTACAAGCTTCTTGGCAAGGTGGATTCAAACAAAGGCAAGCTGCGAGAACGTAGACGACAATCAAGCAATCCATGCCTTCACCACGGCCTCCTGAAGGGCTCAAGTCTCAGACATAAGCTCGTACGCATGCAAGTCAAGGATCTCGGAGTCATGCTCGAAGTAGCAGCCATGTACGCACAGGCGGATGATGATGCACGCGATGGAGATGGCGCACATGATATGGCGCCAAACAGGCGAGCAAGTCACAAACGCAAGGCTCCCCAGGATGACAAAGCCGGACCATCAAACGAGGTCGCCGCCGCCTTCGAAGGCAAAGGCGGCAACCGCAAGTGGAAAGGAAAGGGTAAAGATGGCGGCTCCAGCAAGCAGCGCCTGACGTATGATCAGGCGAAAGCCTTGCCTGCCCAATCCACGCGTCCTTAGGCAAAGTCAACCACACATTAGGGGAATGCCGGTTCATGGAGGACTTCAAGAAGGACCCCGAGGTTGGCTGGAAATCAAAAAAGAGCAAAAAGGCTGAGAAGACAAAGAAGGAAGACGATGATGGGGTGTCCATGTCCGAGGATGAGGAACCCAAGCTGATGCGCAAAGAAAGGAAATATCCCAAGGTACATGGCCAATTGGTGTGCTTCCTGGGCACTCCTTCGGCAAAAGAAGAAAAGGCGGAGATGCGCGAGCTAAACGCCACAGTACCAGACGTTCCCCAGTATCTAGACTGGTCAGAGGAGCCAATAACTTGGGATAGAGATGATCATCCAGATCACGTTCCTCACCCCGGCAAATACGCCCTTGTCGTCGACCCAATTGTCGATAACTTCAGGCTCACCAAGGTGTTGATGGATGGCGGCAGCAGCCTCAACATCATCTACGCGGACACTCTGAAGCGCATGAACTTGTCGGAAAGCCAGCTTGACTATAGCAAGTCAAGTTTCATGGCATTGTTCCGGGAAAGCAAGCAAGTCAATGGGAAGCATCAGATTGGAGGTTACTTTTGGGCCTGAGACAAACTACCGCTCGGAGTATCTCAGGTTCGAAGTAGTCCCCTTCAAAAGTGCCTACCACGCCATTTTTGGACGGCCAGCTTTCGCCAAATTCATGGCTCGCCCGTGTTACATATACAGCAAGCTGAAGATGCCGGGACCCAATGGTACAATTACCATCAGTGGCAACTTCAAGAAAGCAAAGGAGTGTGAGCGTGGCAATGCCGCCTTCGCTGAGGCAGTCCTCCACGCAGAGGAGTTAGCCATGTTGAAGAAAGAGCTCGATACATCACAGTTGCCGGAGCATGTAAAGACCGCTGAGCAAAAGAACACTTTCAAGGCGTCCGAAGACACAAAGAAGGCGGATCTGGTCCCAGGTGACAGCTCCAAGCAAGTCACCATAGGGGCTGGCTTGGACGACAAATAGGAAAGCGCGCTCGTCAGGTTCCTCCGTGAGAATCAGGACATCTTTGCATGGTCATCAGCTGACATGCCAGGTGTCCCGAGGGAACTTGCCGAGCACTCTCTTAACGTCTACGAAGGAGCCAAACCAGTGAAGCAAGGAATAAGACGCTACGGTGAGAAGAAGCGGACAGCAATAGGGAAGGAGATCATCAAGTTGCAAGAAGCCAAGTTCATTAGGGAGGTAGTACACACTGATTGGTTGGCAAATCCTGTAATGGTTCCAAAACCTAATAAGGAAATGAGAATGTGCATTGATTATACCGGTTTGAACAAGTGCTGTCCTAAGGACCACTTTGCTTTGCCTCGTATAGATCAGGTCATAGACTCCACAGCCGGCTCCGAGCTGCTGTGCTTTTTGGATGCGTACTCCGGGTACCACCAAATCAAAATGCGAGAATCCGACCAAATCAAAACAGCGTTCACTACACCCTATGGGACCTTCTGCTACATCACGATGCCCTTCGGTCTAAAAAATGCCGGCGCAACGTATCAGCGGTGTATGCAAAGATGCCTTCACGAGCAAATTGGCCGCAATGTTCACGTCTATGTTGACGACATTGCCGTCATGTCAAGAAAGAAGGCAGATTTGCTTGACGATTTGAGAGAAACCTTTGATAGCCTCCGGGTATATAGGATGAAACTCAACCCGAAAAAATGCGTCTTCGGGGTTCCTGCCGGCAAATTGCTTGGCTTTATCGTTTCCGAACGAGGGATAGAGTGAATCCAGAAAAAATCAAAGCGATCCTCAACATATCCAGGCCCAAGGACCTGAAGGACGTGCAGCGACTTGCCGGCTCGGCGGCTGCCGTCAGTCGTTTCATTAGCCGTCTTGGTGAGAAGGCACTGCCTCTCTACCGGCTTCTGAAGAAATCCGACAACTTCGAGTGGACAGACGAAGCAGACGCCGCCTTGCAGCAACTCAAGGACGCGTTAACGTCTGCTCCAATTTTGGCAGCTCCTCGTTCGCAGGAACCAATGCTGCTCTATATTGCCGCAACTAACTTGGTTGTTAGCGTGGTACTGGTTGTGGAACGCAAGACGGAAATTTCAGACTTGCCGGAACAACGTCCGGTTTACTTCATCAGTGAAGTATTTTCCGCCTCAAAACAGCGTTATCCGCATTACCAGAAATTGGTCTACGGTGTTTTTACGCCGCCAGGAAGTTAAGGCACTATTTCCAGGAACATTCAATAACGTGGTGAGCAAGGCACCTCTGGGGGATATCATCAATAATACAGATGCAACAGGCCGCGTTGCCAAATGGGGCATTGAACTTGCCGCCTTCGACATCTGTATAAGCCCAGAACGGCCATTAAGTCTCAAGCCTTAGCAGATTTGTAGCTGATTGGACGGAGGCCATGGACGAAGTACCTCTCCCTGAAGATGCATACTGGATCATGCACTTTGATGGATCAAAAATGCTCAGGGCTCGGGGGCTGGCATTGTTTTAAGAAACCCTCAAGGAGACAAGCTTAGTTATGTGTTACAAATTCACTTCAAGGCAACTAATAATGTTGCTGAATACGAAGCTCTCCTTCATGGTTTACACATTGCCAAGGAACTTGGCGTCCAGCGTGTCCTCTGCTACGGAGATTCAGATTTGGTGGCGCAACAGATACGTGGTACTTGGGACACAAAGAGCGAAACAATGGCGGCATATCGAGCTACCGTTGACGAATTCGCCAAGTGTTTTCTAGGCTACGAGGTCCGCCACATCCCAAGAGCTCAAAATGAGGCGGCAGATACACTTGCCAGAATGGGGTCTGAACGCAAAAAGGTACCAAAAGATGTTTTCCTGGAACACCTACACAAGCCGTCAATTAAAGGAGCAGACCTCCTTGACCCAGAGTCGGCAGAACCAGTTGATAGTGCTAGCTATGCCGTCTACTTGGTAAAGCCGGATTGGACGACGCCATATTTGGACTTCCTGATCAATCAGGAGTTACCGGATGATGAGGTTTTGAAAAGGCAAATAATAAGAAGAGCCAAGGCATTTACAATAATCAAAGGTGAATTGTACAAGCGTAGCACCACTGGTGTTTACCAACGCTGCATTTCGCCCGAAGAAGGCAGAGAACTGTTGGATGAGATACATGCCGGCGTATGTGGACATCATGCTTCCTCACGCGCCCTTGTTTCAAAAGCCTTCCGACAAGGTTTCTATTGGTTGACAGCCAAGCAAGATGCAGAAGACATTGTTAAAAGATGCAGGGGCTGCCAACTTTATGCCAGACAATCACACATGCCGGCTCAAGAGCTTAAAACAATACCCATCACATGGCCTTTCGCAGTCTGGGGCTTGGACATGGTTGGTCCGTTTAAAACGGCGCCTGGTGGCTACACACATTTACTTGTGGCTGTAGACAAGTTTACCAAATGGGTTGAAGCTAAGCCTATCAAAAAGCTAGACGGCGCCACAGCCGCAAACTTTCTGTGGGGAATAATCTCTCGGTTCGGGGTGCCTCATAGCATTATCACCGACAATGGCACTAACTTGTCGCAAGGCGAAGTCGAGGAATACTGTTATAAGCATGGTATCCGCCTAGATCTAGCCTCAGTAGCGCATCCGCAGCAAACGGTCAAGTAGAGCGTACAAATGGTTTAGTCTACAAGGAATCAAACCACGTCTCGAAGTACCATTGCACAGAGCGGCTGGGGCTTGGGTGGATGAATTGCAGTCTGTCCTTTGGAGTTTACGCACAACTCCAAACAGATCAACCAAGTTTACTCCTTTCTTCTTAGTCTATGGCGCAGAAGCAGTGTTGCCAACCGACATGATGTACGATTCTCCCAGAATCAAGCCTACGTCCAGGAGACGCAGAAGATGCAAGACAGGATGGCCTTGACCTACTTGATGAAGAACGAGATGTTGCCCTTGCGCGATCCGCCATCTATCAGCAAAGTTTGAGGCGTTATCACAGCAGAAGGGTGAGGCAACGAAGTTTTAGAGTGGTGACCTGGTTCTCCGCCTAATCCAAGATAGAAAGGGCTTGCATAAGTTATCCCCGCCTTGGGAAGGACCTTTTGTGGTCAGTAAGGTGTTGCTCAATGGTTCTTATTACTTGGTCGATGCACGAGACGGATACAAGAAGAAGCGAGGTCGCAAGCGCAAAAGGAAGGTTGACGACAAGTACGAAGAAACCAAGCGACCCTGGAACATTGAGCAGCTACGTCCTTTTTACACTTAGCAATTTCCACATTGTAATAAGTACTATATGATTATGAAATAAAAGTCTGTGGTTTGCTCATTCAGTTTTGGGATCATGCCATCTTTTGTCTTTTCTCGCAATCATATATCTGTTGTCATAAAAGTTACCAAACAAAATAAGTTTTGCTCCGTGCTAAGGTCCAAACTTTTTGACATTTGCCGTCTGCCGGCTAAAAACGCAAACAATCTTTGCACCGCCTAATATGCTTATCTGTCTGTTTGTGTGGGTCGCCTAGTAGTATGTCGTTGGCACCAACATGCTGGCTTTGGTCTCTGAGTCTAAATTAGTTGGTATTGCACCTGGTTGGCTCAGCTAAAGTAACTAAGATGAGGTTCCGCCAACATATGAAAAAGCTAAACATGCAGGCGAGATACATATTAAGGCGGGCCACTTAAGTAAGCCTACCGCCAAGTGTAGCATAAAAGTTGGCCCATAAATATTTACAACCCAAAATAAAGTTTTATGCGTTAACAGATTAACGCAGTGTTTTGTGCTGCCTTTGCAGGAGGAAGTCTAAGGGATTGCCGCCTTGGTAGAGCTGGTGGAGAGATCCTGGGGGCTGACGCCGGCATTCTTGGGGCTGGCTCCGCCATCCTTGGGGCTGCGCTTGTCGGCTCCGGCTTCGCCTTCTTCGCCGGGAAGCTTCAGGATCCGCCAAGGAGGGATCGCTACGGCAACATGCGGGTCCGGGTGTTCCTTGTAGAACTTGCGGATGTCAACCATGTTGGCAACCCGGGTCGCATAGCCGCGAACAGACCGCAGCACGTCCTGCATCACGATGGCTTGGTTGTTTTCGTCTTCGGTGGGGAAGTACTCGGTGACTTGATGAATATCAGCCTCCGGGTACCACGCCGCCGTCATTGCCAATGCCAACTTGGCGCCGCCTCGTGCTGCTGAGCGTAGCGTGTTGTCGTGTTCAGCTGCCGCCTTCTCCAGCAGGTCCGGCAGAGCATCGAAGATGACGGGATCGCCGTCTTCCCCAGGGTAGAACTTGGCGGCAAATGCTTTGCCTGCGCCGACAATCTGGTTGACGATTTCGCCAACTTTCAAGATCGGCAAGGCGCGGCGTTGTAGCCAGGTCATCTCCCAAGCTAGCCGGCACTGCACAAACACAAAGTTACACACTGCAGCTTCAAGTTTCAAGAAAGCAAGGTGACAAAATGAAGGATTGGAGGCATACCCAAGACATGGTCGTGGATGGCGTTGACCTCATCCAGATGGTTCTCAAGCGTTTCTTGGCTAGCTGGACCGCCTTTGACAGTTGGTCCTGCTGCTCCTTGGCGTTCTTGTTCACCTGGTCAAGGTTGTTGCTCATGGCCTCAAGTTGTCCAGTCAACTTGCTAACTTCGGCAGCATGGCCAACGCACGCTCATCCAGCTCCTTGGCGTGATCCGCCTTCAGCTTGGTCACCAGCCCGGCAAGATCTGCAGCTTCGTTCATCAAAGCTTGCATGTCAGTGGAGTTCTTGAGAATATCTTGCGCAGTGTTTAGTAATTCTACAAATAAAAAGAAAAGACGACTAAAATACTTGTCGGAAAAGGAAAAGAAGTCGGACGAAAAGAAGGCAAAGAAAGCTTTGTCACCTTCATCCTTCTTGCGAGCTTCTTCCAAGCTCGCAATTTGGGCGTTCTTCAACTCCACGTCCTGCTGCAGTTCCTGCATTCCTTTTCTTCTTCTCTTGAGCACGAAATAGCTCAAGATTGGAAGCAAGAACGGCCTGCATGCACGAAAACAACATTATGGTTAGCACTATTTAGTCAACGAGACCACTTTGCCGGCTAAATTTTTCAGCCGCCAAAGTGCTCGGGGGCTGGGACCATAGGCTATTTTACCTCAAGTTGTCCGTGCAGGGTGTCGTGGAGTTCGTCCATGTGTGCGTACCAGTTGCGGGTACCGTCACGCATGGTCTTCAGTGTTTGCCGGGGGTCTTGCAACCCTTTGCCAGATTGGGAGCCAGGATGGGAGGACGATCCGCCTTGTTCGGCCGCCATCTGGTCATCCATCTCCTGCTTCATGGCAATAAATCGAGCGGCATCACTAGCCGAAGCTTCAGCCGTCTTGGAAAAAGTGATGCCGGCAACTGATTTCTTGCCCGCCATCTTCTCTGTAGCCGCCTCTGCGGTACCGCAGCTGTGTACGTTCCCTGGCATACAACCACGGGAACGCCAACTGTGGGCGTTGTCGGCGCAGCAGCTGGAGAAGAACGTGGTGGCTTGCCCCTGCCGGCAGCAATCTTCAAGTTGGAGCGGAGCTTGGGCATGGCAGGCTTGCCTCTGTAAGCAGAAACATGCAAGTTTGTCAGCACAAACATATCAAAATAGCTAAGTCAGGGAAAGCCAAAGTTTGCTACCGCTTGAAGGGACATTCCCCACGGTCTCATCCTCTGCATCGACAGAGGTGGCCGCCTTCTTCCTCTTCTCCAAATCCTTGGTGGAGGAGCTCAGCTTGCGCTTCTTCGATTTGCTGGCACCTGTATACCAGTTTGGAGCCAACTCTTCCTCCCCAAGGTTTGCAGCTGAAAAGGAAACAAGACAATATTAATCAGTACCTAGTGGGCAAGGATGTTAGTGAAATAACAAAGTAGCTTTGACTTACCGCTGGGGCTGGGTTGTCATGGTGAACATGGCGACGCCTTCAGCCGCCTTCACCGACAGAGGCTTGATAAGCTCTCTAAGCCGGTATTCTAAGGCATCCTGATCAAGGGTGCTGTTGCCGGCGTCGTCCGCCTTGTACTCGCACATCTTCAGTGGGCGATGGCGGAGAGGCATAATCTTCCTCGACACCCAGCAGATGACGGTGTCAACTCCGTCAAGTCGTGGAGCCAACATCGTCTTCGTCAAGAACTCGATCCGCCTAACGGCAATCGAAGTTCCGCCGCAAGCTGCTGAGCGGCACCTTTGCCGTCCAGCAGCCTTGTGGGTTGGCGGACCGTTGACGAAGGCTGGCATCCCTTGTGTGCTGCCAGGTGTCGGGATGTCCTTGCAGTAGAAGAAAGTGCTGGTCCAGTGCTTCACCGACTCGATGTATGGTATTTTTGGGTACCAGTCGGGTTGGCGGCAGTTGAACGTAACACTACCGCAGGTTGCTAGGTGGCCGCCTGGTATGGTTTGCCGGCGGCACAGGAAGCAGTACTTAAAGCTCTATGGACGCAGCTATGCCTAAGTACCCTTCGCACAAAGCCTGGAAGCCGGCTAGCACTAGAATACTATTGGGCGCTATGTTGTGTGGCTGCAGCCCATAAAAACTAAGCACCGCCAAGAAGAAGGCGGAAAGCGGCAGAGACATACCGCGAAGGCTATGCGACGCCAACATGACACGCTCGCCGTCTTGGGGGTCAGGCACCGCCTCGTCGCCTGGAACCCTCCAGGAGCATTCCGTCTTTGGCGGAATGTATCCGCCTTCCTCCAGCTCCTTCAGGTATGCTGACGTCATAACTGACGGCAGCCAGTACCTGGAACCCAGGTCTCCAGCCTCTTCCTCTTCCTCGGCGTCGTCATCCTCGTCGGCGGCAGATTCCGCCGCCTCTGAGCTGGCCGCGAGGGATGGGAGGGGAAAGTTGGAGCGGCGGTTGCAGGCGCCGCCGGAGCTGGGGAAGAAGTAGAAACCCCGCCCGTGGCCACGGTGGCCGCGGAGAGGTCATCGATGCGCCTGGGCACCGCCGCCGCCGCTGGGACAGATCCAGATCCGGCGGGGGTCGAGAAGCCGCAGCCAGTGCCGCCGTCGCCGCCGCATCCTGCTGAGTGCTCGCCATTTGGGGAGAGGCGCGCTCGTGCTCGCCGGAGTTGAGTACGAGGAGGAGTTGAGCTCGGGAAGGTGAGGAGGCCACGGTGGGTGTGCGAATGAAGAAGTGCATCGATGTGCCCTTTGGGGTATTTATCCCCACGCGCCAAGATCCGTGCCTAGATTGGGGGGACGCGAGATTTCCGCCACGTGCCCACGATTTGCACGTCGTGGCAACGGCGTCTGCGGCCTCGCTCCGATTTCTGTGCGTAGTGGAGAAACCATCATGACGCATGCCCAAGTCCAAACTGTCGTGGACTGCATGGCGTCATCCGTCAACATTTGACGGGTCCAGTCAATTGACAAGACTGGTGCCAGGAAGATTCCTGACAATGGTCAGGCCGTCTTTCCCATGATGGCGGCAATTGTCCGACTACTTTAGGCGGACCGCCGCTTACTTTCAACTTTGGAATGCTTCAAGCTCTTCAGACGCTTACAAGACAAGGCGGACGTTGCCGACAAAGAAGACGGCGCCTGAAGAACTCGAACCCTCCCAGGGGCTAATGTTGGGGATATACCTACTAGGGGTATCACCAGCATGGATCAATCCGGCTAGTCCAGGGTGGCCCGCAGTGGTGGTGAAGGCTTTGCCTACCGGGCGGCCCAGATAGCTGACGACCAAGGAAGGCGGATGCCGGCAAGGAGGAGGCCCAAGACTGAAGCCCATGAAGCCACCAAGACCAAGACGGAAGGCGGCATACTTGCCGGCTAGGTTTAGGACTCCGTATACTTGCTGGATACGTAATCACCTTGTAACCCTAGGTCCAGCCGCCTATATAAGCTGGACCTCGGGACGCCTTTAGGGCAACTCTCATACGTTCAACACAACCAACTCATTGTAACCTGTTCACGGCGATATTGCCTTATAGTGAGTTATAGCAGCACGTAGGGCACCGCCACCGCCGTGGTGCCTGAAGCTGGGTAAACCGCCGTGTACAATCCCGACCTTGACGACGTCCACCTTCTTGCCCTACGTTCACCCTCGGCTAGCAGGACCCCGTCTCCTATCAAAGATGCCGATACGACGACACATATTTATATGTTACTAGGTGAATATTTTAGTAACACCTTATCTATAACACATACTTATATGTTACTTGGTCGATATATCTGTAACACAATTTTGGGCCGTATAAAGTTTGTGTTACTGTTGACGGTTGCAACACAAATGATGCGTTACCAGAATTTTACTTGTAACATACTTTACTATGTGTTACATGATTGTGTTACCAAAACTCTGTCCCGTTGTAGTGAGTGAATAAGTTTCCTTGGAAGTATGTATGAAATTTTAGAAAGGGAAGAATTTTTTAACGATGGAGTTTTTCACGACTAAGTCGCATCGAGGCGATATTTCATATATATTTAAAAAATATAAGTGTGACGTCCGATAATAGGGTGTGAGCGCAACTAGTTGCGAAATATTACATTCTAAGCTTCAGTTAACTACAGTTTTTCATCATTTGCGCCCGCATCCCATTGTAAAATGTCGCACTTATGAGTTTCAAAATTGTGAAATAAATCATGTGCACAAGTTATGTTGTATCTTGTGTATCAACATATTTCATCTTAACATATGACAATGTGTGGCCTGCACACAAAAATCAAATGATGTGTGAATACCACACGATACTATTCACTTAGATCCTTTTCTTTTTGCACATGCCACTTATGGTCATATTTTTGAACGAGATGTAAAATATACAACATAATCAATGCCCATGATTTATTTCATATTTTTTAAACATATAAACGTGAATCCTATAATTGGGTGCGGGCACAACCAACTGCGAAATATTGACATTCCGTTTTTTTAGTGGACAAGGCCTAAATTTGCCATATAGTAGTAAAAGACGCCTATTGTACATGGGAGAAAATACTCGTTTTAGCGCCGCACATATGATTTCCCCCCAGTTCATTTCAAGTTTCCTTGTCTGACAACCCATCTTTGGAAAATAATTACGCAATAGGGCCAAGACCACTTGAGTGGTACAGGGTTGCGTAACATTGAATACAATCTAAGTAACATTATCCGATAACTTATCTTTATGTTAATATTATGATACAAGGACAACATTGGTTGTGCGGTCCAGGATTTTTTTTGTGTGTATAAAGAGCAATTTTCTCCTTGAAATTTAATTTCTGCCAAAAAAATAAACAATATCTTGGAGAGCCACATTTTTTCTATTGCTCATCTCCAGTAATTTTTAAAACGAATCTTATTACTTTTTTTGCATCACACATCATGCGGTAGTTTCAACATGTTTTTATTCAGCAACACATGGATCATCATGCGGTAGTTTCAACATGTTTTGCAGAAACATTTGACTATAACTTGTCTTCCCCGGACTCAAAAACACGTCCCATCAATAAATCCCTCCTTATGGCAGGCATCAACACATGGATCATCACGAAATTTCATAGCAGTACAGGTCCTTCCGGCCTCCTTGCAAGTCTTGGAATCTGAGCCAGGAGCCAAGAGGAGCAGCATGAGAAATAGCAAGCATAGCAGGGTTGGAACCTTGAGGACTCCCATGTCTCAACGATTATGAAGACACAAAGAAATGTAAGTGACCACGAAGCAGATGCTTGTGCGGTCCAGGATTAATTGTGTAACATGGCATCCGCGCTTTATTACGATTAATTTCATGTGTCCTTATTTAACAACCTATATTTGATAATTAATTACAATGCATTTGGAAATATGTTTCGATCTATAAAAGGAGTGGCCATCTCCCTCTTTCATTTCACGACTCATCGCTCAAGATCATTATCTCGAGATAGATACTTCTAGGCACAAATAACTCTCCAGATCAAGTATGCCAAAGAAAGTGATTAGGTCGGTTGTGAGGGATATCAAGGATTAGAATAAGGCTTGGATCGATTTTTTTGCAATCCAAGGTATCCCACTTGGAGAGAGAAGCAGCAATGGAAGAAGAAATAGCCAAGCGCAGTAGAGGAAGAGAGGTCGGGGACGACATTCTGGTATCTATTCCGCAAGGAAGAGGATCTCAACTTTAAAGGGCCATTGTCTTATGTGCAACGTCTAGTTAAGGAAGAGAAGCCGTGAAACTTTCATATCCCGTCCATATGAAGGTCGTGTCCTACTGGTTAAGGGGTATCCTCTATGTTTTAATGAATAATGGACTCTTGTTGCTTTATGTTGTAGTGAATAAGTTTCCATGACTAGTCAAAAAAAAAGTTTCCATGAAAGCATGTATAAAATTTTATAAAGGAAACAATTTTTAACAATGGGAGTTTTTCACGACTAAGTCACATCGAGGCGATACAGGAAATAGGATTTCACTTGTGGTCTCTGCATAACATGATGTACATAATCTCCCCGCAAAAAAAATGTACATAATCAACAAAGGAAAAAAAGACCAAAAGGTCTCTACAAAAACAACAACCTACGCCCGATGGAGGACCGGTCTATAGATTACACCGCTATCCATGGTGGGTAAACGCCTACACTTGCGTACATGCAGACATAACCGATTTTACCACGAAATTTAATTAAAAAAATTAAAAGATCCGATAGAAAAATAAGTTATACAGCACTGCCAAAGTGCCAATACATAAATATTCATGTAGAACTTACGCGTAGTTTTGTTGATGTAGACTAAAGTAGCAGTACCGGATTGGGGCAAGCTTGACACTCGAGGTAGAATGTTAATACAGTGCAAAGCTAGACGATGAAATAGGCGTGTATAGTGCAGCAGTAGTACAAATGTGTTGCACATACACCATATTGTCGCCCCCGTAAAGTTCTCATGGTGACGAAGTCTTGGAGATCACCGCTTCTCTACTTCTCATTGTAGGCTGAAGAAGAGTGGCAACTGTCCACATGTTTTAGTACCAAACATAGTTTTCAGAGAGGGAGATAGAATGAGAATGACACTCGGTAAAATCAGTTTGTGAACCAGGCCGTCTCCTGGTTTCTTATAGTAGCAGTCGTGGTCTTACAGAGGTCTAAGTCCGACTAAGGCTGTCAGTAGTTTGTGGCGTCTTTTACTCCCTCTGTATCATAATATAAGATGTTTTAGCTATTTTAACATGGACTAAATATGGATGTATATAGACATCTTTTAGAGTGTAGATTCAGTCATTTGGCTTCGTATGTAGTCCATACTATAATATCTAAAACATCTTATATTATGATACGGAGGGAGTAGCTCTTTAGTTAGGGGCTGTTCATGGTCGCTTTTTTCTTCTGTATCCGTCCCTGGTCGTTCTGTAAGACTTTCACCACTCTGGTAGTTTTTTCCCTCTTCTAGTACATGTCATGCTCTTGCATGGTTCGAAAAAAATGGTCATGGTCAAATCCATTAAAACACTAATAACCGCCAAATAGCTCGCACGGCAGACTAAATCCTACGGATGAAGGAAGCCCTTGAGATTCAAACCGAGTTTCTCCCTTCATTCACAGAGTAGCCATACACCTAGTTTTCATTTGACAAAACCAGCAAAAGGATGCAAAGTACCCTGAGTCACAGAGTACGTGCCTGCTGTACACTGGACTCTGAAATTCTGAATCTTCACTACCTTCACACAAATCTTATGGAGCTCTGTTCAAATGGAAGCCGAACTGATTCAACACAGTTCTATTCGTAGTTGAAAAATCCACTAGTTATGTATCACAAGCAAATCTACATAATCGTGTATTCGTGTTCCTTTAATATCGACTCCAATTCTAACCCAAGATGGTCATCGAGGCTTGCTTTCACTCCGCCCTCAGTCAAGCCAGGTTTCTCATTTCATAGAACATTTGTACTTGTTAATTAGGCAATCCAATTACAAATTTTGCCATATCGCCAACTACATCATCTCTCTCGTTCACCCATTTGATCATCTGCCATGGCAATTCTGCCAGTTTACTGACATAATTTGTCCCTTAATCAGGTTAGAAAAACTGTTAAAAGTTGCTCCGAGAAGCACAGTGATATATATATAAACTAGGGACACACAAACACAAATGGTGCCAAGGCTTTATTTGAGGATTCCCAGCAGAACTGATGAGCTCAAATGTTAGCGCAAGAACAAGGCTGACCAGAATCAATCGCAGTTTTTCTTAACGGAAAATGGTTACACATAGCCAACATATGCTTAAAGCGAAATTTCTGGGCCCATAAGTCGCTCCTCGGCTAACTCCTTGAGCCTCTGCGTCACCTTCTCAGCAACACGCACGTAAGCTTGTGCTTATGCAGAGTTTGGTGAAGATATTACAATTGGTTTGCTTCGTCCGAACCTGTTCGGATGTCGATTTCAAGAGGTATCTATTGAGATAAAAGAAAAGGAAACAGTAAGATGAAGTTATAAATTACTTCTACTCACGGAGTCACATAGACAAAGCTACTGAAATAGCCAAGCAGTAAACATACAAATTGGTTCGGATAAAAAGGTTAAAACAAATACTGCCCTCTATCTTAAGATAAATCAGCACTAAATAAACAAAGGGTCATTCTGGTATTGCACAAATAGTTATGCCCTCGTTGTGCTTCAACCTTCAAGTAAATATATGACATCTGCACCTAAATCTTCATACCGGACTCAAACAACGATGGATAAAACAGCTCAAAAGGACCATAAAATTGGAAGTACCTGACTAGACTGTTACCTCATACTAATAATCAAGCCACATTATCAGCATAAACACGTAGACTCTTGCATATCTCAAAATGCGTACTGGTCAGAACCATATGGTGGCCTATTCAGCCATTGGCCCCACGTAATTAGAGCCTTACAGATAGCAATATTGTTTTAGCAAATCAATCCAAACAGATTGACAAATCAACCCAAACTCGTTGCTGAAACTTTGCAGCATAAAACCATGAAAGACACATATGAACCAATGCCTCTAACATTCATCCAAACTGAAAAGTTAGGTTGTTCGTTCCAACACTATTTAGTCATTAAAAAGTAAAGTACTAAATGAGAAAATCCTCAAGACGAAAAGGAAACTAGACGCAAGATGGTTGCTATAAGAAGTTCATGCCAATTATATCAAACTCTAACGAATTTTACTCACCTCACCCAGAAATTTCATATCCATGTCCTCCGCGGTTCTCTGAGCTCCACCTTCCCCAAAAATGTAAGATTTCTCACCACTTTGGGCACTTGAAGCAACTCATGTTCTCTACTAATCCTAGAATCTGCCAAAATGTGTACAACTGAGTTGTGCTGGGAAGAGTGGAACACTCGGTGAAATATTGTGTAATGGCATAAGCTACAATTTTAAGCTAATTATTTTTCACTTGTCAAGTGAAATAATCCTACTGTGATTGGACTAACATGAATAGATATGTGAGACAACAATAACTGATGTGTGTTGGCAATAATATTAACAAAATAAACAGGAAACAAGCGGTGTAACAGGAAATATAATTCTATCTGAAGGCTCAAACAGTTAGAAACTAAGAAAAACAGAAAGAACAAAAGAGAAGTTAAATCGAACATATAGGAACTTGAACTTTACGAAACATGTTTGCTCCTCTTCTAGCATCAATTAGAGCAATATCTTGGGGAGTTGAAACAATTAAAGCACCTGCAGAAACCACATGTAAACAAAACTCAAAATGATATTCAAGTTCATGTTGAATCTTGATAGAGCAGACTTGTAAATACCAGATAACCGAAGCCTTTGGGACATTGATAGTTGAGCATCACCAGTGCCCGGGGGCATATCAACAACAAGAATATCCAGATTACCCCAGGCTACTCCCCTTGTCATCTTCTCAAGAGCACTCATTACCTGATACCAAAAACGGTGTGGTGTTAGGGGATTAGTTATGATCAATGCATTTCTGAGATAGCACATATCAACTCAATCCATGCTAACTATGGATCCAAATAAAGTACATTGTAAAACAATCCTAGTACAAACAAATATGAAGTTCAAACTAGGCACAAAAAATAGCTAGGCATGCTTGCTATTTCCAATGGCTTACTTGCACAGTAATATGCATGTTTCCAGTGGTTCATTTCATGTTTTTTCTACAAAGAAATTATATTTATTAAGGAGGACAACAGGACAGGTGTCTTTCAGACATATGAAATGAGAAATAATGGAAACACGTGCAAAAACAAACCATAGGACCTCTCCAAACAATTGGTGCATCTTTTTCAACAAGAAACCCAATGGACATACATCACACTCCATGGTTCTCAACTGGAATCATCTTCATGTCTACAAATAGAAGAAGTTACAGTCAACCAACAGAGACATAGCAAACATAAGCAAAGGAGCAGGCAAAATAATTTGCCATGCAGTTAAAATTCTGGCAATGTAAGTACGTTACTATCCACAAAAATATTAGTGACAGAGTGAGACTAATTAAAAGGCTAAGTTGCCAAGCATCACACTTCACACGGTACTTGGCATTTGAAGACTAGTACACAATTACAGTACAAATAGCTCTATTCAACTCAACTCACAGTTCACGCGCTAATTGGTATTTGAAGACTAGTACAGAATTACAGTCCGAATAGCTCTATTCAACTCAACTCATGTAGTGGCGTAGTGCAATGATAAAACTGTGATAAACACAAAACGTTTTTGTCGCAATTTGAGACTGCCTGAAGTATAGTTTGTCACATGGATTTGGTTCAAGGGGTGAGGTGCAATAAGCTTCAAGCTTTTAATTGACCTGAAAATACTGATATGGACAATAGTTGATGCTCACATACTTAAAAATAAAGCAGCAACACAATCTACATGTGAACTGAAGCACCATTCAGTAAGGTGAACATTGACATGCCTGGGTGTTATTTGCCTGATGACAATGGAAAATGGTTTTGAATAATTAGTTACATTGTTCCAAGTACTTCTACATATTTTAACAGACGTAGGCCATCTTAGTTTACTGATTCATTCAAAACTAAGAACAGATATATCAATTGGCAATGAATCATCGCAAAGTTCCTAAAAGAGAATTCTTTTGGGGTCTTTCTACATAAGTTTATATTATATTTTAGTACAACAAAGTTGTGTTGAAACCAACATTTATTCAAATCCAATCCCAAAATGAAATTACACATGAAAATTGGGGAAAACAATAATAGCTACTCCCTCCGTTCCTAAATATATGATGTTTTAGCCTTTTCTGGCCCGCACGTATCTAGACGTGTTTTAGTGTGCCTCCGTTCCTAAATATATGACGTTTTAGCCTTTTCTGGCCCGCACGTATCTAGATGTGTTTTAGTGTGCCTCCGTTCCTAAATATATGATGTTTTAGCCTTTTCTGGCCTGCACATATCTAGACGTGTTTTAGTGTGCAGAATCATGTGCGTCTTACACTAAAAACACGTCTAGATACATGTGGGCCAGAAAAGGCTAAAACATCTTATATTTAGGAACGGAGGGAGTATCTGTTAAGACCTTAGAATATGTAGCAGTACCATGACATAGAAAAATCTACTAACTCACAACAACAAAAATGCTAGCTACTTGTGGTAGCCCTTAACTTTTAAAGAAAAAAATACAGCATTTGTTGAGAGAGGTATAGCTGATAGTGATACCTTCACTGACTTCAGGCTTTGCATTGAGATGCATCATTCTGGGAATGGATGGTCCATATATGTCAGCATCTAGCAAACCAACCTTAAGCTTAAACTCCTTGGCAAGTGCTATAGCAATGTTAACTGCAACAAAACAAGTACCAGAAATAAGGGAAATTTTATGGAACAAGTCACATGCTTCTCAGTTTTCTGCGTGAGCATAAGCAGTTGTTTATCTCGATTCAGTAAAGTTTGGTAACCATAGTTTCCATGAATTAAAGATAAATTGTGCACCTATATCATTACCATCGAGCTACCCCAAGCCCCCTTTAAAACAGAACAGATATTTTTTTACTTTTTGAAAGTACAAAATCTAGAATCCTAATGCATATTCCGATGTATCTTACAGATTTCTGCACTAATGAATATGAAAATAGGCTAAAATCGGACCTGCAGTGGTAGACTTGCCGACACCGCCTTTCCCTGAGGCGACGGCAATGATGTCACTTACGCCACTGATTGAGAGGCCGGCCCTTGTAGCGGCGCTGTAGTATCTCTCCCCACCAAGTAAACCCTACAAGAAAAGGACCGACCAATGAGCACATTTGGAAAAAAAATACATCAGAGTAATTCGGTCGAAATGGGCTCGAAACAGATGCAAATGTGCAGCAGCCATTTGGGAAAAAAATGAACCATTTGGCAGCTACAGACGAAGAGCCGTGGTCTCACCGAGCGAGAGGCGATCCAGAGCATCGGGAAGAAATAGCCCTGTCGAAAAGAGAAGGTCTCTTCTTCTATTCCCGCTCTCTGCTACTAGGTTAGTGTGATGGATGTGTGAGCGGAGGCAGAGGAAAACTGGTGGTGGGCGGCAGCGGTGGTCAGAGGAGGAATCGTACAGGAGCGAGGCGAGGGGGGGATCCGGTGAGGAATCGTGCAGGAACGAGGCGAGAGCGGCGGCGGCTTCAGCGGCGCCTGCGTGATGGCTCGTGGGCCCAGGCCCGGCAAGGCACGGCCCACAATGGCACGGTTAACTACGTGCCAGCACGCGGGCGGCAGATAGGGGCCCAGGCACGGTACCATAGCTAAACAGGCCGGCCTGCGGAACGTCAGGCACGTAAGGGCCATTTTGGCACGTTCAGACAGATTAGGCCCAGGTATGCCAAAAACATCAGAAAAAAACGAAAGACTATAACTAAGCGTCCGATTCTTCTTCTTTATCAATGGCGATGTTTTAGAACGCAGATACCAGTTCTCGGTTATCAGCAGTGTGTTGGGATCTACATTTGGCTAGTTCCCCATCTTTCATGGTCATTAGTGTCTTCACCATATCCGAGCCGAGACTGGTTCTTTCATCAACAATTATTCTTCCAGCTAGACTGAAAGCAGACTCCGATGACACCGATGATACGGGTACTGATAGCACATCTCATGCTAATATGGAAAGCACCGGATATTTAAGCTTGTGGTCATGCCACCACTACACTATGTTGAATTCTTCATCATCGTCTTGCTGACGTGGGACAACGTCGCTGTTGAGGTACTTTGCTAATCTCCGCCACCAAAAAGCATTGGCGGTGTTTGTGTTGAAGAGGTAGAGGTGGAGGATGAAGAAGCAAATATCCTCCTCCACACTCCTTTCTTCTTGCTTCCAGATGGTGGTGGTGGAGCTCGTTGCCAAACTCCGCCATACTTTTCTTCGTACTTGGTGAAATTTCACTCAACTTATCACGAACATCGGTGAAATAAGTAGTATAATCTTCATATACGGAAAGTTTTAAGAGCGCGAGAGCACTACCACACCATCAAATTTAGCCCTTGGATCCAAAATAAAGGCGAACGCATACAAGTAAGGAATTTCTCGCAAATATTTTAGATATTTTTCTTCCATTTTAGCAACAGATGTAAGTAAATCAGAATCATTTTCATAATGTTTGAGGTGACTAGCAATTTCTAAAATATGACGCACCACTAAATGGGACGTGGGATAATAAACCCAGACAATTGAATCGTTGAATCATAAAAGATCTCTAAAAACTTAACATTACTTCAGCAATGTGCCAAGTTGAATCAGGCAATAGTGGGGTTCCATCCGCAATATGGTAGTTTGCATTAACAAATTCTGAGAATTGCAGTCTATCTGGGAGAAGTTTCCTAAGCATCATATAAGTAGAGTTCCATCTAAAAGACATGTCTAAATTAAACCTATGAGCCTTACCATTTATAGCATAATACTATCTCTTGTAATTGGCAAGTCTAGGATTAGAAGCATCCAACCAAGAAATTGCGGTGTGCAATGCATTAATGTGGTCAGCCACTTGCTTTAAAGCAGTTTAGCAATAAGATTAATTATATGGCAAGCACAACATTGATGCAGTAACCAAGATGCAGCATATTGGCTAAGTACATGAGACAGGTAAGTCATTGCCTTAGTATTTGATGAAGTATTATCCATAGTTATTGCAAATATCTTGCTAGTGAGACAAAAATCTTCCAGAACTTTAGATATAGATGCATAAATGTTTTCACCACTTTGTACTTCATAAATTAATTCAACTCCTATGACTCTTTTTTGTAGTTCCCACTTTTCATCAACATAATGAGCAACCACTCTTAAAGTCTTGCTAGTGGTGTCTACGGGTATCTCAACCCCGAAATCTTGAAGAGGGAAGTGGAACATGTTGGGATCAGCCATGTTTGAGTGTGAGAAATGAGAGGAGTGCGCAGCCCTATTTATAGCAAAAAAAGTTAAAAATCTTCAGTGTTTTTCTCTTGAGCCATGTGATAGCAAATCATCTATTGGATTGGTCTTAATCCCACAAGTTTTATTCTATTCGTATAATTGTGTATACTTTGGGAAACTACAATGTGTGGTAAATTTATACGAATAGAAAAATCATGGGTCTGATATGGAATATATATATGCTCCAAAAAGATCCGATTTCTTGAAATTTAGTCATTGTTTCCCGGGGAAAAGACAAAAGATGTGAA
Source organism: Poa pratensis (assembly GCA_947311845.1). Classification (NCBI taxonomy): domain Eukaryota; kingdom Viridiplantae; phylum Streptophyta; class Magnoliopsida; order Poales; family Poaceae; genus Poa; species Poa pratensis. The sequence goes on along the minus strand of CAMZMU010000041.1, from coordinate 132,757,095 downwards.
GAAGCAGCAACAGGATAGTCAAAATACCTTGGGTGCAATCTTCTCTCATGCATTTTTGCGTAATCACACAGCAACAGTGCAACGCGCAAGTAGCCAAGTACCATGCATGCGCGGGCGCGTAGCCAGCTGCTAGTGCATCAAGCGGCAAAAGCATACTAAGATAACATCCTTCATTTCAAGATGCCAAATGATTAACAATTCGTCCCGCGCCCCTCACGTGTGCATGCTTGGGCTGCCCGAGTGATCTTGGCCATATATATATAGCAAGGAAGCTACTTTAGTTATTACTTACCCACGCGAACAAAGTATTCCCTCCGTCCATACAAATTTAGTTTAGGTTGAGACATCCTTTTGTGGACGGAGGGAGTATATATAACATCGAGAATCCCTTGGAAAAACAACAGAACTTATGACGAAACAACCGAAGATGGAGTACTAATTAACAGGAGCCGTTGACGTTGGCCCCTGACGTAAGTACGAGGCTTTAGACCCGATCTCACAAAGATTACGTCATGCATCATCGTCTCTGCCGATCGATGTAACCCAATACTCGCTTTGTCGAACAAGTCTCATCGCCATTTCCCACGAGTACACACTTGTAGTGTATGTGCTAGCTTGGCTAGTTGCTTGCCCGTGCATTGCCTAGTTCATCCCATCACAGGTTATGTTGTATCTTGTGTATCTACAAATTTCATCTAAAAATATGACACTGTGTGGCCTGTACACAAAAATCAAATGATGTGTGAATACCACGCGATATTATTCACTTAGATCTTTTTCTTTCTTGCACATGCCACTTATGGTCATATTTCCGAACAAAATTTTGTAGATGTAAAAGATACAACATAATCGATGCCCATGATTTATTTCATATTTTTTAAAGCATTTAAATGTGACATCCTATAATGGGTGTGGGCACAACTAGTTGTAAAATATTCACATTTTTTTAGTGGAAAAATATTTGCATTCCTAATTTTCTGGTGCTCTAGAACCGGGCCTAAATTTTCTATATGATAGTTAAAAAAGCCTATTGTACATGGGAGAAAATGCTCGTTTTAGCGTCGCACATATGATTTTCCCCCAGTTAATTTCAAGTTTCCTTGTCCGATAGCCCATCTTTGGAAAATAATTACGCAATAGGACCTTAACCACTTGAGCGGTACATGGTTGCATAATATTGAATACAATCCAAGTATCTTTATCCGATATCTTATCTTTGGGAAAAAATATGCAACTAGGACAACATTGGTTGTGCGATCCATGATTTTTTTGTGTATAACGAGCAATGTTCTCCTTGAAATTTAATTTCTGCAAAAAATAAGGAATATCTTGCATAGCCACATTTTTTTCAATTGCTCATCTCCAGTAATATTAAAAACGAATCTTATTACTTTTTGCATCACACATCATGTGATAGTTTCAACTTGTTTTTATTCAGCAACACATGGATCATCATGTGGTAGTTTCAACATGCTTTGCAGAAACATTTGAATATAACGGGTGTTCCCAAGACTAGGAAACACGTCCAATCAATAAATCCCTCCTTGTGGCAGGCCTCAACACATGGATCATCATGACATTTCATAGCGGTATAGGTCTTGCTGGCCTCCATGCAAGTCTTGGCATCAGAGCTAGGAGCCAAGAGGAGTAGCATGAGAAATAGCAAGCAGTGGCGGAGCTATGTTGGGTTCAGGGGGGCCGCCGCCCCCCCCCCCCCCCCCCCTAGACCAAGAAAAATTTGACGCCAAAACCAGTGATATTTGGCCACTTGCCCTCCCAATGCCGACCCAAGATGCAAAAGAAGCCCATCACCCACCCCCCCCCCCCCCCCCCAGCCAGTTGGGCCAAGCTCTGCCACTGATAGCAGGCTTGGAACCTTGAGTACTCCCATGTCTCAACGATTATGAAGGCACGAAGAAATGTAAGTGACCACAAAACTGATGGTTGTGCGGTCTAGGATTAATTGTGTAACATTGCATCCACACTTTATTGTGATTAATTTCAAGTGTCCTTATTTGACAACCTATATTTAGCAAATAATTACAAAGCATTTCGAGATATGTTTCGATCTATAAAATTAGTGGCCATCTCCCTCTTTCATTCCATGACTCATCGCTCAAGATCAATATCTCGAGATAGATACTTCTATGCACAAATCACTCCCCAGATCAAGTGTACAAAAGAAAGCGAGTAGGTCGGTTGTGAGGGATATCAAGGATTAGAATAAGAAGGCTAGGATCGGGTTTTTTGCAATCCAAGGTTGCCCCCAGTTGGAGAGAGAAGCAGCAATAGAAGAAGAAATAGCAAAGCACATCATCCAACACTTCAAGGAGCTAGAGGAAGAGAGATCGGGGACGGCATCCAGGTATTCCGCAAGGAAGAGGATCTCAACCTTGAGGTGCTTCAGGAGTACTTCCAAGAGCTCAAGCGGGTGCCGAAAAGAAATTGCAGGTCAATTGTCTTTGGAGTCTACAGGCCCAAGATGTCACCATCGCAAACGGCCATTGTCTTATGTGCAACGTCAAGTTAAGGAAGAGAAGCCATGAAACTTTCATATCCGATCCATATGAAGGTCGTGTCCTACTGGTTAAGGGGTATCCTTTATGTTTTAATGAATAAGGGACTCTTGTTGCTTTATGTTGTAGTAAATAAGTTTCCTTGGAAGCATGTATGAAATTTTATAAAGGAAACATTTTTGTAACAATGGGAGTGTTCACGAGTATGTCACATCGAGGAGATATTTCATATTTCTTGAACATATAAGTGTGACGTCCGATAATAGGGTGTGGGCGCAACTAATTATGAAATATTTACATTATAAGCTTCGGTAAACTAGAGGTTGTCACTATTTGCGCCCGCATCCCAGTGTCGAATGTCGCACTTATGAGTTTCATGAAATGTGAAACAAATCATGTGCACAGGTTATGGTGTATCTTGTGTATCTATAAATTTCATCTAAACATATGACACTGTGTGGCCTGTACACAAAAATCAAATGATGTGTGAATACCACGTGATACTATTCACTTAGATCTTTTTCTTTCTTGCACATGCCACTTATGGTCCTATTTCTGAACGAAATTTTGTGGATGTAAAAGATACAACATAATCGATGCCCATGATTTATTTCATATTTTTTAAAGCATATAAATGTGACATCCTATAATGGGTGCGGACACAACTAGTTGCAAAATATTCACATTCTTTTTTAGTGGAAAAAATATTTGCATTCCTAATTTTCTGGTGCTCTAGAACTGGGCCTAAATTTTCTATATGATAGTTAAAAAAGCCTATTGTATATGGGAGAAAATACTCGTTTTTGCACCGCACATATGATTTCCCCCCAGTTAATTTCAAGTTTCCTTGTCCGATAGCCCATCTTTGGAAAATAATTACGCAATAGGGCCTTGACCACTTGAGCGGTACATGGTTGCATAACATTGAATACAATCCAAGTATCTTTATCCGATATCTGATCTTTGGAAAAATAATTATGCAACTAGGACAACATTGGCTGTGCGATCCTGGATTTTTTGTGTGTATAACGAGCAATGTTCTCCTTGAAATTTAATTTCTGCCAAAAAAAAGGAATATATTGTAGAGCCACATTTTTTCAATTGCTCATCTCCAGTAATTTTAAAAATGAATCTTATTACTTTTTGCATCACACATCATCCGGTATGAATCATCATGCGGTAGTTTCAACATGCTTTGCAGAAAAATTTGAGTATAACGGGTGTTCCCCAGACTAGGAAACACGTCCCATCAATAAATCCCTCCTTGTGGCAGACCTCAACACATGGATCATCACGACATTTCATAGTGGTATAGGTCTTGCTGGCCTCCTTGCAAGTCTTGGCATCAGAGCTAGGAGCCAAGAGAAGTAGCATGAGAAATAGCAAGAATAGCAAGTAGTGGCGGAGCTATGTTGGGTTCAGGGGGGCCGCCACCCCCCCCCCCCCCCCCCACAGACCAAGCAAAAATTGACGCCAAAACCAGTGATATCTGGCCACTTGCCCTCCCAATGCCAGCCCAAGATGCCAAAGAAGCCCATCGCCCCCAGCCAGTTGGGCCAAGCTCTGCCACTGATAGCAGGCTTGGAACCTTGAGTATTGCCATGTCTCAACGATTATGAAGCCACGAAGAAATGTAAGTGACCACAAAACTGATGCTTGTGCGGTCCAGGATTAATTGTAACATTGCGTCCACACTTTATTGCGATTAATTTCACGTGTCCTTCTTTGACAACCTATATATATGGCAAATAATTACAAAGCATTTCGAGATATGTTTCGATCTATAAAATTAGTGGCCATCTCCCTCTATCATTCCATGACCCATCGCTCAAGATCAATATCTCGAGATAGATACTTCTAGGCACAAATCACTCCCCAGATCAAGTGTACAAAAGAAAGCGAGTAGGTCGGTTGTGAGGGATATGAAGGATTAGAATAAGAAGGCTAGGATCGGGTTTTTTGCAATCCAAGGTTGCCCCCAGTTAGAGAGCGAAGCAACAATAGAAGAAGAAATATCAAAGCACATCATCCAACACTTCAAGGAGCTAGAGGAAGAGAGCTCGGGGACGACATTCAGGTATCTATTCCGCAAGGAAGAGGATCTCAACCTTGAGGTGTTTCAGGAGTACTTCCAAGAGCTCAAGCGGGCCCAGAAAGAAATTGCAGGTCAATTGTCTTTGAAGTCTACAGGCCCAAGATGTCACCATCGCAAACGGCCATTGTCTTATGTGCAACGTCAAGTTAAGGAAGAGAAGCCATGAAACTTTCATATCCGATCAATATGAAGGTCGTGTCCTATTGGTTAAGGGGTATCCTTTATGTTTTAATGAATAAAGGACTCTTGTTGCTTTATGTTGTTGTAAATAAGTTTCCTTGGAAGCATGTATGAAATTTTATAGAGGAAACATTTTTGTAACAATGGGAGTGTTCACGACTATGTCGCATCGAGGAGATATTTCATATTTATTAAACATATAACTATATAAGTGTGACGTCCGATAATAGGGTGTGGGCGCAACTAGTTGCGAAATATTTACATTCTATGCTTCGGTAAACTACATGTTGTCACTATTTGCGCCCGCATCCCAGTGTCAAATGTCGCACGTATGAGTTTTATGAAATGTGAAACAAATCATGTACACAGGTTATGTTGTATCTTGTGCATCTACAAATTTCAGCTCAACATAAGACAATTTGTGGCCTGCACACAAAAATCAAATGATGTGTGAATACCACGCGATACTATTCACTTAGACCTTTTTTCTTTTTTGCACAGACCACTTATGGTCATATTTTTGAACGAAATATGTTAGATATTAAAATACAACATAATTGATGCCCATGATTTATTTCATATTTTTAATTTTATAAATCTGACATCCTATAATTGGGTGCGGGCACAAGTAGCTGCGAAATATCAACATTCCTTTTTTATTGGACAAAATATTTGCATTCCTAATTTTCTGGTGCTCTAGAACCGGGCCTAAATTTGCCATATGATAGTGAAAAACCTATTGTACATGCGAGAAAATATTCGTTCTAGTGCCGCACATATGATTTCCCCCAGTTAATTTCAAGTTTCCTTTTACAACAACCCATATTTGGAAAATAATTACGCAATAGGGCCAAGACCACTTGAGTGGTACATTTTTGCGTGGAAAAATATTGTGCAACTAGGACAACATTGGTTGTGCGATCCAGGATTTTTGTGTGTATAACGAGCAATGTTCTCCTTGAAATTTAATTTCTGCCAAAAAATAAGGAATATCTTGCGGAGCCACATTTTTTCAATTTCTCAACTCCAGTAATTTTTAAAAACGAATCTTATTACTTTTTTGCATCACACATCATGCGGTAGTTTCAAAATGTTTTTATTCAGCAACACATGGATCATCATGCAGTAGTTCAACATGTTTTGCAGAAACATTTGTGTATAACGGGTGTTACCCAGACTAGGAAACACGTCCCATCAATAAATCCCTCCTTGTGACAGGCCTCAACACATGGATCATCACGAAATTTCATAGCGGTATAGGTCTTCCTGGCCTCCTTGTAAGTTTTCGCATCAGAGCAAGGAGTGATATGTCTCAAACGTATCTATAATTTCTGATGTTCCATGTTGATATTATACCAATTGTTACATGTTTTACATACACTTCATAGCATTTTTATGCATTTTCTGGGACTAACCTATTAACAAGATGCCACAGTGCTGATAACCCCCAAGAGCAAGGGATCACTGTAGCACCTCTCAATGTGGAAGTAAGGTATCGATCTGCAGGAGCAAGAAGGAAAAGTTATCTATTCCCTACAACTAAAGTGTCACAAGTTTTAGTTGATTATGCACTAAACAAGTTTGGAGAACAAGGTGGTTGATGGATGGAAGTAACCAGGCAAGAATGTAAAAGTGTCCCAATCCTCTTCAATGCAAGAGGACAAGACAAATGGTAGTAAGCAAAAACTCTCAAAGAGAGAGAAAGCCCAATCCCCTATGCAGCAAGAGGACAAGCTCAAGTGTAAGTTTCTTATAGGAACAATGGACATGGTTCATGGTTCACTTAATCCTCTCTCTCATCTACGGTGATTATCATGTTATAGATAAAGTACACACAATTGTCATGTTTTAATGGTAGCTTTTATAACGGCTATATGTCCTAAAACACATAGTTGAAAGAAATACTCATTTGTGTTGCTAGGTCACCCTCGTAAGGCTAGCGTGGTTGCTCTCACTCCCACATCATACTCTTTCTTTTTACCCCCAGATAAAGGATGTTGGGCGGTACTGTGTCACTCAATACCTATGCCGTGTCACATCGGCCATCCCGTACCCACATACATCATACTTCAAAGTATGACAAATCACAAAAGCTCCAACACAACGGTAAATGCATAACAAATCATCTCACACCACAATATTCACCACAAAGGTATTACATAGATGACCGTAATCATGTTTGGCAGCTCATACGGTACTAATTAGTGAAGCTCAAGAGAGAGGAGAGATACAAAAGTTACCACCACAAACCCTAGTCCAGGGGGTGGACTACTCCCCCTTCATCATGGTGATGATGGTGGAGAAGTTCTTGCTGTAGATGTTGATGATGAACACGCCGGAGGGGGGTGGAGCCCTCCGGAGGTGACTCCGGCGGCGTTTCCCCCTCCGATCTTCTCCGGCGGCAGCCTTCTCTCTCTGTTTCGTGGTTTTGTGTTTCTCCGCCGCCTCCTTCCAGAGAACGTCGGGGGACCTTTTTTATAGGCGTTTTTAGGTCAAGACGGAGTCGGTGGAGCAAAGATCAACGGCAACGGAGCCTCGAGGGCCAAAAGAGTGGGCCCCACGTGCCAGGTACTGTGGCCGCGTGGGCCACCCCCTTTTGGGCCTCAGGCCTCCGTTTGCTTGCTTCCTTCGCCCACAGGTCTTCTTCCTTCCAAAAAATGACGCCCCTAAATTTGCAGGTGATTTGGACGACGTTTGGGTCCCTGAAACATTAAAATACAAAACTAGGGTTTTCTGCCTGTGCAGGGTTAATTCCATAAAAATAGGAAATCATTAAGTATTTCCAAAATCATGATAAAACATTGATATAACCCTTATATGATGCAAATATGATTGGAATATGAGTGAATAAAGTGCAAAGTTCATGTATGCATTTTACATGCATCAACATCCCCAAGCTTAACCCATGCTCGTCCTCGAGTATGAAGGTGATAAAACTAACATGGACTTTGCAATTTAATACTAACAATGGATATCAAAGATGATTACAATTGCTACATAAAGTCAAATGATTCATTCTTCAAAGGAGTAGCAATATGCAAGATAGTTTATGAAGTGATATCAAGTATTCAAGACAAGGATGTTCATTGATAGTTCACAAAGTGTAACATAGAAGCAAGTAATATGGACATTCTTACTTTTGCATACATGTGGTCATAGAGTGATGATGAAAATCTGAATATGTTTGGTGGACACTTTGGAAAGATGAATAAGTGAGTAGAGGTAAAGCATGCATAAGTTTCATCCAACTTCCAAACTCTTCTACTTAAGTTAATGATTGCAATATGGTATTCATTGGTGTCAAGCTCTCATTGCCCCTATCATAGCATCTTGAATGATTAAGTTTAATGTGAAAGCAAATATGAGTAGTGTGCTTGACAAAGTAAATGGTTGAATGTCTCATGCCCCTTGAATACAAGTACTTACACCATGTGTTACTCAACTTGGGAAACAAAGCAAGTTCAAGTTAAATATCATTGTAAGTAATAATAGTATCATCAAGAGCGTCAACTGGGGTACCTCTTGTCCCAAGATATGGAACAAGCCCATATCAAAATGACAAGACAAACAAACAAAATGAACAATCTCAACACCCTTTTTATTTACCATTGGAATAGCTTTTTATTGTAAGGTGTATCACAGAAGGTTCACCATAGTATGTAAGTAAATTTCCACCATGAATGATGCATGGCTTAGATTAGCGGCCCAGGCGTCTCTCTAACCATTTATACAAACTCATTTAAACTTATATCCACATTTATTTCACATGATAAGCATCCATAACAAAAGTACATGATATCAACTAAATGAAATGAAGAGCATGTTGAAAGCTTGCCATGTGACAGCACATATGGGCTAACTCCAACCCAAACATTTATCAAGCCACTAACATCATAATCTTAATCACAATGGGTCATGTTTTATTATGCAATAAAAGAAATTGTGCATCAAGTTCGTGAGAGCTATATAACCAACTTTTTCCATCACAATCAATAACATAAACATTTTCATTCAGAGGTAAGATAACACAAACAACATGTTAAACATACTCGGAATAGCATAAAGCTAATAGGTAGATATGGTGGACTCACTGGAATAACTTTGGTTGAAGGTGTTGGAAACAAGTTTTTACTTGTTGGAATTTTTGGGCTAGCAAAAGGGAGAAAGTTGACCATCTAGATGCATGCATGAGTGTCCATAGAACTAACTAATCCATGTTAAACCAAGTAAAATAACAATCAGCACCAAAACATGAATAAGTGATAGCTCTTAAAAAGAATTTGCAAACTATTACTCATAAACAAGCTCATGAATCATGCAACTATATGTATCATTAAAAATCAACTCAAACATCCCTTTTCCCAATCTTATAAAAGCATCCAACATATTTCAACCCATATTTCCAGTAGCTCTCCATATATAAATGATAGTGTGGTGGTCTCACAAAAAAATCAAACCAAAAAAAACAAAAGACGCTCCAAGTTTATGCGATAAAGTGTTTCGATCGAAAAACAGAAGTTGGACGTGTGCAAACCGAGAGTGTGTAGGTCCAGCGGGGTTGTCTTCACATCCCCAAGCTTATGGTCTTCACCATCCTTGGATAGCTCTTGGTGCATCTCCTCCAATCCCTGTGAAAAAACTTCAAAACACCGTTTCTCCCATTTCTTTTCTGTGGGGTGCATTAATAGTGATAAACAAATAGGTTCCTTGCTGCATATAATCCTTGAACAAAAATTCATATGAGATGTCCAGAAAGTGTATAATGTTGTATGCCTACTCATAAACTCAATTGGATCAAAAAGATTCAACTTAAAAGCTCAAAGCATGCATCAAACAAAATGGGACAGAATCTGTCCAGAAAAACAGCAGCAGCAAAACGTATTTTTCTACCCTACCAAACTTTCTCGAAAAATTCCGAAAAATTCATGCATACAGAGGATGAAAAGTTGCAACTACAGTTCAAATATGAGCTCATTCGGAGTTACAGAATAAGAATTAAAAATCATACCGTGCACTGACTCGTGCAGGAATAAAATCTCCGAACGCTATAAGCAACTTTTTCAAACCAAAAAGGGTAAAACTTGGCACTTTATTGAAAATTCCAGAACCTAAACTATAAACAAAGTCTCTTGGTACAGCAAGAGGACACAAAGAAAATCACACAAAAAATAACCGGGTTGCCTCCCGCAAAGCGCTTTCTTTATAGCCATATAGCTAGGCTTGATAGTTTTAATGATGCTCACATAGGAATAAGAATTGAAATGCAAAAGAGCATCAAGAGAAAAATATGAAACACATTTAAGTCTAACCCACTTCCTATGCATTGGGATCTTGTAAGAAAATAAATCAATAAAGCACAAAGTGACTAGCATAGGAAGGCAAAGCAAGTGCAACTTCAAAATTTTCAACAAAAAGAGAGGACTTAATATTTTTGAGATATATGAAATCATGTCTCCCTCTCTCATAAAAACTTTCAGTAGCATCATTGATAAACTCAACAATATAGCTATCACATGAAACATTCTTATCATGATCCATATGCATAAAAGTATCATTACTCTCCACATAAGCATAAACAGTTTCATTAGGAATAGTGGGAGTAAAACATTCATAATAATCATTGTAATCATCATATATAGGAGGCATATCATAATCACAATAAACTTTATACTCAATAGTGGGTGGACTGAAAATATCATATTCATCATCATAAAAGGAGACATAGTATCATCAAACAAGTCAAAGAACCTCCCCAAGCTTAGATGATTGCAAGATAAAGAAACCTCCCCAAGCTTAGTCTAGTGCACACAAGAATAGAAACTTAAGCGCTACGCTCCCCGGCAACGGCGCCAGAAAAGTACTTGATAACCCCCAAGAGCAAGGGATCACTGTAGCACCTCTCAATGTGGAAGTAAGGTATCGATCCGCAGGAGCAAGAAGGAAAAGTTATCTATTCCCTACAACTAAAGTGTCACAAGTTTTAGTTGATTATGCACTAAACAAGTTTGGAGAACAAGGTGGTTGATGGATGAAGTAACCAAGCAAGAATGTAAAAGTGTCCCAATCCTCTTCAATGCAAGAGGACAAGACAAATGGTAGCAAGCAAAAGCTCTCAAAGAGAGAGAAAGCCCAATCCTCTATGCAGCAAGAGGACAAGCTCAAGTGTGTTTCTTATAGGAACAATGGACATGGTTCATGGGTTCACTTAATCCTCTCTCTCTCATCTACGGTGATATCATGTTATAGATAAAGTACACACAATTGTCATGTTTTAATGGTAGCTTTTATGACGGCTATATGTCCTAAAACACATAGTTGAAAGAAATACTCATTTGTGTTGCTAGGTCACCCTCGTAAGGCTAGCGTGGTTTCTCTCACTCCCACATCATACTCTTTCTTTTTACCCCCAGATAAAGGATGTTGGGCGGTACTGTGTCACTCAATACCTATGCCGTGTCACATCGGCCATCCCGTACCCACATACATCATACTTCAAAGTATGACAAATCACAAAAGCTCCAACACAACGGTAAATGCATAACAAATCATCTCACACCACAATATTCACCACAAAGGTATTACATAGATGACCGTAATCATGTTGGCAGCTCATACGGTACTAATTAGTGAAGCTCAAGAGAGAGGAGAGATACAAAAGTTACACCACAAACCCTAGTCCAGGGGTGGACTACTCCCCCTTCATCATGGTGATGATGGTGGAGAAGTTCTTGCTGTAGATGTTGATGATGAACACGCCGGAGGGGGGTGGAGCCCTCCGGAGGTGACTCCGGCGGTGTTTCCCCCCTCCGATCTTCCCGGCGGCAGCCTTCTGTCTCGCTGTTTCGTGGTTTTGTATTTCTACGCCGCCTCCTTCTAGAGAACGTCGGGGGACCTTTTTTATAGGCGTTTTTAGGTCAAGACGGAGTCGGTGGAGCAAAGATCAATGGCAACGGAGCCTCGAGGGCCAAAAGAGTGGGCCCCACGCGGCCAGGTACTGTGGCCGCGTGGGCCACCCCCTTTTGGGCCTGAGGCCTCCGTTTGCTTGCTTCCTTCGCCCACGGTCTTTTTCCTTCCAAAAAATGACGCCCCTAAATTTGCAGGTGATTTCGACAACGTTTGGGTCCCTGAAACATTAAAATACAAAACTAGGGTTTTCTGCCTGTGCAGGGTTAATTCCATAAAAATAGGAAATCATTAAGATATTTCCAAAATCATGATAAAACATTGATATAACCCTTATATGATGCAAATATGATTGGAATATGAGTGAATAAAGTGCAAAGTTCATGTATCCATTTTACATGCATCAAGTGCCAGTTCCTATGTTCTACTGTTTTTGTATTTCAGAAAAACTATTCTGAAAATATTCTCGGAATTGGACGAAACCTGGACATGACCTCCTATTTTTCCAACACATACACGAAGTCCGAAGGAGAGACGGAGGCGACCGAGGAGGGCGCCACACCCTAGGGCGGCGCGGCCCCACCACCAACCGCGTCGTGGTTGGGTGTGGGCCCCCGGGTCGCTCCAGCCGCCGCCCTTTCGCCTATTTATTCATCTTCACGGGAAAACCCTAGACACCTGAGCCTCCATCCACGAAAAGTTCCGTAGCCGCCGCCATCGTCAACCCTAGCTCGGGAGGGTTCAGAAGCTCTTCCCGGCACCCTGCCGGAGAGGGGAATCATCACCGGAGGGCTCTACATCACCATGCCTGCCTCCGGAGTAATGTGTGAGTAGTTCATCTTTGGACTACTGGTCCATAGCAGTAGCTAGATGGCTGTCTCTCCACTTTATGCTATCATGTTTAGATCTTGTGAGCTGCCTATCATGATCAAGATCATCTTATTGTAATGCTACATGTTGTGTTTGCTGGGATCCGATGAATATTAAATACTATGTCAAGTTGATTATCAATCTATCTTATATGTTATTTATGATCTTGCATGCTTTCCGTTACTAGTAGATGCTTTGGCCAAGTAGATGCTTGTAACTCCAAGAGTTAGTATTTATGCTAGATAGTGGGTTCATGCCTCCGGTAATCTGGGAGAGTGACAACAACTTCTAAGATTGTGGATGTGCTGTTGCCACTAGGGATAAAATAACCGATGCTTAGCTTAAGTGTGCGCCGTTAGGTCTAATGCATTTGTTTACATTACGCACATTACTTAATGCGATTATCCGTTGCTTGCAACATAATACCAACGGGGAACTCGGATGACAACCTGGAGATGGATTATTAGTCATAGACGCTGTTTTCCACACCATACGTTTAATCGTTTGTTTTCAGCAAGCTGGTGTGATTGACAACCTCACTGTTTCGTTGGGACAAAGTAGTTTGATTGTGTTGTGCGCAGGTTCCACGTCAGCGCGCCACTGATAACCTTCAGAAGTGATTTCTTGCTGCTACTGGTTCGATTAAACCTTGGTTTCATACTGAGGGAAACTGCTGTTACACTACTTCATACCTTCCTCTTGGGGTCTCCCAACGAACGTGCGATCCACGTCATCAAGCAGCTTTTTCTGGCGCCGTTGCCGGGGAGCAAGAGGATTTCTGCAAGGGGAGTTTCACGCTTCCAATCTCTTTACTTTGTTATTGTCTTGCTTAGTTTATTTTTATTTAGTCTTGTTTGCTTTATTTATCAAAAACACAAAAAATTAGTTACTTTTATTTTCGAGTTGTTATCTTTTGTCTTGTTTTAATTTTGCAAAAATGAGTACCCCTGAGAACACTAAGTTGTGTGATTTCACTAGCACGAACAACAATGATTTCATTAGTACACCTATTGCTCCACCTGCTTCTAACGTAGAATTCTATGAAATTAAACCTACACTTTTAAATCTTGTTATGAAAGAGCAATTCTCTGGTGTTAGTACCGATGATGCTGCTGCTCACCTTAATAATTTTGTTGAACTTTGTGAGATGCCAAAGTATAAGGATGTAGATGGTGATATTATTAAACTGAAACTTTTTCCTTTCTCTTTGAGAGGACGTGCTAAAGAATGGTTGCTATCTTTGACTAGAAATAGTATTGATTCATGGACTAAATGCAAAGATGCTTTCATAGGAAAACATTATCCTCCTGCTAAGATCATATCTTTGAGAAGTAGCATTATGAATTTCAAACAAATTGATAATGAGCATGTTGCTCAAGCTTGGGAGAGAATGAAATCATTGGTAAAGAATTGTCCCACCCATGGACTGACTGCTTGGATGATCATCCAAATCTTTTATGCAGGACTAAATTTTTCTTCAAGAAACCTATTGGATTCGGCCTCTGGAGGTACCTTTATGTCCATCACTTTGGGTGCTGCAACAAAGCTTCTTGATGATATGATGATAAATTATTCTGAATGGCACACCGAAAGAGCTCCACAAGGAAAGAAGGTAAATTATGTTGAAGAAATCTCTTCCTTGAGTAATAAGATTGATACTATTATGTCTATGCTTACAAATGGAAAAATGCATGTTGATCCAAATAATGTTCCTTTAGCTTCTTTGGTTGCTCAAGAAGAGCATGTTGATGTGAACTTCATTAAAAATAATAACTTCAACAACAATGCTTATAGGAATAATTTTGGTAATAACAATTATAAGCCCTATCCTTCTAATAGTGGCAATGGTTATGCTAATTCTTATGGTAATTCCTACAACAATAATAAGAGTGTACCCTCTGATCTTGAAGTCATGCTTAAGGATTTTATTAGTACACAAACTGCTTTCAACAAATCTGTTGAGGAAAAGTTTGGGACATTCGATGTTCTTGCCTCTAAAGTTGATAGTCTAGCTCTTGATGTTGATTTGTTAAAAATTAAAACTATGCCTTATGATGTTAAAGAGAGCAAAACTCTCAATGCTATACAAGTTAAAATTGATAATAATGTAAGGATGTTAGCTGACTTGCATGCTAGGTGGGCAAGAGAGGATGAAATTGCTAAAAAGAATAATATTGCTAGAGTTTATACTATTACTACCACTGAAAATGCTGTAAACTCAAGTGTTAACAAACCTCCTACTATCAATGGTAAAGTAATTGGTGTTGGCAATGTCTCTACATCTGTTGCAAAACGTTTAAAATTGCCTAAAAACACTGAAACTGTTCCTGATAAAAGTGCTGAAATTTTTCGAGATGCGGGAGACAATGGTCCCATTACCTTTGATAATAATGACTTTGATTTTGATGGTTGCAATATTTCTGAAGTAATTAATTTCTTGCAAAAGCTAGCTAGAAGTCCTAATGCTAGTGCTATAAACATGGCTTTACTAAACATATTACTAATGCTATCATGCAAGTTAGGGAAGAGAAATTAAAACATGAAGCTTCTATCCCTAGGAAGTTAGAAGATGGTTGGGAGCCCATCATTAAGATGAAGGTGAATGATTTTGATTGCAATGCTTTATGTGATCTTGGTGCTAGTATTTCTGTTATGCCTAAGAAACTCTATGATATGCTTGATTTAGCACCTTTGGAACACTGTTATTTGGATATTCACCTTGCTGATAATACTATAAAGAAACCTTTGGGGAGAATTGATAATGTTTTTATAATGGTTAACAATAACCTTGTCCCCGTTGATTTTGTTGTTTTGGATATTGAATGCAGTGCTTCTTGTCCTATTGTTTTGGGAAGACCTTTTCTTAGAACTGTTGGTGCTATTATTGATATGAGAGAGGGGAATATTAAATATCAATTCCCACTCAAGAAAGGTATGGAACACTTTCCTAGAAAGAACATGAAGTTACCTTTTGATTCTATTGTTAGAACAAATTATTCTGTTGATGCTTCATCACTTGGAAACACTTGATTCTTACTTTCTGCGCCTAGCTGAAAGGCGTTAAAGAAAAACGCTTATGGGAGACAACCCATTATTTTATTTCTGCAATTTTTCTTTTCTTTTTGAGTCAAGGAGTTGTTTACTTCTGTAACAATTCCTTTGTATCTTTATTTTATCGCATTGTTGTGCCAAGTATTGCCTCTAATAGGAAGATGATGCTAGATTTGGATTTCTGCGCAGGAACAGATTTCTTCTGTTCACCGTTTTATTTCTGTAAAATCACAGAAAAATTATTTAAATCTGAAAAATTTTGTGCGTGATCCTCCGATATGTACGCACCTTTCGTTAGTTTAAACTTTTTCGATCTGAGCAACGTAAGTGCCTCGAAAAAATTCGTCTTTGCGGACTGTTCTGTTTAGACAGATTCTGTCTTTTATTTTTCGCATTCTCTCTTTTACTAGTGTTGAGTGGAATTCTTTTCTAGGGTGAAGAGCTTCACATAACATCAGTGGCAGTAGTTAATGTTAAAAGTAACGGTCATGTTTGCGTCCTTATAGAACATGTGAGTTTTTGATTGTGCACTAACCCTCTAATGAGAATTACTTTGAGTTTGGTGTGGCGAAAGTTTTCAAGGGTCAAAAGTGGGTTTGATAACTCACTGTTTTTTAGCTTAATAAAAAATATGTGTTTGTAGATCATGAAAAGCATGCTTTATGTGATAGTTATATTGTTGAGTTTGTTCATGATGCTACTGAAAGTTATTATGAGAGAGGAAAATATGGTTGTAAAAGTTTTCAAGTCACTAAAACAATTCTCTTTATGTTGAAAGTTTTGAAGTTGTACTTGTTTCATCTTTCTATGCTAGTTGCTTTATGTTTCAATAATTTATTTTGTTACAAGATTCCTTTGCATAAAAAGTGGGTTAGACTTAAATGTGTTTGATATTTGCCTCTTGATGCTCTCTTTGGTTTTTCAACTCTTATTCTTATGAGAGCATCATTAAAATCTTATAGCCTAGCTAAAAGGCATTAAAGAAAGCGTTTTTGGGAGGCAACCCATTATCTTTTGTTTTCAGTTTTTGAGTCAAGGAGTTGTTTACTTATGTAACAATTCCTTTTTAGATGGGGTGGACGGCTCGTCCTATGGCCTGCCTCCTCTAAGCTAGTGTTGGTCAGCTCCCGTTCCGCTGCCGCCGACGGTGATTTCTGGATCAGTTCTTTGCCTCGCTGTTCCGGTACCAGGATTGCCGTTGCTTACCAGAGCGAGATGGTTAACCCGTTGTGGCGCTGGAAGGCCACGTACTCCACGGTCAAGGATCTGGATCGTGGACGTCTCAAGTCGTATGATGGAGAGCTGCGGCTATGGAGGCTGAACAATGTCTTGAAGGATTGGATCGTGCTGAGGAATGCCAAGGGAGAGCCAATCATCGGCATGTATCTGGAGAACGGCGAGGCGATTAAGCCGGATTCCGAGGTGAGATTCCCTGATCACTACGCTTTGGTTGTTTCGTGCCTGGAATCCCCTATAGGTTCAGATGGATCTGGTTGTTATGAAATCCAATATGATGGCCCTGATCATCAACGAACTATGGCCGCATCAATGAGTGATTTTTTGAAGAAGGGTTTGGACTATACCCCTGGTCTAAAGTTCAGTTCAGATGTTAAACACCGTTTTGGGACCACTGTTCATCCTCTGGGCAAAGCAAATCATTTCCTGCTAGTGGTATCTTTTGGTAGATCAAACTTTCGGCTATCTCAGGAAACAGTAAGTCTGGCCTTGGAATCATGTTTGGGAGGTCTCTATGATGATCTGCACGTTCAACTCCTTAGTGACAGAGTGTTCAGGTTTTCGGTTTCATCAAGGCATGTTGGTTTCTTTATTCTGGCACTCAAATCTTTCTCTTGTAGTGAATTTAAATGTTTCTTTCACACTTGGAGTCATGGAGGCCCCAATTGGCAGAGGGAATTCAGCATATGGCAGAAAGAGTGTTCTAATGAATGGACAACAATTAGTCCTAACAAGCGTCGAAAGGATGCTGCTCTGCGTGCATTGCAAACTGCTCCAAGAAAATCAATTCTGCAGCAGAAGCCACCTGCAGATAGAACCAGAAGAAATTTGTCTTTTGGTAAAGTGCTTGCTTATGAAGCCTGCCTGGGGTACGAGTTTCAGAAGAATATTACAGATGATAATCTGGGTAAAACTACCAACATTCAGTTTGGCTCCTTTGGGGTAACTTCTGACTCTCAATCCCCTATTTCCTCAGCGGCAAAGGAGGCTTCAACTTCCATGAACCTGGAAAACAACTCCCCGCAAGATGATGGACTTCATGGGCTTGAGGATGTGGTTGACGATATTGCTTTTCGTTTCTGGGAATGCAGCAAGTGTATGAGTATGGGACATACCATAGTTGACTGCAAAAACATAATTAGATGCAGAGCCTGCTACCGTCTCGGTCATAAGGAAAGGGACTGTTTAGGCAAGCCTCTAACTATATCTGGTATTCTGGGTTCCTAAAAGAAGAAACCAAGGCATGTCCGACATAAATACCCGCGCCAATTCTAGCTCCAGCTCAAACCTGGTCGAAGGGGACTCCTCGTCTCCAAAAGCCCCAATCCCCTTGACACAGAACCCTCCGCCGCCCCAGAATCCCTTACCACCACAACGCAATCCGCCGTCATTGCCCCTGCAAACTGCAGGGGAGTCACCGGAGACGGCATCTTTTGAGCTTGACCCAGCTAGGTGGGTCCCAGTTGGTCATCAGATTATCGATGGCGGCCCCACTCGTCTCCCAAGAACCTACTACACGCCTGCAACGCCGCCTCCCCGCCGGAACGAGAGGTATTGTGTTGCGATCATGATGCCTGCCCCCCTGTCGAAGCAGAGCACCTCTGGCGGCAGCAGATTCAAAATTTTGTGCAAGGTAACTTAGGGAGGGCAGTAGATGATATACAGCCATGTCTCTTTGGTGTTGGCCTTATGGAGCTGCGTAGTGCTGCATCTCGTATTGCTATAGTGCAACATGGTCCATATGAAATTGCTGCGGATGTTTTTGTTAGATTTGTTAACCATGATGATAGGAGGAGATTCACAAGGTTTTTCATGGGTTTCGGAGGGGCTGGCTTATGTTCCTCGGTGTGCCGTGTGATTATCGCAATGACAGAGATATTCGTAATGTTGTTTCCACTTTTGGACAATTTCACTACTGGCATCATATTGATGGTGCCCTGGACAGAACTATGGTTTATGCCTCATATCAGTCACCTGCTTTAGTCCCTAGAGATGTTGTTTTCCAGCACTTCAGCGTTTTGGGGGCGATTAAGGAAAGCTGGACTGCACCTTGCTATATCTTGAGTGAAGCGTTTGCACATGTCTTGCCTGGTGATGAAGACCCAATGCCCCTTGATGGCAATCCCCATCCTTTACCAGGCAATCTACACATGGATGCAAACTCGTTTGCGGGTCCTCAATACCCTCAACTTGGGTGGAATCAACAGAAACAGCACCATGACCATGAACATGATGCAATTCAAGAGGAGGAGATGCCCAATGCCCAGCCTGTTGCGCTTCATGAAGATCCTGGCATGTTGGATTTACCTGCTCATCATCAACACCAGGATGCGCCAATAGATAACATGGCACAGGATGATGTAAAGGAAGATCAAGTTGAGATGCAAGATTCTGCTTCTCTTGTGCTAAACCTATCTGAAAATTCAGTTGATTCTGTGCAGCAACACCAAGCTCAGCTGATTGTCCACCACATGAGGTTTGCTGATGATTTTATATTGCCCAGTTTGTCTATTTATGAGAATAGATTCCCCAAAGTGTGTGGTCCTGCATTGCCACCACAAATGATGCTGAGCAGAATTTTAGAGGAAATATTGCCGTCAGTTCTTAGTGGTACAATTCATAAATCACTGGTACATGCTCCTTTTAAGTTGTCCACTATGTTTCTAATAAAAAGGACTGGGCAGAGGCTTATGGTATGGTCTGTAGTGCACCAATAATAAAGGAAATTCAGGGAATCGAGGAAATTGAGGAAGGTCCATGTGGAGGATGTACTGCTGACGATGTTGATCATGTGAAAGAGACTGATCAAGTACTGAGTACTGCCAGAAAGCTGATTTTGGAAACCACTGAAGAGAGCATCAATGGACAAACGGAAGACCACTCAATGACTCAAAGCCAGAGTATGCGCATGGTTTTCGCTGCTACTAAACAGCAGGTGGAAAACTCCCCAAAGAGGAAGAGTAGTGCTAGGCAGGAGACACCAGGTGTAACCAACACCGTGAGAAGGAGTACAAGGCAACAGATAAAAGCCAATGGGTACAAACTTGAACCTATGAGGGACAAGCCAACTCCTAAAAAGAAGAAGCCAAGATCTGCTAGGCCCATGGAGGATAAACCGGTCACACCTCACACGCCAGTACAATTGCTGCAGCAAGTTGGTAGGCAGCTTGAGATACCCAAAGCAGAGATGACAGAGGAGAGGCTTGTGGCTGATCCGAAGAAGAACAATGATTCTCCTGAACCTATCCGCACTGGTTATGCCTGTCGGAAGTTATCTATATTGCAAAATGTTTCCTATGGATAGTACAACTTTTTGGCTTTTAGATTGGAAGGTGCTTGATTGGAATGTGAGAGGATTAAATGACAAAGACAAGAGATTGCTTGTTTACAATAAAATTGATGAGAGTCAGTGCGCCGTGATTTGTTTGCAAGAAACCAAGTGTGTAAATTTTGATCATTCTTTTATCAGATCGTTTTGCCCAAAAAGATTTGATAGATTTGTTTTTTCTCCTTCTGTGGGAGCTTCTGGTGGACTGATTGTTCTTTGGAATAGTGCTGTTTTTGATGGTCAGCTACTAGAAGTCACCAGGTCAGCTATTAGAGTGTGCTTCACTTCTAAGCACAACAAGGAAAGTTGGACGCTTGTGAATGTATATGGTCCCTGCAATGGTATTGAGAGAGATACTTTTGTGCAATGGCTGCATGATCTGGTCATCCCAACAACTGAGCACTGGCTATTGGTTGGTGATTTCAACTTCATGAGATCAGTGGATAATAGAAACAGACCTGGTGCAAACATGAATGATATTCTCATATTTAACAAAATAATTAGCTACCTGGGATTAATTGAACTGCCACTCAAAGGAAGATCATTTACTTGGTCTAATATGCATGACCAACCTCTGCTGGAACAACTTGATTGGTTTTTTACCAGCTGTGAATGGACTCTGAAATATCCTAACTCCATGGTTCACCCACTTGCTAAATCTACATCTGATCATACCCCTTGTGTAATTAGCATTTCAACCACCATACCAAAGGCATTTCGGTTTGAAAATCACTGGGTCAGCCAGCCGGGATTTATTCAGCTTGTAGAGAGAGTATGGAAGTGGCCTGTGGTTGCCTCGTCAAGTGCAGGAATTCTTACGGCAAAATTCAAAAACCTGAGGCATGAGTTGAAAAATTGGGGTAAATCTTTATCTCAGATTAAAGTGCTTATTGATAAGTGTAATAAAGTAATTATGCTGCTGGACCAGCTTGAAGATGAAAGAGACTTGAGTAGACCTGAATTCAATTTCAGGAACATAGTGAAGGCACATCTGAAAAAACTCTTGTGGATACAGTCATAGTATTGGAGGAAGCGTTGTACTATTCGTTGGGTACAACTAGGAGGTGAAAACACAAAATTCTTTCATTCCAAAGCCACAGAGAGATATAGACACAATACAATTGCCGAGATAAAAAATGTTGATGGAACAGTTCTTGTTGATCATCAACAAAAAGCAAATGCTTTCCTCCAAAGTTTTAAAGGCAGAATGGGTGTCTGCATGCCTACAAGTCGAAATATTTCCCTGGATACAGTGCTGCACCATGCTGATGATCTTGCTATCCTTGTGGAACCCTTCTCGGTTGATGAATTAGAGGGAATCGTTAAGCATATGAAAACTGATAGTGCTCCAGGACCTGATGGTTTTAATGGCCTATTTGTGAAGAAGTGCTGGCACATTATCAAGGCAGATTTTATCAAATTATGTAGTGACTTTCATTCTGGCACTACTTCTCTACAGAGTATCAATGGTTCATACATAACACTTGTGCCGAAGGTCAATATTCCAGAGTCGGTTAATGATTTTTGCCCCATTTTGCTCACTAACACTTGCTTGAAACTTGTCACAAAGTTGTTGGCCAACAGGCTTCAGAAAGTTATCTGTGGAACGATTCATGCAAACCAATATGGTTTCATCCAAGGGAGGACCATTCAGGACTGCTTAGCATGGTCATATGAATTTCTGCACCAATGCCACCAGTCAAAGAAGAAAATAGTAATTCTGAAGATTGACTTCGAAAAGGCTTTTGATACCCTTGCTCATGATGCCATCATAAATATCCTGAGGGCAAAAGGTTTTCCTGAACAATTTCTGCAGTGGGTCCATGAGATTCTTTCTTCGGGTTCATCTTCTGTTTTGTTAAATGGTATACCAGGAAGGAATTTTCACTGCAGGAGAGGGGTCCGACAAGGGGATCCTTTGTCTCCTTTGTTGTTTGTGGAAGGAGCTGATTTATTGCAAAGCATGGTGAACAAAGCATATCATGAGGGAGTTTTGAATGCCCCAATTCCTGTCAGAGCCGATTATCCGATAGTACAATATGTTGATGACACTATAATAGTCTTGCCTGCAAAGGTACAAGACCTGCTAGTCTTCAAGGAGATCTTGCAGCAATATGCAGATTTCACTGGATTGAAAATCAACTTTCATAAATCTTCAATGATTCCCGTCAATGTGCCACCGGAAGAAGCTACCTTACTAGCTCAGATCTTTGAATGTCAGTTGGGAACTATGCCTTTCCCCTACTTGGGTCTTCCAATGGGGACAAACAGACCAACAATTCGTGATATGTCGCCACTCACTGACAGAGTTGAAAGGAGACTTACAGCAACATCTTCTTTCCTTTCATATGGTGACAGATTGGTGCTGGTCAATTCGGTTCTTTCCTCCTTGCCCACATATTTCTTGTTGACCCTAGTGGTTCCTGTTGGAGTCACCGAGGTTTTTAATAGAGCTAGGAGACACTGTTTGTGGAGGAAAAAAGATAAAGATACTGTTAGTTCTTTGGCTGCATGGGATATGATATGCAAGCCCAAGAACAAGGGAGGACTCGGAATTATTGATCTCAAAGTCCAGAATACTGCTCTACTGCTTAAACACTTACATAAGTTTTACAATAATGACAGTACACCATGGGTTCAGCTGGTCCGAGACACTTACTATTACAATTCTGTACCTCATGCTGTTGTATTGTCGGGTTCCTTCTGGTGGAAAGGAATTATTTCTTTAGCTGATACATACAGAGAGATTACAAGATGTGAAGTGGGTAATGGTCATTCCATTCTGTTTTGGTCTGACCTGTGGCAGGACATGAAGTTAGAAGAAATGTTTCCAAGACTTTTTTCCTTTGCCGCTGATAAGCTACAGTCAGTTCATGAGTTTCTAAGTAATGATCAGTGGACTGAAGCTTTTTGTTGCCTCTCTCGGTGGAGGCACATGAGGAATTAATACAAATGCAAACTTTATTGCAAGATGTCACGTTGAGTGGAGAGGGAAATGATAGATGGGTCTGTACGCTTAGAAAGGGCGAGTACAAACCAAGTTTGATGTATAGGCACAGTTTTAAACACATTGATACTCATGCTACGTCCTGTTGGGTTTGGAAGAGTAAGTGCCAGTCCAAACATAAGTTCTTTGCTTGGTTGGTTTTACATGACAGAATCAACACCAAAGAGATGCTTCTGAGACGGCATTGGCATGTGACTGACAAACATAATTGTGTTCTCTGTCCTGCACACCATCTTGAGGATTGGAGACATTTGTTTTTTAACTGCAATTTTAGTACTAGAATTTGGAACTATTTGCAGATTGTTTGGCAACCTGGGAATACCAACGAGACACTGATTTGTGCCAAGAAGAGTTTTCTCGGACCAAGTTTTTCTGAGGTGGTCATCTTAGCATGTTGGGCCATATGGAAGCAGCGCAATGGTTGGGTATTCAAGAACATTCGACCTACATTTCGAGGCTGGAGGTCATGTTTTTTTCATGAGATCACCTTGCTTAAAGTGAGGGTGAAGGAATCGGTTTTTATTTCTTTGTCTTCATGGCTTGACACTTTACAATAAGTTTCCTGTACATAGTGAGTTCCCTGTACATAGTTTGTAAATACTCTTTATTTTTATAATTAAGTGAGTGAGGCTGTGGGGGGCTCCCCCACAGTATAAGGTTTCAAAAAAACAATTCATTTTTATCTTTATTTTATCGCATTGTTGTGCCAAGTGGAGCCTCTAATAGGAAGATGATGCTAGATTTGGATTTCTGCTCCGTTTTACTTCTGTAAAATCATAGAAAAATTATTTAAATCTGCAAATTTTTGTGCGTGATCCTCAGATATGTACGCATCTTTCGTTAGTTTTGAGTTTTTCGATCTGAGCAACGTAAGTGACTCTAAAAAATTCGTCTTTACAGACTGTTCTGTTTAGACAGATTCTGTCTTTTATTTTTCGCATTCTCTCTTTTACTAGTGTTGAGTGGAATTCTTTTTTAGGGTGAAGAGCTTCACATAACATCAGTGGCAGTAGCTAATGTTAAAAGTAACGGTCATGTTTGTGTCCTTATAGAACATGTGAGTTTTTGATTGTGCACTAACCCTCTAATGAGAATTACTCTGAGTTTGGTGTGGCGGAAGTTTTCAAGGGTCAAGAAGAAGGATGATATAATGTGATCAAGAAGAGTGAAGAGCTTAAGCTTGGGGATGCTCCCATGGATCACCCCAGCATATTTCAAGAAGACTCAAGCGTCTAAGCTTGGGGATGCCCAAGGCATCCCCTTCTTCATCAGCAACTTATCAGGTCATCTCTAGTGAAACTATATTTTAATTCTTTCACATCATATGTGCTTTACTTGGAGCGTCTGTGTGCTTTTATTTTCAGTATTTTATTTTTCTTATGGTCAACTTGATTGGACCCTAGCATTCTTGATTGGGAGAGAGACACGCTCCGCTTTTTCATATGAATACTCCTATTCTTCACTTATACTTGTTGAGTATTCTTATCTAGCTATTGCTATGCTTTTAGCTCCTGTTTTGCATGCATCTCTTATTCAGAGCTGTTAGTTCTTTTAAAGAAAGTACTCTCTTGCTTCACTTATAATTGTTTGGAGAGTTTATGTTGAAATAAGTTGATTGGTGTTTGGTTGGAACAGAAAATGATGCATGTGGTAGATGGTATAATGGAAAAAGCTTACATATTCTTGTAGATCACTGTATTGGATAATTTGATACTTGTCAATTGTTTTGAGTTATCAAGTAGTTCATGTTTAAGCTTTTGTATCATGTAGTTAAAACCTATTAATGAAGAACTACCGTAAAGCTCGTTGAAATTTGGTTTGCATGATTGGTATCTCTAAGGTCTAGATATTTTCTAGTAAAAGGGTTTGGTTAACAAGGAAGACAGTGTAGAGTCTTATAATGCTTGCAATATGTTTTCATATAAGTCTTGCTGTGTCGGTTGATATCCTGTGTTTGCTTCAAATAACCTTGCTAGCCTAAACTCTGTACTGAGAGGGAATGCTTCTCGTGCATCCAAAACCTTGAGCCAAAATCCATGCCATCTGTGTCCACCATAACTACCTATATGTGGTATTTCCTTGCCACTCCAAGTAAATTTTTCATGTGCTACCTTTAAACTATTCAAAAATTATTACTCCTATTTTGTGTCAATGTTTACCAAGCTCATGAGGACGGGGTGGATGTCTTTATGTCAACTGTCAAACAGACTTTACCACCGGACTAGCGGCATATACATCCGCTTATCCATTAATTTTGCAAAAAGAGCTGGCAAATGGGGTGCCAGTCCCAATTAATTACAACTTTAACCGCTTAATTCTCTTCACATTTTTGCCCTGATTTATCAGTCAAGCAATGACAAACAGTGAAATATCTGCATGTGTAAACAAAAGAGAAGAGGGATGATCTGCCTTGCTGGTAGAAATAACGTCCTTCATGGGAGCCGCTCTTAAAAGTCTGGTTGGCAGGGGTCATATTGTACTTTCCATTTTCTGATTCGTTGACAATTAACAAACACCTCCCAAAACTTATTTTTACTCTCTATATGATTTCAAAAACTTAAAAAGCTCTAGCACATGATTTAATCCCTGCTTCCCTCTGCGAAGGGCCTTTCTTTTACTTTTATGTTGAGTCAGTTTTCCTACTTCTTTCTATCTCAGAAGCAAACACTAGTGTCAACTTTGGTGCAACAATTTTTATATGCTTGTATATTGCACTTATTATATTGCTTTGTGTTGACAAATATCCATGAGATATATATGTTGAAAGTTGAAAGCAATTGCTGAAGCTTAAATCTTCCTTTGTGTTGGTTAAATACCTTTTACTTAGAATCTATTGCTTTATGAGTTAACTCTTATGCAAAACTCTTTGATGCTTGTCTCGAAAGTACTATTCATGAAAAGTTTTTGCTTATATGATTCAGTTGTTTGCTCATTATCTACTTGCTAGCAAACTATAGACCATTGACCTGGATCACTTCATTCATAACATGTGCTTTACAATACTATTTGATCAAGATTATGATGTAGCATGTCACCTCAGAAATTATTTTGTTTTTATCGTTTTACCTACTCGAGGACGAGTAGAACTAAGCTTGGGGATGCTTGATACGTCTCAAACGTATCTATAATTTCTGATGTTCCATGTTGATATTATACCAATTGTTACATGTTTTACATACACTTCATAGCATTTTTATGCATTTTCTGGGACTAACCTATTAACAAGATGCCACAGTGCCAGTTCCTGTTTTCTGCTGTTTTTGTATTTCAGAAAAGTTGTTCTGGAAATATTCTCGGAATTGGACGAAACCTGGACAGGACCTCCTATTTTTCCAACACGTACACGAAGTCCGAAAGAGAACGGAGGCGACCGAGGAGGGCGCCACACCCTAGGGCGGCGCGCCCCACCTCCAACCGCGCCGTGGTGGGGTGGGGCCCCCCGGGTCGCTCCAGCCGCCGCCCTTTCGCCTATTTATTCATCTTCACGGGAAAACCCTAGACACCCGAGCCTCCATCCACGAAAAGTTCCGTAGCCGACGCCGTCGTCAACCCTAGCTCGGGAGGGTTCTGAAGCTCTTCCCGGCACCCTGCCGGAGAGGGGAATCATCACCGGAGGGCTCTACATCACCATGCCTGCCTCCGGAGTGATGCGTGAGTAGTTCATCTTTGACTACGGGTCCATAGCAGTAGCTAGATGGTTGTCTCTCCACTTTATGCTATCATGTTTAGATCTTGTGAGCTGCCTATCATGATCAAGATCATCTTATTGTAATGCTACATGTTGTGTTTGCTGGGATCCGATGAATATTGAATACTATGTCAAGTTGATTATCAATCTATCTTATATGTTATTTATGATCTTGCATGCTTTCCGTTACTAGTAGATGCTTTGGCCAAGTAGATGCTTGTAACTCCAAGAGTTAGTATTTATGCTAGATAGTGGGTTCATGCCTCCGGTAATCTGGGAGAGTGCAGCAACTTCTAAGATTGTGGATGTGCTGTTGCCACTAGGGATAAAATAACCGATGCTTAGCTTAAGGGTGCGCCGTTAGGTCTAATGCATTTGTTTACATTACGCACATTACTTAATGCGATTATCCGTTGCTTGCAACTTAATACCAACGGGGAACTCGGTATGACAACCTGGAGGTGGATTATTAGTCATAGACACTGTTGGATAACGGTCTATGTATTTTGTCGTAATGCCCACATGAATATCATAGTAATCATCATGTCATATATATGCATTGTCATGCGCTCAATATTTTGTCAATTGCCCAGCTGTAACTTTGTTCACCCAACATGTTATTATCTTTTATGGAGAGACACCACTAGTGAACTGTGGACCCCGGTCCATTCTTTTACACTGATAATACAACCAACTGCAATCATTGTTCCTTTTCATTCTCTGCAATTAAATACTATTTTCCACACCATACGTTTAATCCTTTGTTTTCAGCAAGCCAGGAAGATTGACACCCTTCCTGTTTCGTTGGGGCAAAGTAGTTTGATTGTGTTGTGTGCAGGTTCCACGTCAACAGCCAAACTCCCTTCCACACACAAGTACTTTTCTGGCACCGTTGACAACCTTCATAAGTGCTTCTTGCTCCTACTAGATCTGATAACCTTGGTATCTTACTGAGGGAAACTTGCTGCTGCACTGCTTCATACCTTCCTCTTGGGGTCTCCCAACGAACGTTTGTCCCACGTCATCAAGGAGCCAAGAGGAGTAGCATGAGAAATAGCAAGCATAGCAGGCTTGGAACCTTGAGGACTCCCATATGTCAACGATTATGAAGACACGACGAAATGTAAGTGACCACAAAATTGATGCTTGTGCGGTCCAGGATTAATTGTGCAACATTGCATCCACGCTTTATTGTGATTAATTTCATGTGTCCTTATTTGACAATCTATATTTGGCAAATAATGACAATGCATTTTGAGATATGTTTGATCTATAAAAGGAGTGGCCATCTCCCTCTTTCATTCCATGACTCATCGCTCAAGATCAATATCTCGAGACAGATACTTCTAGGCACAAATCACTCTCCAAATCAAGTGTGCCAAAGAAAGTGAGTAGGCCGGTTGTGAGGGATATCAAGGATTACAATAAGAAGGCTAGGATCGCTTTTTTTGCTATCCAAGGTTGCCCAGTTGGAGAGAAAAGCAGCAATGGAAGAAGAAAGAGCAAAACACAACATCCAACACATCAAGGAGCTAGAGGAAGAGAGTTTGGGGACGGCAGCCATGTACCTATTCCGCAAGGAAGAGGATCTCAACCTTGAGGTGCTTCAGGAGTACTTCCAAGAGCTCAAGCGGGTCCAGAAAGAAATTGCAGATCGATTATCTTTGGAGTCTACAAGCCCAAACGTGCCCCCCATCGCAAATGGCCATTCGTCAAGTTAAGGAACAGAAGCCATGAAACTTTCATACTCGATCCATATAAAGGTCGTGTCCTACTGGTTAAGGTCTATCCTTTATGTTTTAGTGAATAATGGATTCTTGTTGCTTTATGTTGTAGTGAATAAGTTTCCTTGAAAGCATGTATAAAAATTTATGAAGGAAACATTTTTTAACAATGGGTGTTTTTTATGGCTAAGTCACATCCAGGCGATACAAGAAATAGTTTTCACTTGTGGGCTCTGCTTAACATGATGTACATAATCTCCCCGCAAAAAAATGTACATAATCAACAAAGGGAAAAAAAGACCAAAAGGTCTCTACAAAAACAACAACCTACACCCGATGGAGGACCGGTCTATAGATTACACCCCTATCCAAGCTGGGTAAATGCATCGAGTGGAAGTGGACGCCGTCCACCACGTACTCTGTGGCAAAGCCATATGGCAGGCTTGGGCTCCGGCGAAGTGCAAGGTGCATATTTTGCTCGCTATGCAGCGGCGTATCTGGACAGCGGATTAGATGCGGCGACGGGGGATGAATACCCACATCACGTGCCCCTTGTGCGACCAGGTCGATGAGACCACAGATCACATTGCGGTGAGGTGCCCGCTTGCCCGTGAGGTGTGGTACGCCACTCTTCGAAGGTGCAATCCGCAGCAATTGACGCCAGACATGGACACGACCCTCATCGACTGGTAGCCTAGCGCCAGGCTACGAGTTCCTCGGCCGCACTGGAAAGGTTTCGACTCCGTCGTGCTCCTCACCGTGTGGATGCTGTAGAATCAGCGCAACGCTCGGGTGTTCCAGCGCCGGGCTAGGACGTGCCGTGAGATTTGCAAAGTGATCGCCGACGAGGCGGAGCTCTGGAAGATCTCCGGCGCTGTCAGGCTGGGAAATATCTTGAGATAGGACTTTGTTAGCTGGGCGTTGTTTTTTTTTTGCTGCTTGTGGTGTTGAAAGATGCCTGACCATCTAGCCCAACCTTGTAACCGCATCATTACGATGTCGAAATCGCTGTAGCTCGCTCTTTTCTTTCTATTCCATTCGACACGCAAAGGTTTTGCGTGTTCGCAAAAAAAAAGCTGGCCGTAAATGCCTACACTTGCGTACATGCAGACATAACCAATTTTACCAACAAATTTAATTAAAAACAACTAAAATATCCGACAGAAAATAAGTTATACAGTATATGCACTGCCAAAGTGCCAATACATAAATATTCATGTAGAACTTACGCGTAGTTTTTGTTTGTGTAGACTAAAGTAGCAGTACCGGATTGGGGCAAGCTTGACACTCGAGGTAGAATGTTAATACAGTGCAAAGCTAGACGATGAAATAGGCGTGTATAGTGCAGCAGTAGTACAAATGTGTTGCACATACACCATATTGTCACGCCCGTAAAGTTCTCATGGTGACGAAGTCTTGGAGATCACCGCTTCTCTACTTCTCATTATAGGCTGAAGAAGAGTGGCAACTGTCCACATGTTTTAGTACCAACCATAGTTTTCAGAGAGGGAGATAGAATGAGAATGACACTCGGTAAAATCAGAACCAGGCCTTCTCCTGGTTTCTTATAGTAGCAGTCATGGTCTTAGCGCATCCACTGTGTAGTTCATAAGCTTGTTCATAAGGAAAAAGTGACTCTTATGGACAACTTTATACATAGTGGCACCTATCAATAAGCTTGTCCATAAGGAAAAAGCTTATGGACAACCCACAAGCTTGTAGACAACTACAAGAAATAAAATAATATTACTTTATAGCTATAGTGCCCAAAGTAATAAAAAGACAATAATTTTTACAATGCTAATGTTTACTATCATGGTTTTATTTTGTGACATGTGGGGCCTATCTTAAGGTGTGCTTTTGCAACATACATTGTGGTGTAGTCTATATGCTTATGGTGTACTTAGTGGGTCCCATCTTGTTGATAGGTTTTGCCACATACATAGTTGATGCCCCCAGAGGTCTAAGTCCGACTAAGGTCAGTAGTTTGTGGAGTCTTTTACGGTGTCTGTATCATAATATAATATAAAATGTTTTAGCTATTTCAACATGGACTAAATACGAATGTCTATAGACGTATTTTAGAGTTAGATTCAGTCATTTTGCTTTGTATGTAGTCCATACTATAATAGCTAAAACGGACATGGCGTTTCGGGTCACGGGTGTGGATGCACCCGTTATGTGAAACTTATTTATTTATTTTTTTAAATGGTAAAAAATTAAATAAAATTTCGGATATACATCACGACATTTTAGGTTAGCACAAAAAGTTTCACGAATAAAAAACATTTTTTGTGACCTGTGTAAAAAGTATATCTGTTAATTAGGCAATCCAATTGCAAATTTTGCCATATCGCCAACTGCATCATCTCTCACGTTCACCCATTTGATCAACTCCATATTTGCCATGGCAATTCTGCTAGTTTACTGAGATAATTTGTCCCTTAATCAGGTTAGCAAAACTGTTAAAAGTTGCTCCGAGAGGCACAGTGATATATATAAACTAGGGACACACAAACACAAATGGTGCCAAGGCTTTATTTGAGGATTCCCAGCATAACTGATGAGCTCAAATATTTGCGCAAGAACACGGCTGACCAGAATCAATCGCAGTTTTTCTTAACAGAAAATGGTTACACATAGCCAACATATGCTTAAAGCGAAATTTCTGGGCCCATCAGTCGCTCCTCGGCTAACTCCTTGAGCCTCTGCGTCACCTTCTCAGCAACACGCAGGTAAGCTTGTGCTGATGCAGAGTTTGGCGAAGATATTACAATTGGTTTGCCTTCGTCCGAACCTGTTCGGATGTCGATTTCAAGATGTATCTATTGAGATAAAAGAAAAGGAAACAGTAAGATGAAGTTATAAATTACTTATGCTCACGGAGTCACATAGACAACGCTACTGAAATAGCAAAGCAGTAAACATACAAATTGGTTCGGATAAAAAGGTTAAAACAAATACTACCCTCTATCTTAAGATAAATCAGCACTAAATAAACAAAGGGTCATTCTGGTATTGCACAATTAGTTATGCCCTCGTTGTGCTCAACCTTCCAAGCAAATATGTGACATCTGCACCTAAATCTTCATACCGGACAAAACAACGATGGATAAAACACCTGCAAGCATTTGGAATAAAGTTCCATGACACTGAAATAACTGTGGTTTATTTGCAGACCAGAGGAAAGCGGTGATCACGGGCATTAGCACGGTCGGACTCGGCAGAACTCTGAGATGGCAGCAATGTGGAGCCCGTGAGGAACGGCGAGCTAGGGAACACTGCAATCCTTTTCGCTTTGGACAGGAACTTGCAATTGAGGTGCGTTTTCTTTCCGAGGGAGTCAGAATCCTTTTTATGTGTCGCCGATGGGAGCTTGCTGGAGGTGAGTTGGTATCGGAATAGGACATCGTAGCTGAGTCTGGTTCGTATAGGCATCTGAAAACGGTTCGTAATAAAAAAGACAGGCAGTAGTCCTTTGCGTACCCGTCTCAAAACAGAAGAGAAGTCCGATCCATGTAGTCAGGCTAATCCTATTTGATGAAGTCTGCACTGACATTAGCAGATCAATAAATATGTTTTTCTTCTTTATCCGTATCTTAGCCAATGGATGAGTGAGACAATAGTCATGGCTAAATGTGCATCTAATGAACTGTACGATATCTAAAAAATTAGTCTAACGCTCGCCTATCACAAAGTCACTTAGCTCGACGTTAATTAAGAGAGTAATTGAAAGTAAAATAGTCATGCACTCCTGTATCTCCAATTCTCTGAGTACAAGGCACTATTCTTATCCACAATAAATAGTGAAAATAAATGGTACTGGTCAGAACCATATGGTGGCCTATTCAGCCACTGGCCCCACGTAATTAGAGCCTTACAGATAGCAATATTGTTTTAGCAAATCAATCCAAACAGATTGACAAATCAACCCAGACTCGTTGCTGAAACTTTGCAGCATAAAACCATGAAAGACACATATGAACCAATGCCTCTAACATTCATCCAAACTGAAAAGTTAGGTTGTTCATTTCAACACTATTTAGTCGTTAAAAAGTAAAGTACTAAAATTGAGAAAAATCCTCAAGACGAAAAGGAAACTAGACGCAAGATGGTTGCTATAAGAAGTTCATGCCAATTATATCAAACTCTAACGAATTTTACTCACCTCACCCAGAAATTTCATATCCATGTCCTCCGCGGTTCTCTGAGCTCCACCTTCTCCAAAAATGTAAGATTTCTCACCACACTTTGGGCACTTGAAGCAACTCATGTTCTCTACTAATCCTAGAATCTGCCAAAATGTACAACTGAGTTGTGCTGGGAAGAGTGGAACACTCGGTGAAATATTGTGTAATGGCATAAGCTACAATTTTAAGCTAATTATTTTTCACTTGCCAAGTGAAATAATTCTACTGTGATTGGACTAACATGAATAGATATGTGAGACAACAATAACTGATGTGCGTTTGCAATAATATTAACAAAATAAGCAGGAAACAAGCAGTGTAACAGGAAATATAATTCTATCTGAAGGCTCAAACAGTTAGAAACTAAGAAAGACAGAAATAACAAAAGAGAAGTTAAATCGAACATACAGGAACTTGAACTTTACGAAACATGTTTGCTCCTCTTCTAGCATCAATTAGAGCAATATCTTGAGGAGTAGAAACAATTAAAGCACCTGCAGAAACCACATAAACAAATACTCAAAATGATATTCACGTTCATGTTGAATCTTCATAGAGCAGACTTGTAAATACCAGATAACCGAAGCCTTTGGGACATTGATAGTTGAGCATCACCAGTGCCCGGGGGCATATCAACAACAAGAATATCCAGATTACCCCAGGCTACTCCCCTTGTCATCTTCTCAAGAGCACTCATTACCTGATACCATAAACGGTGTGGTGTTAGGGGATTAGTTATGATCAATGCATTTCTGAGATAGCACATATCAACTCAATCCATGCTAACTATGGATTTAAATAAAGCACATTGTAAAAAAATTCCTAGTACAAACAACTTTGAAGTTCAAACTAGGCACAAAAAATAGCTAAGGCATGCTTGCTATTTCCAATGGCGTACTTGCGCAGTAATATGCATATTTCCAGTAGTTCATTTCATGTTTTTTCTACAAAGAAATAATATTTATTAAGGATGACAACAGGACAGGTGTCTTCCAGACATCTGAAATGAGAAATAATGGAAACACGTGCAAAAACAAACCATAGGACCTCTCCAAACAATTGGTGCATCTTTTTCAACAAGAAACCCGATGGACATACATCGCACACCATGGTTCTCAACTGGAATCATCTTCATGTCTACAGATAGAAGAAGTTACAGTCAACCAATAGAGACATAGCAAATATAAGCAAAGGAGAAGGCAAAATAATTTGCTATGCAGTTAAAATTCTGGCAATGTAAGTACGTTACTATCCACGAAAATATTAGTTACAGGGTGAGACTAATTAAAAGGCTATGCTGCCAAGCATCACACTTCACATGGTACTTGCTATTTGAAGACTAGTACACAGTTACATTACAAATAGCTCTATTCAACTCAAATCACAGTTCATGCACTAATTGGTATTTGAAGACAAGTACAGAATTACAGTCCGAATAGCTCTATTCAACATTTCAACTCAACTCACAGTTCACACGCTAATTGGTATTTGAAGACTAGTACAGAATTACAGTCCGAATAGCTCTATTCAACTCAACTCATGTAGTGGCGTAGTGCAATGATAAAACTGTGATAAACACAAAACGTTTTTGTCACAATTTGAGACTGCCTGAAGTATAGTTTGTCACATGGATTTGGTTCAAGGGGTGAGGTGCAATAAGCTTCAAGCTTTTAATTGACCTGAAAATACTGATATGGACAATAGTTGATGCTCACATACTTAAAAATAAAGTAGCAACACAATCTACATGTGAACTGATTAACTGAAGCACCATTCAGTAAGGGGAACATTGACATGACTGGGTATTATTTGCCTGATGACAATGGAAAATGGTTTTGAATAATTAGTTACATTGTTCCAAGTACTTCTACATATTTTAACAGACATAGGCCATCACACTTCACACGGTACTTGGTATTTGAAGACTAGTACACAATTACAGTCCAAATAGCTCTATTCAACTCAGTTCACACGCTAATTGGTATTTGAAGACTAGTACAGAATTACAGTCCGAATAGCTCTATTCAACTCAACTCAAGTAGTGGCGTAGTGCAATGATAAAATTGTGATAAACAGAAAACGTTTTTGTCGCAATTTGAGACCGCCTGAAGTATAGTTTGTCACATGGATTTGGTTAAAGGGGTGAGGTGCTATAAGCTTCAAGCTTTTAATTGACCTGAAAATGCTGATACGGACAATACTTGATGCTCACATACTTAAAAATAAAGCAGCAACACAATCTACATGTGAACTGAAGCACCATTCAGTAAGGGGAACATTGACATGCCTGGGTTTTATTTGCCTGATGACAGTGGAAAATGGTATTGAATAATTAGTTACATTGTTCCAAGTACTTCTACATATTTTAACAGACGTAGGTCATCTGAGTTTACTGATTCATATATCAATTGGCAATGAACAATAGCAAAGTTCCTAACAGATATATCAATTGGCAATGAACAATAGCAAAGTTCCTAAAAGAGAATTCTTTTGAGGTCTTTCTGCATAAGTTTTGGATTATACTTTAGTACAATTGTGTTCAAACCAACATTTATTCAAATCCAATTCCAAAATGAAATTACACATGAAAACTGGGAGAAAACAATAATAGCTATCTATTAAGATCTTAGAATATGTAGCAGTACCATGACATAGGAAAACCTACTAACTCACAACAACAAAAATGCTAGCTACTTGTTGTAGCCCTTAACTTTTAAGGAAAAAAGTAGAGCATGTGGTGAGAGAGGTACAGCTGATAGTGATACCTTCACTGACTTCAGGCTTTGCATTGAGATGCATCATTGTGGGAATGGATGGTCCATATATGTCAGCATCTAGCAAACCAACCTTAAGCTTAAACTCCTTGGCAAGTGCTACAGCAATGTTAACTGCAACGAAACAAGTACCAGAAATAAGGGGAATTTTATGGAACAAGTCACATGCTTCTCAATTTTCTACGTGAGCAAAAGAAGTATTCAGTATAAGTTTGGTTACAATAGTTTCCATGAACTAAAGATAAATTGTGCACCTATATCATTTCCATCTAGCTGTCCCAAGCCCCCTTTAAAACAGAACATTAACATTGAATACCTAAGAAGCCTCAACTGTATTTCATGATAGTCACGGGCACATATTCAGGCTAGCTTCATTTCTACTTCCATGTGAACTTCCAGATTTTTTTCCTTTTCGAAAGTACAAAATCTAGAATCCTAATGCATATTCCCATGTACCTTAAGATTTTTTGCACAAATTTGAAAAAAGACCAAAGTCGGACCTGCAGTGGTAGACTTGCCCACACCGCCTTTCCCTGAGGCGACCGCAATGATGTCACTTACGCCATTGATTGAGAGGCCGGCCCTTGTAGCGGCGCTGTAGAATCTCTTCCCACCAAGTAAACCCTACAAGAAAAGGACCAATGAGCACATTTGGAGAAAAGACATGAGAGTGATTGGGTGGAAATGGGCTCGAAACAGATCATGGATTACGAGTCGCACGACTAGTCGCGACTAGTCGACGACTAGTCTATGAGTCGCAACCTGGAGGTCGACTCAAAGGTTCGACTCGACTAATTGGACGAGTCGAGCGACTTGTTCGACTAGTCATGACTAATCTCGACTAGTCACCCCTCCTGAGTCGTTTGACTTAAAAAATGGCCCACATGTCATTTTTCGTCTTCAATATTGGCGTTGCCCCGATGAAAACCTAGATTAAACTGGCCCAGATTTCCCCCCTGGCGCTGCTCCCAGGCTCCTCTCACAACTATCCTTCACGGCTGCTGCTTTGCTCCTCACTCCCTGTTTCCATCCTTCTATTGCAAATCTGATTGCTAGTATTAGACTACTAGTAGTTATATAATATGGTATTTTATAGTACTTATTACTGTATACTCATGTCGACTAGTCGATATGAGTCATGACTAGTCACGATTAGTCTATGAGTCGCTACCCCAGATCGACCCGTCGACTCGTCGACTCGTAATCCTTGAAACAGATGCAAATGTGCAGCGGCCATTTGGGGGAAAAAATGAATCATTTGGCAGCTAGAATCGAAGAGCTGTGGTCTCACCGAGCGAGAGGCGATCCGGAGCATCGGGAAGAAATAGCCCTGCCGAAAAGAGAGGAGGAATCGTGCAGGAGCGGTGCGAGAGGGGGATCCGGTGAGGTGGTCGAAGCCAGCGTCCGTGACGGAGGATGAAGTGCTGGGGAGACAAGGTCGCTGCTGTGCTGAGGACGATTAGGTCGCGGCGGAGAATAGAGCAAGGAGCGAGAGCGGCGGCGGCGGCGGCGGCGGCGGCCGTATTCGGGAGCGGCGGCTTCTACGGCGTGATGGGCTGATGGCTCATGGGCATCGGGACGCAGATCCAGTTATTTTGTCTACCATATCTACCTTCCAATCCAGATCCAACGGACAAGATTGACCCAAAATTTGAACTAATTTTTTTAACTTTCCAGGAAAATTGAAAAAAAAACCAGTAAATCATTCAATTTAGGCCACTTATTTATGATATTTCTTTGCAAAAAATCACTGATTTATGATCAAATAACTTTTTGAGCTAAATAAACCTTTCACTTGCATGCACATCAATGAACACCTTTCCTTAACTATTGACTTGTACATCTCAAAAGAAAAAAAAACTATTGACTGTACATGTAGATTATTATGCAAAAATAAAGGTAAACCTAAAACTAATCTTCTATGACACAAATGATATACTTTATTTTGTCTACTCACACAAAGAAAGACCTAACGAGGACTCCAAACTTGGGAAATAGCAATCGGATCTCGAACTGTTGGGACATTCTGAAAGGGCATGGCGCCCCCATGTGTGGTTTTGGTAATAAATGACAATCCTATGGACTAATGGTTGCATTGAGTTATACTTGTAGTGTTTGTCCATAGACCATGCTTGAACTCCATATGTTGGATTCAAGGTTGATGTCATGAACATATTGATATAATAAAGTATTTGGCATCAAGATCATCGAGGTGTATGGATATATACTTGATATGATCAAGAAGAAGAGTATGTGATGACCAAGTTATTATTCGAGGAGTTATCCGATGATTGGTCATATGTGAGTTGAGCATATTGCAAGTATGTCTTGAAGAAAAAGATTAGTGATCATTCATGGTTATCCTCAAGACACCATCTATTGAAAAGAGAAGAAAAGATACAAGGTTGATCAAGATTTTGTTCAACACACAAAGCTACAGGATGTACCAAGTGGGATCATGTATCTCTTGGTATGGTAAGCAATTGTCCATATAGCTTTGTGAACTAACCCATGATATGTGTGTGGCATTTATATGTATGGTTAGGTATCTTTCCATGGGCTTGCATCAAATAAAGATTTCATATAGCCCATGAAGGATTACGTCAAGTGGTGATCGTCATCAAGCTTGAGTCATGCAAGTTCAAAAGAAGTATCTCGAAGATATCATATGCTTGAAGCTTGCCACCCATTTGGAGATAATGGTCATGTGAAGATATGCCGATAAGAGGCTCTCCCATAGTGGTGTATGGGGGAGAAATATGTGGATCTTCACCAAGCGAAGCGCAATCAAGAAAGGTGGTCCACTTGAAGAGATCAAGATCATCATCATCTAGCTCAAGTGGAATGCGCAAGTCAAAGGTATGAAAGGGTTTCTATTTTACCGGTCTCGTGGTAGTTGGGAGACCGGATTATAGGATAGATACCGTACTATCAAGAGGGGCTCTCATTGAGCTTTAGCGTATCAGTTGGAGAGAGCTCAAACCTTTGCATACTTGCCTTCTTCATATTTCTTGTTTCTTATTTGGCTTATCTCTTTATGAGGGTTTGGAGCATGTTGTGACTTTCATAACAAGCTCAAGTTCACCGAAAACGGATTTCGTATGAAAAACTTGTTGCGTTTTCGGTTTTGGAGTTTCTCCCGGTTCATCTTCTATAGAGAGGTTTCACCTTTCTACATTTGGTTTTATACTCCCTTATATTACTATGATGTTTTCCTGCATCATCTTGTCGTGCTCGTTGCGGTGATTCCAACGAGCCCAAGAACATCGAAAACGGAGTTCGTATGTAAAAGATATCACGTTTTCCATATGTATGTTTCTGGAATTCCGAACCACTCGGAAAATTCCGGACGGATTCCGAGCGGGTCGGAATTCCGAACTCATTCCGGACCGATTCCGGGTTTTGGCTGTTTCGGTACTGGATCCGTCCGGAATCAAGTAAGTAGAAATCCGAAAATTTCCGGACGGTCCGGAATTCCGGGTGAAAAACAGATCCATTCCGGACGGCACGAAAACTGCATAACGGTTGGATTTTTGGGACTATAAAATGGGGTCTTCTTCCCCAACGGTTCCCTAACTCTTGAGCACGGTTTTGCCCCCATAGTTGACCCTTTGAAGCTTTGCTACCTCTCTATTCCTCCATGATTCTTGCTTCCAATTAGAGGGAAAAGAGAGAGGAGATCTAGATCTACCATTCCACTAATCAATCTCTCCTCTAAGTGAGGGGAAGCTTTTGGATCTAGATCTTGGAGAATTTGGTGTTCTTCTTTGTTCTTCCTCTCTTCTCCCCCCAATAGCATTAGTTGCTTTGGTGGGATTTGAGAGTGAAGGATTTTGAGCACTTCTTGTGTTCTTGCCCATTGCATCGGTTGCATCGGTTTGAGTTCTCCACGGTGATACGTGGAAATCGAAGTTGAGAAGCTTGTTACTCTTGGGTACTTGGGGTGCCCTAGAGCTTGTCCTCTTGGGTACTTGGAGTGCCCTAGACGGTCCTTGTTGATCTCGGAGTTTTGGTGGCTCGCGGGATAGTTGGGAGCCTCCAATTAAGTTGTGGAGTCGCGCCCCAACCTTGTGATTCTTGTGGCTTTGGGAGCCGCGGGAATTCGGTGAGAGCCTCCAATTAAGTTGTGGAGTGTGCCTCATCCTTGTACGGGTTCGGTGACCACCCTCAAGTGTCCCATAGTGGTTCGTGGCACTCCGCATTGGTGGAGGCACGAAGGAGATTACGGTGTGCCATTTGACGGCTATTCGGGGATCACTTTGTGACTCCGCACCGCTCCAACGGAGACTAGCTTCCATTGGGAAGTGAACTTCGGGATAAATCATCGTCTCCAAGTGCCTCGGTATTTCTATACCCGAGCTTCTTACTTATGCAATTTACTTTGTGATAGCCATCGAGCTTGAAGTAATATATCTTGCTATCACATAGTTGCTTATCTTGTTTAGCATAAGTTGTTGGTGCACATAGGTAAACCTAGCTTGTTTAGGTTTCGTGCTTGATAAATTAAACGCTAGTTTTATTCCGCATTTATTCAAGCCTAAACCGTAAAGAATTTTAAATCGCCTATTCACCCCCCCTCTAGGCGACATCCGTGTCCTTTCAATTGGTATCAGAGCGGGTTCTCTCCTTATTGGCTTCACCGCCTGGAGAGTAAAGATGTCGTCTAGTGAACTAGTGCACAATGCTTCTTTTATATTAGATGGCACAAATTATGATGTTTGGAAAATTCGCATTCTTGATATTCTTCGGGTCATTGACCCATACATAGAGCGAATTCTAGATAGGGGTTATTCTCCTCCAAGGAATCCCAAAAGATTATCTTTATTGGATGAGAATAATTCCTATCTAAATGCTCAAGCTTCTAATGTGATTTTCAATGCTTTGAGCGATGTAGTTATTATGTCGGTCTCTCCTTTTCGGAATGCTCATGAGCTTTGGACCAAGCTTCAAGATAAATATGATGTGTCCAAGAATTGTGGAGATGATTGTTGTCCCTCCACTTCCGGCCGTGATGAGTTCTCAACTTCTTCTACTTCACCTACATGTGGCAAGCCACAAAGTAATGCAATGGTGAGTAGTGATAGATATTGCAATAATGATAGTAAGCTTATTGTTGATGATACTTCACCACTATCTTATTGCAATGATTTATCTTTGGACTTAAACGCATCTAGAACCAAAAATGATCTACATGCTTGTGTTGATAGTCCTTGCATATCGTGTACAAATTGCTTGATTAATCCTTGTGATGATATGCTCTCTATACTTGTTGCCATGATAAAAATGGTTCTATTTCCTCTAGTATGTTTGGCTAACAATGTAGAGGAAACCGAACACTCCATGGAACAAGATATGGATTTAAATGGTGACTCAAGTAATTCTTCATCGTCATCATCATGTACTCACTTTTGCCTTATGGCTAAAGCTTCCGAGGTATCTCCTACTTTGGATCCCAATATATCTCATGATGATATGATGAGGAAAATGAACAAAATGATAATGATGCTTCCATACTCGAGAAGGGTAAAATGGTTATTCTTTCTCTTTCAAAGAATAAAGATGCTCGTGCTAACTTCTTAGAAATCATGTCTACCCTTGTTAAGCGCAAACTTACCATTGAGGAGTTGGAAGCTCACATTGATGAAAGCTTAACCGCGAATACAAGTATGCGGAAGAGATCGCCGATCTCAAGGAAGCTCTTGAAGAAGAACAAACAAGCAAGACTCTTGAGGAAACTTTTGCTCTCGAACTTTCTAGAGTAAAGGGATCCCATGATAGATCTCTTAAAGTGGCTAATGATTTCAAAATAACAAATGGTAAGCTTATAGATGCACATGCCAAACTCCTTGAGGATTTTGAGCACCTAGATAATGGCTCTAGGGTCACTAAGGGTGAGCTCATCAAACTCACCGAGTCTCATGCGCAACTTAAAGCTTCTCACTCTAAAGAGCTTGCCAAGTTACTTTCTCCTATTGTCATAAATAATGATGCTTGTGCTACTAACTCTATCTCTTGTGAAGCATCCATATTAACGGAGAATGTTGAGCTAAGGGCTCAACTTGCATTGCTATCTAGCAAATATGGGAAATTGGAAGAAAGCCATGAAAAGCTCTCGAGCTCTCATGAGGATCTTCTAGTCTCCTATGATAAGCTAAAGTTAGCTCATGAGGCTATTATTACAAAGGTAAATCTTGTGAGCCTCATGT
Organism: Poa pratensis; assembly: GCA_947311845.1. Classification (NCBI taxonomy): domain Eukaryota; kingdom Viridiplantae; phylum Streptophyta; class Magnoliopsida; order Poales; family Poaceae; genus Poa; species Poa pratensis. The sequence goes on along the minus strand of CAMZMU010000041.1, from coordinate 132,715,327 downwards.
GGACAATGGCACAACTTCTACTCAAATGCTTTATTGCCATGTGCTAGTCCTAGTAATTCATCCACTCATAATATTGCTACATCTTGTGATGAATTACTTTCCATGCCTTTTGCTCTAACAATGAAGCTTCTACTTCCTCTAGTGTTTTTGTTGATACTAACCATGTAGAGGAATTAAAAGAGCTCAAGGCCCAAGTCACTTCTTTGAAGAAAGACTTGGAAAAGCGTCATGATGGGAAGCCCACACTTGACAACATGTTGAGTGTGCAAAGACGCCCCAATGACAAGAGTGGACTTGGATTCAACTCCAATAGTAAGAACAAGTCCAAGTATAACAAGAAAAAGAAGGGCCAAGAACAAGTCAAGAATTCGGCCAAGATCACTTGCTTCAAGTGCAAAGTTGAAGGGCACCATGTTAGATCTTGCCCTTTGAAGAAGAAATCTCTTAGCAAGAAGCAACAAGGGAAGAGCCTCAAGTTCAAACTCAAGTTCATCAAGATGAAGAACGGTCCCTTCCCAAGAAGAACCATGGCATGCCTCCTCATGATGAAGCTTCAACTAAGAAGAAAGGAGGAAGCAAATGTTGCTACATATGTCGTGAGAAGGGTCATTTTGCTTCTTCATGCACTAGTGGTAACTTATCCAACCCCATAATAATTGATAATGCTTATTCTATTAGGAAGGATAAGTTGGCAATGTGTTTGCCAAATATGTTGGTACTCAAAGTGGTGTCAAGAAAAGACCATTTGGGTTGCCAAGCCTATTGTGACTAACCTCTTAGGACCCAACTTGGTTGGGGACCAACAAGTTAAAACTTGATCAATAGGTGTTGGTGGAGGGCATTGGAGACTTGGCTACATCATGAAGAATTAAGGGATCTTCATCAATTATATTCTCTCAAGCCAAGTCATTTGGATTATATTGTTCTATCTCATATCCAATGTTCCTCCTTGCGGTAACTTGTGTTTAAATCATACATACATTGAAAGTTGCTTGCACCCTTGCATGTGTTTGGTTTTGTACCTTGCTAGTGTTTGTATGTGTTGTGCTCTCTACTTACTTATCTTGAGAATCAAGTATGTGTATGTTGGTTTGCACACCATGTATGTGTGAGTTTGTGTTGAGCCTTTATATCAACTTGCTTATATCTTAATTGGCTCTTTTGAGAGATTAATGGACTATCCCATTTTGGGGGAGTGATATGCTTGCACTTCACAATCCTAAAAATGTACATACATGAGGAATACCACTTAGTTGATATATCAATTTATCTAGTCTCTATGTGGTATGTCATGCTCATGAGAAATTCAAATTCTATAATGTCCATTAATTATCTCTAGTTGGTTTTATTTGCCTCTTGTGGAGAATAAATGGATTATCACATTATGGGGGAGTAATAAGCTATGTGCATATTACAAACCTAGACAATGTGAACATGTGAGGTATTGCCACCTAGAATTGATATTGTTAATTATCTTATTCCTATGTGGCATGTTTCTCAAACAAGTTCCCATTTGCTTAAATGTTTTTACTTACTCACACTTTGGATCTTGTTTGTGATGAATGTTCTTGGTAAGGTTTTCCTCTAATATGTTCTCATATATCTCTTTGGGAAACCGATTGCTTCAAAGCACTCTTTGTAGTTGCTTTGCATTATCGCGTGAATATTTGAAGCTATCAAGAACATTTATCTACATAAGCATCGCGCTTAAATCTTATCCTTCACCATGTGCTTATTGTTGTGAAGATGATCTTGAATATCAATCCAATACACCACTAAGAAATTTCTACATATACTCCTTGTCCATGACAATGATACATAATTGTGGTGAAATTTGTAGATCATCTTCATATTGGCTCTTGATTTTATTGCCTTATTTCTTGCCAAAAATTAATGTGTTTTAACTCCTTGTCTTCCTTACCTCTTGTGGATCATTTTGCTTTACTCAAACTTTCCTAGTGTTTTATTTGGTGTAGGAGAGGCATTGATCCCATCATTGTGCACCTTGCATTCAAAGGCTACTTATAGATAATGCACTATTCTTGGGTGAGCTATCCTATATTGAGTACAACTTATATTTTCATTAGTATTGGATCTTATTGCTTTTTCTTGATATATGACTAGTGTTTGAATAGATATTTGAGAGCGATGATTCCATGTGTGTGCATTGTGTATTCAAATACAAGATCATAAATAATGCACTTTTGTTGGGAGAGCTATCATGTATCTTTTAAACACTATTTATATTCTATTGTATTTGATCCTTTCCATTGGTCTTTGATCCCGATGACATGTCTCATGGAAGACAAACCTTTTCGGCTTGGTACTTTGTGCCATCATGAAAAGTGTAGAGGGTGTGGTTTATTTGTTGGAACCCGCTCTTTCTTTTTGAGAGTTTGTCCCAATTGGCATCTCTCTTTGGGAGTGGGTTATATCATTCGTTGATTAACATCTCTCTCTCTTTTGGTATCTCTTTTGGAAATTTGATATCTAGTCCTTTTATTATTGATTAATTGGTATCTTATTTTCTTTTTGATATCTTTGTCCAATTGGTATCTTTCAATCATGTGTTGGTTTGTTTTAGTTTCAATTGGCTTCTCTAAATCAATTTTTGATTTGGATCTTTGATATAATTTGGACCTCTTTGATTTCTTGATATTTGTCCAAATTGTATCTCCTTTGGTTATTAAAGTTAATAGGCATGCATATCTACTACATGTTTATTTTATGGCATGCTTTCCTTCTTTGTGCCAATATATAGGTGAAACTCCACGGAATCCTAAATCGGCTAAGATGTGCATGAAATTCAATTTCATATCTATATGCACATATTTATGTGGAGTTCCTTCTATGTATTGTAGTTTGACTAACTACTTGGACCCAATTAGTTTGGGAACAATTTTACTTGAATGTGTTTTAGGTACATGGAGATGCATTGGATGCTTGTCTCATTTACAATGAAAGTGTCTTCACCACATGCTTATTGGAGCCAAGCTAGGATGGTTGATAAATTCTTATCTACTACATCAACCCCATGCCATCTCGGTAACAAGTATCCACCCTCATGCATACTTTTATAGCATTCAACCTTGTGTAGGTTTCATCATGGCATGAAAAGTATTTATTTGCTTTTGTTGTAGCTATTGCAAATTCTATGTAGCTCTTATGATACTTGTTGCTTTCCTCAACGCATCCCAACTATCTCCTTTTCCCTTAGTGATATTTGTGATGCTTGTGTTGAGGTTGAATTTGAAGTTCATTATTATACAATATGAGAATATTGAGCTATGGGCTATGATCCTAAACAAACATCATATGTGTATATTTTATGACTTCCCTTTGGATATCGTGTTTCTTTTCCTTAGTAACTAATTTTTGTGTACATGTTTCTTTGTGGATATATCTCATGATTGTTGTACACTTAGAAACTTATATACATGAGAGAAATTACATCTTTACTCGATATCCTAATTCTTCGGTGTCACCTCTTTTACTCCTTTTTGATTCTTTGGCGTGACTCCGAAAAGAATTTGATTTATGAGTGCATATCCTATTTTATCACATCTTGGTGCTCTCATCTTGGTGAATATCCTTGATCTTGCTTGTCTTACAAGCCAATAATCTTCACCATGGGATATGTCACAAGCTTTGTTTTTCATTTGCATCTTATTGAGCTTGTGAATTCATTTGTTTTTGTGTTTTAGAGGATACCGGAGGAGTGAGGATTCCATGTTTGTACACCTTGTATTCAAATACAATAATTCTAAATTGTGTACAAATATTGGGGAGCTCCTCTATTTTCTTTAAAACACTCTTTTGCTCAAATCATAATATCTTGTGTTTATTTGGTTAGTTGGATCTTTTTGATTGCTTACTTTTTATTTGGAGAATTGTAAAAAGTTTTCCATATCATTCTTTTGCAATCTTTGGATCCTCAATATAGTTTGTGCTCTCTCCAACTATTCGTCATTGGATATGTGTATTTGATTTCACTCATATTTTGAGAAATGCACACGTTATGGGGGAGCTCATACTATATTGACCTTCTAAGATTTTTCGCCCATTTTGGAAATGGATGCCAATGGGGGAGAAGTTTTATAGGGTTTAAGGGAATTTGGTTTATGCTTTTGTTTTGGTCATAAGCATTTACCTTTCATGCTCATGCATCCATGCTTGTTGATTTGCATGGTTGCTTAATTCATTATATAAACCCTTGTAAAAGAGATTGTCATCAATTACCAAAATGGGGGAGATTGAAAGGGCATGGCGCCCCCATGTGTGGTTTTGGTAATTAATGACAATCCCTATGGACTAATGGTTGCATTGAGTTATACTTGTAGTGTTTGTCCATAGACCATGCTTGAACTCCATATGTTGGATTCAAGGTTGATGCCATGAAATATTGATATAATAAGTATTTGGCATCAAGATCATCGAGGTGTATGGATATATACTTGATATGATCAAGAAGAAGAGTATGTGATGACCAAGTTATTATTCGAGGAGTTATCCGATGATTGGTCATATGTGAGTTGAGCATATTGCAAGTATGTCTTGAAGAAAAGGATTAGTGATCATTCATGGTTATCTTCAAGACATCATCTATTGAAAAGAGAAGAAAAGATACAAGGTTGATCAAGATTTTGATCAACACACAAAGCTACAGATGTACCAAGTGGGATCATGTATCTCTTGGTATGGTAAGCAATTGTCCATATAGCTTTGTGAACTAACCCATGATATGTGTGTGGCATTTTATGTATGGTTAGGTATCTTTCATGGGCTTGCATCAAATGAAGATTTCATATAGCCCATGAAGGATGACGTCAAGTGGTGATCGTCATCAAGCTTGAGTCATGCAAGTTCAAAGAAGTATCTCGAAGATATCATATGCTTGAAGCTTGCCACCCATTTGGAGATAATGGTCATGTGAAGATATGCCGATAAGAGGCTCTCCCATAGTGGTGTATGGGGGGGAATATGTGGATCTTCACCAAGCGAAGCGCAATCAAGAAAGGTGGTCCACTTGAAGAGATCAAATCATCATCATCTAGCTCAAGTGGAATGCGCAAGGCAAAGGTATGATAGGGTTTCTATTTTACCGGTCTCGTGGTAGTTGGGAGACCGGATTATAGGATAGATACCGTACTATCAAGAGGGGCTCTCATTGAGCTTTAGCGTATCAGTTGGAGAGAGCTCAAACCTTTGCATACTTGCCTTCTTCATATTTCTTGGTTCTTATTTGGCTTATCTCTTTATGAGGGTTTGGAGCATGTTGTGACTTCATAACAAGCTCAAGTTCACCGAAAACGGATTTCGTATGAAAAACTTGTTGCGTTGTCGGTTTTGGAGTTTCTCCCGGTTCATCTTCTATAGAGAGGTTTCACCTTTCTACATTTGGTTTTATACTCCCTTGTTGTACTATGATGTTTTCCTGCATCATCTTGTCGTGCTCGTTGCGGTGATTCCAACGAGCCCAAGAACATCGAAAACGGAGTTTGTATGTAAAAGATATCACGTTTTCCGTATGTATGTTTCTGGAATTCCGAACCACTCGGAAAATTCCGGATGGATTCCGAGAGGGTCGGAATTCCGAACGCATTCCGGACCGATTCCGGGTTTTGGCTGTTTCGGTACTGGATCCGTCCGGAATCAAGTAAGTAGAAATCCGAAAATTTCCGGACGGTCCGGAATTCCGGGTGAAAAACAGATCCATTCCGGACGGCACGAAAACTGCATAACGGTTGGATTTTTGGGACTATAAAATGGGGTCTTCTTCCCCAACGGTTCCCTAACTCTTGAGCACGGTTTTGCCCCCCATAGTTGACCCTTTGAAGCTTTGCTACCTCTCTATTCCTCCATGATTCTTGCTTCCAATTAGAGGGAAAAGAGAGAGGAGATCTAGATCTACCATTCCACTAATCAATCTCTCCTCTAAGTGAGGGGAAGCTTTTTGGATCTAGATCTTGGAGAATTTGGTGTTCTTCTTTGTTCTTCCTCTCTTCTCCCCCCAATAGCATTAGTTGCTTTGGTGGGATTTGAGAGTGAAGGATTTTGAGCACTTCTTCTGTTCTTGCCCATTGCATCGGTTGCATCGGTTTGAGTTCTCCACGGTGATACGTGGAAATCGAAGTTGAGAAGCTTGTTACTCTTGGGTACTTGGGGTGCCCTAGAGCTTGTCCTCTTGGGTACTTGGAGTGCCCTAGACGGTCCTTGTTGATCTCGGAGTTTTGGTGGCTCGCGGGATAGTTGGGAGCCTCCAATTAAGTTGTGGAGTCGCGCCCCAACCTTGTGATTCTTGTGGCTTTGGGAGCCGCGGGAATTCGGTGAGAGCCTCTAATTAAGTTGTGGAGTGTGCCTCATCCTTGTACGGGTTTGGTGACCACCCTCAAGTGTCCCATAGTGGATCGTGGCACTCCGCATTGGTGGAGGCACGAAGGAGATTACGGTGTGCCATTTGACGGCTATTCGGGGATCACTTTGTGACTCCGCACCGCTCCAACGGAGACTAGCTTCCATTGGGAAGTGAACTTCGGGATAAATCATCGTCTCCAAGTGCCTCGGTATTTCTATACCCGAGCTTCTTACTTATGCAATTTACTTGGTGATAGCCATCGAGCTTGAAGTAATATATCTTGCTATCACTTAGTTGCTTATCTTGCATAGCATAAGTTGTTGGTGCATATAGATAAACCTAGCTTGTTTAGGTTTCGTGCTTGATAAATTAAACGCTAGTTTTATTCCGCATTTATTCAAGCCTAAACCGTAAAGAATTTTAAATCGCCTATTCACCCCCCCCCCCCCCCTGGGCGACATCCGTGTCCTTTCACATTCCTACTCACGGAAAGTTTTACAATACACAATTCACTGCTTTTGATGGGCCAACACATTCAAGGCATGTTTCATCATTTTCTTCCTCGTGTGCCATGATCTTGTGATTCGCACCACCACTAAATTTTTGACCTTACCCGTTCACCTCCTTTTTGTCGTGTAAGGGACAAATGCCAAGTTGTGTCCCAAAAGATGCATCTATTAATCTTTTTTTTCTCCGTTGTTCTCTTGTTTATAGCATTGACTCCACCACCATCATGTATGTGTCCAGCGGCGGGCCCAGGATTTAAACAGTGGGTATTCAAAAGATGAAGGCTAAAGTTTTTTTGATAGCCTAAAACCTTATTTTGGCTGGAATTTCAGATTTAGCTCATGGGATTGGAGGAGAGATGTGAGTCGTGTAGGAGTAGAGAGATAACTAGTTCTATATGGGGCTGGATGGTTGAATAGAGCATCATTTTGTGTCTTTTCCATGTTGTTTCATACTCGTACATAGCCTCTGCTATATGTAAACTATTATTTTGGGAAAACAATAGGTATTCAGTTGAATACCCTTGACTTGAGCTAGGCCCGCCCCTGTATGTGTCAGAGTCATGTGTGAAATCCTGAAATTCAAAGAGGAGGATTCTCTCCTGGCGAGGAGGATGGTCGTCCCTGAAAAAAAGAGGAAATTCCCGTAGATTACAAATCTTCAGTGTTTTTCTCTTGAGCCATGTGATAGCAAATCATCTATTGGATTGGTCTTAATCCCACAAGTTTTATTCTATTCGTATAATCGTGTATACTTTGGGAAACTACAATGTGCGGTAAATTTATACGAATAGAAAAATCATGGGTCTGATATGGAATATATATATATGCTCCAAAAAGATCCGATTTCTTGAAATTTACTCATTGTTTCCCGGGGAAAAGACAAAAGATGTGGAGAAACAGCAACAGGATAGTCAAAATACCTTGGGTGCAATCTTTTCGCATGCATTTTTTGCGTAATCACACAGCAACAGTGCAACGCGCAAGTAGCCAAGTACCATGCATGCGAAGGCGCGTAGCCAGCTGCTAGTGCATCAAGCGGCAAAAGCATACTAAGATAACATCCTTCATTTCAAGATGCCAAATGATTAACAATTCGCCCCGCGCCCCTCACGTGTGCATGCTTGGACTGACCCAGTGATCTTGGCCATAAATGCATGTTTATGTATAGCAAGGAAGCTACTTTACTTACCCAAGCGAACAAAGTATATATAACATCGAGAATCCCTTGGAAAAACAACAGAACTTATGACGAAACAACTGAAGATTCTACTAATTAACAGGAGCCGTTGACGTTGGCCCCCTGACGTAAGCACGAGGCTTGGACCCGATCTTCACGAAGCTTACGTCATGCATCATCGTCTCCGCCGATTGCTGTAACCCAATACTCGCTTTGTCGAACAAGTCTCATCGCCATTTCCCACGAGTACACACGTGTAGGGTCCGTCCAGTGTATGTGCTAGCTTGGCTAGTTGCTTGCTACTAGCTCTCGGCCGATCGTGTATATATACGCGCGCCCTGCATTGCCTGGTTCATCCCATCCCTCTCCACTATCACGATCCACAAGCTAGACCACCCTGCTCATCGATCCCTAGCTACGCAAAGAACTACACATATATAGGTCCCAAGAGAGATCAACGACAAGAATTAATTAGCTACAGTTTAAGGTATATATGGCGCCCTTGCTCAAGCTTCTGTGCACCTTCGTCGTGGTAATCCTTATGCTCATGTCGGCGGGATATTCTGTGGCGGCGAGGCCGATGGTACTCCACGGCGCAGACACGGAGGCGTCGTCGCTCGGCCGACGTGGTGGCCGGCGGCTGGCGGTGTCGCCGCCATGGTCCACGACGAGGAGGGCTGCTGAGGTGTCGAAAAACACCGCAGGACCTTCCGGCACTTCGCACGACCCTAACAACCACCATTGATCGTCGATCTCGATCGATTGGCCGGCTACTCTCTGGAGTGGCTCTCGATCATCGATCGGCTCAACAATTATTTGCGTGAACAAGTATATTGAGCCAGCGCAATTACTATTTGGTTAGCTTTATGTAAGATCACACGTGCGTGCATGGGCATGCATGTTCGTGTATACGTGCGTGCAGTGAGATTTTGCAGCACACGTATATCGGTATACTATTACACGCAAGCATGTTTCAGTGCTTTGTACGGTTTGAAATTGGTTTGCAACATGAACTTTACTTGAGTTCACTTAGCATGCATTATGTAATATTGCTAGCAAATTAAGCTTTCCACGAGTGCTTGTTATATCTACACAATAGTTTGACCAAGTGTATTTGTTGCATGAAGCAAATGAATCAGCACGCCGTGCTCAGTGCTCTCCTCGATGTATATGGAGAATTGGAGATACTACAAACATGTTTTATAAAGAACACGAACAAGGACTGTTGTCTTCTATATTAATTACGGAGGAGATTGTCACCCCACAGAGTTTTACAAGAGAGAGATCACAGTCGATCATCTCAAATTCCAGTACAAACAAGTCATTGTTATTTTATGTATGATGGTCCTGAAAATGCTCAAGCCACCCCTCATTGCGAGACCAGGACACGCCAATCGACGGAGGTGGCCTATGAAATTGACACATAACTTGAAGAAATATCAACTATCACCGTTCGATCATGTTGCCCTCTTTCTGAGATTGATATGAATACATTGGTTAGAACCCCCATTCCCATCCACCGATCAATGGGGATATATTGCGTAGGAAACATGGTCTGCACACCTTTAACTCTCATATTTTGAGTGATAAGATGGGCCATTACATACGGAAATACATCTCCAACTGAGATAGATTCAGCACCGCTCTTTTTTGTAGATATAAATTTAGTGTTTTGGGATTGATGCACCACTCTTTTTGTAGATATATATTTGGTGTTTATGGATCGATCGATAAACTTCTGATGAATTCTGTGAATAATAACCTATGCATGGCCCTGAGGGTATATGGGAGATCATTGCGCAAAACTGCTTTGGGGCTACCAGTAAAAAAATACCGTGGTTGGCGAAAATTATAGGTCGAATATTGGCCGGAGGAAATTCTCAAATGAAATATGGAATTTCAAACTCAGCAACGCTTAAATATTTCAACTCCGAATTTGGAAGGAGGGGAATCGTAAGTTCAGGAAATTTTGGGTGAGGAGACATCGGGAAAAAACATACTAGGTTTAGGTGGGACTAATCACCTAGCCCAAACTCAAACGGTCTTGATTCTTTTTGCTGGGAATCCCAGTTGTCGGCCGGTAACCACAATATTTCACTCGGTAACCATATTCCCAGGTGCTCTTATGCAAGGAAGTCGGGTACCTTTTCCATGGCAGTCCATCGAGAATCTCCACCATTGATAAGAAGACATAGCCCTACAACGACCGGTGAGCTCAATCAATCAACGACCGGTGAGCCCGGGCGGAAGGCATGCAAGGCGCATGCGAGTAATTAAGTTGTGTTTTATGTCTGTGTTCTTGCTTCCGTTTTCCTTTTCATTATCCTCGTGTATGCCGTTTGGCCTTGTACATTTTTTATCTCTTCTACTCCATCGTTACAAAATAATTGAAACTCTAGATTTGTCCTAAGAAGTTTGACTGCGTTTATAGAAAATATGCTAATATCTACAACGTTACATCTAAAAAGAACGAAAATATATTTTATGATGGATCTAATGAAACTATAGCTTAACATAGGACAAACTAAAAACTTTAATTATTTTGGGACGGATGGAGTAAATGAAAATGCTGCGACGTTCACCAAAAAGAAAAAGGAAAAAACCTGTCCTATGGGTTAAGAAAGAGCAGACGGAAAACGCAATCTCAACAGTGCATACTGGTTGAGCTTATGATCAATCGTGGCTTTGTTTCTAGTCCAAATGGCCGGCCGGTTATAGCCGACATCGATCGCTGTGATAGGGACGTGATCACGGCCACCCTGAGATCGACGTGACCCTTGACGAGATCGATTGGGTCCAAGTCTCGCCAGCATGTTCCAACGGCTTTGGTTCGGATCTTCTGTTATTTCATCATGAGTTCCATTCCAGTAAAGCTTGTTAATTTGACCCTTCTGTTCTGCAGCAATTAAAACTTTAGAAGTAACAGGTGCGAGCTGGTATATGTATGCCGTGTGCAGTGCAGCAGGCTGGCAACTTCTCGTAGGCTACTCTCGTCTTCAGGAGATACTTCATGCTTTGTTTCATCGGCTAGTTAAACTGTCAAAGTAGCTTTCCTTTGCTAGATGTAGACATGTGTGACCACAATCACTCACTTAGTCCATGCACTTTTTTGCTAACTAAGGCATGCAAATCACACATTAAGCCACGACCTGAAGACGTGTGGATTTAGTCAAAAGGTAAAGTTTATTAAATTTGATCAAACATGTACAAGAAAATATCAATATCAATAACATTGAATAAATACACTGCAAAATATATTTTACTGTGGCTTCATCAATATTGATCTGGTCTTATACATGCTCATATTTTTTTAATAAAATTGTCAAACGTAAAGGAGTTGAATTTTCACTAAATTTATTCATCTTTGCTTTCGACTAAACTTACACATCAAGTTTAAAAGAATTAACTTTTGATTTTATACGTCTTACTATTGGTAACCTGTACTGATCGATTTGAGTCTAAATATACCACGGGTGTAGCGTAGCGACGAACCCAGCTCGCTCAATAGCACTGGCATGGACCTCCAGCTAAGCGAACAAAACAACTTCATGATGCTACTCCTCCGAGCAAGAGCCATCTTTTGGACCAGAAACCAGAGCACCCTTGTGTTCACGCAATCCAACAAAGGCGTTCACGAACATTAAACAGCACAATAACGAAAACAAGTCCAGCTTTAAAAGAACAAGGAATTGTGACAAACTCAATAAAAAAGGCATTTCTGGCTTTCGGCTCCATTCAATTTAATCCAGAATATGCAACATATAGTAGTTCCTCGCTTAAAATACAATTGGCTAAACGAACCAGCTTTGTACAAAAAGAAAGAAACGTTAACCATTCAGATCTACTACCATCTAACCGAAAGAAAAGAAAGTTCACACAAGCGTCACCTAGGCTGAAAGATTCCAGCCACACTTCCAGACAAAAGCAAGAAAAGAAGTTATTCACAAGAAACGGGTATGTAATACTAATACGCTTTGGGACACTACAGCTTCCGTGAAACCATCAACCAACTACTGGAAAGCTTAACAAATCTTCTGATTTTCCATCATACTATACAAATTCTCAGAACTTTACGTGTCATCAACCTGAGAATGGAACACAAAGCTTGGAAATGTAGTGGTGATGTCCCTGCAAGAGTAGACGTGATTAGTGATTATAGAGTAGGGGAATAACCGAATAACAGCGTATGCAATGGAAAATGTTAAAGGTGCAAACTGGATTGAGGCAATGTAATTACTCTCCAGTTTCCAATATACCATTTAAATGATCATTTCTCATTTGGCAATACAAGTCAGAGATGGTTGGTACTATTATTCATTCAAGAGCAACCTCTGAACCCCAAGGATTTCAATCAAGTCAACCAGAATAAACTAATGAAAAGTAGCAAGGCAATTCAACATCGACAAACAAGTTATCATATCTCACTTGAGGTATTGGAGTGTCATGTTCTTCAGTAAAGAGGGATGCCTGAGAACTAGATTGCGCCACTCTTCTTTGTCAATTTTCCCATCATGTTTTGTGTCCGCCTCCTCAAAAGTCTTGTAAAAAGAGGGAAATAATTTTAATAAAAAACAGTGCAATGTGCCAAGGTAGCATTCATTCAACAATCACTGATATAAAGCCATATGAAGCGATATTCTGAAAAATCACTATAATAACAAACTATGGAACTATGACTAAAGTTTGGATCATGGCCAAAATTCTGGTCTTTGTTTTGGATGGTTGCCAACTTTTTGTCATGCCAATACCCCTTTGCCCACTCTAGTTCTCTTATCTTGCCAATGTTGGCCAACTCATGGGCAAGCAAAGCATGACCAAAATGTTGGCTTGCCAAATATTTGGTACGAAACCTTGGGCTAAAACCAGACCATACCCTGACGTTCATTACTAAACCAACAGCAGAAGTGAAATAGATAGTATTGACAGCTGTACGCATAGGCACATAGCCCATTTGCAAACCTCCATTTCTCTAGATAATTAGAACAAATACTGTACATAAAATGTGCCAGTTTAAAATTTATACTGTATATATGAACCTCTCTAATTCAATCAATCAAGGGCCAGATATGACCTCAGATTAGCATAACCTTGTGCTCCGAACAGAAAAGGGAAATGATATTCAACATCTTGAACAGAAAGAGTCTATATGGAATAGTGCACAGACATACTAGCATGGGAAAACTAAGCAATTCAACCGGACCTTATCAATGATGCTCTCGATGACTTCATCTGAAAGATTCATTCCTGATTCAGCAAGTGTAGCAACAACCATTTGCTTAACCTTATAACCGAATAAGAAAACCATTAGAATTTAGATGGGAAAAAGATAGAAGATCAGGAAAGTTCTGCACAAAGAAGCCCATATGGTATCCCGGAAAAAATGTTTGACTTGAAGAAAGGTATTCCTGCTCATACGTGGGCAAAATAATTACCTGGGTTCTAACTAATAGATCTACTTGTAGACAAAGAAAGAGATACACAAATCAGTGCTTCTTAATAAGTTAATATCAAGTTGAACATAAGTCAGGACGAAATACACAGAATCCAAATGTTGGAGTATCCTAACTAGGGTTCCAGGAAGTGGTGCAAGGAATGGATCCAAAAAAATAGAACATACAAAAATATAGAAATGGGGGTGGGGGTCTATTCAGTTAACAGGATAACATTTTTGGAAACTAGCTGAGATAAATGGTTTTACTGATCCTAATCAAACATCACATATTACATCCTGATTAGCAAAGTACCTCTTGTCTTTCAATGAAACCTTGTTGCTTCAAATCATATAGCTGGAAAGAAACTGCATGGATTATAGAGCAGGCTATGTAAGTTTTTTTGTCCACATACAACAATAAAAAGAAAGGCTTAAGTATATGTACGGGAAAAAAGAAAATATCATGAAATTGGATCATTTCATATCCCAGTGCACTAAGAAAGAAAAAATAACAAAAAAGGTAGCACCAATGGAGTTTATATAAATATTTCTCATGTAGAACCAATGGACTCAAAAAAAGGAAATTACAAAAAGTGACCCGTGAAGTATGGACCAGTAGTCTTTTGTTTGTTGCGTTTTAGGCCTATATCCATTCAGATCAGCAAAATAAATAAAGACATTTCACAGGATCATATAAACATGAAGGCTGACTTAATGTGGTTTGCTCAAAATGCATATTGATGGCGTTTGAGTGCATTATACATGCCTAGATATTGCAGTGATAAAGGCATGCACTTCCCTCTATATTTAATTTGTTCATTAAGGTACATGAAAATACATTTAATGCAATTAGCATGTTGGTTCTAAGATGTAATGGAAATTCTAAGAACTTTGAAGTAGCATTTGCGACACATTAACATGCTTAATTCTGTGAAGTATTCATTATTCATTTATACTCCCTCCGTCCGGAAATACTTGTCACGGATTTGTCTAAATACAAATGTATTAGGCATATTTTAGTGTGTGAATATATCCGAATTTAAGAGAAGGTTGTCCAACACCGTCTAAGATGGTTTGGTCATATAGAACGTAGGCCTCCGAAGCGCCATTGCATACCGGACGGATAAAGCGGGATGAGAATGTTAAGAGGGATCGTGGTAGGCCAAACTTGACATGGGAGGAGTCTGTTAAGAAAGATCTGAAGGATTGGAATATCATCAAAGAACTAGCCATGGATAGGGCTGCGTGGAAGTTAGCTATCCATGTGCCAGAACCATGATCTGGTTTCGAGATCTTATGGGTTTCAACTCTAGCCTACCCCAACTTGTTTGGGAAAAAAAGCTTTGTTGTTGTTGTTGTTGTTGTTGAATATATCCGAATTTAGACAAATCTAAGTCAAATATTTCCAGACGGAGGGAGTACATATTACCATACATGTAACTGTGTAATTTTCAGAGAACACTTTTTTTACTGATCTATTACCTTTACTTAACAATAAACTAACAGTGCAAATGCCCAAAAAATATGAACTTACAGTCAATTTTCTCTTCAGGAGGGCACTTGGATGAAATACTGATAGTGCACGGGCAAATTCTTCAAATCCAAGAATTCCATTGTGTTTTGTGTCAAATAAATCAAAGACCTGCAAGAACAGGGAAAATGTTGAGGAAAATACATTATTATGTTAAGAGAAATCATATTGTGTATGAAGTATCAATATCATTCCAACTTCACTGTTTCACCTATGAACACTACATTTATTTAGTAAAAAGGTAAGTAATATAGGCATATAAATGGTTATTGCAAACCCTGACTGGAGGGTGTATACACGCAGTTTTTATAAAGATTTGTCATTGGAAACTGTTAGCATGCCGAATCCGATGATGTTAGTATATATGATCACGACTTTCACCCATGGTTTTTGAGTCGCTGTATAGTCGCCGACTATACAGCGAGTCGTTCTGGAGTGGATGAGTCGCACTAGCGACTTGACTCACGGAGCAAGTCGCGCCACGTCACTGGCTCGACGGCGATTTCCTGCGACTATACAGCGACTTTTGCCTGAGGATTTCAGCGACTTACGCGGAGCAGGGACACGGGAGGAGGAGGTGCTGGCGGCGACGGACAGTGGCCGGAGGTCGACGCACGGGCTCGGGGCAGAGCTTGGCGATGGCGCGGCTCATGGAGCTCGAGGATGGAGCGGGGATGGCGAGGCAGCGCCGGGGTGACACCGGGGAGGGGAGGAGCAGCAGCGGAGAGGGAGAGAGGGAGAGAGGCGGCGGCGCGGGGAGAGGGAGAGAGGGAGAGAGGCGGCGGTGCGGGGAGAAGGAAGTGGCGGCTGCGGCTGCAGCTGGGAGGGAAAGGACTCTGCGGCTGCGACTGACCTAATATGCATACCTCTGATGGGCCGTTCGGATGGGCTTTGGCCCAAAAACACTAGCTGGGCAGGTATGGCCTCTTTGGGTTCTTTAATTGCACAATATAGCCCTGCTGCTGCGCAATACAATCTAAAAAAACCTACAGTTTGCCCTGGCGACTCGGGGCGATTAATCACGGCAAGTCACCGAGTCAAGTCAGTAAGTCACGAGTCTCAGCCTCGGCGACTCGACTCGACTCGGCGACTCAAAAACCATGCTTTCACCAAACAGATAATGTTGCTTTCGGTTCTAGGCTAGCTAACGATATCTAGGCATGCAAATACTTGCTTTCAAGTCATGACAACAGCACAAAAGAGAGGCTGCCAAATATTGTACCTAACCTAATTACATGATAACCTAAGCTTTGAATATATTCAGAACCTTAATTGGTATAGTCGTATTAACCACCCAAACACACAACCTTCTGTTAAGTACTCTCCAGGGAGGGTATACAAAACCAAACTAGCAGCTTACAGGAATTAGCCAAAATAGTATAGGACCTCGTCCGTTCATACAAGCAAAAGCGATGATTTCCGGATAAATGAATCGATAGTAGTTAAATAATACATGTCTCCAAAACCTGTGCTATTCTAATAATTAGGTACACATATGTATATGACATTTCACATGTATTGCTCATGATTCCTACAGAATGTTGCACATTGTTCTTTATCAACAAGGTCCCAATAATATGCCGAACAAGAGAGTTAGAGACTCCATAGTAATGCCACTAGAATACCGAAATAAGACACAACGCGGAATTTTCGTTGAACAATACAAATAGCAAACTCGTGTACACACAAGTAATGTACTAATGTGGACTTACACGATCAGCAAACAAACTTTCCTTCTTATTGGTCTTAAAAAGCGCCAACTGAAACTCCTCCTGCACCATGTGAACCGCACAAGCATCACAACACAGGTCAATAGGTCATGTATCATTCACCATGACCATATAGACACATCTACCAAAAGACAGCACTACTTTACTTAATTTTAACGAAAAGAGTTCCACTAACCTTGTTAATGAGCCCGTCGTCTATGACAGCACTGCTGATCTTCTTGAACAGCTCGTACAGAGCTTCGATCTCACTAACGCTAACTGCAAGCAAAAAGGCAGACCACCCAATGCCGTGGTAATTACATTACACGATCACAGGACAAACAGAAGACAATTAATTGATGCTAGGACTTTCAGGACGACTTTTCTTTAGGACGCTGATAGATCACAGGACAAACAGAAGACAATTGATTGATGCTAGGACTAGCAGGACGACTTTTCTTAAGACGCTGATAGCAAGAGAATTATTAGTAGCGTGGAGTGGACATACACACGGTCTCCCTGGCGAGGAGTTGGGGATCTTCTAGGCCCCTGGGCTGCTTGAGGTCGATTTCGCAGCAGCTGAGGAGCACGCCGCATATCCCCTCCAGGCACTGCAACATGGTGGTGCCGCTAAGCGCCACAACCATGAACCGCCGCTCGTGTCTCCAGGTGGGCGCCGCAATCCGCGGGGCTAGCAGCAAACCAGTGCCCCCGCGGATGGACGAACGAGACGAGTGGGCACACGGGATCGGCGTGGCTGGAGGGATGGCGGCCGCCGCGCGATTCGACGGCCAGGGTTTCCGGTGCGGCGAGGAGCGGAGGTGGGGGAGGGGGATGGGATCGCCGCCGTAGCCGTCGGGTCGGTTCCGGTTGTTACTGCCGTCGATGCCGCCGCCGCCGCCTAGTCGTCGGCCGGTTGTACGATTGGGATCGTCTGGTGAACGGATTGGATTGACGAGGGATTTGTTTCGTTTCTTTTTCTTTTTAGCGTGCGCGTACTGTTTCCCTTGTTGCGTTGGAACTTTGATGAATTTCGTGATCTCCATCTCCACTACTAATAAACAAGCGAAGTTGAGTTAGGCTACAGCCACCCCGCGTTGTATACACAGCCAAATTGTCACCGCCAGATTAGTCCCGCTTATCTAAATCTAAGCGTCAGGATTAATCTAATCAATGCTCTATGTGCAATTAGCAATTTGCACAGGCGGACCACGCTCCGCACGGACGAAAAGTTCCGCAGCCTCCACACATTGAAAAAAAACTAACGAACTAGAACACCACGATCTGCGTCCTCGCCGTTTTCGCCGCCGCCTCCACGCGTGCCTGCTCTTGCCCCATCCGTCGCCCATCCTTGCCTTGCGCCAGCACCTCCTCGCCACGCGTGGCTTGCTCTGCTGCCTCGCGCCGCCGCCTCCTCGAGGACAGATGCAGAGTCGTACGTATGGCGGCGAGACGGTGAGGGAAACACCGTCGGCTCCATGACCTCCCCTCTACGATTTCTGGATTCAGTAAGTGCAGCAGGGACAACTCCATGACCTCCCCTCCACAGATTTGAAATCTGGATGGGGAGCAGGGACAAGCAGATCGGTGGGTGCGCATCTGTGCCATGGATCCGGAAGCTGTGTGGCGGACCGCCACGCCATACGACTCCTTAGTCATCGGCAGCATCCGCATTCAACATCGTCAAGCACAGCCGCGTCCCCTGCTCCGTCCTAGAAAGGCGTTCCATGGTTTCTAGCAAACATATAGTGAGAGAGAAAGGAGAAGAGTAAAACACAGCCATGATTTTTCTCATATTTTCTTATCTGCATCTATTCGAATCTGAATTGGATTGCAGTTGGGCTCGACCATGATCTGGTTGAAGACTAAGGATGGTGTTGTCCTGACTGATGAGGCACGTGTGACTTGTGACCTCACCACTTCTGGTAATTGCATCTTCACTTACTAATTTTTTGTGTCGGAGAATAATTGTTCAGATATAATATGTTTAATAACCGTGCATTTTTATGTTAGTTGCAAACCTTGCTAAATGAACTTATTCAAGAATTGTATCTGCAGTAGGGTACATATGAGGATCCTCGAGACATGCATGCTACCGGTGCTACTCCTTTACAGTCCTGTGATTTTATTTTCACAATATTTCTTTTTGTTCTAAGTTTCAAGTGTCAACAAGATGTGGATATTGCTCTTGCCAACAGGAAATTTTTGGAGCACATATATTTTAACGGGCGTCATTTCCTTCCGAAATTTTGCATGAATGTTAAAAATTTGCATATGTTTGTGCCCAACTTTTTTCAGATTTTTTTGAAGTGTTTTCATTTTTTTAATTTAAAAAAAATATCAGAAGCATTTGCACCCGGGGACCAAAGTAGATTTCCGGTTTCTTTAATTAGAAATAGCATGTTCAGTTTACCATCAGTGGTTGAATGCTACTTCTTGATGATTCTTGGCATGGAGTGTTGTAGGAACGCAAGACACACGAGGAATCATGTGAGACAAGCAAAATCACTTTAGAGCTCGACTACAAACAAAACTTTATTTTATAAACTTCAAACAGGATATTTGGAAGTTCCAAAATAAATCTGGAAGTAGCCAATTGATCTATCCTATTTTTCTAAAGAAAATCTTAAAACTTTGAAATACGGTACTCATGGGACATATTATTATTGAACAATTATATAACGTGCGTTGCACGTGCAAACTTACTAGTTAGATTAGGTTGTCGCAGCACGAGAACAGATGATGAACGGGCACCTATTACAGCCTTTTTCTCGCTGTTCGATCCAACGGTGAACGGTGTCAAGAAATAAGATCCAACGGAGAACGTGCGGCCACATCGTGTTTACGAGTTCATGAAATGCCTTGAGTGAATGGTGCGGTGACGATGACGAACGGTGGTCCGGCCTGGTGATTCACGCGACCGTTGTTGTGAGGGCTTTGTCGATGGTTGTAAGCGGTGACATTGAAGTTGCTTGCCCGGCGAGAAGTGATGACGATGACGCTTGCTTGCTTGCTTGCTATCGGTGTTGTTTCTTTGCTCTTGACGGTGTGTTTAGCCTAGTATCTATTGTGAGCCAAGTCGCCAATCCACCGCGCCTCTATGTAGATCCCCCTGATAGTCATGACACCGCGCCTCTATCTAGGGACTATCATGGATTGTATCCAGATCCACCTGATAGTCATTGATTTGAGAACGGGTCTCGATCATGTCTGATGTGATCCCGTACCGTAGGGTGGCACACTTAAGGGTAGGCGACGTTTATATAAGATTGGATATCGGAGAGAAAATAGAGAAGGGTTCCGGAATGGTTTCGGGACATATCCGACAAAATTTGGGGGTCGACAAAATAGTTTTCAGAGCCAGAATAAATTAGATAATATGTATTTAACATTAATTAGTATAATTAATAATTAAATATATTTTATTTTATTTATCTTCTATATCTAAATAGGAATGACCCACTACCTGATTTTCCTGCGATTCTGTGCCTCCACGTCGCCTTTTATTCACCGAGCGTCGCGTGTCTTCGTCCGCTTCGTCGCTCGCCTTTTTTTCCCGCTCCTCGCTTGCATCTTCGTTCGGCCTACCCTTCCTAATTGGGCTGGAGGCAGGCCCATATAAGATTCGGGCGGTTCCCCTTCGTCCTCATGCCCTGAAAAAAAACCTCCTGTTGACTCGCGTTCTTCTTCCCTGCCGCCGCCAACGCGAACTACGATTTTCTAGCAACTACGACCTATGCCCTTCACGCCACAAATGCTCAAGAAACCGCCCCATCCTTCGCAAGTCATCATTGCCCAGTGATTGCAGAAGAAACTACAGCTGATCGGCCGCCACCTCCATCCTTTAAAGGCTCGATCCGCTCCAATGGCTTTGCAGCGCGGCCGTCCCCTCGCGTCCATCGCAGGAAGCCTACTCCACTCTGGTAGATGTCTGCTCTGCATTCTCCTGCCCTCCTTTCTTTTTCTAATCCCCCTCTCTCATCTTTGTAAATATGCTAGGTTGCTGCCCGCTGGAGAACTACTCGCTGAAGGACTGCTCGAAAGTTTACCTGCTCCGATTTGGTTGGATATTCATTGGATTATGTGTGTTACTCGCTCAAGCCCCTGTATTCCAAGTGCTGGTTGCTCAATCAAGAAGGAGACCACGCTAGACAGCCAGCTTACATTGGTACACAAACTATCATCTCTTTCGAATGATTTTACTTTACATTGCATCCGTACTTGCATCTTCTACTTTCTTACTCTTGCTGTTCACATATGTTTGTTTCCCTCAAATGCCCCCTGAAATTTGTTTGTTACATTCCAATTTGTGCCCCTGGAATCTTCCATCGAATACAGAGTTGCAACTTGAGTGTTTTCAATTTTATGTTTGCTTCAAGCATTTTATCGCCTGCTAACATTTTCAATGTAAGGCGTCCTGATTCAGAATAGCTTGACAAGTGATGTTTCTCTATACTAAAATCAAACTGGAGATAATTGATGCACATGTCACCCTGGATATAGTCTCAGCATAATACTACCACAGATTACCTGAATATCAGAAAAATACAACCCTGAGAGTTCAGACAATCCTGCAAGGCGTCATGGTAGTAATTCAGTACCACGCAGTCGTGGCCGCCCTCGACGTCAGTCACAACCTGCCGTCACCCCTGAACCAACCCATTCTGCTTCTTCTGGTAACCGGCGCAGGCGTGCACAGCTTAGTAGAGGTTAGTTATGGTCAATACGTCCCCTCCAATCTTCTATTGAACTTCAGGACATAAATATCCACTTCAGATCTTCTATTATACGACTTATTTAATTTCCATGTGCCTCATGCCAATCCACTTTTTTTCCAATGTAACTGCTGCCAATTAAAACTTAAATAAATCAACAATACTAATTCAATGCACAAAAAACTGACTCAGTTAATTTTTTAACAAACGCTAATTTTAAAGGTGTTGTAGTAACCCCCTACCGAATTTAAGGCACCAAAATATCCCTCTATATAACAACAGTCCAATTCATTCGTCCATATCAAAATCGGATAGAACTGTCAACCCACAATCTTCATACATCTGTGATACATGGAGCAACATCAAGGCCAAAACAGGTACTACACACTCAACCATACTATTCTGTTTCTACTTCACATTGCTACCTTCATGTACAATTCTTTCTATCCAGCAGGACAATGAGGACTAATCACCTAATAGAAGCTACGAAGAAGTATAACGAAGCAATACAGGAAGTGAAGAACATGAAACAACCGCTGCATCTAACTTTACAAGAGGAGAACCAAGGATCACCTTCACGTGCTGACATCAAAAGCTTACTTGGATCAGATAATCCGTTCGTCACAATGGAATACATCAAACATGGAAAGAGACATGTCATGATCCTGTCCGATGTCAAAAATGTTTAGACGAGTGCACTCATCTGATACTCACGTCATGTAATAAACTCCCTGCTTTACATAAAAGTTTTCATAAAACTATATATGAATTGTTATTCTATATATCGCTAAAAATTCCCGCCGCAACGCGCGGGCTATCATCTAGTTATCAAAATTTTAAAGGCAGCCCACCTAAATGGGCCTTTGACCTCAAGGCCCATAGGGCCAAACACCAAAAAGGAGAGGGAGGGGAGGGCCGGCGCACCATGATGGTGCGGCTGGCCATGTGGGAATAGTCCCACATGGCCAAGCCACCAAGGATGGCTGCCCTCCTCCACCTTTAAATAGGGGTGCCCCCATGCCTTTGGAAATGGCATCATTCTCTCTCTCTCATCCGTTTAAGTTGCGGCTCCGCAATTGAAGCTGTGCACGGCTTGAGAGAGTTCTCTCCACCATACGCACACCGCCGTGCTGCCGGATCCAAGTCTTCCGCTTCCGCTGCTTGTCTGGGTCGGAGCCCGGAGGCTGTCGTCTACACCGTACGTGTGTAGAGTTACGAGGTGTTGCACGTGTGGCACTTGGAGGAGTTCGTCTTCGTCTACACGACCTTGAGGTCGGCTACGTCGGCTTCATCAACAACGCTTGTTGCAGGAGCGTAATCCCCGCTGTCGGTCTACAAGGGTATGTATATCGTTCTCCTCCGTTACTCTATATCTGCATAGTAATAGATCCTGGCTAGTTAAGGCTATCGTTGTTAGGAAAATTTTGTTTTCTGCATACGATTCCCTTCACTCTCCTCCACAACAACTGGGATGGCTAGGGTGTGCATATGGGCTGTGCACGTGCAAAGATTGATTCCTGCACACCTTCCATCATGCAACCCCCTCTTAAAAGAACGACTTCCCTATTACATAAAGAACATATAAAGAAGCACCATCTTCGATCTTTTTTTACTTTTGGAGGATAGCGAACCGTCATGCCAAACATCAAATGTATCTAGAAACACTTGGCAAACTGTTTGGACACTAATTATGTTGTCATTATCACCAAAACCCATTTAAAAGAGAAATGCACTTTCAACCATGACTCCGCTTAATCCCTTTTTGTTTCTACCAAGGCCCACCCACGACAGGTCAAGCGAGTTAAGATGACTCCACATGCTAAAACTACCTAGTAGTGAAAATTCTTAGTCGCTAAAATACATGTAGGTGGTGCATTTTTTTTTTTGAACAGGATCCGCCACTTAAATTAAGGAGCTCAGAGCAAAATACAACCAGGTCCAGAGAGAACCAAGAATTACAGCCAGACCCAGAAACTTGCACAAAACACCTCAGACAAACAGGAAAGATCACGAGCGGATCCACCCCACACCCCAAACATCTAGCCTCCGCCGGAGTCGCCGTACCGCCATTCCCGGGAAAGCAAGCACCTCCACCAAAGTAGCAGGCTGCAGAACCGGCCGCCGCGACGCGACGAACACCCAGAACGCTGAACGAGCACAGCCGTAGCACCTGCTTCCACAAACCACCACTCTTCCCGCCGACTCTGCATCAGCCAGACCTGCCACCCAGCACACCCGTCCTCCAGGCGACCACTCCCCTCGCAGCCACGGCCGGCCGGAGCAAAGACGCCACAGAGAACCACCACCACCACGCCATCCAAAAACAGAGCGCGCACCTCCACCTCCTTCTCCCTTTGCCACCTCGGCCAGCCAGAGACAGAAGCAGAGAGACTCACTCGGACGAGCCACCTCACCCTCCTAGAGACGCCGCAGATGGAGACGACGGCCCGACGACGACGGAGAGGAGGGAAAAGGATCCCACAAAGAACGAACACCGGCGCCGCCATGCCGTCCGCTCTGGGGGTGCATTTTTACTTTCATTGAAAAGTCAAATTATCTCAAATTTGGCCAGTTATATATTAAATATGAAACAAAATAGATATATTGTGCAAGTATATTTCATCATGAAACTAATGGTACTAATTTGGTGTTATAAATGTTCATACTTCGTTTTGGAGCCCCGGCCTACGTGTAGCTCATTTTTTCAACAATTAAAAAACTGTATTTAAAGTTTCATAAAATTCAGAAAAATCCATAGTGATAAGATCTACAAGTGTGCAAATTTTCAATTCATAAATCTTTATATCTTAGGCTGGGCAAAAATGACAAGTGGGTGACTCCGGTAGTGAACAATATGTAGTTTTAAATACTTGAAAATTTTCCAAAAATTTCTTTTTGTTTAGTCTAGAATAATCACTGTTCAAGATATCTTCCGATATTCCGATAAATCGGCCGATTTATCGCTTCTCTGTGTCTGACCGATAAGATAAATCGGGCGATAAACTGGCCGATATGCCGATAAATTGGCCGATATGCCGATAAATCGGCCGATTTACCCTTATTTTGGGCCGACCGATAAGTTCCCGATAAGCGATATCCACAACATTGAGAATAATACAAAATTTTTATTGAAAATTTGCACACAAGTAGGTCTCGACATTATCTACGACATGTAGAATTTTTGTTTCGAATTGTTTGAAATTAAAAAATATCGATTTTGAATTTATAAAAAAAGAGCTGCGTGGAGCTCGGGCTACTTTAACACTTTCCAGGTATTTTTTTTAATATATAAACATGTTAAAACTTAAAAATCTTTGACAATCCAAGAACAATAGAAGTACACTCTTTCTGGGACCAATGGAACTATAGTGTGGTTCATGGGGCCATTGTGCAGCGAAGTACATAAGCCCATTAGCCCATTGGCCAAGTTCAGGCCACCGTGAGCAGGGGTTATTTGGGCTAGCCAAGTCGTCCCTCGATCTGCAATTTGCTGGCGCCGCTAGGGCAAATGCCGGCGCCAGTGCTCACCATCCGCAGGCGACCAGACTCACGGAGTCCAATGTGCATCCCCCGTGGTACCGCCCTGGAACTCCGTCCTGCCGACTGCTGTGATTGATCCGTGCCATCGGATTCCGTCGAACCGTGATCCCGGTGAGTATTTTTATGTCGTACTCCCTCCGTTCCAAATTAGATGACTTCCATTTGTCTACATACAAATGTATCTAGACATGTAACAAGTGTAGATACATCCGTACCTTGACAAATAGAAGTCATCTATTTTGTAACGGAGGGAGTAGGTATCTCTGTTATAGCAACCGACCACTTGTTTTGATAAATTACGACCAATTGGCTAAAGAAATTCGTTGGCGACATAGGATATGTGCGCACGATCAAGTTTCGCGGGAAACCGATATATTTTGTGGCTTTGTTTTAAAAAGACAAAAAACCGATAGAATTTGTTCTTTTACACACGGTACAAAGAATGTCTCTGTGAGCATGTAGAATGTCTACATGTCTGCGTAAAAAAAATATCCGGATTTTTTGACAATTTTTTAAAACGAGGGTAAAAGTTTTGCTCTCATCAATTAAATAAGAAGAAGAGAGTTCACCAGTTAATTAACGGAAAACCGGCAAAAATCATTACAATAAAATCACAATCACAAGCGAACAACTCCCAATCAAGTAACCACCCGAGCACCAACAAACTCGTCAAATCTATTACAACCACGAACCGCCGATTAATGGAAAACCACGTCACAAGGAAAATCCAACAATTTAGACACGACAACCCGAAATGGGCCCATCTATCAAGAATATGAGGAAGATTTCCTTGCAACGTCAATCTTCTTTGTTGTCCTATTGAGAGACTTCTCCACCTTCCTGATTACACCCTCTGAATCCTTCCCCGCCAAGACCTAAGCAATTTTCTTGCCATATACTGGGCAAGTTGCCTCCAAATTGACGAGTAAGTCGCAAAACTCTTTTGGAAAATGAGACTTGAAGTTAGGTGCCAACACTACTGTCATCAACCTCGTCACTCAAAGATGAGAGTATAGAAGCAACCAAACCTCAACTGTCCACAAAAGTGGCGGCCGACAGAACTCTGACGGTTCTGGTAAGGGTGTCATGACCAGCACCAAGAACTCCAATGAGCCCAACTCCATCGGTAATACTATAGATGATCCCCACAAAGATCTTACAGATCAGGCAGATTGGCACCATGACCTCGGTGATGAATGCACTCCCAAGAAAATACGGTGTCGCATAGAGAGCACGAGGAGAAAAGACTCTAAATAAGCATTCAGCACGAGGAGAAAAAACTCTATAAAAAAAAAGGCACGTGAGCGGCTACACGCATCTAGAGCACGAGGAAAAAATCCCCAAAAACATTTCAAAAAGCGGGAGCATATGCTGGTTGGACTACTTAGTACACGTAGTATACAAAAAATGGATATATATTTGTTTTACCTTGTTATGCGCCAAATATGAAGAGGGTGATCCTAACAAGGATAAATTTCTTTCAGAAGCCAATTGCTCTAAGCACTTCCACGTGCTGAAGATGTAATTCTTGCCCATTCATGCGTTTCATCTCTTATGTGATCATTGTCTTTCTTGCCCATTCATGACTAAATCCTATCTCCGCTCTTGACAAAGGGGTACATAGGTGTTTGTCTGCTAGTTGTTGTGCCATTCATTATGAAATTTGTGCACTACTCAGTCTGACACAATCAGAGCATATGTGGGATTGTGGGCTCGCTGGTTAAAGAAAATTCGTGTACCGGATAAGTAAGCTTGCATGACGCTTAACTCGATGTGAAATTGACTGGCATCCGACACAAGCTTTCAGTATCGGATAAAGTAGGAATTTTTTTGCCAGTAGTACCAGATCGCAAAATTGTCTTACGATACTCTGTGAATTTTGTGTTTAAATATACAGTAGTATGTGGATGTATTTAACAAACAAATGCGTTTGAATTTAGATTTTCTAGACCATCCAATATCCTACCAGAGACCAACCATGTAAATGTTGCATTTATACATTAATATAGGTTGACGTCTAATGCATGACTAATGGAAGGCCATGCTATAATCAATTCACCATACGAATGCAAGCCAGCATTGTTCTTGCTTGTCATGCTGTTTGTATCGACGCGGGCTTACTACATTAGCAGAATCATGGGATTCTTTTGTATCGACTTTGTATTGGGATATTAGAGATACCATCAAAGTAATCATACAAGTAGGATACGAGATCCCGATAGTAACCCATCCCCAACCTGAACTGTATGTTGGGTCCGGACACAAATTCAGCCTCCAATTAATAGACCCCATAAGTTCAAAAGTGGACCCAAAGGTCAGGCACCCCTTCTCTGTCCCAAACTTTCAGCTGGGTAGGGAGAGAGTTTCTACAACACCAGTTACACACGGCCATGCCGTCCGCACAACAAAACACTAACTACTCCTCACCAATGCCCGCTCTCTTGCTGCCTAGCACCCACAGCGCCAGCTCAACACACACTTCGCTAACTAGAGAGTTCATACTTGTTGCCGATCTATCAAAACCCTCGCATTTCTTTCTAGCCAAAGAGCTCTCATGCCCGCGATGATCAGTGTAGCCGTCTCTTTCCTTTGCTTCTTCCCCAGTCGCCCAAGGGTTTGCGCCCACCATGCTCTGATGGTTATCTGGTCCGACGTGTGATATCTGGGTGTTGTGTTTCCTGACAGAGCCTGAACCAGAAAGTTCTTGCAAATGAGCAATTTCCCGACATGTTCGGACACTATAACACGGGTATATTTTTTACCGAACATCCTATCAAAAGTTGCCGTTCTAGACACTGGTCCCAATTACAGTACACGGTGTCCGATCGTCAATAAACGGACAAAATTTTGGGAGGTCCACACATAATTTCAAAGGCACCGTTGGAGAGGCTCTAAGAGACCATGGAGATATTGATTGGCAGCAGTCAGGTCATAAATCTTAAGATAGCACGCCGCATATCAAGTGGCTGCAGTAAAATGTCATAATCTTACCATACATATTGGGTACTGAAAATATTGTCCGGGCAGTTCAAGTGGCAGCAGTAGCGGCTCTGTGGTTCTACCAAAGATTCGGCAGAAACTAATACAGTACCTGCTAGTTGTAGTACATGTATTACACTGGTCGGGAAGGTGTTCTTTTCCATATCAGACTAATACTATGACAGTGCCCTAGTATGCAAATTTCTATATAGGTGTCACGCACGCCCATGCTTTGATAACTCTCGCGTATGCGTATCATATCGTCCTCCACTAGAAACCACTCATTGATAAACAGCAAACCAGCTTCATTAGCCGGCTAAACCTTAATTATCTTTCACAAATGCTCCTCTGTTCAAGAGGTCGCAGATCGAGTTCGACAAGAAGGTGCTGACTCAGTGCCTCACCGCCCGATATATCGTCGAAGCTAGAGCGGAGATCATCGTCCACGATGGTAACGATGGGGATTTCGAAGATGGTGGGCAAGAGCTGGCAGGAGTCGAAGCTGATGTGGCCCATCGCGTTCCCCGTGATGCTCACAATCGTATGCAATTTCTCCATCGGCTTCGTCACCTCCGGCTTCGCCGGCCACGTCGGCGAGGTCGAGCTCGCCGCCGTGACCATCTCCAAGAACGTCATCGAGGGCTTTGCCTACGGAGTTCTGGTACGCATGCACTACAACAATTTACTTTTTTGTTCGTAGTACTCCGAGCACATTCATACTCTTTTAGAAGCTTCACTTCTAGCCAAGCTTAGCAAAATGTTATCAGCAAAGATTGTTAACAAAGATAATAGCCAACGAGGCCAAAACAACGACTTATAAGCAAGGTTTTGGGTATCGAACCTGACAATTTTACCGATGGGGCTCAGGATTACCAGTTACCGCGGTAACCGAAAAATACCGGACAATTACCGACCGAGATTTGAAAACAAAATTTGAATTGTTAAAACTACTACTGGACACAACTTCGAATGTAGCCTAGTGGTTTGGATATACGCATTCCTGCACGCTCTCATGAGGTCGATCAACATGGGAATACAAAAGGTGATCATGGAAACGAGTTGTTAGCATAAAACAGCGACTTTGACGCAACAATTTCGAAAAACCGCGACTTTGACGGGGGATCGCAGAAAACCGCAAGTTTGGTGGTCTGAGTTTGCAATGTCCAAACTTTCTGCACTAAGCGCGAATTGATAGTCAATCTGACTTGTGGGTCCCACTTGTCAGCCCATGGGAGGCAATAAAAAAAATCGAAAAAGAAACACCACCGCCGGCGCACCTCCGGCCAGACTCCAGCCGCCGCTCGGGGCCGGCTGCTGTGACTTCCTCCTGCCCCACCGGCGAACCCCTCCTGCCCCACCTCCGGCGACACCCCTGCTCTCCACCACCATCGGCGGCCGGAGCGCAGCGAGCGGGAGGGCGGCGACCGGCGCACGAGGTGGAGGAGGAAGTGGGAGGGCGGCCGCCGGCCCGCGAGATGGTGGCGTTCCCTTCGGCGGCGCAACGCGCGTCGCTCGCATCCAGGGATGCGCGTGCTCGCCGGCGCAGGGAGGTGCGTGCTCGCCGGCGGCGCGCTGGGATGGTGGCCCACGGGCGGCCCGCTAGGTTTGTGTCTCGCGGCGGCGCGCTGGGAGCGTGGCCGGCGGCGGCGCGCTGGAAGGTGGCCGGCGGCGGCACGCCTCGGAGGTGGGGAGGAAGGGCGCGCTGGAAGATGGCCGGCGGCGGCACGCCTCGGCGGTGGTGTTTCTTTTTCGATTTTTTTTATTGCCTCCCATGGGCTGACAAGTGGGACCCACAAGTCAGATTGACTATCAATTCGCGCTTAGTGCAGAAAGTTTGGACATTGCAAACTCAGACCACCAAACTTGCGGTTTTCTGCGATCCCCCGTCAAAGTCGCGGTTTTTCGAAATTGTTGCGTCAAAGTCGCTGTTTTATGCTAACAACTCTCATGGAAACAGATGCTTTAGAGGTGGTTAATATCTGGAAGAACTCAGGCGCTAGTAGATCTTTAATTACTAGCATTTGCCAAGAGATAAAGGATCTTAGTGGGGTTTTCTCTAGCTTTGATATTATTCATGTAAATAGGCTAGCCAATGCGGCAGCCCATTCTTGTGCTCAAAAGGCTAGTGCTGATAGGAGAAGGTGTATGTGGATTAATTATACGACACCCTTCCTACAGAATATCCTCCTGAAGGACTGTAATCCAAATGAGTAATTAATAAAGCTCCTGATTCGCAAAAAAAAAAAAGGTCGTGGGA
The DNA here is from genome assembly GCA_947311845.1 of Poa pratensis. Classification (NCBI taxonomy): domain Eukaryota; kingdom Viridiplantae; phylum Streptophyta; class Magnoliopsida; order Poales; family Poaceae; genus Poa; species Poa pratensis. The sequence goes on along the minus strand of CAMZMU010000041.1, from coordinate 132,685,124 downwards.
TCCAGCAGGCCTTTAAGTCTTCATTGTTAATTTTTTCGATAGGTTCAATCATTGACTAAGTATTAATTCTAAAAAATTAAAATTAAAAAGATGGTGCGCGAACCTGTGACCCTGGTAATGAGTGTGATGGGCACACCCACAGTGACACGGAATATTTACGTTTCACAGAAGGAACACGTATTATTTATCTTGTCTTTGACGTTTAAATTCAAAATTTCAAAAAATCGATTTTTTGTTCGTAAGTCTATTTATAGAGGATGCTCGATTTGCGGTTACCGGGCGGTAACCGGATTTACCGCCGGGTTGCCCAAACCTTGCTTATAAGTTATAAGTAGGTTATACATGAAGTGGAAAACGGATATATCAATTAAGACACCTACGGCTATTATTATTCTTCCTAAACAATGCCATTTAAAAAGGATATTACACACACCCATTGGGCAACATTGTCGGAAACGTATAACCAGTGACGGCCATATCATGAATTTTCATCCTCGAGCCAAGTCCAGCAAATTAAGGCAAGATCGTCAATGCACTGACAACCTATCGTCCATGGTGTCAAATGACACCTTTGACATTTTGCTAATAATGAAGAAATACACTAAGCAATACGCAATATATTTATAGAGTTGACACCGATGATGTATTTCCCTAACTTCCGGAGACGACACATGTGTGTCATTCCTGGACCCAAACAGTGAATTTCAGATCGCGGGTTCCCACCTTAGACCAAAGCAAACGTTCAAATCGTCATCTCAACCCCACACCCATGATGCCGCTTAAAACAGATGGGTTCTTCGGAGCTATCCGCTCGTGGCCACCATTGAAATTCTTCCGTAGCGTGCCTGGCCGAAAAATCACGTGCAGAGGACAATCCACCAAACCAATCACCCATTGTAGCCTACCACCACCGACGGTACTCGTGCTGGTGCGACATACGCCTCCACCCAAGATTTGTGTGAGGTGAACTGGTCGTCCAGAAGACACACCGGTGCTGAGCTATTGCCACGTCCGTGAGCCTGACGCCCCTTTCCACCCAATCAATGGCATGCTAGGTAGAGACTAGGGTCAGGTTGGCGTGAGAACCCGACCTATGGAGCTGGCCTCGCCTGAACAGGGTGAGAAGTCGCACAAGATTGTACCTGATCTAGGGTACCATGACCGTTGCTAGCATCCCCTCATCGGGAAGCTACATCGTTGTGCTGACATATGCCATTTAGAGCCACCACAACAGGCACGCCGACACGAAAACACGGATCTGCCAACAAGTAGATGTCATTCGCCACCTTTGAGGGTGGTGGCAGGGTTTTTTGGAACTTTTTTTTTTTAGATAAGGGGGTGTGGATCCCGGCCTCTGCATCAAAATGATGCACACAGCCATCCGCAATTATTCATCAAACCTTACAAGTTACAACATTGATCAAACCGAAGTCAGCCACTCAGCAACAAACTATGATGGGGGTGGCCATGATCAGAGCCGCATGCCTTGACCTCGCACCTACACGCATCATCTACAACCGGAGTACCGGTCTAGCAGACCCTCAACGCGCACCGCATGCGCGCGCTATAGAAGTCGCTACCGCCGTCTTCCTCGAACCCATCTTCAGGCAAAGATCAACGCCATGGCCTTGCAAGGCCAGCCGGCGACGTCACCATGACGCCAAACAGCACCACCGCCCTGCCCTCGTCCATTTGCACGCATCCACGCTGAGACTCCACTGCACCATGCTGCCGAGTCACCATTGTCGACGCGGAAAATGGCACGCCGCTCCACCGGTAAGACCACTCCAGGCATCACGTGTTCCAAAACGATGCCCTCAAGAGGGATAATCGACACTGAAGTGCCGACATCGTCCGATCTTGAACAGATCTTGGGTTCCCCCGGAACATCTAGACGGGAGGTTGAAGAATCACAGCGGCGACACCTTCATCAAGGAAACGACGCCAACGGGCGCCGCCATCGTCGGCCCCATCGGAGCCCGGCTCTCACCGGCCATCATCACAACCTCCAGATCTTGCGCGAACAATTGCAGGACGCTGGGCACGGCACGCCACCCGGAGGTGAACAGCGCCACCCAAGATCCGTCGCCCTTGTCGCGGTTGGATCCACCCCGAGCGCAGCCCAAAGGGCCGAGCCGCCGGAGACGCCGATCTGCGTGTGGAGGGCCGGGACCAACGTCGTCCGCCACGTCGTCCAGATGCAAGCTCTCGACGTCGCCATGGCGCCCGACGGCCGCGCCATACTCAAGATCAATGAGCCAAACCCGCGCCGGCTCCATCTTCACTCGAGGACGAGAATTCCCCCCCGCCGCCGGCCGCGCCCAAGCCTTTGCCTAGGCCGCGCCCATGGTGGCAGCGGGGGAGGGAGGAGGGAGGAGGGAGGAGAGGACTCGGCGGCGGCGGCGCTAGGGTTTCCCCCCTGCCGCCGCGCGGGGGCGAGAGGGGAGAGGGGATCAACTGGTTGGGGGAGTGGATGTCCTTCGAGTTTCCCACATGGGACAAGAAGGGAGTCTTAAAGCATTTTAGATCCCCGATTCTAGCCGCTTGCACGTGTCTTTGTCGTATGGATGCGTGTATCTATCTGGAGAAAGAACTTTGAGAATGGAAGAGGCCTCAGAGTTGTCGCCGAACAACAAAATGACCTTACAAATTTGGAAAAAAAGAAATGCATGAAAGCTCCAAAAAAATGCAGAAAATGTGGGTAAAATTTCAGAAAGTTAGCATAAGGGTCACCCGGGATGAAAAGGAACATAGAGATCCCTTCGACCCCATTAATTTTCCGCCGAGGATTTTCTTCATCCCCCCCCCCCCCCCCCCCCCCCCCCCCCCCCCCCCCCCCATGGAAATTGTCCCAGATTCTAATGATTATCTTCAAAAGTAGGGAAACTGTCTAGGAAGTGAATATGAAACTAGGAAACATGTCTTCTTGGTCCACCATGGACTAGAAGATCAACAATAACCACAACTACCCATCCGACCTACCTCCTCGAGGACATCCTTGGCTATTTTTCAAGCCTCGAGGCTTATAAATAGCACCTCAAGTGCATGCAATTTTATTCAATCTCACTTGAATAAACTCAAGGGAAAGGACTAGAGTTTTCAAGTGCCAAGTGAGGTGCTCTAGTCTCGGATCTGAGGGGTCTCGAACGACCAAATCGAGGAAGGGAAGTTTGGAGTCAATCTTTGGGAAGTCTTGCACGACCCAAGTCGACCACCAAGCCTCTCCCTCAACGCTTATTCTATCATAGGACTACATCACGCTCTCTCAAGATGACTGAACCTATTTAATGAGTATACGATAATCATCTCCATAAGACCATCCTACCTCCTCCCCCACATTACTCAAGCTCATGACTACTAGCAGGTCCGGCCCATTGGCCGTGAAATTCAAAAAGGGAGACCGCTTGGGGCCCCGAAAAGGTAAGGGGCCAAAATATTAAGGTATATAGTAATCAGTATGCTATTATTCATTACTCCCATCTAAAAATATTAAATCATGAATGTCTTTTTTTGGTAAAGAACAAACAAATTTGACTATGGTTTTCACTAAATAATAGTATAAATACATATGAAAAAAATTATTCCACTTGAAAACAAATGCAATAGTGTCATTTATACTAGCTCAATCTATACACTTTGATATTATTAGTGATCAAAGATGTGAATTAAAGATGGTGACAAATCATGTGTGCTTTACATTTTGGGACGATGACAGTATGTTAACATGATAAAATGGTTAATTTGCGGAAGAAAATACACAACATGTCTCCTGGGACATAATAACAAACCAATGTGACCGACGACAACAAGTTTAGTTACTATGCTATTCTTTTTCCGGTGAATCCTGTAGATTTTAAGGAAATCTATGTGACTACATTTTCACGTTTAATTTTGTGCAATAAATTTTATTTCATATAAACATGTGGGGGACTTGTATACACCAAATGATGTCACAGATTGCATAAGAGCGTGTCAAGTTTACTATAAGCAATGGTGTTTCAATACAAGTACATGCACACTTTGTATTTTTTACTTTATTTACAATTTGACCATGAAAAAGTAGTGCCATTGGTTCAGGTTATACTCCACAAGTTTCTATGAAGATGCTTACTTAATTATGCACTTGAAACTGCTATTGAGAAATATATTAGATAATTACTCTTTACAGATCTTTACCATATATAATTATAAATTATATAGATTATGCATCGTAGAAAATGTAGTTTTAGAATAGAATTTGTTACAAAATACACTTTAATATATTTCAATGAATTCACTAGAGATAAGAACACACCAACTAATATATACTAATATTGCCAATTATGTGGTTAAATTATGCGAACAAACATAAAATTATACTTACAATAATAGCACGCTAAAAATAAGACCAAGAGAAGTATAAAAGCTTAGTATAAATTTATTAATTTTGACTCGTCTCGCGTTCAATTTTTTGTTGGACCGGTCCTGACTACGAGTCTAGATACACCCCTAATATCCTAGTTGTCTCCATGGCAAAAAGAGGGAAAAGATCGTGTGAGGTGGGCTCTGTCCACGTAAGGAACACTAAATAACAAAACAATCAATGTTAGGGCTTGCATGTCGACGTAAAACATGTCAAATATGGCGTCAAATATATGGTTTGGGATCTGCTTGAATAGTTAGTGCAACCTGTTATGATTATGTGAAAAAAGTCTCACTTGAAACGGGGGTTAGTGCATGCACTGTTTTACCTTTCTACAAATAGAGTCGTCGGGTAGTGTATACATTCTATTATCAGAATGGAGAAAACCAAACGATGCATTCTTTACTCAGAATCTTCCCACTACTTGATAAAAATTATAGTAGAAACGGTCTTTCCCTCGCATTCGGCTACAACCGAAACCCTCGAATCTAGAGTTGTTTGGTGTTCCAATCCAGTTCCAACAATGCACTTCTTGGACCGAGAAAGGGGAATTGCTTGGCGCTGCATACTAGAACTCATTAAAGCCCGATTCACATCATTGTGCGTTATGTTTGTGTTGCAAGTTGTTGAGGGCAGATCTTCCGGTTCTTCTAACACTGTCCATGTCACTCTATTTCCGGGTAGATGATGAACACTCAAATTGGGCCGGTCCAATTTTCCATGACGGAACAACCGATTCTTGGCATCTCTTCGACTATCTAAAAAAAGTGTATGGGAGACAAGTTTTAGTTCCTCAGTCGTAACCCACTGATAGTATCTCTAGAAATATGTAACAAACCAAGAAAAACTTTTTTATGAGAGAAACAACTTAACTTAAGGGAGCGACTATATCTCAGTCTGGTGACATCACCCTATGATTATGTGCTGCGTGAACATTTTTTTAGCAGCTTGAACAAAAAAAGTTCATTGTGAAATCTCAAACTAGCATGAATCTCAACGCAAATCCAATGGCTAAAGAGTTGACTGACTGAGAATTAGCAAAACCGTGAATTTAATCATGACCCATCATCTCATGAAAGATGATGTCCATAGTGAGTAACTCGTGCGTACCAGTTCAGTGAGTGGACTACACATAGACGAATTTGGTGACTGAGTAAATATTGTTAACATATTTGTATTTTCGCGATGTCTTCGGAGGACCCTTCACATCATTTGTTGGAATCTAGTTGACTTTGGTTTCTATGGACAGATTTGCTCCAGCGTGCATTTTCTTCCACACACAGTGTACCTAAGCTAGCTAGCTGAAGATGAGTTAACTGAAAACCTAATCCGTGATGTCATAACGTGGTTAGGTAAAGCTTTGGTAGCTAGTGGAGTAGTAAAAGCTAGTGAGGAAGGCCTAACTTAAAATTAAAACATGTTACTACTACTTACTGCACACCAATTGTGGGACTAGACATGCATGTTTGAAAAAAGCTGCTCCACACATGGACACATATAACCAAATCAACAGGAAACTCCTTCCGAGAGAAATTAAAAGAATTTACGGTCATCTCACCAAAGCTTACACCTGAACAATCTGTTGGTGATTGGATATCCAGATGTCAGGACATCCCTGGCCGGTGCCACTCAAATGTGGCGCACATCTCGGTCGTTCTCTTTTGGGTGATTCCCTATCTGAACGGGGAGAACATTGGCGCAATGACTGGCGATCACACTTTAAACGTTTCTCTTCCAAAAGAAGGCACAAAAAAGAGTCAAAGATATGCTCGTCCACGGTCTCTTTTGCGTCGGCACACCGCACCCAGTAGCGTATCTGATAGTGTCAACTTTCAAACATGTATGCGATGGAACAATTTTTTTGGAAAACGTAGATCGGTAGATCCCGGCCTTTTAGACATATATTTGTTAGATAAAAGGCTCATTTGCCTGACTTCAAATTAATAAAGCCAGGGAGGTTCAGAAGGTTTAGTACGATATTGCGGCATACACCATAGCCAAATAGAAAGAAGGGCCACAAACAGATAGGCGATACAACAGCGTAAACCAGGCCCAATCCTTGTGCTCATTTAGCATACACCTTGTGCCCACTTGTCGATGCTAGAGAGAGGGAGTCCAAAGCTTTAAAAAAAAACATAGTTTTGAAGATGATATCAGCTGGCTGTTTAATGACATTACCTCAATGGTAAGTTTGTTTCGAACATGCCATAACGCTCAGGATTAAGCAACAAACAAGACCAAAACAATATGCGAGTTTGACTCGAAAAAACCCGAGATGATAGAGAAAAATTGTGCAAAACCGGCGGGCATCAATTCCGACCAAGGGCTTGACGCAACACACTCCGCGCAAAACCAGCCAAAGAGCACTTCACGAAGATATGCGACACATCCTCGTTGGCCCCACATAGCGCACACTTGCCATTCGAGGGGCCATGTCTGCAGCCACATGCATGCTGGTAGGCAACCGATCAAGCATAAGCTGCCATGAAAAGATCCTAATTTTGAGGGTTTTTTAGATATTTGAAGAACACATTTTGATGCTTTAAAATTCCTATTCATTCTTGAAAAAAAAAATCCTATTCTTCATTGTTTTGAAGTATGTATAGATGCTCACTAAGTTCGTACAAAATTCATTGAATAATTGTATCAATTTGCGGGCTGGTGTAAAATGGACAAATATCTGGAACTATATATGTAGTGGAAGTACTACTATAACTGTTACTATAGATATGCACATTCGTTCATTTACCATAAAAAAAATGACAATATTTATATAGCCATGAAGAGTGTAGCTAGATGTATATGTGGGATTTAAAAAAAATCTGAAATTTTAAAAAATATTTTTTATTTGATTCTGAAAATTTTGGGTTTCAAGGATCTTGGGATCTAAAACACTTCACCCGCCATATTCTACTCTACTAAGAACTAGGAGATTGGTACCATAGTTGGAGCAGAAGATGCAAACCGTTCATGGATAGTTCCATGAGACAAACCATCAATGACACAACCTTCATCGTCTCCTTAGCCAGCGACCTCATTCACGTTCTCACCTCCGATTGCTGCTCTAGCAACAGCGACACGACGGCAGAGACGTCGTTGCACCCCTTTGGCCCATCGCTTATCACGGCGGTTGCATCTTCGCCATTAACGTGTAGTTAGTGCGGGTGTACTCTTGTGGGTCTGGTCGACCGGATCTTGGTATGTTTGTTGTGCCCTTGTTACAGTTTTCCGACCTTCATCACTCCTACCAACTCTATTGATGTGTCCCTAGCCAATGTGCGAGCGATGAAGCCTCTGTACCGCCGTTATAGGCGATTTCTAATGTGGTGTTTAAAGCCTGTTGGAGATGATTTAGTATCTCCTGGGTAAAGATGAAGACAATTGGTTTTTCATTGTTTTCCATTGAAAAACCAAATACTATTCTAAGAAATTAGGAAATCGATAGTACAATACGCGAGACACAAAGATGAGGCCACATAGCGGTATCGACGATCCTTTCGCAAAGCCATGTTTTTCCCTTTTTCAAAAAAATGAGCCCATGGGGTGTTGTGCAGAGAGCAAACAATTGTTTTGCGGGAAGCAGAGAGAAAATGCCATATATACATTTTGACAATTGTCTGCATTCAGTGGACTGTAAATGAAGCTCGCAAGCGATTTGCTTGGATAGTCAGCAAGTCCTATATCCACCAAAATAAGCAAGCTGACGATGTTCTAGACAACACATGTTTTCCACCCCTTCAAGTTAACCAATCTACCTACGCACCGACCAAACACAAACGAGCTACTCCAAAACAGTAACACACGCTTAATGCTGCCATTGATCCACACATTGTTTACCCTACCGGACACGCAAGTCGTGCATGATCCGATCCGGTGATTGATGGGAACGCCTGAGCTCATAGGAATTAAACCTGGAACACGGTTGCCGCCAAAGCAGACGACATCAGTCCATCCCACCCACATGTAGCTGATGTCAGAAGGAGAACCAATTAGTATGTATCTACTACATGTGTGTGTAAAGCTGCCGCTCCCTAGCTCCGCCAAGGATTTAGTTATTAGTACTCTCATGCACTGCTAGCAATCAGAAGCCTATAAATAAACAGCAAGCTAGCCTTTTGGCTTCAGCTAGTTAGCTCGAGAGCTTCTCTCATATGCGCCTCCTCTCCTCTGCTCAAGAGCCTAAGCCACAAACACACACTTCCTAATATACAGAGGAGCGAGTTGAAACTTGCAAGAGAGTTGGACAGTTGGATTCATCGTTGGCATCACCATCTGATCGATCGATATTGTCGTCGACGCAGTCGATCAAATGGGGAAGCTGGTGGGCAAGAGCTTGCAGGAGTCGAAGCTGCTATGGCACATCGCGTTCCCGGCGATCCTCACCGCCGTCTTCCAGTTCTCCATCGGCTTCGTCACCGTCGGCTTCGCCGGCCACGTCGGGGACACCGAGCTCGCCGCCGTGGCCGTCGTCGAGAACGTCATCGAGGGCTTCGCCTACGGTGTCCTGGTACGCACGCACGCGCCAATCAACTTGCTGGCACAAACTCATCGCTAGCTCATATACTACGTAATTAGGTGTTTGGATTAATTAAGGAGCCAGCTTGTTAGCAAGCCGTGCCGTGGTAATGTATGTAGGGCGGTTCTACCGTCTCCATCTCCATCAGCCAGCTCCGTGCAGCGCAAATTAACACCCGTGCTTGCTTTGCTTGTTCCTTCCCTTGGCGGGCTTGGATATAATACCAACACGACACCGGCAGAAACAGACCGGCCGGGGCAGGTACACTGGCTAACTAGCCATGCGTGCAACCGAAGAAATTAACAGATGGTGATCCGTGCTGGCTTAATAATCCTGAAATGTAGCTAGAGAAAAGGCTAGACTTTGACGGATATTACGCACGTAACGTGAACTGTGGAAGTAGTAGTTATTTTCCTTTCCAGATGGTGATCGATCGATCGAGCTATAGGCCGTTTCCGGCTGGCCTTCCTGCAGCTGGGCATAGCCCATAGGGACCATCGATCGATCAAGCTAAGGGAATCTGTTGTGCAAACATGCGTGCTTGCGTGTGCGCCTGCGTGTTTTCTAGCTCGGATTTGAGAAAAACCACAGTGGCTAGGGATCACATGCGAGAAAGCTAGCAATGTGTGATGGCTGGCATTGCTCTGCAGTCAGTGCATGCATCCACTTTACTCTGGGAAGAGCCGTGCTTCTTGTTAGAACACCAGAAGCTGCAAGAACAAGATAGAAAGATTACGTCTTTTGACGAATCGAGATCGGTCTCTGCTTTTGCTATAGCAACGAACCTGCAAAAGTGTAGTACATACTCCCTCCGTTCCAAATTAGATGACTTCCATTTGTCTAAATGCGGATATCTATACTTGTAACATGATTAGATACATCCGCATGTGGATAAATAAACGTCATCTAATTTGAAACGGAGGGAGTAGATGTTTACGTGGCTTTACCTACATGCACGTCGTGTATGCTCGTCACAACATTCGATCGGTCGTGCCGCACCCACTTATTCCAGTGGCCAAATTCTGGTTGACCAACGAGAGGAAACGAAAACGACGATACGCCCCGGAAGTGCCGAAACGTCGAAGGAACCATTTCCCTTCCCATCCCGGTGGTCGTTTTCGTTAGGTGCACTGCACCGGGAAAGCAGATTGATCGACGAGAACGTACTGCCTCCAACCAGATCGATCTGAGCCACGAAATAATATTGGCACGGTGGCACCTTCTGCCGCCGGCGGCCGGAGTAGTGCACTAGTGCATGTACACACGTATATGGCGCGCGGGTATACCTTGTGCCTGTTTGACCATTTCAGTACCTCTGCCATTGCTACACGCCGGTGGTTACCTCTGCCATTTTAGTACATTTGCTATCAAACAGATGTAAAAACAAAATTGGCCATTACTCAATTACCCCCTCCGTTTCTAAATATAAAAGCTACTTCAAATGTGGTTTAGATACGATTGAAATAGGTGAATATAAACACTAATACGTGTCTAGATATATGTGAATCTGAAAAAGGTTAACACATCTTATATCTAGAAACCGATGGAGTAGTATTTTCTTTGAGAGACAGGCACAATTCCTATCTAGCCCCGCCAAATTTTCTCTTTTTTGTTTCTCCGAAACAACAACAAAAAATAGAATGGCAACTTTTCAGGTCAACAAATCAGTAGTACTGCAATGTGCACAAATATTTTTGGATTTTGTGGTGCCGTACAAAGATCTAAAATAATACTCCCTCCATACAAAAATATAATATGTTTTAGACATTTAACATTTTTCTAATATGGATGTATCTAGACACATATTAGTGTGTAGATTCAGTCATTTCAATCCGTGTGTAGTCCGTATTGAAATATCTAAAACATCTTATATTTTAGATATTTCGGGTGCACTAAATAACCAAAAACAATTTTTGCATAGTGTAGTACTTGTATTTGGTCGACTTACAAAGTTTCAAATTCAAATGCCTTTTTTGTTTGGGACAAACAAAGAAGAGAACTTTCTACACAATGATCTCAATGCAAATCTGGAGGGTCTAGATAGGAGATGCACATGCCCGGATGCTAAATCATAAGTTTTCCTATTTTCTTGCCACCGTAGCTCCGCTGAGGTGATCATGATGGAGCCTCGACTTAACAGGGTGGAGATGTTGCCCAGATTCAAGGTGTTAGTTAGAGTTGGAGTGTTTGCGCTAGGGTGTGGTGCCACAATAGCAATTGAGCCGCGCTGATGGTTGCAATCATAGTAATAGGGTCGATAGAACTAGTCTGAAGGGGTGTGGAATGTTAAAGGATGCCGACAACGTGAGAATGTCAATGTCGATGAGTTATTAAGAGGCACCAAGCAGACGAAGTGGTGGCCGGGCTTGACAATGGTCCACCAAAGATGTGGCGAGGTTGACACTAGGAAGAGTGGTGACTCAATCTGATGACGGTAGCCACCAAAATGCCAAGAAAGGGGGCGATGGTAGGTCGATATGGAACCACATGAGATTCTTGAGAGGGTTAACTAATTAACCCTTGAGGGAGATGGAAAAGGTAGTAATCTTATGTAGGGCTATTTGAAATATGATGAATGTTTTTTGATAAATTTTTAGTATTTATGTCAAATTTGAACTAAATAGCGAAGAAGCTCACACATAATTACCCCCAATCTGAATAACCCGATGAAGGTTCGATAACTTAAAATAAGATGAAGTTGTTTTTTTCACGCAAAATAATCTGGCCTTTTAGAAAAATATGTCACGAGGGTTTAGAAGTTTTCCATCTCAAAATTAATCTGCACCTTACCAAAATATTACAAATATCGAAATTACCTTGTCTAAATTTCAGACGGATTTTGAGCAAATTTATGTTTGAGATGAATTTGGTTTTAATATGACCTGAAATTTAGAGGTAAGTAAATATTTTTGTAGCCACCAAAATTACATTCGAAATATCGTTCGAAACTTGCACTTTCCCACGAACGCTTGAACATAAGGCTGTATGCAGTAGAACACGCGAGCTGACTGACTGACGCCATGGTGTTGCGTTTGCAGCTGGGCATGGGCAGCGCGCTGGAGACGCTGTGCGGGCAGGCCGTCGGCGCCGGTCAGGTGAACATGCTGGGCGTGTACATCCAGCGGTCGTGGATCATCTGCGGCGCCACCGCGCTGGCGCTGGCCCCGACCTACATCTTCACGGCGCCGATCCTCCGCGCGCTCCACCAGCCGGCCGCCATCTCCGCCGTGGCGGGGCGGTACACGCGGTGGGTCCTCCCGCAGCTGTTCGCCTACGCCGCCAACTTCCCGCTGCAGAAGTTCTTCCAGGCGCAGAGCAAGGTGTGGGCCATGACCTTCATCTCCGGCGCCGGGCTCGCCCTCCACGTCGCGCTCAACTTCGTCTTCGTCACGCGCCTCGGCTACGGCCTCTTCGGTGCCGCCATGATCGGGAATGTCACCTGGGGCGTCATCATCGTCGCACAGTTCGCGTACCTCGTCTCCGGCCGCTTCCCGGAGGCGTGGACAGGGTTCTCGCTGCTCGCGTTCAAAAACCTCGCCGCCTTCGTCAGGCTCTCCCTCGCCTCCGCCGTCATGCTCTGGTTCGTACACCTTTCAATACACGATTACTATAACTCAATCAACTGGTAAATTAACTTTTATGTGCGTGTTTGTTATCTAGCTTGGAGCTATGGTACTACACTGCAGTGCTGATCCTTGTGGGTCTCCTGAAGAATGCCCAACTCCAGGTTGACGTCATGTCAGTTTGGTAAGCAATTTGTCAGTGACAAACCTGTAACTGAACCTCGTGTACATGTTCAGAAACTAAACCAAATACTGATTAAATGGTGTCTGAAATTTACAGCATCAACTACCAGCTCTGGACCCTGATGGTGGCACTAGGCTTCAATGCAGCAGTGAGGTGACGCTATGCAACAAGACAAGTCAGTACGCTAGTACGGCTAACAGAAATTTATCGTTGTTAATATAGTCATCTTGTTTGATCTTGCAGCGTTAGAGTGTCGAACGAGCTTGGCGCCAACAGGCCGAAGGCGGCCAATTTCGCGGTGATCATGGCGGTTTCGACGTCCGCCGCCATCGGGGCGGTGTTCCTGGCCGTGTTCCTCATCTGGAGGATGGAGCTGCCGCGGTTCTTCAGCGACAACGAGGAGGTGGTGAGCGAGGCCGCAAAGTTGGGCTACCTTCTCGCAGCAACCATCTTCCTCAACAGCATCCAGCCCGTGCTCTCAGGCACGTACTACTAGTACTACACCGATCAGTTATCAATGTAATGGCAGCTGGAACATCTGAAGATTCTGACGAGCTGACTGTTGGGTGTGAATGATTGTGCAGGCGTGGCGATAGGAGCAGGGTGGCAGTCGCTCGTGGCGTTCATAAACATCGGCTGCTACTACTTGGTTGGCCTTCCACTGGGAGCCCTCTTTGGGTTCAAGCTAAAGCTTGGTGCATTGGTAAGAACAAGATCAAATCCGCTTCCATTTTGGATGAACGGGCATTCTTATTCTGACCTGCTCTGAATATACAACAATGTGACAAGAAAATGGATTTCTGTAGGGGATTTGGGTGGGCATGTCAATTGGCACGCTGCTCCAGACTGCTGTACTTCTCGTAATCTGCGTCAGAACCAAATGGGAGAAACAGGTGCAGCACAATACCAACATCACTAGTCAATCGAAGTTTTTCTTTATATAAATAATGGCTCGATCGAAGTTGAACAGATTTTTATTTCCAGAAATGTCTGAACTGTTAATGTTGCAGGCTATGTTGGCCGAAGAGAGGATCAGGGAGTGGGGAGGAAGCAGCGACACATTATCTGCAACGACAGCGACGAACAATGGCATAGACCGATGATCAGATGGTTTGTGCACGCAGATTGGACTTCCTTATTCATACGCACATGGAAAAACACCAGGGAGTAGATTGTAGAATTAAGCAACTGTACAGGTTGAGACCGATACACTGTACCTTGACTCTGTAGTTGGGAAACTAAAAAAAAATCATTCATCTTCCGATCAATCTTAATGCCAATTTGTTGTGTGAGGATTGTTGTTAACCTGACTGTGGGCATGCAAACTGGGAGTGTGTGTATTGCCGACCTGGAGTACGGGTTTCAGTGCTTCCAGAGCTCAACTCCAAGGACCTGGGACAAACCTATTTTCCACCCTCAGTTGTTCAGGCGCAAGATAGCTCAGCACCAGTCATTGACCCTAAACCCCGAATCGCGAAATCTCTCTGTTTTTTGCCGGCTTTCGAGCTACGGACATTTTGTCAAATTTCAGATTATTTTGTTTGGATATACTAGTACAGAACGCTGAGTCGCTGACTGGTTTCGTGGCATGGTCAGTTTGCGCTCAAGACTTGGGAGCTTGGGGTTTGATCTAGCTAGAGTGCTAGACACGACGAGAAGGCAAAAGCATCTGCTTGCTCTGTAGCTTCACGGAGTATGTTGTGTCCTCGAATTTTTAGCGGTGTTGCTCACGTCTATCTTGTGGTCAGCGACACCTTTTGTAGAAAAAGAAATCATGTCTAGCTTACACTAACAAGTTTTATTATCAGATTTTCCTCTGTTGAGATATTAAATGTTGGCCCTTGACATGTACTACTAGTTAGCCTAGCTCTAACTTTAGAAAACTAGGCAAGACATAAAAGAAAAAAATAAAAGAAAAAAATAGGCAAGACATAAAAGTACACATTTACCTAAAGGCATAGCTTTCAGACATCAAAATACATGCAGATTTTCTTGTGTGTACACCAAATATCAATACTGTACATTATGCACACAGTCATAAAATGAGTATGGACAGCTAAAGATCACTCTATCTATAATCATCTCATGTTTGAGATCACCCTATCAACTTTATATCTACAGCACAGCCAAAAAGGTTTCTGCAACTTATGGTATGATGAAAACTGAAACCCCATTTCTTCTGTCTTCTATTGGTGATCTAATGTATATACTCTTTGGTATACCAAACTCTGAACCAAAAAAGTCCTCATGGTATATATACCCCATGCTCACATGTTGAAGAGCTAACCCTACCTCAACGTGGAAAGGAACCCGTCCGTTTGATTTGATCAAGGGTACTTCTCAAGCCATAGCGTTCAACTGCTTGCATACCAGCTCGAAACCCATCGCCATAGATTGGAGAGGGATCTGTTTCGATCTGGCGCTTGAAGAATTCTCCGAGTTTTTTCTCGAAGTCAGTCTTTTCACCTTTTTTCGAAGAAAGCGTTATTGTATCTTCTGCTGCTACAGCTGCTTCTGCTGCTGCTGCCTCTGCTTCTGCTGCTACTGCTGCCTCTGCTGCTGCTGCAGAGGTGGTTGCAGTGCTACTACTTGAACCTGATACGATTTCAGACTCGAGCCAGAGATGAGCTAGAACCTGACAGATGCCTTCTTCAACCTCTGGACTAAGGATTCGGTACCCTACAAATACAACATATCAATCAATATAAGTAGATTTGATGACCCAGAAATAGAAATATGAAGAGATACAAGATGCTGCAAGAAACAAAATAGACATGCACAATAGAAGTACCTTTAAGCCGAAGGTACGCATGCATCATCTCGTGAGCAAGAATATAGCCAGTGAGCAATCTGCATGCAATAAAATAAGTGGAAATGAAAACCTACGCACAGCCGCAACAAAGAACTTCATACAAGTTCGTAGACAGGATGCAGAATCAGCATCAATCTATCATGAACTACATCAGTTGTACTCAATTTGGGGAAATTTTAAATTACTGAACTTACCTTGGCATCAATCTATCATGAACTACATCAGTTGTACTCAATTTGGGGAAAATTTTAAATTACTGAACTTACCTTGGCAAACCATAGAGTACAAGAATTGCAGTCACTTCACACCGCCTAGCTAGTTTGTATGGTCCTGTAGAAATGTCTCTGATTTTGTTCCCTGGTCCAATTATTGGTCGTCGCAGTATCTGTATACAGTCATGTTATTTAACCACGAATGCTCATAACTATCAACGTCACATACAAGATGTTTTAATTACTTACCATTCTGACAATTTGCTCTTCTGACAGGCAGAGACCCCTGGTTTCAGGAAGGTGATGCCCCTATAAAGAAGGTTAAAAGATTAATTAGTTCATCAAAAAACATTACGCAAATAATATTGCAAAATAATGGATATCATGTCATTTACCATTTTCTCGTTTCCATGGCTTCGTTTAAAGCTTGCCGTTCAACCAAAAGCAAGGGAATTTGTTGTTCTACTTTCATGTTCAAACCCTCATAAAATTCCTGGATATCAATGTATACTGGTTGGCACTCCTCCGTGTCCATTATTGAAGTATATAGACACTCCAAACAGAGTTTCCTGCCATCATCCAATGTGATGTACTTGATATCCTTTGGCTGGGGTTGATGATAAAAAATGGAAGAAGTTAAACTTATTAAACTAACCAAATGCGAATATGTGCACTTCCTGGTAAAAATAAACATATCCGCACTATGAATAGCAAAAAGAAAACATAAAATGTATAATCCTGTTTCTGAAAACAAACACACATGTATAAACTGAAGGAGCTATGATGAAAGTAAACAACCAGTTAATTTCTGATTGGCATAGCCATAACCCTAACCTCCATTCGTTCGCAACTACAGCACCTAGGGTACCATCATTGTCATGTGAAGGACAATACTTCTGCATCCAGAAAGGATGGGCCCGGTATTCAATGGAACCATTTGTATTTGTTCGAATCTGTTCACAAAAATGTAATTAGTACAGTTCAACAAATAAATAAAAAATAGCTACCACTAAATACTCAAGCTCACTCATAAACTTGAAAAACAGATGCTTACAAAGTTCTTGCAAACATCACATTTTGGATGGAAGAGCTCCTTGTAGCAGGAACTGTGGTATGGATGATCTTCATGTACTGCAAACTTGCGAACAGAAAAGTCGGCATTAATAATTTATGACAAATTGAAGTATATTAATAAAATAGGCTATGTTTTTGTACCTCGTAGTCTGATATTGGCATAGTGCAAGATAAACACCTGAAGCAGTGAGGGTGCCAAACAGAATCCATACAACTGAGAAACTGTCCATGCCCAAGTGGAGTTTTACATCCAGCACAAACCCTACACAAGTCAATATGGTGCACCATATCTGTTCAAATTACAGAAAAAGAAGATCCTGGGAAAAAATGGAGACAGATGCCAATGATTCTACTGTCTAGTAATAGAGTAGAACTCAAGGAGATAATTGACTCCATGTTGCAAGTATAAGAGTGTGAATTTACAAAGCCAATGTCAAAGATAGAATTGTGTCATGACTTAAAGGGAAGCGGAAGATAGATGTCATTTATTAAATTTTGAAAAGTCTGACTACCAATAGTATTTAATTTGTCACCTGTAACGATATTGCTAGTTTTTTGCAAAAATAACTTCGATTTCACTATAAGTTTTAATAATCTTTTACTAACATATAGTTGGAAATACATGGTCAAAGGTGTGTATCAGAGACCACATTGATTCTGGAAACAAGTATAAGGAATGGAGGTAGTGATAACTGATAACCAATAAATAAAATACTTCTGGGGCACTACACCCAATCAACACGTCAGTGCATACGCTCGCAACACTAATCAAATGGTCATAATCAGGGAAGTTACACCATATAGCAGTTATCTATATTTACCTACATCCACCGGTAAGCCTAAACACTGCCCAAGTCATTCCGAGCTTAATTTTTTATTTAAAGTTTTTCACAAGCCGTACCCTTGGAAAAAAAAATGCAACTATCCTACTGGTAAGTAGCACACTTCACAGGGAGGAGCCTAAGAAGTCACTGTTACTTGGGTACAAATATTTTTGAAGCATAAATATTGATCCCTGGTCCCAATCCCATCCTGATCTTTCACTTACCAATATGATTTAAATTAACAGTATAAAGTAGGTTACAGGGTATGGAACAATATGATTCACATATTCAGAAGACAGATGCTCCGTAACGGAATGGCTTAGTAATTGTGTCATAGCACATGCCTGTGCCTTCACATATCATGCTAATCATTCTTACCTTTTGTGAGATCAACAAGGCTAAACATCCAAAATCCTAATCATTCACACCATTTGTGAGATCAACAAGTCGTACCAAATTAAGCACATCTCAACCAAAAATATCTGCATGGTTTTGTTTTTTTGCTCTAAAATTAATTGGGTAGATCAAATCATCACATAATCCCCAGTAGATTGCCAATCAATACCTCACTAATGCAAACATCACTTAGTGGTATCTTTGAAACAAAAGCAACACATATTTTTCCGAGTTGACGACGGTTATTTAAATTGTCATAAATCTTGTGGTGCATCATAATGAACCATTATAACAAATACCTCAATCTACTCGAGGGCAAAATATCTGGCAGTAAGCTAGCTGCTGAAGTACTATCTGAGCGAACATCTCCTGCCGGAACATTGTGACAAACAGGATGTTCATCCTTCAGACTTTCTTGGAGAGCTCGTGCAAGCTCTTCATCTTCCCCTAAATGATCATCAGTATATACGTCATAAACAAAAGAAAATGACAAAACATTATAAAGATGTTGTCTATCAACTCTGCATATTTGGACATGGTCATTAACCTAGAACTGCTGCTCCAAAATAGGAAATTTAATAACACATAACCAGGTAAAACAATCTCTAAATTATCAAAACTGGCTTAGATGGGATAATACGAACCAATGGCCATTCCCTTCTTTCGATCTTCCTCTGATAAGGATAATGCAATAGCACGATCTATGTCGTCGCTGTTACTGGCATGCGTACCCTACAGTAATGAGGGTCAAATTAGCAACAGTGAAGTAAATAAAGCATTCAAGCTTAAAGTTCCCAGAACTGTCTTTATCTCACATGATTTGTCACAAAGAAGAGCAATTTTGAATTGAGAGACTAAACAAACAAGGAAGAGCATGAGTAATATATAATAGTTGGAACCAAAACTTGAAGAATCATGATTCACTTCGATGCATTTTTATTAATATAATTTTACAGAGAGTTATTTAAGACATAGAGGAAATAGGCAAATTTGAGCAGTACATCTGACTTAGCGTGCTGAGTTGAATAGCCTTCACCCAAGTTTCCGTCGTACTGTCCTCTTCTAACTTTATTTACAGAACCTTTGACAATTTCGCTCAACAAACCCATGTATTTTTTTATTGGAGGATGAAGATCCATTTTGTTCACCCGATGACGACGATCCTTTGGACGACGACGATCCATTTTGTTCACCTGAATATGAAGATCCTTCTGCCTGCAGTGGAAAGTAAATTCATGAAGAAATAAACTAAGAGGAACCTGCAGATGAGCTCCTTCTTTGCATTATAATCCATTTGTGAGAGGAAGTAAATTTAAAGTTGTAATCCTGCATCTCCTTTAGTATCTCATTTGTTCATTTTCATTGTTACTCCTATGGACTATAGATTTCAATAGTAGACACTGACATTCTAGGAAACAAATAATGCAGTTGTTACTAAAATATTTGTGACTATTGCTTCAAATCTGTTCAATACTTTATACTAGGTGCGTAATCATATCTTCCCATGCGATGTTCCCAAAAAAATCCTTCATGTACCTAGAGAAATTAGTTCCTTTTGGAAGTGATTTTCAATTATTGAGTTTAGGAAATACATAGTCAAAAGTTGTGCCATGTTCCTAGACAATCGCCCACATAATATTTATTAAGTACTACAAGCAAAAAACTAGGTGAGATTTGTGTTGGAACGGAATGTTATTAGGTAAATAAAAAAAGGCATAATGATCCATTATCAATCTGAGAGTGAACGAGTGACGCAACCGACTCATGTTTGTGGAAATATCAACATAAGCTTTCAAAGCTATCAAATAATGGAAAAGAAAACTCAGAATAACACTGGAGCATCAGTAAGAGAAAGCCATGGCTTCTTACCTTAGGGAAGGCAAGCCAGCGACCTTGAACTCAGCAAAATAAAGATGGCGCTGGACCTTCCCTATGTGATGTTATATGAATGAACCACAAGGAACTTCAAGAAGACGACCACCACACCACGTATCCAGTCTCCACAGCTTTGTGAAGTGCTTGTTTTCCTCTGAGGTCATAGATGAAAATTGATATCAGCTTCATATATTTCCTTTGCGGGTGACAAAAACTAATAGAGGCAAATATAATTGGGAGTCTTTACATAGAAAATTGGTACCAACAATTGAACATGATAATTCAACATATATCGGACATCTAATATACATGAAAACCCTCTCGGAAATTTTGATGATGCAAAATCCACATGCAGTTCAGCTAAAAACAATTAATCAGGCTGTGTGGCAACCAAACTACATCATGCTGCAATTACAGTACGTATCATCGGTTCAAACTAATAGCACCAGAAAATACATGGGGCATCTTCCAAGGGGAAAGGAATTCTAGCATAAATCAGAATTGCTCATGTGATCAACTCCTCGCCTCAGGAAGCCTTCAAAGCCTCGAGTGGATTTAAATTGAGATGGAAAATGTTTTTTTAATCATGAAAAAGATAATCACCGACAAGCAATGGTTAAAATAAGTTCCTGCTTCACCAACAATCAGATCCTAATGGACCAAAACAGGGCATTATAACAAGGACATAATTTTTTATAATGAAATTGGCCATCCTTAAAAAGGACGGCATTAACGTGGATAAAAGGGCCTTAGGGTATCCACAAAGATGAGTTAACCAGTGTTCAATCGACAGCAAACAACTCATACAATAGGTCAAAGAGTTAGCATTAAGTGGGATGGGCGTACAAAGGCAATGACGTTGATTCATAATTTTTTTGTTACTCCTAGAGTCTGAGTCTTAACTAAGAGTGAGTTCTATTCTCTCTCCTCCACATCAACAATCGCCATCCCATGTAGCAGGATGAAGAGTCAGCTGATGTCATGCCTTAGACAGATACTTGGAGTAGCTAATGCAGCATTTCAAAGATTTCGATGCTATCTTATGTGGTATTTGTAGGATGTGGGATATTACGGTCAATGCGGCTCTATGCGACTTTAGTTTAGTAATATGTGGATGGTGTCATGGTGAGTGTCTGTGCCGAGTGTTTCTTGTGCAGTGATGATGGCGTGCAGCAAAACGGCAAAAATGGTGGCATAAATACCTGGATCTCAGTCCAACGGGAGCACAATCCTCATCGAAGAAGATTCACTGGCGACATATAGAGATCACTGAAGACAACCCCTTCTGATGCTCCCGCTCACCACACTCTCAACTCCTGCATTTGAACAGAAACAGGTCAATGTGCCAGTCCTCACAAAGCAAAGCACCAAAGTTACCTTATTAGCTTACAATTCAACCCCAGAAAAGGACAAGCGCAACCAAAATAACCTCCGAGTGTTCGCAGAAATTGGTAAAATCATCATGGAAACCATCGAATGTCATCCTAATTTACCAAGAGAAGAAGAGCACAAGTAGCTCCGTAGGAACTCACCAAGAGCCAGTAATTCAACAAAGATCTTCTGTCTGTTGGCTTCTTTTTCTTCTTGATCCAGCTGACAAGTGGAGATAGCCAGAGAGGCCGCCGGATCTTCCACGCAAGACTCAAAGAAGAATTTGGGGAAAAAGAGATAAGGGGAACGAAACGATGGGAGAGAGAAGCGAAGAACACGTGACACTGACGGGAAGGTAGGTGCGGAGTCAAGAAAATTAAGGAGGGGTGAGGTGACACCTCTCTCCGCAAAAACTAACTCACTCCCACCCGCCCGCCCGCCACCGTTCCGCGTCGCGGTCGCGGCGATGTCAACCCCACGCATTGCGTCGAACGCGTCGCGGGCGTGTTTAGTGAGGGAAATTGCAAGGAAACGGCGGTCATTGGTCAGGTCAATTGGTTGCGACCAATGGGATGGGGTAGAGAGGTCGATCTCCTGTCCTGTGCTCTCCTCGTCTCGCGGCACTTTCTGCCGCCGGGGAGATGCGCCGGCTGCAAGCGGTGGCCGCGTGAGAGCATCTCCGGTCGGAGGCCCCAAATTCGGCCCCGTCCGCGGACGCGTCCGACCGGACAACCCAAAACTAGTGTCCTACAACCACAATGTTCTAATATTGACACATAAATACATGCAATCCATGCACGTCCATCATAGAGGTAGTTTTGATGTCTAAATAAATAGTTCACATCACGTTATTACAACATAATTGTATCTAAACAAATAAAAGTAGTCGGACATAAAAGTTCACATTATTCGGACACAAATCATTGCAAATTAAAATTCAGTCCTTCCCCATGAAGACATACATATGCTCCACCAGATCATTGAGTAGTTGGGTGTGCACTACTTCATCTCGAAGTTGTCGATGTATCTCAAGAAATTGCATGACATACTCCGCTTCTTGTTCAGGTAGGTGGACATGTTCTCCAGCATTCTCAAAATCAGTGCGAGCTGCCCCTTCTCCCTCATCCTCCACAATCATCTTGTGCAAAATTACACAACAAGTCATGACCTGCCATAGAACCTCCGGATCCCACATCATTGCGGCTCCACGGACTATTCCCCAACGAGCTTGCAACACACCAAATGCGCTCTCGACATCTTTCCTAACAGATTCATGTGCAGCTGCAAAGCCACATTTTTTGGACCAGTAGGATTACTGATAGTCTTCACAAATGCTGCCCACTGAGGATAGATATCATCTGCAAGATAGTATCCCATGGTATAGTCGTGTCCGTTGACGGTGTAGTTGCATGGTGGAGCATCCCCATCACAGAGCCTCTTGAATATGGGAGAGCGCTGAAGCACATTGATATCGTTGTGAGAACCGGGCATGCCAAAAAAAACATGCCAAATCCACAAGTCTTGAGATGCCACAGCTTCAAGTACAATAGTGGCCTCCTTGCTGTGACCTTGGTACTGCCCACGCAACCCGTTGGACAGTTTTTCCATTGCCAATGCATGCAATCTACTGAACCTAGCATACCAGGAAATCCTCTTGCTTCTCCTAGGGCCAATAGCCTTGCGGTGTCCTCGGCATTAGGTTCTCTCAGATATTTTGGCCCAAACACCTTCACGACGGCGTATGCAAAGTGCTCCATAGCCTCGATGTATGTACTCTCTCCCATCCGGACATACTCGTCTATGGCATCTGCGGCTTTTCCATACGCAAGCATTCTCAAAGCAGCGGTGCATTTCTGCATAGGAGAGAAGGATAGTTTTCCGCAGCAATCATACTTCAACTTGAAATAGTCATCATACTTTGTTACTTTCTCTTGTATGTGCTCGAATAGTCTTGAGCTCATCCAGAACCGACGTCGAAAAAACCCCTCATGAAAGACCGGCTTCGGACGCTTGAAGTAATCGTCATACAGATCTCGAGTGCCTTTGAGCCTGTCACGGTCCACGGTGATCCGTCCGTTAATTGATCCCTTGAAGTTGAGAACATGATCCTCCTTCTTCTCCATTTCCTCTTGAATGCTCATCATGGACATGGCGGCCTCCTCGTCTCCGTCGTCAAACATGTCTTCACCACTGGACCCGTCGATGAACTCCTTGTAAACCAACTCATCCATGGCCGAGTAATCGTACTCCTCGTCGGACGAAGAATCCATGGCTATATGCATGAACAATTAATCAAAATCCGGTGCCGGCATTTACACAAACACTTTGAGAGCGAGGTGCAGGTCGGGCGATGCTAAACGTACCGGGAGCGGAGCGTCCATATGAGGTTCCTCCGGCGACGGGCTCCGGCGACCGCAGAGGACTTGGCCGCGGACGCTGTGACTTGGGGGCGGCGGCGGTCAGTCGAAGGGGCCGGCGGCAGAGCAGAGTGGTGCGGCCAAACTGGACAGAGCGGAGGAGGAAGAGGAAGAAGCAAGAGTTTCCGTCCGATTTAGGGGGAAAATTGGGTAGGCCCGCATTGCCAGGTCCGACGTGGCGAACGCGTCCGGGTGCGTCCGGGCGGCCCCAAACCCGCCCTACATATGGGCTGTCTTTGGGGTGTGCCGGACCGCCCGGACGTTTGGGCTGACCATAGGCGGTGCGGTTGGGTGGCGGTTTTTGGCCCAAAAGCTGTCCAGGCTGTCCGCCCGGGTGTTTGAGGGGGCTTTGGGGGCTCCGGTTGGAGATGCTCTGAGGCTGCTCTCTCCCCTATGTTCTGCCATGTTGCGGATAGAAAAAGGTCAGGATTTGTTAGATATATTGTACAGGTCCTAGATTAGTCTTAAACCTAATACGGTTAACCCTTGTATTTGTACATGTACATGTCTCCTATTATAAATACAACTTAGGCCACGCCCTAGTGCGGTGTGCTATTCCCACAATATTGGTACGTTTACAGGATTTTTTTCATTTGAGGGAAACCGGTGGGGTTTATTACACTGCTGGTACAGCCAAATATTGCTGCGACAACCATAGTTTGCAGTCACGCACTACTTAAAACCGGCATAGATCAAGGATGTGTTGAACATCATCTAGGTGCAAGCTGTGTATCACAAGTCCCGGTAACTGGGTTGATCAAATCGCAAACCTGTCCAAGTTGGTGATGGCCCAGCAGCGCCCGAGTTCCTCGCCACCGGAGATTTGACTAGGGTTTAGATTTAGATGGCGTTTAGATTTGCAAAATAGATCTAAAAATTTAATAAAATTTCGTTGCCATTGTTTAATTTTCTGTTTTGTCCTTTGGGTCTTTGGCCGCTTACATTGACAGTGTGTCAGTTTCCTGATCGCGTGTTCATTAGTGGTGTACTCTCATGCGCGCCACCCATCCACCGCGCGCACACCTAGTAGCTATCACTAGTGGCACATAACCAATGAAGTGTGTAATACACCTCAGGGGCTAAATCGACACGCCACTGGTAAGCTATTTCCTACTAGTGGTTAGTTCTTGCCATCTTAAATCTGCTGCTTCACGGCAATTAATTCCAAATAACTTCCCCCATGAATTCATAC
Organism: Poa pratensis; assembly: GCA_947311845.1. Lineage (NCBI taxonomy): Eukaryota > Viridiplantae > Streptophyta > Magnoliopsida > Poales > Poaceae > Poa > Poa pratensis. Next base: position 132,660,286 of record CAMZMU010000041.1, on the reverse strand, counting down.
CGTGAATCGAATTTCTCAAAAAAGAACTCCAGACTATCGTTGAGTTCGCCCATCTCGTAGTTCGTCGTCGACAAGCTCGCCCACTGGAGCCGGAAAGAAGATTAGATCTCTCTGTCGAAACCGCACCGCCATTTCTCGAGAGGTGATATCCCACCATCATTATTACCGCACATGATCGAAGCAGGTAACAAGGGAGAACATGTGCTTTTTTCAAATAAATTATGTGCCAGCCCATTATGCGCTATGTATCTAGGCCCATGTACACACCCCGGCATATGCCCTTTCTCCATACGCCGGCACACCTGACATATCAAACCGTATTGTGGCGTATCTGTTTCAAATTAAAGGCGGAGTTCACTGAAACACGCAGACAAATGTCTGGGATATCGACCGGTCATCTCTCATATGTGCTTTTGGTTAGAATAAAAAAATCTGGTAGATGACAAGGGATACTCCTAATAACTAGCTAGTTTCTTTGAAAACCAGTAATGATACTACCGATTTAACACTATAGATGAGGCGGGGGAGGGGAGGGGGCAAGCGCCCCCATAAGGACTATTCGCTTATTCACAACTCAAATACAACATGTGTTTCTTTGCTTGATATATTTGACAATGTATTGGGCATGGTGGCATTGTGATGGGTAACAAGCATCATTGTAGGCACGCATGTACGAGATCAAAAGCACCGGCCATCTGTCCAAGTTATGGATTTTGCTAATGATATGCTGCGTTGAGTCTCTGACGTACTAATTCTTATTTTCCTCCTCTTTGTACATAACATATATTGGTGTTCCTAAAAACTAGCTAATTTCTTAGAAAGAACGAATGATACCATCGATTTAACGACCTTTTGTCCGAGTTCCGGATCTCGGAAATCCTAAGATAGTAATTCTTATTTTGTTTTCCTCCTCTTTGTACATAACTTATGATGACTTGTGTGTTTTGATAGCATGGAAACTCATCTACTACAATGGCATCACTTACTTGCGTGGTGGTATCACCGGGATGACGGTCAGCTTCCACACTAGTCAACACCACGTGTGGTGCTACGCGCATCTGCGGTGACCCAATACACCACTGCATGTTGTACATGTTGTACTGTATAAGTCGTTGACACATCATGGATGTATTTATCCATAAATATCACGTCCCTTAGAGTAGTACAACAGAAATATTGCAGGTCTAATTCTTACACTTTATTGCAGACTGCTAAAGATTACAAGCCAAAAGTGGATATAAAACTCAACTTCCTCCTCAGTCACTTGAGAAAGATCAAACGAACTACAATCAACTTTGGAGAGTTGACGTGTGACTTGTAAAAGCAAATGCATGCATTTCTGATATGGTCTCAATAATCTGTAATAAATTTTGATGTGCACACCGTCTTTTAGGGATATCAAATGATAGATACTTTCTTGAGATTGTCAGGTGATTTAAAACCATTCTTTATCTATAGCATGTGAAAGGCTTTGTCTATTTATCACCTGATGTGTAACTTTCTATGGTTTCAGTTTATTGCCTTATTATATTAATTCTTTCACGCAATAAAAAGCTTCCCTCTGATCATTGAATTCTTTTGCGGGTTTGGACATGTTTCATGGTTGTAATTGGCTGCTTTATGTATGAAGAGATGACAATAAGGTGAGGCATATGTTATCAGTGATTTCCCTTGCTTGAATTATTTAACATTTGTGTCAGTTCATTCTACTTGTGATTACCAGTTTAGAATATATTTTATATTTTGTATTTTGTTTCCTACTATACGTTGAAGAATGTGCTTACTAGTTTTTTTTATCTCATATAGCCTGTTATATTATGTAGATAGTTGACACCAAGCAGACTTTTTTAGTTTGAACACAAAGACAATCTTAGTGATAAGTGGTTGCAGTGATCAACATTTCATGTCCCTTTTGCATTCAAATTGGCGGTAGTGTTTTCTATAACAACATAAATGACATTGTATATTTTAGAATGAGAGATGGATTGACAGTAGATAGACTCAGGTTTGATCCTACTTTCTTTCTGCACCAGGAGTTGAGCAAAGAACTTCGCCCATGGGAAGGCCCCAAGCTGGAGTCCCCACTAGCGTGCATGACAATAAACCAAAAGCATGATGTGATATGCTATCTTCTGAATCCCATGATATTATGAAGCCTTTCTCTTCTCAATTGTTTGATCTAGAGTATAGATACAATTGACTTACTGCGGTTTTACATTTTAATGGTTTAATACGCTCTCTTAACATTACTTACCATGGCTTTATGTCCTATTTTTAGGGTGCTGATAAGTAGTGCCATGCTAGGAGTGCTGATAAGTTTTGTGTTTCCTAGGCATGTCAGCTCGTCAAACCTGATGCTAAATATATTTCTGAAGCATTGACAAGGGCTGGTGTAAGAACAATTGTTGTACCCAGCTTTGACACCCGCCTTCAGCTACTTTTAAAGGCCCTGAAATGATAAATAATTTGATGCACTTGTATATACTGAGGTGGGTTTCCATTTCCAAATGCGTTGGTTTAGCTAAGCCTGTATTTTACGGACAAGGCGTTTTGGCTCCGGGGTGCATACGCTCCTGTTATGTTTTTCAAAATTAAAAAAAATATGAAAAGATTTCAAAAAAATCTGGTAAAAATTGGGCACAAACATATACAAGTTTTCAATATTCAAGTAAAATTTCGGAAGGAAATAATACTTTCTATGGTATGTGCAAAAAAGAAAAAAATATGTGCTTTGAAAAATGTATTTTTAAATCTCATTTCGGTGACAGATTTTGTCTTTTATGCACATGCCATAGAAAATGTCATTTCCTTCCAAAATTTTGCACGAATGTTAAAAATTTGTATATGTTTGTGCCCAATTCTTTTTAAAATATTTAGAAGTGTTTTCACATTTTTTAATTTTGAAAAACATAACAGGAGCATATGCGCCCGGGAACTAAAGTGGATTTCTCGTATTTTACCACATTTAGCTAAGTCTGTTATTTTAACATTGTGTCTGTATTATTACCCTCTATATCCAAGTATGGTCTCTAGTTCTCGTATCATTTAAAGTTTAAACTATGTTCTGTATCCAAGTTTGATCTCTAGTTTCTCTATTTTTTAAACTATGTTATGTGGTATGTCAGCTAACAGGTTGCGGCTGAAAAGCCAAACACAACAATATTCTAGAAATTAGTGTGTTATTAGGCCTGAAACCTGAACAGGCTATGTATACGAGCGATGACCTTAAGAATGATTTATGGGAAGTCAGGGATGCAAGCTATGATGCATGGTGTTGGGGCAGTGATCTTCACTCCTTGAAGGCAGGAAGCGATCGCATCTACCCTCAGGACGCTAGTGCCACCGTTGTTGGTTCCCCTGCTTTCCACCGGCCTCTAAGGCGGCACGGGGTGGGGGAACCTCGGATCCGTGTCTGGTCCTATAGGGTCTTTGAGTTCTTCGCTCCGGCAAAGGGGCATCGATGAAGATGAGAATAAAGATCCGTCAGCCCACTCCTGATAAATGTTCTTTTCTAGAGGAGCGTCGACATGCTAGAGTTTGAAGTTGAGCATCAGGCATTAGGCCTGGCGTGATAAGTGTATGTCTACGGCGACGTCGTTCTGTGGAGGGGATGATGTCGCAGTGTATTGATTCCCTCAAGTTCCGTCTCTGCCTAATGAGGCTTAGCTAGGTACAACTTCGTCGGGAAACTTGCGAGTTTGGTGTCCCCATCTCCGCCTGGCCAGAGCTGGGATTATCTCCGAACCCACCTCAGTATTAGCTTATCCGAGGCGGTGATCTCTTAAGATCATGGTCGCCGACATCTTCTGGTCAACGTCGACGACTCTTCCTAGTCGCTGCTTCTACAAGCGCCTGTTTTTTTTTTAAGTTTTATCTGACACGAGCTTTGCTACGCCGGAGACCCAGAAGCGGCATCGAGTTTTGCTCACAGCGCGCCATCGAGGAACGCAAAGGAAGTTGGTGCCGAACTTTTCAACAATCTATGCGTTATTTCTTTTTATTATAAGGCTATTCTTGTAAGGGCTGGTTTCAGATAATATATTGGATTACGTCTTTTCTGCAGAAAAATAAACAACAACGTGATTGTCTTATTTCGTTGTTTATGAATTTACTTCTATCGTCTTTTATTAGCTTCCCAAATTGCTTGAAGTGCTAATATAAAGCTTGTATGGTTTTGCATGATTATATTCCTTTTATAAAGTTGAACCTCATGCATTGTTTTCTTTGTCCCATTGAAACTTGGGTATACACATCTTCTACACAAAAATCGATGTATTTTTTCTGCGACGTAACAAACAATTTCAGTAACATATTCATGCGTTCTCAATTCATGTAGGACTCAATGTGTCATGAAATCATATTTCTATTTCATATCCTAGGAATCAAAGAGCCCCACGTAATAAAAATTAGCAACATGTAAATTAAATTGTAAGGTTTACATATTCAAATTAAACAGTCGTCCATACAAGACATCCATATCGTGAGTGGCGCGTGGGACCCTTCGCAAGCCCAGATCAGTACCACTTCTACTCCCGGTTTCACCTTCAGACCCCATCGCCAACGGCCAACACTTTTTTTTTTTCAAAAAAAAACACTCTTTTTTTAACAACCCGCCGCTCCAACGGCTAGTTTCCCTTCCGCTCCTGCTCAAATCAAAATCCGTCGCAACTCGCCACTGCCAGAGCACCACCGCAGCCTCCTCCTCGTACCACACCATCGCCGGCGCTGCTCTCACGAGCTAGCCAATTAGCTAGATCCGGGAAAGCAAGCGAGAGCCAGCGCAGATGGAGATCCCCGTCAGGCTCGGCACCGCGGAGGAGGAGGAGCTGGAGGAGTACGACAGCGTGTTCTACGAGGACATCGAGGCGCCCAAGTTCGTCGACCTCACCGCGCCCGACGCCGCCCGCCCCACAGACGACCCCTCCTGGTTCTGCCTCCGCGTAGGTGAGCAATCACTGATTCACTTCCCCTTCCCACCGCGTTCGTGACCGAATCTGCGGCGCAAAGACACCAAATTCGGTGTGGTGATGATCCGTGACCGCAGGTTGCGACCAGAGGCACGAGCATGTCGACCGGAGGCCCTGCACAGGAGCTTCGTCATGCGGGTCATGGCGGCGAGGAGCCCCAATGTCAGGCTGCAGAGAGCCATCAGCAGGAGGAACCAGAGGTGCGTGCTTCTATGATCTGATTTCTTTTCCTTCTCGCCGCCGACCTGAATTCAATTGGACCGACTGTTATTTCGACTGACGCGCGTCCGTTTGTCAATATCGTGCAGCTCGATGCTACCGAGACTCCCTCAATCTCTGCCGGCGAAGCCGCGGAGGACCCGGATGACGAGGCTGAGCATGGCGACGGAGGCGGCCGCGAAGGCGGCGAGGGCCAGGCTGAACGGTCACGGGATCCGCAGCCTGAGAGACTCTCCGGTCCGGACCAAGGCGGCCAGGGTGGAACCGTCCAGCGCGAGGAAGAAGGCGCTGACGACGCCCAGCAGCAAGGCCGTGCTGCGACCGAGGCAGGAACCGTTCCTCAGCGCGAAGCACCAGAAGGGGCCAGTCGCGACGGCAGAGATGAAGGGGGCCGTGGTGAAGGCGCTGTTCCTGACCACGCCCAAGAAGGAGACGCCGGCGAAGAGCAAGGCTCCTCCCGTGGCCGAGGTCTGTTCCAAGATGAAGAAGCTCAACCTGGCGTGCAGGGAGGTGCCTAGCCGGTACCTGTCCCAGCTGTCCACACCGAAGACCACCAAGAAATGCGAAGAGACGACAGCGGCGGTGAAGAGTGCGAAGAGAGTGCAGCAGCCAAAGAATGGGAAGAAAGTCTTAGGAGTTAACAGAATGGACGAAGCCGACAAGGAGAATGTGCCGCAGGGATCACGGATGGAGGTGGAGCCGTTGCAGCCTGACAACCATGACGACGACGGCGACAAGGAGAATATGTCGTATGGTGATCACCTGGCTGAGCAAGCCTCAAATCGGCAAGATGAAAACATGAACCAGTTGGGGAACAATGGGAATGCTCCTCAAAAGGTACTGAAACTGATGCCAGTAATGTGGGTTTCCCATAGTTTAGCTGTAGCCTGTAGGTAGGATACGAGGAAACTGAAATGCCGCCATGACTACATGCAGGTGGTTAAAAGGATGAACAACAAGGTGAATGCAGAGCAAGGAGGAAAGCTCAAGAAAACCATTCAGAGGCCATTTAGGCTGAGGACTGATGTGAGTTATGACTGTCCATTGCTCGTTTTTGTCAAAGATTGCACTCAGTTGCTCATTCACTCTTTGTGCTGCTTTTAGGAAAGACAAGTGTTGAAAGAGGCATATCCAGAAAGAAAACAGACGGCCTCGAGAAGAACACCTTACCAGTACTGAAGGATGAAAATAGACGAGTGATGGTAAGTTGAATCAGGAGTGCACGACGCCAGATTTGCTTATTCGTCAACGGCATGGTCTAATAATCGTTCTGTTTGTATCTACTATGATGTAGCAAACTGGAAGATGCCCTGATGGAAAGGGACGAGATAAACTGACTTGTGGCGAGAAACTGGTGAGCGTTTACCTTCCCTGCCCAAAACCAGGAGTGCACGACGCCAGATTTGCTTATTCGTCAACGGCATGGTCTAATAATCGTTCTGTTTGTATCTACTATGATGTAGCAAACTGGAAGATGCCCTGATGGAAAGGGACGAGATAAACTGACTTGTGGCGAGAAACTGGTGAGCGTTTACCTTCCCTGCCCAAATCAATTAGAAACACGCATACTGAATTGCTGATCTGTTCATATTGCCATATTCAGAAGAAACAATATAAAAGCTGCCACAATTCAGCTTGCGGGTTTCAATAGCATCCGATGCAAAATGCGAGGCCTGCACTGACGAAAGACAAAACCGTTGAGAAATCACAGAAAGTTGTGACACTGACGAAAGGCAAAACCATCGAGACATCACAAAGAGTTGTGAGGACAGCGTCATCAACAAGAACTGCGAAAATAACAAGGTATACAAAACTAAATCAGTTCAGTCAATCAGTCGGTCATTGATTTCTGAATGTTTTTCCTTTCTCTGTGTTCAGTGGATTCACAGCAGCCTCTCGAGTTGGGAAAGAAGGGAAGACCTCGGTGAAAACATCCAGGCTCCAGGCGGCAGCAGCTTGACTATAACAGGTGGCAAAAGGGGAGGAAAAGACAAACGTTTATATTGTCTCTGCTCCATTCAAAGATGAAATGTGTATCTATGACGTCGAATTCGCTTCCTGAGTTTTGTTAACTAGAAGTGTACACTGAGGAGGGGGTGGCCAAGAACTCACACCAACAGGGTTGTATCAAGTTTTCCTTGTTTCGGTCCATGAAAACTGGTGTGATGGGTGAAATTATTTTGTTATGCACCATCTTTACTAGACATTCTTTTGTAACTGAAAGCCCATAAGAAATTTAATTAAGTAATGGAGAAATGTGTATCTATGGCGTGAGTTCCATCAAATTTCCTTGTCTCTGCCCATGGAATTTGTGTGATGGGTGAAACTCTTTTGTTTTGTACCATACTTACTAGACATTCTATGGTAACTGAAAGCCCATAAGGAAGCTCGATCTGCCCATACAATTCATGTTTTTCTTTATACTCTCCTTTGTTCCCTGTGAACATTTCCTGGGGTTCGTCGTTTGAGAGTGAACCTAGCGGGTTTTTTTTCTGGTTGGATGCAAACCTAGTGTGGACTGGTTGAAATTTTGAATGGAATATGCTTGCTAGATTATATTAAATTGTCCATTGCTAGCTGCCAGTTGCTGTGTGGATATGGTAACTTCTTATTTACTGCTATTCAGCTGCTTACTCTAGCAACTGCAAGCCATCTGGTACTGTAGCCACTACTTCAAGAATTAAACCAAATAAATTTAGGTATTTTTGGTACACAAATCTAGATTGATGGTAATTGGTAGTACGATGAGTGCAATGCCTTTACAATTGTTGTTACAGGAAATCAATCACTTTAGCATACTTGCGGTATGTCAATCTAAAACATAAGTTCTATGCATCGCTGCCACGTACTTTCAGACAAAGATGAGCCTTCACAGGCTTGTGATCTGAGCTCCTAACACAATCAAGGGCTTCATATGAACTTAACACTGCATCCAAGCCAGAAGTATGGTCAACCTTGAACAATATCCTATCTGTCCAAGATGGCACTCTGATCTGAGGAAGTGAAAATCCTATGTTAAGCTTCAAAAATATATACAAGTTCTTCCAGATAAACACTTATGACAAATTGACATCTTAATATGAATTATCAAGGTACCTTGTAACTTGTGTCGTAGTTGCTGCTTCCAACATTATATTTGTATGTTGGCTTGAAAGACAAGGTCCCTTCACAGTAACCATTGAACACTTGACCCTTCTCAGCTTCTTGCAGAAGCTGGTCTTTGTCTCTCAGCTTCTGAAACAATGCGTGCGTGTGAGGTGTTTATGTTATCTAAACTATGAGTAATTTCATCATACACTTACACTTTGACGATTCTCCTCAATCATCTTCCTTGCTGGCATCGAGCTTATTCCTTCTAATCTGTAATTCAAGTCACCAAGCCACACTGTTATGTTGGCAGATTTGGCATAATGGATGTCATTCTTGGAGAACAGCGAGTGTGAAATATGCTGACATTCAGAGTTCCTCCTCTCCACCTTGTGTTCATGAGCTACACTTCAATCAAATTCATGGTACCTTGTTAGTTATATGTAATGATATTCGATACACAAGAGCTATATCATTAGCTCGGTTGTTGCTTTAGGATTAGAATTGAGATAATCTTGGAATTCTAGACGTGGTGCCACAATCACCTAAAATCTTTATATTTGAGGGGCCAAGAAAAGGATTATAAGTTATTATATAACTTGTGTAGTTTTTACATGCATGGCTAACACAAATTCAACTTTAACTCTGCCTGAAGTAAGTAACATTTTTAAGAGGTCATTGTGCATTGGCTTGCATGAGCAATATTGTTGATACTAACAAGAAACGAATTGACAACCTGCAAGATGGCAGGACACAAATACCATCCGGATACCACTAAAGTTGATGTACATGGCCACAGCTCCTTTCTTCCTCCCAATTACACCACCGCAGCCTCCGGTTGCGTGTTTATCCACCTTCATTTCTGCCCACATTTAGGAATTTGAACAAATCTTATTCAATCAGATAAAGAAATGAACTTTTGACTGCTCAGCCATATAAGAAAAGGATCACCTCTGATGTGCGATTCCGAACTCTTTGCCCCGAATAGGTACATCTGGAGAGACTGCATGGTTTTCTGGCATAACAAGCTGAAATTTTGACAAGCATCGACGTATTTCAGAATATGGTGGAAAAGTTAGAAGTGTTCGTAAAAAGGGTTAACTTGGAAAATCCCTCACATGTGTGTGTCAGCCATGGCTTCCTGCAGAACTTGCGCAACGCCAAATTTTGGGGCTTCTTGCAGCCCAAGAACCAGCAAATCGAACTTCCTGTCGGAGCTCACCAGCTTCCTTACATCCTGGACAGACATCTGCGTGAAAGAACAAAATATTAAACCAGATAAAATAGCCCGACAAGGCGGCCATCATCAAGAAATGCGCAACCAAGAATATGATTCACCTTGCTGTTCATGTTCCACGTGATAATGCAGACACAAAGCACAGAGCTGGTGATGAACTCACAGGGCTTCTGAATCCGGATCGTCTTTATGCCTTCATGAGTTCCACTTCCATCCTCGTCGACGGAAACCATGCCAGTGCTGTGCAGCTCGCTGAATCTCCTGCGATCCCATTAGTATGTATCAATCATGGGGGCTGTGTGCATCATTTCGATGCAGAAGCCGGGGATCCGATATATATTATCATTTTCTCCAACAGATATTTACCATTTTGGAAGACTGTAGCTGCTGCAGTTGCCCATATCTTTATTGGCTGAGTCCTTCCTTTCCAAGCATTTTATAAGGAGAAGATTACAAAGGAAACCTTTTTATAAAGTTCTGTTTGAAAGTTCAACGTTTCTTTGTAGAAACCAAAATGACTACGTTTTAGATGCTTCTGGTCATCACGTTTCTGATCAAGAATTCTAGTGCAAGTTGCAACAAGCAGTAGTGAAAAAGAGAAGTGGAGTGCTGAAGACCAACCACTTGGATTATTTAGATTGGGAAGTTAGGTACTGGATATCTTTGATGTGACAACAGGATCTCGTTTGTCATCACATTTTCTTAGCAATGATCTAATCCTCAAAGAGCGCACATGTGAAATAGACTAGACGCATACATAGGACCACCAGAATTGCTACAAATGATGCTTGGTGATAAATATGGCCACATGTTCTTAGCAACCAACTTTGTTGACCATGAACTCTGATGGAGAAGTTCCATTGGGGAACGTACTGGACATAATTTCTTCCTGAAATTTCACTATCGGAGCTAGTTCTTCCTAATAATATACTGGACATAACTGGTTCAAAGTCAATGACGCTAAATCTACATATTCCTAATAATCTTACACAAAGAAGTTCCTTTGCTGAAAATGTGTTCTCTTAATTCATGGAAGTTGTAGTGTATACTATAACATCAAGAACTGCAGAATCCAATTTAAAATGTGATTTAATTGTAAGGTATGCTTATAGAAAGAGTCAATTAGTATTCAGTTTGACCAATATACTTTAAAATCGATGATTGAGTCTGATGATACATGTCTTGAAGAGTGGTATTTAAGGATATAAAATAATTGTACAAAGATAATTTGTTACATGCGTAAAATTAATTCTTAATCAAGAATATCGTGACTATGATTTGCTAAAATTTATAGACTTTAATCCCCAAGAGAGATAGATATTCTTTTAGTCAGGGGCATTGGCGGACGCAGAGGGTGGGCAGGGTGGGCAGCGGCCCACCCAGAATTTTGGAATTTTTTTTTACCCCCCAGATATGAAGCAGATTTGGGCCAATCTTGGGCTTGTTGCCTCGTTTCCCTTGCGTTGTTTCCTGGATGAGACGAACGCGAGGGGCGACCTGCTCTCTGTTTCCCTTGCGCACCATGGCCAAGACCTAGCCCCGCTCCCGGCTCCTCCCGCCGCCGCCCCCACTCTTGGCTCCTCCGCCGCCGGCCGACGCCCCGTGCTGTCGTGCTGGGATCCCCCACCCGCCCGCCTCCCCGCTCTGGGCTCCCACGCCGCCGCCTGCTCTACTTGCCCCAGTCTGCACCGGCCACCGCCGCCGTCGCCCGTCGGCCGCCCGAGCTTCTGTCACTGCCTCACTGGAGTCGAGGTATAAGACATGCCGGCAGCCTCAGTTTTCGTTGATGCATTATTTTGTGCTAGATTTTGCATTTTTGCTAATGGATTTACCCCAACGGAAAGCAAGAATTTGCTATGCATTGTGTAAATTGACAATTTCTTGTCTCCAACTAGCAACCAATTGATTGTATATGCTGTTTATTCATTTTTCTTCTAATTATAGAATTCATTATGAAGAGAAATAGCCCGATTGCATCTCTTTTTAAGAAACATGAAGCTAAGAAGATGGTGGTAGATGATGTCAGTGTACACATTGAAGATAATGGGCTTTTTATGGTATGTATTGATTCCGCACCTCTGATCCAATCTGATTCTGAGATTGAGAGTGAGACTGAAATGGAAGAGCCAACACCAAATTCACCATCACCCCAACAACCGTCTGCAAGGTCATATGATTCTCACTTCCTTCCACATGATCCAGGGAAAAGAATTCCTACATCAAGATATGCTGTCAATGATCAAGATGATGTTCGAAGAGGATTTATCAGACAAGGTCCATGCCAACCGTTTGAGCATAGGTTTCCATCAAGAAAAATAAATGGTCAAAACCGATCCTTCACGGCTGTTTGGTTGATGAAATACGATTGGCTAGAATATAGTATCGAAAAGGATGCAGCCTTTTGCTTTGTATGTTATTTGTTCAAAGGAAGATCCAATGGGGGCCCCGGGGGAGATGTCTTTGTTATAAATGGTTTATAGAGATTGGAAAAGACCTGAATCATTTAGGAAACATGTGGGTGGTGTTTCTAGCATTCACAACCAAGCTCAAGAGAAGTACAACTTATTTGTCACGCCCAACACCAAGATTGATAATGTTATTGTGAAGGTGTGTAAGAAGGATCTACTTCTTTACAAGAAAAGGCTAACTTATTCCCTTAGATGCTTGAGGTATCTTTTAAATCAAGGATTGCCATTCCGTGGACATGATGAGAGTGAAGAATCAACCAACAGGGGTAACTTTATTGAACTTCTTAAATGGCTTGCTAAAAATAATGAAGAAGTTGATAAGGTTGTTTTGAAGAATGCTCCTGGAAATTGCATCTTGAACAGTCCTAGGATACAAAAAGACATCATTGAATGTTGTGCGGCTGAAACTACTAGACTAATTATCGAATGGGAAGGATTTCTTGCAAAGGTGACATTGTTTTGCAAGAAACATGGCATTGAATTTCCTTCACCAGATGATCAATATGTGGCTCATGGAAGATCACAACGGTATTATGAAATACAAACAAATGATGATCATTATCGAAGAGAAGTATTTCTTGGTGTACTTGATCAAATTATTCAAGAGCTTGACAAATCGGTTTGATGAGGTTAATATGTAGTTGCTTATTTGCATGTCGGCCTTGAATCCATCGAATTCATTTGCTTCTTATGATGCACAAAAGGTAATGCGACTTGCTCAATTCTACCCCAATGACATATCAAGTGTGGATTTGATAAGGCTTGAGTTCCAACTTGAAACCTTTATTGATGACATGAGAAAAGATGAGAGGTTCAAATGTGTAAATCATCTTGGTGAGTTGTCTACTATGCTTGTTGAAACAAAAAAACACCTTGTTTATGACTTGGTCTACTTGCTTCTCAAATTGATATTGATCTTACCGGTGGCGACGGCGAATGTTGAAAGAGTCTTTTCTGCAATGAGTCTAGTGAAAAATAAGTTGAGAAATAGCATTGGTGATGAGCTATTGAACCATTGCTTAGTGACATTTATTGAGCGAGAAGTGTTCTTGAAAGTAAGTGAAGATGCCATAGTGGAATCTTTCATGGCAATGAGAGAACGTAGAGTTACAAAGAAGTCATAGTGATGTAATTTTCTATTTATGCTATATTTTATCATGTGAGACTTTATTTATGTGTTTGAATTATTTTGCATTGAGACCTCGCAACTTTGAGAAATATGTATTGATGTACAATGTCATGATTCAGTTTGCTGTTTATGTTGTCATTTGCCCACTTTTTTTTAGAGTCTACCCACCCTCCATTTTTTGCATGCGTCCGCCACTGCTCAGGGGTAACTGTGAACCTAGAGTCATCCTTGATTATTGAACCTCTCCATATAATCTAGATTCAGTTTTACACATGCATTGGTTGGATTTAAGCCCAGTCTCCATGAATACTTTGGATATATAGGACTAAGTTCAAAGTCAATGACGCTAAATCTACATATTACTAAGACTCTTACACAAAGAAGTTGCTTTAACGAAAACATGTTCCCTTAATCGTGCAAGCTGTAGTGTACACTATAACATCAAGAACTTCGGAATCCAATAAAAATGTGACATTTTCGGCTTGTGTAACGATAAAACTCACTAAATCTGAATTTTAAGTATTGCTTTGGGAATGCTACAAATGGTCATAGTTTTCTAAGAAATTTGGTACGTTTGAATGTTAAAGTGTGCAGCGTGTTAATGATTTTTGCCATAATGTTTGAAAAACTTATGATGAAAAACAAAAAAATATGAGCATGCACTCTTAAGATTAGAAACTTTTTTTGGACTCATGAAGAAAATATAATTTTGCATATCAGCTATGAAAGAAGCAAACAAAATAAAGGAAAGAGCACCTCAGTATGTATAATTGTGCATTTAATTGCGATGTAAACTATTACTCAAAGAGTTATGTCTTATGCGTGATACGTCTCAAACGTATCTATAATTTCTGATGTTCCATGTTTATATTATACCAATTGCTACATGTTTTATATACACTTCATAGCATATTTATGCATTTTTCGGGACTAACCTATTAACAAGATGCCACAGTGCCAGTTCCTGTTTTCTGCTATTTTTTGTATTCCAGAAAAGCTGTTTTGGAAATATTCTCGGAATTGGACGAAACTTGGACAGGACCTCCTATTATTCCAACACGTACACGGAGTCCAAAGGAGAGACGGAGACGACCTAGGAGGCAACCACACCATGGGGCGGCGCGGGCCCACCTCCTACCGTGCCGTGCCGTGGGGTGGTGTGGCCCCCTCGGGTGCCTCCCGCCGCCGCCCTTTCGCCTTTTATAATCCACCCGACGCGAAAACCCTAAATATCCGAGCCATTATCCACGAAAAGTTCCAGAGACGCCGCCGTCGTCAACCCTAGCTCGGGAGGGTTCAGAAGCTCTTCCCGGCACCCTGCCGGAGAGGGGAATCATCACCGGAGGGCTCTACATCGTCATGCCTGACTCCGGAGTAATGCGTGAGTAGTTCATCCTTGGACTACGGGTCCATAGCAGTAGCTAGATGGTTGTCTCTCCTCCTTGTGCTATCATGTTTAGATCTTGTGAGCTGCCTATCATGATCAAGATCATATTATTGTAATGCTACATGTTGTGTTTGCTGGGATCCGATGAATATTGAATACTATGTCAAGTTGATTATCAATCTATCATATATGTTATTTATGATCTTGCATGCTCTCCGTTACTAGTAGATGCTTTGGCCAAGTAGATGCGTTTAACTCCAAGAGGGAGTATTTATGCTAGATAGTGAGTTCAGTCTCCAGTAATCTGGGAGAGTGACAGCAATTTCTAAGTTTGTGGATGTGCTGTTGCCACTAGGGGTAAAACAACAATGCTTTGTCTAAGGATAATTGTATTGTTTACATTACGCACTTTACTTAATGCAATAATCTGTTGCTTGCAACTTAATACCAACGGAGAACACGGATGTCAACCTGAAGGTGGATTATTAGTCATAAATGCTGTTGGATAACGGTCTATGTATCATGTTGTAATGCCCAATTGAATATCATAGTAGTCATCTTGTCATATATATGCATTGTTATGCGCTCAATATTTTATCAATTGTCCAGCTGTAATTTGTTCACCCAGCATGTTAGTTATCTTTTATGGAGAGACACCACTAGTGAACTATAGACCCCGGTCCATTCTTTTACACTGATAATACAACCAACTGCAATCATTGTTCCTTTTCATTCTCTGCAATTAAACACTATTTTCCACACCATACGTTTAATCCTTTGTTTTCAGCAAGCCGGTGAGATTGACAATCTCACTGTTTCGTTGGGGCAAAGTAGTTTGATTGTGTTGTGTGCAGGTTCCACGTCAGCACGCCACTGACAACCTTCAGAAGTGATTTCTTACTCCTACTGGATTGATAACCTTGGTATCTTATTAAGGGAAAACTTGCTGCTGCACTGCTTCATACCTTCTTCTTGGGGTCTCCCAATGAACGTGTGCTTTCACGTCATCAATGCGCATTGCGTAAAATATTTAATTAAAATTCTCTCAAAATAAAAACTGAAAATAAAAATATGCCAACGATTTAGGTCAATCCTAGATAATAAAAAAGAATATTATTTGGTCATCTAAACAACTAAATATAGTAGAAAATTCACCTAAATTTTACTTATGGCAGAAAAATAGACATAGGTCGGAGTACATGTTGATACATATACACATATAACATAACATTTTCGTTGTCCAAAGATAGTATCTCTAGAAATAAATAATAAAAGAACAATTTTATAAATCTAATGGACTATCAAAGCTAGTAATTATAAAAAATTTACACTAATTATTTCACCATGGAAAATTTTCCACATAAAAGTTTCAAAATACTTTAGATATTTTATCTAGCTATTCGCCTATTAGTCATCTCATACAATTTCCTAATAATTCGAGAGTAAAACTATAAATCTGATGGACAACAACAACACACACAAATATATATCAAAGCTCCGCTTACTGACGGCTAGGAAAATCAAAAGCTAATTTTGGATTATCTTGTGATATTTAGTATGCACACAAATTTCATCTCTATCCGACATTTCTTCACATAAAAAAGCCAAAATTAGCTTAGAAAAGTTATACTATCTAAATAACTTTCAGATTTCGGATGTACCAAGGTTACCACTTCAAGCATGGAGCCGTAGACTGTGCTAGTACTCAGATAGATGCACTCTTGAATGGCTGCATCCGCATGCTACCAAAAAATCAATGTTTTATGAATGGACCAATTAATGTGGATTGATATGGGATGTGCATCCGCATGCTACCTCCGCTGCACATGCACCTGCACCCGCATGCTTCCACAGCTGGAACGCACCGCCTCCAATTTCTTCTCTTCTGGTGTTATTAAGTCGTATCGAACCCAAACTCTGGAGTCGTATAATGTTTACGTGTCGATGGAGTGATTCAATAAGCGACAGCTTCTCTGATTGAGCTTACGCAATCAGAAAGCCAGGAGTTACATCAAAATTAACAACAAGTTCTTGACTTAAAGCTTCTTTAGCCAAACTATGAGCTACCCGGTTTGCATCCGGCTAGTGTAAAGAAGCCTAACCTCCTGGAAATTATTAGCTAGTACTCTCATCTCCACCAAAACATGGAAGGCCGCCGTGCGCTCTCCCAGACTGGAATCCCACAGCTTCTTGACATTGAGACAATCTGTCTCAATCACTATCTTCTGAAACTTCTTCTCTATTGCTAGTAGCATAGCATCCCTGCATGCAAGGAGCTTTACAGACTCCGGCTCCACAAGTCCTTCATATCGACTGCATCGGCCGCACAAGAACTCTCCAGTATGGTCCCTAGCAACCACCCAGTTCCTCCTCTTCTCCTACCTCCATCAATGGCGGCATCAGTAACCTAGGTCTCTAGCTAAATCGTACACCATTAAACATAATCTAAATGATCTAACGGTTAAAATAATCTAAATGATGTAGCTTAATGTGGTGGCTCTATTAAACATATGTATATTTCTTTTAGAATATAAAAGACTAGCAAGATGGCCCTCGCAGATGCCAGGGCATCGCCTTTAGCTATTTATTATGTTCATCAACTAAACTTGTTGTTTCATAGATACTGAAAAGACGAAAATATAAATCTTTGAATTCTATAACTAAAGTTACTAAAAAAACCAAAGGAACTGACAAATAGTGTACTTAATCACAACACAGGAAAACCATATGAACTAATTAGACATAATTATTTTTCAAAAGGTTATACTCAAAGCAAATTTATTTCTTGTTGAGTGTTATTGATAGAAATACTTTCTTAGATTTATAGTTCACGACGTAAAATACTAAGTCTACAAGGAATTTCTAAGATGTAGCATTTTATCATGACTCTAGGATTATTTTTAACAATATTGTAGGAGATCATTTCTGATAGAAAATCAGACATTATCGGTGACATATGCTGGGAACAATCCATTTTTTATTCATAGTTTAGCTTAATCCTTCAAACTCTACATTCATTGGATGATCGTTTATATCACGTTAATGTATACTCATGCAATCTTTCAGTTGTGATGATTTCCTGTTATACTATTAAACTTTATACAACTTCAGGATGGTCTATCGATTGGTACAATTATCGTGATCCATTGAAAATGATTTTCTTAAGTACGATTATGACAATATATTGACTTGTGATTTTATCAAACACAGTTATGGAAATATATGATGTTATGTTGGCTTTGATCTTGTTCATGAATATTTAGGGAAGTTTATTTTTTATGATCTACTGAAAAAGTGAGGGTCAGCTAGATTAATGACCAAATGTTTTGTTCATGAATAGTTATGGAAAATTATTTTTTATAATTTATTGCTGTTGAGTACAGGTTGTTGTTTGCTCAGGGGCTCGGGTTGCCCTTCGCCTCTATCAAGAATTGCGGGAAATTCCATAAGAGACCCGACTCGCAATCATTCAACTTGGCGTAGTCCCACCACTAGACCCTCCTAGTTACAATGTATCCCCCTAGGCTTGTAGTTGAATTTTCTTAGCTATTTTGATACAGGCGGTTGAAGTGACGTGTTAACGAATATTTTAAGTGGCCAAAATTAACATGCATTAAAACATTATTTACACTAATTTTTTATGCTTCAAAATTCACTGTTATAAAACAACAAATATTAACTGATATGTTTTCTCTTAGTTATCATAATTAGTCGCATGATTGTGCTGCTAATTGTTTGGTATGTTATTTTATTATACAGTTCATCGTTTCATCACCAAATAGTGCGAGTAAAGTGAGCCGAATTCAAACAAAGTTTTTTAATAGTCTTTTAAAGTTTTGGTAGCAATGAACGTGTATTTAGTGCAAGTGCCATTTAATATGAGAAGAACAAAAAGGATAAAATCGTTGCATGCATGCATTAATTTGTGACATATGCATGGTTTATATTGTCTAATGAATGTCTTTGTATAGATATCTAAAAGTTATGATCTCATAAATATCATGCTAGCAGTATAAGCAAGTCAAAAAATCTAGACCATATAGGGTGTCAAAGAAGAGCTTGTCACCAAATCTTCAGCATGGTAGTTTCTTTAATAGATTTTACGTGGTCAACCATGACCTACATGTTCGAGTTGGTTTATTAACAAGTTGATAACTTGTATATGTGATGACTGTTCGGAACCCCAAGTGGAAGGTATGCGTAGTGCAGCAGTAAATTTCTCTCAATTAAGGATCACGATTTATCGAACCAGTAGGAATACAATGCTCAGCAAGGTTGAAGGTACTTTCTTTAATAGATTTTACGTGGTCAACCATGACCTACATGTTCGAGTTGGTTTATTAACAAGTTGATAACTTGTATATGTGATGACTGTTCGGAACCCCAAGTGGAAGGTATGCGTAGTGCAGCAGTAAATTTCTCTCAATTAAGGATCACGATTTATCGAACCTGTAGGAATACAATGCTCAGCAAGGTTGAAGTGGAACCTACACACAAAACACAAAACTCTTTGTCCCAACGTATTAGGAAGGTTGTCAAGCTTCACGTTTCCCTAAGCAAAGAGAATTAAATGTATAGTGTGAACGATAATAATAATAAACACAAAAATAAAAAGGGACATCGGTCTAGCAATAATGAAAAGCAAGTAAACAAGGTTGTATCAATGTAAAACAATGGACGGGGCTATAGTTTCACTGGTGGTGTCTCTCCTTAAATAATAAACACTATTGGGTAAATAAATTATAGCAATAACATCATATAATAAGCATGCACAATCTGATTATAACATTACAATTCATCATATCCCAGCAAATACTACGTACATGTACAAGAATTACATCAGATGGATCTTGATCATGTTAGCCAGCTCACGAGACCATTGTATTGAACAACAAGAAGGAGACATCACCATCTAGCTACTGCTATAGACCCATCGTCGAAGGATGAACTACTCACGCATCGTCATGGAGCCATCAAGGTTGGTGTAGATGCCTCCGGCAACGATTTCCCCTCAATTTTTGTGCTTTTGCGACTTTTTTCCCCTCTTCTGCAATGAAAATACAATAAAAAAAGAAACTTTCACTTGACTCTCTGTTAATAGGTTAGTCCAGGAAAATGATATTTCATCATAGTAAAACATTTAGCAATAATATAAAAGTAGTATGTAGCAATAAAAAATGTTTTGGATGTATCAATATGCTACGTACTTTTGTATTCAAATTGACTCCCTCATTATAATCAATGACTAACGTTAAACCAAACATATTACATTACTTTTGCAAACGTATGATTTAATTAAATTATGTGTTAGCTGCAATACGCAAAGGGTCTCACGAAAATCAGCAAGCTCCCAACTTAGCTTAAAATCAGCCACCATATTCAAGAACACGCGCGAGAATTGTGTGTCTTTTGTATTAAGATATAAGCAAGATTTTTACGCGGTACCCCAACCACAGGCGGGTGTGTCCCTCCACTCACAGCAGCGATCTCTAGCAGATCCGTCTCGCATCTCCACACAACCCTGCTAGTTTTCAGAGATGAAACTCTGTTCTAATGCACCTTCACACCTTAGATGACAATGAGGACACTCTATGGAAAGCCCTACTGTTACGCTCTAGCCAGATGGATCTTGCTGTGAGGATGATGAGTCCATTCAGCTCCTTCTTGTTCTTCCTCGTCATCGCCATGGAGATCAAATGCCACCACACTGCTGGGAGCCTGGGACTGACGTCGGCTAGTGCACCTGTGAAGTCTGAACATGAGTAGTATGGAAGTACCACACTTCTCTCCCGAACACACATTGTACCAGCAGGTGATCTCCGATTCTCCGCACTCGGGCTCCTGGCTGCAGACCGGACACTGATCTATGTGTTTGGATTCCCCTTCTCTCCAACCTGCGCGCTGTCCACAGTTGAATTTTTTTTAGTGTTCATGTCCTTACTTTCACTGCCAGCGACACGTGGACTTGTGCTTGAGCGGTGCCTCGTGTCGCCTAGGGTTGGTGACGTGAGGACACCCCTCATGTTTGTAGGCTGTGCACACGGCAGCAGGGACTTCTCTTCCTGCCCGGCATGTTCTTCTCTTTCATATCTATTCCCCAATTTTGCTCGATGTTCATCGGCAGAATAAGCCATGCCATATGGAACAATTAGTGGCTCAAAGTTTGAAAAATATTCATGCATTTTAAAAAGTGTGTTCACCAATTCAAAAAATGTGCATGGTAGACGAAAAGTGTGCACCAATTCAAAAATGTGCATGGTAGAAGAAAAGTGTGCACCAATTCTATTTTTGTTTTTATTTTATTGGTATTTATTTCCTACATTTTTCTTTTCTTTTTTCCTTTTTCTATGTTTATTTTATATTAAAAATATTTAGGTAGTTTAAAAATGTTCGAGGGGTTTAAATTGTTCATGGACGTCAAAAGTTGGTTAAGAGATTTGAAAAAATATTCTTCATTAAGAAATATTATTCATGGGATTGAAAAATAGGTTAATGGATTTGGAAAAAAATAATCACGATGTTACAAAAATTGTTCATGGATTCCAAAAATTGTTCATGGATTCCAAATAGGTTAACGGATTTGAAAAATATCTTCTTGTATTCAGAAAAATATTCACGGTAAAAATGTTCATGGTATAAAAAATATTGGGGAACGGGGCCAAGGCCTTCATGTATAGGTGACAGATCGGCCATAGGAGTACTCCGGGATATAAGCGCTTTCGCTACTGAGAAAGCGAATGGTCAGTGCGAGGGTTCGACGAACCAAGTTGTTTCAAACCTGAATTTGTATGGGGTAAAAGCTCTATCTTGGATTCTAGCAATCTTTGGGACGTGGAGTGGTCATCCAGAAACTCCGCTGTTTTGCCAACCAATCCTGCCTTTCGATCAAGCAATCCTTCCGAGAAATCCGATTTAGTGTTGGAGGAGAAACCGGTTACTGTCCTTCCAACTCTTCACAGAGCAGTAGATTCGGGTGCATCATCACATGGCCGGGGAATAAATTTTCCCTAGCCCAAGCCATCTATAAATAAAATTAAACTTTTTGTTGAACCATGCACAACTTTCTAAAAACCATGAACATTTGTTTTCATAGAATGATTTTTTAATCTGTATAAAAAGGAAAAGACTCAATAAAAGTGTAAAAACAGAGAAACCGAGAAAAATAGAAATATGATGAAAAAATACAGGAAAAATGGAAACAGAAAAGGTAAAAGAAAAAAAAAGACATATTAATGGAGAAGCCCATATTGGCTCCATCGCCGATTAGTCTCGTACTTGTTGCCAAGGCTTCACACTGTTCATTTCGCAAAAAAAAAAGGCTTCACACTGTTCACACATAGGCTATGATATAGGTTGCCACGTGCGCTGCTAGATTCCGACTTGTGCATGTCGTCAGTAGCCAC
Organism: Poa pratensis; assembly: GCA_947311845.1. Lineage (NCBI taxonomy): Eukaryota > Viridiplantae > Streptophyta > Magnoliopsida > Poales > Poaceae > Poa > Poa pratensis. The sequence goes on along the minus strand of CAMZMU010000041.1, from coordinate 132,638,389 downwards.
GTCGACCGAATCGATCAATTAGTTTTCGAGATTTGCCTCCATACAACCGCGTGCCAAAGCTTTCGCGGTGTCGCCAGGACCTGCTGCTCGCTGGGGAAGTACTCAAGTACACCGCACGACCTCCTGAGTCCCTGTAGCTATACATGGCGATGGGAGCTAATCCGGCTCGATCGGTTGCAATTTCAGCCCGAGCTTCTTCCTCCTTCACTAGAGGATCTTGGATCTTGGTTGATATGGACATGCCTATCGGGTACCCTAATATGAGGGTATCTGGTGCACGTATCGACTAGGCCCAACTATCAAATCCTACATGAAGCCCATGAAGGGAGGCACACGAAGATGGAGTATCTTCCAAATTGGCGAAGCAAATAGTCGGTTTAGAGTTTTCTTACTTGTAAATCGAGTCGGTTACGAACACCCGAGACCCAGCCTATTATTTAAGGGCTGGGAGGGCCATCGAACCAGGGCCACAAACCCTAGCGAGATCGACATCTTGCCGGGATCCTTGTAACCATCATATTCACCAATCAATAACAGACAGGCAGGACGTAGGGGTGTTACCTCCACACGAGGGCCCTGAACCTGGGTAAAATCTTTGCCCTGCTTGTCAGCCGACGATACTTCCAGCTCTAACACGTTCTCTCCCCCATATTCATAACCTAGGGACCTTAACCGTGGGTCTTGATGAGTCTACCCCTCGTCAAGTGGCGCCGTCTGTGGGAAAGAATAGCGCTGGACTCGAAGTTTCGCCGGTCCCAACAGCAAACGGCAAATCGCCGATCACACCAGCAAACGGCAACACGCCGATCTCATATGCAAACGGCAACTCGCCGGCCATGTCTGCAAACAGCAACTCGCCGATCCAGGCGACACACGGCGACTCGCCGATCCACTCGAAAAGCGGCAGCCTGCCCGCTTCACCTGCAAAAAGCGCATCTGCTCTTCCAATAAATTTCAATCCGCACTCGCCAGAGCTTCAGGAGGCGTTTTCCGGCCTCGAATCAGCCTGCTCGCCCGCAACAACCATGTCGACCGGCGAGCTCGACAGGTTCATGATGACGGAACTCCAAGGTGAGGAGGCAGAATCAGCATACAACACAAGCAACATCGACTTCAACCTACCACTCGACGAGAGTTTCGACTGCGGGATCTCCCTCGATGACTTCTACGAGCCCGCGATTCATAACGACAACAACGTCGACTCGGAGATCTTCACCAACACCAACCTCGACTCTGAAATCCGTAATGGCTTCGCCAACACCGAGATGAGCATAGGTGATGAGCACATCGACAACGAGATTCGCCTCGAAGATCTACTCGATGAACACACTGGCTCTGACATGAGCCTCGACGGCGACGTCGAGTCCATGACTGGAATCGACAGCACATACACCTGTCCTCGGGTCACGCCCCATCAGGTCTACGTGGCCTTCACCGCAGAATCATCCGCAGACGCTGCCGCTCGCAGGCCTGCACAATTCCCATGCACGGTAACCATGCCGGATGGGGTCACAACCTTGACAATCACGGAGGAGATGGCAGCAAAAGCAGATAAAGTCATAAAGGAGTGCACTATGATGCCACCAAACTCCACCCCAGAGGAGATGTTGACCTTCCAGTACTTCAACTGGCAGGAGTCAATTCGACTGCAAAACTACCGAGCGACGCTCGAGGAGCGCAAAAGGCAAGCCAGCCTCTCGAGTGCCCGACGAAGGGAGCAATCCCTCGGGTCCACACAGCAACCAACCCCTCGACCTAGGTCGCGGTTGGCAAGCCTTCCAGAACATGAAAGGGTAGCAATCACCCGTAACCTGTCGTTCATGACAGAGGACGCTAACGGAATCCCAGTGCCCAAAACTGCTGCGGGTGCATTATTCTCCGTAGGTGCTTACCTCAAGGCAATACAACCTCCGGCGAATGACCCTAACGCAGCCCTGCATCGCCAACAACTCAAATCGCTAGCTCTAGCGGCACAGGCTATGCAGCCAGAAGACAAAACTCCAGCAAGGGATCGCGATCGCGACATAGTCGACTCACGACACGCAGCACATCATCGCAGTGGTCGCAGCCACCACTCGGATGAAGGAAGGAGAAGCACACGCCGGCACAGGTCCAGCAGAAGCAGATCTCGAAGATCCTATAGCAGCGATTCATACTCTGATCGCGAACCAGAGCCATGCGGAGCATTGTGCTTCACTCGACGCATCCGTGAGACGCGGATGCCCAAACGGTTCAAGTTGACAGGCGAACAACCCAAGTACAACGGTCGCCAAGAACCTTCTGGGTGGTTAGAAGATTACAGACTCGCCGTGGCATGCCAGCGTGGCACGAACACCACGGCGATGCAGTACATACGACTTATGCTCGAAGGAACTGCCCGCGACTGGCTCAAATCGCTCCCTCCATCATCATATGACTCGTGGGATGATTTCCGCAGAGACTTCATCAAAAACTTCGAGCCTCTGTGTGAGCGCCCGAAGACATTCGAGGAATTAAGGACATGTACTCAACGATCAGACGAGTCGTTGAGATCATACATACGGCGGTGGACCGAAATACGCAATTCGGTTGGCAAAGTGTCAGAAGACAGGGCCATGGATGCCTTCATACAAGGTCTCGCCAGGAAGGACTTCAAAGAGGCACTTGGTCGTGAAAAGCCAACCTCCCTGGCTGACCTCATCAAAGTTGCGACTGAGTGGGCAGATGGAGAGGATTCTGTACGCAGATCCCGTGCTTCCCCAACACGCGACAACTACGAAAGCGGCAGTCGAGCCGCAGAGATTCATACAGAGAAGATCGCAGGCGTAAACGTTCCAGACGTCCTTACGACGATAACAGACCCGAGTTCATGGCGGCTGGATACACACAGCCAAGGGAGGACCAAGATAGAAGCAATCGACGCTCGGATGATCGACGGGACAGTCGAGATCGCGAGCAGCGGAGCGACAGCTACAAAAGGCAAGAATGGCGCAAACGTAGCGACGCAAAACCCGAGCGGTCATTCGAGGAAAAGATGGACGACTGGTGCAGATTCCACCTCTTCAAGGGGGACGACGGAAAACTACGCTCCAATCACACCCTAAGGAACTGCAGGGAATTCGACCAAATGGCGACTGACTACGATACGACTCAAGAGGAATGGCCCAGCACCTGCTCAGCCCACGCCTGCACCCGCACCACAGCCGAACGCTGTGCCCGCTCTCATGGCGCCACAGCCGCCACCCCACCACCACAGCCTGCTCCAGGCGCAAACCTCGCAGGTGCCATACAACCCGTACTACGGGCGGAAGATGATCAATATCCACAGCCCCACGGGCAGATGTACATGATACAAAAGGGTCGCCCCTCCAACAGGCAGCAAAAGCTAATCACTCGACAGGTGAACATGGCTGTCATGGCACCTCCTGCCGTGCCCGAATTTCTGAAGGGATCGGAAACCATCATAAGCTTCAGTCGAGAGGATCATCCCCAGCTGTAGTTCGACCAGGGCACGCGGCTCTGGTACTCGACGCGCAAATAGGAGGCTACGCCATGACCAAGGTCTTCATGGATGGAGGCAGCGGCATAAACATCATCTTCGCGGACACGCTCCGCAAAATGAACAGGTCAGTCGAAAACCTCCCAAAATCTTCAAATACCTTCCACGGTATCGTTCCTGGCAAAGCAATTAGCCCAGAAGGCACCGTACAACTCGACGTTACGTTCGGGGACAAAGCCACTTCAGGACAGAGTCGATTGAGTTCGAGGTCGTCGACTGGAAATCACAATACCATGCTATTCTTGGTCGCCCGACGTTTGCTCGATTCATGGCGGTGCCACACTATGCGTACCTCACGCTGAAGATGCCAGGACCAAAGGGAGTCATCACTGTCCGTGGAAACTTTCAAAGGTCCGATGCTTGCGACCGCGAGTTCAGCAAAATCTCCGAGATGTTCGGGGTGGAGAATCACTCGCCGACTTAGCGATTACCAACGACCGCACACTCCTTCCGGAGCATAAGAAGTTGGCAGTCGACAGATCCTTCAATGCTACAAATGACACAAGGTCGCATCAGGTGCACCCGACCGATCCGTCCAAGACAGTCAACATATCTTCGAGCCTGCCTATCGCATAGGAAGGCGCGCTCGTCGAATTCCTCCGTGAGAACTGGGAAATATTTGCGTGGTGTCCAGCCGACATGCCAGGTATTCCCAGGGAATTCGCCGAGCACTCTCTCCAATTGTTTCCAGATGCAAAGCCAGTCAAGCAAACGATGCGTCGAATCTCCGGCCCAAAGCGAACCGCAGTCGAATCTGAAGTCGACCGGTTACTCGCAGCAGGATTCATTAGGGAAATCAAGAAATCACAATGGGTGGCCAACCCGTACTCGTAGAAAAGAAGCATACAGACATCCTTCGGATGTGCGTGGATTTCACAGCGCTGAACAAGTGCTGTCCAAAGGATCACTTCCCGCTACCCGGATCGACCAGATCGTCGACTCCACCGCCGGATGCGCACGACTCTCCTTTCTGGATGCTTACTCAGGTTATCACCAGATAAGGATGAAGCAAGAAGACGAAGAAAAAACGGCGTTCATAACCCCACTCGGGGTCTACTGCTACACAACTATGCCCTTTGGGCTCAAAAACGCGGGTGCAACATACCAGCGCATGATGCAGGACTGCCTCAAAAAGCAAATTGGACGCAACGTCCAGGTCTACGTGGATGACATTGTCATTACCACAAGGGAAGAACGCACACTACTCGACGATTTGAGGGAGACGTTCGCAAACCTCAAACGCTTCCATATCAAGCTCAATCCTAAGAAGTGCACGTTCGGCGTTCCAGCCGGGCAGCTCTAGGGTACCTAGTCTCTGCCGTGGAATCGAAGCAGACCCGGAGAAAATACAGGCCATCCTCACAATGCAAAGGCCTTCAAAGCTTCACGATGTGCAGAAACTAGCAGGACGAGTAGCAGCGCTCAGTCGATTCATCAGCAAACTGGGTGAAAAGGCTCTACCATTCTATCGACTGATGAAGAAGGCGGACAAGTTCGAGTGGACGCCAGAAGCTGAAGCAGCCTTCACAGATCTCAAGCGGATCCTCACAAGCCCTCCGATCCTCGTCGCACCTAAGGAACGGGAACCACTCTACCTGTATGTCTCGGCTACAAACAGGGTGGTGAGCACCGTACTGGTAGTCGAACGCATGGAGGAGGGGCACATCCAAAGCATACAACGTCCAGTCTACTACCTGAGCGAGGTTCTCTCCATATCAAAACAGCGGTACCCGCACTATCAAAAGCTGGCATACGCTGTATTCATGTCCTCAAGGAAGTTGACACACTACTTCACCGAGCACCGATCACCGTGGTAAGTAACTCAGCAATCGGTGATATCCTCACAAACCCCAATGCAACGGGTCGAGTCGCAAAATGGCTCATCGAGCTGGCTCCAAGAGACATCAAGTACGAGCACCCGAAGGCTATCAAAGCACAAGTCCTACCCGACTTCACAACCGAGTGGATAGAGGCCCAATTACCTGGAGCACCAGACGTGTCCAATTCCTGGACCATGTACTTCGATGGGTCCAAGAAACACGAAGGCGCAGGCGCAGGCGTCATCCTCATATCACCAAAAGGGGACAAGCTACGTTATGTTTTGCAGATGGGATTCAAACTACCCTCCAATAACGAGGCTGAATACGAGGCTCTGATCCATGGCATGCGGATGGCAAAAGCACTTGGGTGCACTCGATTGATGATCTACGGCGACTCCAATCTCGTGGTGCAGCAAACAATGAAGGCCTGCGACGCAATCGCGGACAACATGATCGCTTATCGCGACCTGTACAACACACTGGAGGGCAGCTTCGAGGGCTGCGAGTTGAGGCACATAGGAAGGGAAAGTAACGAAGAAGCAGACATGCTAGCCAATCTTGGCTCAACTGGCGCACAAATTCCACCTGGTGTCTTCCTCGAGCGCATCGAACACAGATCTATCAAGGAGAAACGAGAGCCTCCTCCGTCGACTACGCCACCCAAAAGCAAATGCCTAGCACAGAGGACCCCCCTGTCGAGGTTTCCTCATTGAGCCAACTGGACTCAACCTTTTCTGGCTTACATACTCCGGCGAGCTACCAGATGACATAACCGAGTCCCGACGCGTGACTCGAAGATCAAAAGCATACACCGTTATCAACGGCGAGTTATACAAGCGCAGCATATCAGGTATGTTCCAAAGATGCATCGCATTCGAAGATGGCCAAGCCATACTTCGAGACATTCATGCAGGTACCTGTGGGCATCACGCCAGCAGTCGATCACTCGTAGCCAAAGCCTTTCGCGCAGGGTTTTACTGGCCTACAGCACTCAAAGACGCGGAGGACATAGTCAAAAGGTGCGTCGGCTGCCAGAAATTCGCAACAAGGCCGCACGCACCCGCATCGGCGTTGAAGACTATACCGCTGGCCTGGCCTTTCGCCCAATGGGGGCTCGATATGGTTGGGCCACTCAAAAAATCATCGCATGGCGGGCATACTCACCTACTGGTGGCAGTCGACAAGTTCACAAAGTGGATCGAGGCGGTCCCCATCACAAATTCGACTGCTACTACGGCAGTCAACTTCATAAAGAGCATCATCTACCGCTTCGGTGTCCCAAACAGTATCATCACTGATAACGGCACAAACTTCACGGCTGAGGAGTTCAAAACCTTCTGCAAAGAGCAGGACATTACGCTCAACTACGCATCCGTGGCGCATCCACAATCCAATGGCCAAGTCGAAAAGGCCAATGGACTTGTGACGAGTGGGATCAAGAAGCGCCTCCTGGTGCCACTCAAAAGAGCTGCGGGTGCTTGGGTCGAAGAACTACCATCTGTGCTATGGAGCCTACGCACAACTCCCAACACTTCTACGCAGTTCACCCCATTCTTCATGGTCTATGGTGCAGAGGCAATTCTGCCATCAGATGTAAGGTTCAATGCGCCACGAGTTGAAGCATACAATGAAGACGACGCAGAAGAAGCACTCGAAGACGCAGTCGACTTACTCGATGAGCGCGAGACACGGCCTTGGCCCGCACAGCTGTTTACCAGCAGATCTCCGCAACTACCATAGCCGTCGACTGCGAACCAGGTCCTTCGTCGTTGGTGACCTGGTTCTTCGACTGAAGCAAAAGAAGGTGCACAAGCTCGCTTCCCCATGGGAGGTCCCTTCATCATCACGGAGGTCCTTGGTGGAGGCGCATATCGACTGAAGCACGCGAAGACAGGCGAACTCTCTCATAATCCTTGGAACGTTGCGCATCTGCGCCGTTTCTACGCATAAAGTGCTCACAGTCATACAATGTAATAGGCTATATGTCGGATGGCTGCAGGTTTCAGACGCGCTCTTTTCCTTACCAGGGTACCTAAGGGGACTGGAAGGTTTTTAATGAGGCGGCCTGCAGCCTAACATTCAAAAGAGGAATAAAATCAATGTTCCTTCGACTTCTTTGTGGTACTACCGCATAATTCATACCTTAACCGCACCCGAAACCCTCGGGGGCTGTGTTATCGATCAAATGAGCTCTCGCTCTTGCAGAAACACAATGCCTTAGCCGCACCCGAATGCTCGGGGGCTGCGTAACAAGGATCCAAACAAAGAACACAAAAACTCTGCAGCCGCACTCGAATACTCGGGGGCTGCACAGTCATTGGTTCACAACCAACCATATTTCACAAACCCCGCTCGACTGACTCGGGGGCTCGACAAAAAATCAAAGTATACAAACTATACAATATACAAAGAGTCAAAAATTACACTCGGGGGCTGCCCCTATACAAAATTGCACTCGCAAACTATTCTAATCCTCAGGCTCGTCCTTTACGGGCAGCTCGGGACCGCAAAGCTGTTCGCGAGTGCACTCGATTAGTGTCTCCGCAGCTTGGATTGTGTCATCCAGGTCTTTTTGTTCGAGAACCTCTCCGGCTGCAGGTGTCCGCAACACCAACCTTGGTTTTCGACTACGCATATACGCCATTGCAGCGTTGGCTCCAATCACAAGTCTCTGAGACAGCAACTCTCGAATGGGATTTGTTTGACGGAAGATGTTCAACACAGCACGAATCCCTTGTGGTTGTGGCCCCGAAGGAAAAAGAGTCTCGTTCAGGCGAATAAACGCTGCCCGGCATAACTCCAGCAGTTCAGCACTTCGCCAGACGCGATCCTTCAGGGTGGCGAGTATGCGGGCATGGTACCTATCAAGCCAAAAGTGTTGACGCCCAGTCGTAGGGTCGTCAACCACGCTATCCAGACGCCCTTCCACGCGAATCTTTTCAGCCTGGAAGTTGTCGACAAAGCCTACAAACACGGGCACCAGTCAGATCAAAAGGCAAAAGCTACGCAAAAAGCTTGTAAACAGAGCAAGACTCGAACTTACACTCGAGTTGCCTGTTCACAAGCTCCATCTCCCCGAGCACATAATCCTCGCGTTGGGTGGCCAACGCGGGTCTGGCCCTCAATCGACTCAGCTCAGCCTGGGCGTCCTTCAGATCTTGCTCCATTCTCACAAATTTTGCCTTCATATACTCCATCACCTTGGCATCATTTGCCACCTGACCCTGGGATCGGGTGGTGATTGGAGCCTGCGAGGAACTAGTCGCAGTAGCAGGTTCTCGTGACTGTTCAAAGAGCATAATCACAAACACAAAGTTTGTGTCAGAAGCTAAAACATGTCATAAGCATACAACTCTTCGAGTGAAAAACATTAGCAAAAGACTTTGCATAAACAAGGTAGCATAAACAAAGCGCAGACTCGCGCAGTTCAGAAGGTATCATTACAAGGCATAAAAAAGCAAAAGGGTACAGCTACCCTAAACCTAAGATTTCGATTTCCTAAGCAGACGATTGGCAGTCTCGAGTGCCCGGCGCTCCATGGTGTTCATAAAAACTTCGGCCAGTCGCGCGGCGGCTCCGCTCACCCCCTTTAGGGAAATGGGCTTCCCATCTGGCTTCTGAGGGAATGCAGACAGTGCTGCCTCATAGTCGCAATCTATCCCATGTCCCATAAGAAGCTTGATGGTGGACTCGGATCCGCGTACCGTGTTGGCGCGAGCGAAACCCGCCATGGTGGACGTCCCGGGGCCAAACACGTTGGCGAAGTCATCCACCGTCGACGGCACCACGCCAGTCGGGAACACCACTTGGTATACAGCGCCAAGTGTGCTCGTCGATTTGGCGAGTGCTTCTTTCGCCTGGTTGCATAGAGCGCCTAAGCCGCCCACAGCCTGTTCCAGCGAAAGATCGTTCGCCACGTCGCAGAGGCCGGTGCGCCAACAGCTTCTGCACAATTCAAAACAGGCATAAGTCATTTTACGACACTCGACAAGTTATATTGTCATATCAAAGGAGAAAAGATTACTCACCTCCCATGACCTGCGCGAGTGCCGCGAGCTGGTCAGCATATTCTCGCTCGCGTGCAGCGGCTGAGTTGGTGGCGGCAGCCAACTCTTTCTTCGACTCTTCGCGCTGCGCGGCGAGTGCGTCTTCCAGCTCCTTCTTCTCGCCTGGCCCAGCAAATCACGTGCATTCAATACTCGACAAAATCAAGCATTGCAAAAAGAAGTTTGGCAAAACAAAAGCAAAAAGGAGAACTCACGACTGAGCCGCTCGAGCTCGGCGCGCATGGTGTCCCTCTCCTTTCCACCTGGACATAAGCCTTGGCAGAATCTGCCAAGGTGTGGTAGAAGGGCTGCAGCACACGGATTCAGCAAAAATCCAAAATTCTCACAGACCTACAACTAAACGGGTCAAGCAAAAAGTTACTCACGTGGTTCATCCACGGCTCAGGAGCCGCGACTGATGTCCCGACATCTGGAGTTGCCGCCTTGGCTGTCTCAACGACAGCGTCAGTGGCCATTTGCTGGGCAGCCTCGTTTCCCAGTCGGTGCAGACTTCGAGTGCTCCAGGGTTGGAACATTTTCGACTGGAGGAGTCCCAGGCTGATTGTTTTCAGCGCTGTGGGCAACACAACAAAGCAAAAAGATGGTTAGCACAAACATGTGACAGCACAAAAATCTCGTACTCAAAAACACACATACCTGTGCTCCTCATCTTCCTCGTCTTCGGAGTCGCCAAAAATTGGTCCTCCAAAGGCTGGGGTGCCACTCGACTGAATCGGAAGAGTCGAGCTGGTTGAGCACGCACGCAAAGGAGCGGCTTGGAAAACAGGTGGTGAATCTGATTCCTCGTCATCCTCCAAAACCTGCTCCTTCGCGGGTGAACTTGCTGCAGAAGGCGCCTTCTTGGCCAGTCGACGCCGCTTCGGTGGCGCGGTATCGATTTCTTGGTCGGATGGGGCCTTATCTTCAGACTGGACTTCTTCTGCTGCTTCCTCCTCGACCTCCTCCACATGAGAATTGGTGGCAGAAGGGATGGGCGACTGATCCCCTTTCGGGTCCACCACCTGTGCCTGTGTTTCTTCAGTCTCGCCATTTTCAGGCAGAGGAGGAAGGGAGGCAGCAGTCGAGTGACCCTGCATAGCATACATCACAGATTGCAAAATCAGAATCAAAAATCGCATATCGCAGAATGTGCGAGTGGCAAACTCTCATTACAAGCAGGCTATAACATGTACATACCTCAAGCAAAGGGTTCTCCAACCCATACGGCTCAATGGGACAGTCGACGTCGCATTTGTCGCCTGTCGTCAGGCTGGTGATGTGGCGCACGTGATTCACTAGTTCATTCTTGATAGCTCCTCTGGGCTCATCCGGGTGGAGTCACCCGCGCCCTCAAACTCCCACATGGGGTGCGCTCGGGCACGGAGTGGCCACACCCGCCTCTTCACAAAGGTGGCAATCAAATGAATGCCTGTGACCTTGTCCAGCAGCCCGTTGATTCGAGTCAGCAAAGGGGCGCTTCCTCCATTTCTTCGGCTGAGAGCTGGTGATCCCAAGCCTTGGTCCTGACGTAAGCTGCAGTCGAAAAGGTGGCGACTCCGTCTTGCTCGACACTCGCATAAAACCATCCTTTCCTCCAGCCTTGCGCGGAGTCGACGGTCTTCAGGCAGAAATAGCGGGTGTCGCTGCGCACCTGGATGCCGCAGCCGCCCACGGGGTAGGTGCGACCACCTCCTCTGTTGGGACGCACCATGAATATGGTCTTCCATAGCGCCCAGCTGGGTGCGACGCCAAGGAAGCACTCGCATAGCGTGATAAAGCACGCAATATGCATAATACCATTCGGAGTGAGATCATGGATTTGCACCCCGTAGGCATAAAGGAGGCCACGAACAAAATCGTGGAGGGGAAGCGAAAAGCCCCTGGACACAAACTCCGCAAAGCAAACACGCTCGTTGGCGCGTGGTTCGGGGCATACCTCCTTGGGCGATGGAGCGCGGACGGCGAGTTGCTCCGCGGGAGGCAGAAATCCCTGCTCGCGGAGCTTGAGCAGATGGGCGTCCTTGACGGTGGACTTCGCCCAGTCCCCGTTGCCTTTCTTCAGCGCGGCGGATGCAGATGTACCCGCCACAGTCTTCTTGCCCTTGGCTGCATCGGTCGCGGCAGCGGCGGCGGCACCACGCTTGGATCCTCCACCTTTCGCCATTGCAACGATGGATGCGGGTGTGGGAGAAGAGAGCTTGGGCGCAGAACAATGGAGGTGGGCGTGAGGAAGAAGATGAGACGAGGGGCGGCGCAAAAAGGCAAATGGCAAGTAAAAAACTCTGCCAGCGCCGTCCCCCCTATTTACCACAGACCGCAAAATGATCGTAACCGTCAAATCAAAGGCGCACGCTCCGCGCAAAATCTGGCCATACACGTGGCAGCCCTGGAGAGCAACCGTCGCCGGCCACTCTGTCCACTACGCACGAGAATCTAGGAAACCATCATTACGCCCCGTGAAAATCACGCCAGAACGGTCAAATCAAGTCCACGCGGCGTCATCCCTGGTCAGCTCTGCATAAACGGGCCCACAACACAGGGTCACGTCTTATCAAAGCTTCTCCAAGCACGCCACCACTTGTCAGAGATAGCAGTCGCAAAATGCGTCATTGCTGACGATGTTCTCTCTTTTACAACTGGCATAAAAGGCACTCGATGATATCTTCGGGTGGTCTCTCGCATAAGTTTCTGTCGTGGTGGGATCACGGCAGATGCCATGGGTATGGCTTAGTTGGGGCCGAATGGTCGTTGGGGGAATCCGGGGAGGGTTTATGCACTCAAGATGTGCACAAGCAAGAACATGCAAGAAACCACAAGAACATGAACAAGAAGCCAAGAAAGCCAAGAACACAAAAGACACCACGATGTACCCAGGTTCGAGGCCTTCGTGAGGAAGTAAAATCCCTACTCCTGCCTTTCCTCTCTGAATATATCAGTGTAGTTCTCAGGTACAAGGTGCTCCTCGAGCTGTATGATGCTGCTCAAGTGAGAGCTCTAGATAGAAGATGAAACTATGAAGGGGGAAATGAGCTAGGGTTTTGCCGTCCTCCTCCCTGGAGGTAGAGATGCCGCATATATACACAGGCCGAAGTACATTTTTACCCCTGCCTACAACTGACAATGGCATGGCCAAAAGGTAGAAGACAAGCCTCTGCCTCCTGCCAGCTCAACGGCCGGACTGTCAGGCCAGCCAGGCCTAGCTTTCCTCTTCCGGTCATACTTCAGTAGCCTGCCGAGGTCTAGCCTGTAGACCTTTCCCGAAATAGCCGAGTCAGCTCCTAGGCCCCCGAGCTTCCGGGAAACCCGTGGACGGACCTCGCCGTCCTCTGAAGCCTCGGGCTACGAGCTCTGCGGCGCCGTGACCTCTCTGACATGCCTCGATCCTTGCTGCCAACCTCGGATAACACTCCGGATCCTATACCTCGGTAGAGAATACCTTATTCCTGTGGTAGCTAGCTGACTGCCCCGAGGTTAATACCTCGGAGGATATACCTCGGAGAATATACCTCGGACGTACACCTTACGTCGGATGACGCCTCCTGCGTCCTTGCTCAATCGTTACCTCGGACAGCTTACTACCTTAACCTTACATGTCTTTACCTCATCATTACCCTACCCGGGGGTAACCCCCCGACAGTAGTCCCCGAAGCTGATGTGGTCTTGCAGCCTCGGATGAAAGGCCGCACCAGGTTCAACCCGAAACCACATGCGCTACAATGTTTTGCAGGTTACCGAACCAATACTCCGAGAAATCCATCGGTCTGTTCCTCGGGCCATACTGCTTTTCCGAAGTATCCGCCGAGATCTCGGACGTCAACCCCTCGATTTCTGCATCTTTACTGACTTCGGTCAGAGAACACTGTTCACGTGTCCCATCCGTCACTTCCTGGTCCACGATAGTCAAAGCACTCGAGTGCTTTCCACCACGCGGCCCACGTCAGCGGAGGTTTCCCGCTTGCGCCGCTTCGCGCTCCAGTAACCGCGCCGCACGACGGTTTGCCTCCTGCAACCGATCCTGTGGCCTGCTCGTCCACCGCTATCTTCGTGCCACGTGGGCATTTGTGCACAAACGATCCCACTCGCCGCTCCGATAACCGCGCGGTAGTGCGCAGTTACCGCCCGCGGTTATAAATACGGGCCCAGGGCAGTGCTTCCCTCTTCTTCCTCATTCACTCGCCGTCTCGCCTCCATCGCAACCAGTGCCGCCGCTTCCAGTTGAGAAACGCGTTCCCGCCGCCGCCGACGAGCAGCTCCTTCGTCGCCGCTGCGACCGCGTCACCGGCGCCGCCCTTCAGCACCTCATTTTCACGGTATGTACCCCTTTCTTGATACCCTAGGCATTGCTCTAGGTTTCTTCCTCTTCGCGCTTTGGTTCTTCATATGTTCTTGAATAAAACTCTTTCTCCTCCGGTAGATCTTACTCGCATACTTTTTGGGTAGAAATGAGTTTCATGCCTCGGAGATGTTCGCCTAGCATAGATGTGCCTCTATGTACATAAGATAGCCGTCCAACTCCTCCTGAGTTAGCCAGATATAGCCTTAGATTCCAGATTTACTTTTTCCTTTGCTAAACTTCTGTGCATTCTCTGCAGATTGATTCTGCCGAGATGTCTCCTCCTGAGACTTCGGAACAAACCGAGGTTCCAGACCTCGAACTGGAGGTCGGAGAACGAGCCGGCTGGGAAGGTTCGGATGTAACTCCGGACGAAATCCAGTGGCTCAGGGCGACTCGGCGGATTCCCGCCGGGGTAGAGTGTCGCCTGCCAGAGGGCGAACTCGAGCCTCAAGTCAAGCAAGGGGAACGGGTGGTCTTCGTCGCGCACTTCCAGCGCGGCTTCTTCCGGAGCTTCCTCGACAAGTTCGGACTCCAGGTTCATCACCTCCCCGCCAACGCCATCACCACTCTCTCCTGCATCGTTTCCTTCTCTGAGGGATACCTCGGCCTCAAAGCCACGGTAGACCTCTTTTCTCGCTACTTCCAACTCAAGCGGCAAGTGATCCCGGATCCAAAGAACAAGGATCTGCCCAAGCAATTAACCGCCTGCGGAGCTGCCACCATAGCTCCTCGCCGAAACTCCATCTTCCCACGTATCACTACTCCGGACACCGTTCGCAAGTGGCTCCGGACGTGGTTTTACGTGAAGAACTCCGGCGAAGAGGACCTCCTCAACCTGCCGGCGTTTAACCTCAGCCCTCCTACAGAACAGCTCAACTGGGACTACACTCCCCCTCACACCGGCGAACTCAAGTCCATCCATGGGTATATTGCGAAATGGCAGGACCCGGAGGACCCCGGGAACGACGGGAAAGTCCTGACGGCCGACGACCTGGCCTGCACATTCGTGAAGCGCAGGGTCTCCCCTCTCAGGCGAGGTCTCACAAGATCTGCCACATGAGCGGTCTTTATGACCCCACCCGACATACGCACGTTGCACTGGACAACGCCGCGGTAGCTCGGCGAGTCCGAGCTATCACCAAGTCCAAGATCTCTGACGCTTGGACATGGGGAAGGGAACCCCACTACCGGACCAATCCAGCGAAACAGGTACGCTATTCCGACGTTTTCTTCGATACTTCTTTACCACCGAGGTCTTGCTACCGACGTTCACCTTGACAATTTTTCTTCCTAACTCCTTTTCATATGTCTGCCATACAGCTGTTCGCCCGCCAGACCGCCGAGGATGGAGTCCATCCTGGACCACTTCGGCAAGGATCTCCCTGTCGAGGACCCACCATCCAACGTGGACCCTGACGACGAGGATTATATGCCCATTGCCTCGGCCCGCATCACCACCGCGGGTAAGCCTCAAGCACAAGCTTCAGTTCAAGAGATTTCGGATGACGAGGAGGGGTTCCTCGTCATGGAACCAATAAACGCGGTACCTCTCTCCGCCTTCCTCACCTTCCGAACTTTACTCCAGCAACCAGCCGGAAACGCGCTGGTGCCGCAACTTCGGCCGCCGAACCATCCGCCACTGGAGCCTCCGGACCCACTGAGGCTCCGGTCAAGAGACGCCGGCTGAAGAAGTCCGGACTTCCTCCTCATGCCCGGGGGGCAGAGGTTTCCTACCTCGGATGGGTAATGCTTTGCTTCTATAGCCAACAATGTTTGTTGCTTAAACATATTATCTCGGTATTAACACTTGACCATCTTCTTTTCGTTGCAGTGCCCCCATAGACGTGGATCAGGAGGTATCCTCCATGACTGCACCCGTTGGTGCCTCTGAAGCCACGACCACCCCGACGAACTCTCGCCCCGGATCTCCTCCACCGAGGTCTGGCCCGGCCTTGGGGAAATCTGCCCCCACCCGAGGTCAGACTTCTCCGCGTCCTCAAACGGATGCGGGGATCAATCGCGCCAGAACTCCGGCTACCGCCTTGCCGGAGCCTCGACTCTCCCCCCGCAGCCAGACTGCCCGCAACCAACAGCAGCAACAGCAGAAGCAACAGCCCAAGCAGCAGCCCCAAAAACCAGTTCGCCAGACTACCTTGCCGTTGGAGAAGGGCAAGGAGAAAGAAAAAGAGACGGTGAAGTCTAAGGTCACCCCCAAACCAACATCTGGGTCTGGCACCCTGACTATCTCTTCTCCCTCAAGGATGCAACCGAGGTCTCCTCCCCCGGTGACACGCCGAATTCCTCCATTCGCCGCACCCATTGATGAGACTGCCCCTCCGGCCGAAGAATATGCTCGGAGGGCATCTCTTATATTGGATAACCGGCCTGCTTCAAGCTCCGAGGCTACTTTGGCCTTGGAGGCCTCGGTTAGGGGCATCGAGCAGGGCGGACCGTGGGGATTTCCTCCTCTGCGCACTGATAGTGACCAGAGCCTCGGCTCCTTGGAACACTACAATGCAGACTGGAATTCTGCAGACATGGACGAGGTCTCTTCTGCCTCCTTGACCGCCCAAGGGGACGAGCATCCTGCGGGAGCAGCGCCTGCGCCCGACGCATGCTTGAAATGCAAACTTCTGCTTTGCTTGCTACTCGAGCTGTCAACGTAAGTTCCACTTTCTTTACTTTCATGCAGTATCTCTCTAATATCCACCATCTCCAGTCCCCGAGATTCGAGGTAAACTATTGACGCTCCGCCGGAGTTAAAATTGTTTGGCTTGAATCTTAACTCTCCATTTTCATCCGACGTATCCAATCCATTTTATCTCACTTTAGCATGCACCTCGGGTACGAGTCCCCGAGACTCCTGTCGAGGCATACCCCGGCAACATTTTCCCAATGATTTGACTCCGAGTCCCCGAGACTCTTGTCGAGGTATAGCCTTTCTAACCGAGCTATATTTTTCTTCCTTGCAGAATGCTATGAACGTCCGCACGGATATCTTTCATACCCTCTTGTTTGACCACAAGAAACTCCACGACGAGCACAAGGCCGTCCTTGCAGAAAAGAACTCTTGGACGAGAAGCTACAACAAGAGAAAGCCGAGTAGCTCGTCTGGTAAAGGAGCTCAAGCGCATCACTGAGCTGCGGACGTCTGAAAAAGAGCAGCTGCAGGCGGAAAAGGCCAGTGTTGTCGAAACAGAGAAGAAACTTCGGGAGGATGCCGCCAAGGATCACGAGAATGCGCTCCAGTTAGCCGAGGCCCGCGCCACCTCGGCCACCGAGGCTTATGAAGCCCTTCAAGCTTCGGTTAACCAGCTCCTCCCGACGCTGCAACATCAACCAAGAAATGGACAGTAAGCTTCTTGCCCCCCTTAGCCTTGCTTTGTCCTCAACATTACTGGCTCTTTGCCGAACTGTTTCTTTCATTATTAACAGGCTATCCTTCTGCAGAGCACTTCACCTACACCCAAGTCTCGGCCCGCAATATCACTGCTCGGCACAGGAGAGGCGTAACGAGACGAACCCCGTCTGGACCGTTGAGGACCACATCGTGGCCATCAAGCTCGGATCCATCCCTTGAAAACCATTGGGTCCGAACTCCTCGACGCAGGTCTGTCTGCTTTCCGAGCCTTATGGCCTCTTGCCGACGCTCCCAAACTACGCCCGAGCTCGCCGCCAAGCTTCGTGAAGCCGAACAAAGACTCCGAGAGTGGCGTTCATCTTCAGCTCGCGCTGGAGCTGATGCCGCTCTCAAATTCATCATGACTTGGTGCGAGAAGATCGACCTCGAAAAGATGGACACTCTTCGCCGAGGCTCGCCCTGGTCCTCGGACCCAATTCTCATCAAGCGCCGCGAAAAGATGGCTGCCTTCTTCGCTGGATATGCCAACACAAGAACTTGAGCGAAGGAGACACCTACTCCGACGCCGAGGATTACGAGCCAGAAGACGAGGAATACGAAACAGAATCCGACGTCGAGGCCGAGCAAGGTGACGCGGTGAAACCCGCGAAGCAGAAACCGAGGCTTCTCCACAACCTGATGCCGAGGTTACTGCCGACGTTGCCAGCACTTCCCAGGCTACCTCGGCTCCGGACGAAATCCCTGCTGCATCGGCTGCTGCCGACGTAATTCCTGATGCCTCGACCTGAACTTATGCTTGGCCAAAAAACTTCATTAAATCCCCGGTATGCCGGGACGCAGATGTAATCAAACTTAAGTAGTTCCTTTGCTACCTCTATTACTATTATGCTCATTCGAACCATGCTTTTCTAAGCTTTATGTCGAATCCTTTTGAATGATTGCTCGAGTTTACTTTCGTGTTTACTATATTTGGCATTCTTTGCTCTTGTCTGCCATTCTGGCGTTCGACAGTCGAGTCACAAGATTGTTGTTCATAGCATACAGTACTTGGTAAATTCCGAGGTATGTTTCAAAGTCATCCGACATAAAAAAGAAGTAAAAACAGGGGTTAGTAAACGACATATGCCGAACTGTCTTTTTGGACCGAGTCCCCGAGTTCATTTTCATGTTTCCCATGTTCTTTCGTCTTTGCTCTTGACTGCCATGCTGGCGTTCGTCAGTCGAGTCACAAGATTAGTTACATAGCATACAGTACTTGAAGTTTGAGACGAGGTTCAAAATAGTCGGCATACGAACGAAGAAAGAGTACACAAAAAGAAACATGCAATCATAAGAGCGAGGCAGTCCCCGAGCTCACTCTCGAGGTGCCGAAGTTTTTATTTAAAGATCAGCCGAGGTACATACATTACTTCCTTCAACAGTAGAAGGGTCGGAGTAGAGCTACATTCCATGGACGCTGAAGCTCCAAATCGGGTCTGTCCAGCCCATCTCCCCTTGGTTCCTGTGCATCTATAAGATAGTATGAATCATTGTGCAGAGCTCGGCTCACAATGTACGGTCCCTCCCATGGAGGTGACAACTTGTGCCGCCTTTACTGCGCTGCACAAGCCTCAGCACTAGGTCTCCTTCATTAAACTTTCGGGGTTTTACATGCCGGCTTTGATAGCGTCGGAGACCCTGCTGATATATTGCTGACCGAGATAAGGCCAATTCTCTTGCTTCCTCAAGCAATCTACAGCATCTTCCCGAGCTTCTTTAGCCTCGGCTTCTGTGTACATTGCCACTCTGGGCGCATCATATTCAATGTCGGTTGGCAGCATTGCCTCGGCCCCATAGACCATGAAAAATGGCGTATAGCCAGTTGATCTGTTCGGTGTGGTCCTTAGACCCCACAGAACTGCTGGTATCTCATCGATCCAACACCCCGGTGTTTTCAACAGTGGTTCTATTAGCCGAGCTTTGATTCCGGCCAATACCAATGCATTTGACCTTTCTACTTGCCCATTAGCCTGTGGATGAGCCACCGAGGCTACATCAAGTCGAATTCCCTTACTCATGCAGAACCGAGCAAACTCTCCGACAGCAAAGTTCGTGCCGTTGTCTGTAATGATACTATGAGGATATCCATATCTCAGGATTATTTCCTTCAAAAAGGTCACTGCCGTATGACCATCCACCTTTCGGATTGGCTTCACCTCGATCCACTTAGTGAATTTGTCCACCATCACCAGTATGTGAGTCATATTGCCTCGGGCTGGCTTGAATTCTCCCACCATGTCCAGACACCAAACTGCAAAGGGCCACGTGATAGGAATGGTTTGAGCGCCGAAGCTGGCATGTGCTGCTGCTTGGCGAACCTTTGGCACCCTTCACATTTCCGAACTATATCTTCTGCATCGGCATTGGCGGTGGGCCAATAGAACCCGTGCCGGAACACCTTGGCCACCAGAGCTCTTGTGCTGCAATGATGTCCACATTCTCCTTGGTGGATCTCTAAAAGCATCTCCTTGCCTTCAGCTGGTTCGACACACCTGCAACACCTCGGTCACACTTCTCTTGTATAGCTCCTTGTTGATGATGGTGTATCCCTTAGCTCTCCTCTGGATTCTCCTTGCCTCGGTTGTATCACTTGGCAAACTTCCATCGGCTATGAAGTTCATGATCTGCTCCGCCCATTCCGGCACTGGATGCAGAGGAAAAAGCCTCTCATCTATCTCCATTGGTTCGGTCGCCATGATCTCCTTCATGATTTCCTCCACCATTGCTCGGCCAGTCCCCGAGTGTTGGTGCGAAGTCCCCGGGTCAGACCCGAAGTTCCCATCATCTATCTCCATAGGAAAAGCTCCATCATCCTCGGATACTGCGAAGCAGTCCCCGAGTCCGGCCAAACGCATCCGACGTCTACCTCCATAGGAATAGGCTCAGACTCCGAACTTGGCGGTAAGAAAATTGACTCGGAGTCAGGGAGGCTTGATTGAAGGAGTTCTCAAATGGTTCAGTGCTATCCCCGGTGGCACCGGTTCTTTGGATGAACCGAGCTTGACAATACGTCGGCGGCTTCATTCTCCCCCGAGGTATGTGCTTGTACTCACATCCTTCGAAGAACCCAGACACCTTTTGCACATGAAACCGATACAACTCCATGTTCGCATCCAATGCATCCCAAGTGCCGGTGGATTGATGCACCACCAAAGCTGAATCGCCGAAGCATTCTATACGCCGGACACCTATCTCCTTTGCCACCTTGAGCCCATGGATCAGGGCCTCATACTCCGCCACGTTGTTCGACGCCGAGAAATGGATTTGCAGCACATACTTCAACTGGTCTTGCTTCGGCGAGGTTAGGACTATGCCGGCACCTAATCCGACCTTGGTCTTGGACCCATCAAAGTGCATCTTCCAATAATTATAGTCCGGCAAGGGCGGCTCATATTGCATCTCGGCCCAATCGCATAAAAAGTCCGGTAGCGCCTGCGACTTGATTGCATCTCGCCTTTCATAATGCGGAGTATATGGAGATACCTCGATCGCCCATTTGGCAACTCGCCCAGTTGCGTCCTTGCATCCGATGATCTCCGAGATTGGAGCATCACATACCACCGTCATGGGATGCTCTTGGAAGTAATGCTTCAGTTTCTTAACCGCCAGGTATACTCCGTACGTCATCTTCTGGTAGTGGGGTAGTTTTGCTTCGACGTGGATATCACCTCGCTCAGGTAGTAGATTGGTCTCTGCACCGATTTGCCTCCTTCGTCTCGCTCCACCACCACTGCAACACACGACCCGGTTTGTAGCCGCAATGTATATCAACATCGGTTCATTCTGCAAAGGGGACGCCAACACCGGAGCAGTGGACAACATCTTCTTCAGCTCATTGAACGCCGCGTCCGCCTGCGGGGTCCAAGTGAAACTGGTACTTTTCTTCATAAGTTGATACAATGGTAAGGCTTTTTCTCCTAGCCGACTTACAAACCGACTTAAAGACGCAAGGCATCCCGTGAACTTCTGCACATCTTTTAAACAGTTCGGCAACTTCATTCTTTCGATCGCTCGGATCTTAGCCGGGTTAACTCTATACCTCGGCTGATACGAGGAAACCGAGCAATTTTCCAGCCGGGACACCAAAGGTGCACTTGTCCGGGTTAAGTTTCAACCGATACTTTCTTAAGTTTGCAAATGTCTCTTCGAGGTCTTCGATGAGAGTATGCTTCTTTTTAGTTTTGATAACAATGTCATCACATACACTTGCACATTCTTGCCCATTTGAGAGTGTAAGCACTTCTGCATACACCTTTGATAAGTTGCCCCGGCATTTCTCAAACCGAAACACATGACACGATAGCAATACGCCCCGTACGGGGTAATAAAGGCAGTCTTTATTTGATCATCAGTGTTCAGTGGATCTGGTGAAAACCAGAATATGCATCAATAAAAGACAACAGCTCACATCCAGCCGTAGAATCGATCACTTGATCAATCCGAGGTAAAGGAAAGGGATCCTTCGGGCACGCCTTGTTCAGGTTGGTGAAGTCAATGCACATGCGCCACACCTTGACTATCGCCGGTTCGTCCTTCTTTTTCTCCACGAGGACTGGATTAGATATCCAGTCCGGATGCAGCACTTCCATGATGAAGCCTGCAGCCAGTAACTTCGCCAATTCTTCGAGTACCACCTTTCTTCGGTCATCTGAGAGCCGCCGCGTCGGTTGACGCACTGGTTTCACCTCTGGCCGAACAAACAAAGAGTGCTCTGCCAACTCCCTCGGAACACCTGGCAGGTCTTTAGCCGACCATGCAAAAATGTCCCGATTCTCACGGAGGAAGTGACAGAGCGCGCTTTCCTATTTCTCGTCCATGCCAGCACCAATGATGGCGAAACGCTCCGGGTTCTCCGAGTCCAGCGGGATTTTCTTGGTCTCCTTGGGCACCTCGAATGAAGCGCTCATGTCCGGAGTAATTAGTCCGGACATGCCGAGCTGAGTAGACTGCGCCATTGCCACCACCTTCTGAAGTTGCTTCTTCTCCGCCGCGATCACCAAGGACTCGGCTAAACTGGATCCCGCCGAGGCACATTGCATAGCCTTCTTGTAGTCACCTGAAATGGTTATTATTCCCTTGGGCCCCGGCATTTTCATCTTTAGGTAGGCCACATGAGTGGAGATCATGAACTTGGCCAAGGCTGGCCTTCCCAGCAAGGCATGGTAAGGGCTCTGCAAGTCCACAACCTCGAACTCAAGACTTTCAACTCGGCTGTTATCTCGGGTACCAAAACCCACGTCGACCCAAATCTTTCCCATAGGTGCACAAGAGACCCCGGGCACAATACCGTGAAACGTACAGCTGCTAGGCTGCAACTGGTTCGGTGAGTATCCCAGCTTGACCATGTGTCTCGGTACATGATATTTATGGCACTCCCATTGTCCACCAAGACTCGGGTGAATCTCACATTGTTGGTCGGCCCACAGAACGTCGGATCCACCACCAGTGCATAGTTTCCAGGGCTCGGCATGATCCGAGGTGTATCTTGCCTGCTCCAAGTGATCTCTTGCTCGGACCAATTCATGTATTTCACCACTGCTGGAGTTACTGCATTCACCTCCTTGGCACGCCTCAGCATACTCTTCTTATCAGTTGACTCAGTCACAAACACCACGTAACTCTGATGTACTTCCCTATAATCATTACCGGGGTTCTCATACCTCTGATTCTCAAAGGACCACGTTTGGCTTTGGCCGGCACCACCGTTGTTGTTGTTGCCCTGGGCACTCACTGCATTCACCGGTTTCGCCTGCACCATCTTCTGGTTTTGGGCCGCATGCACCGGGGTTGAATTTGCTCCGGTTAAGCTCTGATTCTGCGCCGCTATGGTCGGCTTATGCTGCTGCTGCGCGTTCGGATATTGAGGTCTACGCCATTGGTTCGGTGGCCCACTCCGGTTTGTCCCAGCTTTCGCCCCTTCTGCAGCGGTTCGGTGATGAAAACTACACTGCAGAGTGGTATGGTTGGGTGTTTGCCATTCCTGCCATGATAGATACATGGCCCATTCACCAATGACTCGTAAGTCACAGGTGGTCCGGCCTCCTGCCACTGCTTCGCACCACCCCTGACTCTGGTTCTGGTTCGGAGTCCATGCCTGACCCTCAGTCTTCGGTTTCTGGGCGCCTCCAGGTCCGGACTGACTTGGGTTTACAGCATTGACTTGGAAATCTGGTTCTCTCCTTTTGCCCGAACTCTTGACGGTTATCAAACCTCGGTCCGTTGTTGCGATTGTTCATCGGATTCCTCCTGTTCCGGGCATTCCCATCCATCAGAGGCTGCATCGGATCGCCAAGGGCATAGGAATCAGCTATCCGAATCGTCTCGGCCAGAGTCTTTGGCATATCTCTCTGGAGCCTCTGCCACAACATGCTACCATACCGACATCCATCAGCAAACCACGCTATAGCCTGTGCTTCGATAACTTCACAGGAGTTCCGAACATTGCTCCACCGAGTCAAGAATTCTCGGTCAGTCTCATTGTCCTCCTGCTTGCACGCCTGCAAAAGCTGAGGTCGGTTTGGCCTCTTGTAAGTGCTGGCGAAGTTGCTATTGAATGCCTCCTCTAAATCCAGCCAGCAATTGATGCTATTCTCCGGCAAATTGTTCAGCCAGATCCGAGCAGGACCTTCCAACATGTGCGGGAGATACCGGACCGCCCATCGGCGATTGCCCCCCGCAATGTATACTGCTGAAACATAATCAGCTAGCCAATCTTGCGGCTTGGTGCTCCCATTGTACGGCCTGGTACTCCGACCCAACTGAAACTGAGACACTGGTGGAGGTGGTTCCTTCATGATCCGAGGTCCAAAACACGCCGGACCAGGGGCCTTCCTCTTCCAACTCTCGGACATGTAAATCCGATCTAGCTTGTATCGCGCGTCACCTGTAGGCAACGTCCGAGCTCCGATACGCTCTCCCAATGCACCATCCACTCTATAGAATCCAGCCCGCTCCATGGCTGAATTTCCATCATCATATCGGTCGCCACCTCGACCGACGCTCTTCGGCTGCGGAACATACTCCGGCTCTTGCTGATACTGCTCCTGCGGCCGGGGTTGCTGCTGATGCCTCGGGGGCTGAGGTGGTTTACCTCGGCCAGCCGACGCTGCTTGCCCACCGTTCTGATTTCCCTGAGCTGAACGGCCTTTAGCTCGGCTTGCATCACCTGGGCCGGGGTCTCCATTGGCTCGGCTAGCGTCACCGACCTTTTGCTTTCCAGCTAACACCGGATCGTACACTTGCAGCTGCATCTCCTTGTTCCGACCTGAAGTGACACTCCGGGCACGTTCGGCTCCTCCGACGTGTGGAGACGAGGCTTGCCCCTTGGACCCCTGGCTAACTGGCCTAATCGAATGGACCGCCTGCGAACCGCCAAGCCCGGCCTTGCGGAGGGCTTCATTTTGCTTGCTGGCCACATGCACTAACTCATTGAGCCGCTTCTGCTGCTCACGCCATGCATCTCCGGTCAACTCCGATAGCCCGGCCCTTACTGCTTCGGCTGCTCTAAGGTTCTTGGCTGGTGAACTATACACCGGCCTACCAGTAGCCGACCTGCTACTTGTTGCCTTACTCGAGCCGAGACTGCAGCCCTAACCATCTCCTCATAGAGGTCCTTGCCTCGGTTGAACAGAGCAGCTTTCTTACGCCGCACAACCGGAGTAAAACCATCCTCTATACCATGTGCAGCATTGTACTCCTTCTGCTCCATATCGAACTGCTGCCTAGCCTCGGCCAGCAACCGAGCTTCTCTCATCACTCTCTGGCGCTCTGCCTCTAACCCGGCCACCGTATGCTCCACACTTGCCTCTACTGCGAGTGGCCGAGCTAACCTATCAACGATAGATTCTAAGGGAAACTTCTTCCCTTGGCATGCCCAACTGCTCATTCTGACTAGGTTTCTCGTACGGAAACTTCGCCGCCGACCTGATTTCTCAGGCAGCGCGGTTGGCGTCGCCTCCACCTCGGCTAGCGCGACTTTGCCAGCATCGCCTTGCTAGCTGCAGGCTGGGTACCAGCCACCATCACCTCCACACACCTCGGAGGGCGAGTAACACGTTGGCCCAAAGCCGCCAGGAGTGGAGTTTCGTCGTCCACGAGCACCTGCTCCGGGTACTCGCGAACCACCTCGACAGCAACGTATGTGGGAAGAAACTGCCGAGCATCATGAGGAAACCATTGGTGGGGAAAGGCTTGCCGGCGAAGCACCCCGCATTGTCACTCACAAAGGCAAACTCGCCGATGTTGGCAACAAGGCCAGAAAGAACACACTCAGAGGAGCCCGTCCGGATGGAAACTCCACCCAACGCCTCAATCTGCCCCACGGTGGGCGCCAACTGTCGTGGTGGGATCACGGCAGATGCCATGGGTATGGCTTAGTTGGGGCCGAATGGTCGTTGGGGGAATCCGGGGAGGGTTTATGCACTCAAGATGTGCACAAGCAAGAACATGCAAGAAACCACAAGAACATGAACAAGAACCAAGAAAGCCAAGAACAAAAGACACCACGATGTACCCAGGTTCGGGGCCTTCGTGAGGAAGTAAAACCCCTACTCCTGCCTTTCCTCTCTCAATATATCAGTGTAGTTCTCAGGTACAAGGTGCTCCTCGAGCTGTATGATGCTGCCAAGTGAGAGCTCTAGATAGAAGATGAAACTATGAAGGGGGAAATGAGCTAGGGTTTTGCCGTCTCCTCCCTGGAGGTAGAGATGCCGCATATATACACAGGCCGAAGTACATTTTTACCCCTGCCTACAACTGACAATGGCATGGCCAAAAGGTAGAAGACAAGCCTCTGCCTCCTGCCAGCTCAACGGCCGGACTGTCAGGCCAGCCAGGCCTAGCTTTCCTCTTCCGGTCATACTTCAGTAGCCTGCCGAGGTCTAGCCTGTAGACCTTTCCCGAAATAGCCGAGTCAGCTCCTAGGCCCCCGAGCTTCCGGGAAACCCGTGGACGGACCTCGCCGTCCTCTGAAGCCTCGGGCTACGAGCTCTGCGGCGCCCGTGACCTCTCTGACATGCCTCGATCCTTGCTGCCAACCTCGGATAACACTCCTGATCCTATACCTCGGTAGAGAATACCTTATTCCTGTGGTAGCTAGCTGACTGCCCCGAGGTTGATACCTCGGAGGATATACCTCGGAGAATATACCTCGGACGTACACCTTACGTCGGATGACGCCTCCTGCGTCCTTGCTCAATCGTTACCTCGGACAGCTTACTACCTTAACCTTACATGTCTTGACCTCATCATTACCCTACCCGGGGGTAACCCGCAGTTTCGGTTGGTTTTTAGCAA